>CM031580.1:13951138-14562780 GCA_018467065.1 Ephestia elutella | reverse complement strand
AAAAAAAAAAAAATTGTTTTAAACTAAATAACATAAAAGTTAGAAAACTTATTCAATTTGACGATGGTGCTAGAAATTTTATGATATTTTTAAGCCATTTCCCTCTGTAGATCCTTGTCATCCCTTTTTATTACTCGTAACAACACGAGTTTTGACTCGAATTATAACTTAAGTATTAGATGCAATGAACTAATATACCATAGAAAAATAACTCCCATACAATGATCGCTTTTAACTCGGTACCTTTACGCAGACAGATGAACTGCAATAATTATATGAACACACACATTCTCATCGACCATACTTCAACGCTGCGCTGTTGGTCGTCTGTGTCAGCCGATTTGACGAATCAGGTGATTAGCTCGCACGCGCTCTGCGGCGATAATGGCGGCGATGTTAGAGGAACGAGGAATGGATGGTTTTATGTAACATTAGTCTAAAATAAGTAAACATGTATTTGATAACGTATTTATTTATATTATTCTCTAAAATATTTGTATTTGTAATACTTATTTTGAAGACTTAGCAAACTTGTAAAGTGCATGTTAGTAATACAAATTATAGTGAATAAATAAATATGAAATATTACAATGAAAATAAATACAGTTTCTTAATACTGGTAGGAACAAAAATAGAGTCAGGTTTTTCATAATTTAAAAGACATATCTCAAAAAAGTACAAATTTCAAATATTGAATGCGTTCTTATATATTTTTTAAGTAACAATAGGGTCTTGGATAACCTGTTTTTTTTTCATTTCAAAATGTTCTCATCCTAGCGTATTTCCTGTTCCGTCCTCAGTGGCAATGCTCGAGCCCGGGGTCCGCTACCATATCTTGGCGGTTTGACAATGTTACTGGTTTTTACACAGAGCGACTGTCGTCTGACCCAAAGAGTAGACCAGAAACAATCCTAGGAGAGGTTTTAACGATATTAAGGCAGTGTTAATTAAACTTGTATTCTCTAAGTCGCCTTGTACGACATCCACGAGAGGATTTAGAGTGGTTCTAATCAACTTATTTTCTTAATAACTTATTTTAAATTAAAAATAATATTTATAACTTATTTTTATTATATATAATCTTAATAACTTATTTTTATTACATTAAAAATGGTTTTAATAAATCACCCGGGGAATCTATATTTGCATGACTAACCATCTGCAAAAACGAAGGTAATTTTGTATAATGGATTAATAGAGAAATACATGATACACTATAGTAATTATAAAATGAAATAAAACAAAAACTTATAGTACAAATAGGCACCGCAGATTGTTTTTTTTATCGTTTGCGCTTTCCATTGTCAATAAAGTACATGTCTTCATCACGAAAGTGGATGCTGCATACTATACTGCTTTTGCTAGGCATCCAGTCAAGTTCATTTCGTTCCAAACGAACCGCAGACACCCATTTTTCAGCCTGGATTTCATTTGACGGAAAACTGTGGCAATGAAATCATTTTCTAGTTACTCGATCAAATCTATTAATCTCGCGTTTACACCAAGTTTTAAGTCAAACTTGTATTATCCAAATGTATGTTTCATCTTGATATGCCGCTTAGAACCTAAGACATTAATCGTAGTAAATTGCGCTTAAACAAAATCGCGGGCATAATCGAGTTTTCTACAAATTATTCTCGTGAGAATCAACTTGCTTTGTTTATTTTATAACTAGCTGATACCCGCGGCTTCGCCCGTGGCAAAAAGTATATTTTAAGTAAGTCATCTTGCGGGTTGATTTTAGAAAAATTACTGCATAATTATTTTAAACGCCATCTAGTGCCCAATTTCTTTAAAAATAGATGGCCTTACTGAAATCCGTATCCAGGCCAACAGAAACCGTATTTTTCGGGATAAAAAGTTGTCTATGTGCTATTCCAGATCATAATCTACCTCTGTACCAAATTTCATCGAAATCCGTCTAGTAGATTTTGCGTGATTTGCGTGAACAAACTCGCAAACATACATACGTACAAACATCCAAACATCGTAACTTTCGCATTTATAATATATAATAATATAATATTAAGTATTAGTACTAGTATCAGTATATTAGTATGATTAGTTAGTTTTCGTTATCTCGACTGACGTCGGTTTAAGCATAAGCAATCGTGAATATGTGATAATTTTGTATGAGTTTTTAAATACAGTTATTATATAATATAATGATCTATTTAATGCATAATAACAATAATCAAAGTAAAAAAAAACAATTATTTTTTCTAGTACACTATGTAAAGTTACGCTTTACTTTACTTTATTTAAATCTTGGATACATATTGCATAACATTTTCCCCTAGTATTCAAAATGTTTTAAATAAAATATTAATATACTTACTTATGAAAGGTAATTCCGCTGTTCGTCATATCTGTGTGACTTCTACACCACTTTACGACACAAGATGGCATATTTTTGCTAATTAAACTTGCGAAAATACTCGATGATACGTACAATTGACACTTATGCGTTAGGTACAAGTACAACCGTTGAATTCGCTGCGCCACTGGAAAGTAGAAATTTTATGCTATCCTTTTACTATAAATTTCTTTCGGACGTAGTCCTATTCCAAGTACTGAGTATATTGTAAAAAATTGGCCAGTAGTTACAAAATAACCCTGTATAATTCGAGCGTTCCTCAACTCTAGCGATATTATCATATCATAATATTCATAACGCCAAACAACTAACAACGGCTAAGCCATTTTAAGTAATGTGTAGTTTGTGAAGTAAGCGCTTCTACAGTTAGGACGTGTAGTGTTAGAAGCTTGGCTCTACAAGAAATCATAACTTTTTGACAATGCGAGCCATATGGTTCTCGTCTTGGCTACATTTTGCATTAAAATATTTTGGCTCTGTCTACCCCGTAAGGCAAACAGACGTGATATAGTTTTAGTGGGACACAAGCACGGAAACTGAGCATAATCAATACATAGTATAAAATAAATACGCTTCCCGCGCCTCTTCGCTTAGACCTGTGTGATTGGTCCGTATATATTTATTTATCTTTCATACTACGCAACTGATTTTGATGTGGTTTTCACTATCATTTAGATAATTTCTTCTAGAATTAAAAAAAAGATTGAGTAAATATCTTAAATATAGTGAAAACATATTGCAATATTTTCTTCTAAAAGAGGTTTCTTTAAGTTTTATAGTGAATATCTTCATATTGCATCCACATAGAAGAATTTCCATCATTTTCCATGAGAAAAATTCTCGGGCACACAAAACTAGAATTCGCCTCCTCTCCGGCCAACATTATGGATGCAGGATTTGTCCCTGGCATATTGCGGTCCACCTGACCGTTTGGGAGAAATAATGTAAATACAGAATCAACATTACAGAATAATTCTGTACAGTTCATCCTTTCGAAACCTGTTATTAACACTTCGAGTTTAGTCGACCAATGCAAACGGATAATTGTCGCAAATTAAAAAGACGTTTGTGTTTATATCGTCATCATCGTCAATGTCCCCATAGCTGGGGCAGTGGTCTTCCTTACCGACGGATATAGAGGATGAGTTATGATCCACCACACGTGCGTAATGCGAATGCGTAAAAATGATAATTATGATAAACTAGCCGCGTCCCGGGGCTCCGCTCCCGTGGGAATTACGGGGTAAAATGTACCCTATGTGCTATTCCCGGTATTTTTCTACCCGTATACCAAATTTCATAGAAATCCGTCTAGTAGATTTTTCGTGATTGAGTAACAAACATCCTCACAAACTCGCATCCAAACTTTCGCATTTATAATATTAGTAGGATACGTAACCAAAAAATAAAATGTTAATCGAAATTCTATTCTAATTTTCATACAGTGACAAATCGACGGCGGCTGCGGCTAAAAAACATATTTTTATTCTAATTTTTTTTTTTGTAACAAATAAATAAAAAAATAAATTACAGCGTTACGAGTTGTCCTTCTAGACTCTCTATATTTCCTCAGGGCCAGGTATGCTATACAATGATTTTTATTGGTACTCCCTTCCTGAGGGTCCGGCAAATTTACCTGCTGAATCCTGACCGCAAGGAATCGCTATCGGACGTTTATTAGGTATCACATTGAAAGTTACGACGTGGATGCGTAATTTAATTTCGTCAAAGTATTTAAGCATCCTATATATATATATTAGTTATTTGTTTCGGACTAATATAGGTTACTTTAGTTATTTGTTTCGGACGTAGGGTAGTTTCATTGGTTTTACTGTATGTATTCACCTATTTATCCTCCACTGCAGTTCCGAGTTGAATAGTGGAGGCAAATATTATTTTGCATTTTTTAATATTTTTTTATTATTTTACATATTTTTATTTGTATTGTAACTAGCTGACCCGCCAGACGTTACAACATTGTCCTCATTTAGCAATGATAGATTAATTGTCGTTAGGTTTCCTGAAATTTACCAATTTCTTATTTATTTATTTATTTATTTATTTAGCTTAAGGCACGCATACAGTGTTTACATATAGTATTATATAATAAATTACAGTAACATGTAGTTTACTTCAATATATAAATACCAATTATCAGCGAGCACAACTTTTACCAATAATACAATTCGCTGCCGTAAATGGAAGAAAATAATGATAAAATTAAAAAGTATCACTTATGTAAATACCAATTATCAGCGAGCACAACTTTTACCAATAATACAATTCGCTGCCGTAAATGGAAGAAAATAATAATAAAATTAAAAAGTATTAAGTACTTATGAAAAAGCTTATAAAATAATATAAAAGGTGTAAGCCATAAAATTTTCAAAGGACTACAGTTTTAGTTCTTTATCAATGTTTTTCAGTATTTTACGTTTGAATGTATTGCGGTTGTCGTGAAGAATATCAATTTCGGGAATTTTATTGTTTATTTCATTGTATGTAGTGCATATTCTAGCTAGAGGTTGATGTATGCCAAGGTTTGTTCTAGAGTATGGTAGGGTGAAAGTTTTAGTTATGGGTTTGCGAGGATATTTAAAAGGAACCGTAAAATTGATTGAGTTTAATATTTCAATAGAATTAACTTTATTATGAAGAATATTATGTAAGAAAATGAGATCTGAGATAGTACGTCGTGTTTTAAGACTGGTTATATGAAAGAAGGAAAGACGTTGCTCGTAGGGTTGACTGGGAGCAATACTGTGAGTAACGCAGGCCAGGTGTCTGGTGAACGCGCGCTGGATACTCTCTATTCTCTGTGACGCAGCGGCGTAGACTGGATTCCAGGTTACAGAAGCAAATTCGAGGCGACTACGTACCAAACTGTTATATAGGATTATTCGGCACTTAGATTTAAATCCTTTTAATGTACGTTTTATAAAACCAAGCATTTTTGCACTATGGTTTACTATGTTGTGTATATGTGTCGCAAACTTAAGTTTCTCGTCTAAAATTATTCCCAGGTCTCTAACTTCTGAAACGTTACAAAGGTTTTCTCCATTCAGTGTATAAGTACTTTTTAATCACATTTGTTTTTTTTGTAAATCTGATATAAGTACACTTGCTGGGGTTCAGAATCATACCATTTGAAGTACACCAGTTATTAATACTATCTAAGTCTTCTTGGAGGAGTTCTATATCATTCAAGGTTTTAATGGTGCGGTAAATTTTCAGGTCATCTGCAAATAAGGAAACTTTACTATGGTGTATATTATTTGTAATATCGTTGATGAAAATTAGAAATAAAATCGGCCCTAGGTGAGATCCCTGAGGGACTCCAGATTCTGCATAAAACTGTTTTGACTCATGACCGTTGACTACTACAACCTGAGTTCTTTTAGTAAGGTATGAATTGAACCAGTCCAGCAAGGAGCCTCCTATACCATAAGCTCTCAATTTTTTAATTAAAATAGTATGATTCACTTTATCGAAAGCATTGCTGAAATCGGTGTAAATAGTGTCGATTTGCTCACCAGAATCAACTCTACGAGAAATATCAGATACCATCGCAACTAGATTTGTTTCTACTGACCTGCCCTTCCGGAAACCATGTTGAAAATCAGATAAATCTTTTTCGATATGTTGGTAAATATGCGGGTATAAAAGTGATTCGAATAATTTTGAAAAACAAGATAGGATAGATAGGTCGATAGTTTTTTACAGAAGTAGTATCACCTTTTTTGTAAACCGGAACAATCCTACCAGTTTTCCACTCATCCGGGAAAACTCCGTTTATCAAAGACTGATTGAAAATTATGGTTAATGGCAAGGTTAGTGCTCTTCGACATCTGTTAACAAATAAGGGAGGTAAATTATCTGGACCGGGACCTTTTTGGATATTTATTTTTTTTAACGCTGTAGATACCTCTTCTTCGGTTATTTTAATTATGGACGTAAAATTATTGCTAACGGGAGTATTAGTATCAGATGGGCTAGGAGTTGAAGTTGAATAAGCAGAGGAGAATTGATTTACAAATAGGTTTGCAATGTCTGTTCCTGTATCTGCAGTAATTTCATTTAAATTCATTTTGGCAGGTAATGATGACATTCCTTTGCGCTTGTCTTTAACATATCTCCAAAATAATTTAGGATTCTTACAGATATTGTCTTCCATTTTTTGTTTATAGTTTTTCTCGCATGAGGTTATTAATTTGTGACAGCGTTCCCTAAGTAAATCAAACTCAATTTTGTCTCGTGGGTTTTTATACTTTTGGTATTTTGTGTGTAGTTTATTCTTTTCTTTCAAAAGTTTTATTAGGTCTTTGCTAAACCATACTGGAAATTTAGATAATTTAGGGTTGCGCTTAGGAACATACTTATCGATAGTTATTCTTAATTTATCGTAAAATACTGAAACCATTTGATTATTTCTTAACTTCTTTTCGTACGTAAGAATCCCTTACTAAGTTTTAGTTTTTTTCCCTTACTAATTTTCTTTGTTTGTCCTAACAATAGAAGTTTACCACGCTGACTAAAATAAATAATTAAGACAAACTAGCCCTCTAGACGTCTAGGACTTCTTAATCTCAACTCTTGCGTCTGGAGGTAAAAGAACAATATTGTTCTAAGTCGTTAATACATTTACTAACCCAAATTAATTCCAAGGCGACCAAGCAGAAAATTTAATTGCATTTTAATTAAAACTTCGTCATAAAGTACCGTCAGAAACAGCAAAATGTCCAAAACATAAATCAAGCCAGCATGAGTTTATTTAGCAGGAAAGTCCCATTTTTTGTTTATATTTTATTTCATTAAGCTATGACAAAAATATAAAAAATACACAGAGGTAACTTCTGGTTATCCAGATAAAAATAATAAATATACATATCTATACCCTCCATCGATATTTTTCCATGATCAGTACTTACACAATACTTGAATCACTTTGTTAGTATACGATCCTGAGATAGTCTTTCCTCTATTTTTCCTTTTATATTTTAGGTTACTTTAACACATTTTTATTGTTGATGTTGTTAGCTTAAAACATGATTAGCTGTGTCCCGTGAGTTCGCTCTTGTAGGAATTTTGGTATTCTAAAATAAAGGCTATTTAAAAATCACGAAATTCCTAATATTTTTGATGAATGAGGAATATGTCACACACAGAAAGACTTTTAAAATAGGATCGTTACTTCCGGAGATACAAACGCTTTCAAACAAACTTTACTTTATTAGTATAAATTTGCAAAAAAATGTGTTGCATAAAACAAGGCACATTTTATGCAACACGTATTCTTTTTGCAAATTTATATTTATATACACTGTTTTTTACATTATATATCTTATACATTATAAATCTCCTCCTCTTCTGTCCTCACCTTAATTTATGGAAACGACAAACAGTGGCACTTTTGTGAATAACATGCCAACAGGGAGTTTTAATTTAAATATGTAGATGTGCCAAGGAAGTGTAGGTAACGAAGTAGAAAAATTCATAAAGTTTGTGTTTTTGTCGTTATTTATTCATCGTCGTCGGTTAGCCCTCTTAAATACATAGCTTTACTAAGTTTCAAAAGTTGCGGATCTTTAAAAAAAAGTTATATTTTAGTACTTACTTACTACTGCGGCGCAGCGACCCGAAGTGGATCTTGGCCTCCGACACGAGATGACGCCATTTTTTGCAGTCTTGCACCAGCTTCCGCCAGTCGTCAGCTCTGAGGCTCTTTAGGTCTTTCAGAACCTCATCGCTCCAGCGGTACCTAGGGCGCCCGACTGGTCGACGGCCCCTCAGTCGACCCTTGTATGCTCCTCGTATGCTATATTGGTGTAAGTACTTGAAAATAGCTGTTTAGGTATTATGTTTTTTGAAAAGTAATCTATATACATACATATAATAATAAAACAGTAAAAATATTTTGTCTGTACATTTTGTATTTTTCACTGAAATGGATAGAGGGACACTTAAAAAGAATAATAGGAAGCAAAAATTTTTTTTTGGAATTTCTTGTCTGTCTGTCTGTCTGTATGTATGTACGCGTTTCACGCAAAAACTACTGGACGGATTTGAATGAAACTTTTTTTGTTGTATAGCTATTAAGTCTGGGCAACATATAGGCTATAATTGATTTTGAAAACTGGAACACCTGATGAAGAACCATAACAGAACAGCTAAACTATGAGAAATATGGAAATGGTACCTTTGCAAAAGTTTATCAATCTATCGAGCATTTTCTGTTGACGTATGTAGTGTTAATGTCAAAGTGACATTACGTCAAGGTGACGTTGTGTCAGCCTCCCCACTACTTCCTTATGGAATGGGCCGTTACACCGGCCGGCGGCTCGGATACGTCGAGGTGTGCGGACCGCTGCTGAGTGACTATCTATTATGTGTGTGTGAAGGTTAGTTAATGTATACGGTGGAACATCAGTTAGTGGGTCGTGATGTACATTGCGTGCGGAGGCGGGGCGCGCAACATAGCCGTATGAGGTACACTACAACGTATAAAAATAGAAGATCAAGAACATCTGATGAAGAACTCCAAGAAACCAGCTACACTATAACATATATGGAAATAGCTCCTTAGCAAAAGTCGTTCAACCTGATGAGCATTTTCTGCTGACGTATAAAAATTGAAGATCTGGAACATCTGATGAAGAACTTCAAGAGTTTAGCTACGCTATAAGATATATGGAAATTGCACCTTAGTGAAAATCGTTCAACCTGATGAGCATTTTCTGCTGAACTGTGTTTGGAACACAGAAAGATTTTTAATCTAAGCTCAATTCACGCGGGCGAAGCCGCGGGCAACAGCTAGTCCTTACTAATTTAATTATCGTGTTTCGTTATAAAATAGCATTATACTCCCCAGGACACAATCCAATCAAAATTCTTCCTTCTTATTTAACTTTGATAATGTAAGGGTTATTGAGTAGAAGTAATTAAAACAAATGTCCAATGTGCATTTACTTTATTAACTCGATGTACCACATAAAAATTTAGCTGTACACTGATAAATTTATTTTATACTTAAAATACATACTAACGTGATTTGGATAGGCGCGCGTTCAGTCATTTAGAAATTATTGTTTCTACTAGGCCATGTTGACTGTCTTTAGCCACTGGGCTTAGTTGCACTTGGTTGCACCAAAATTGAAGTTGGTTCTTGTCAAAGATAACAGAAATGCTGACATATTTTGGCTCTGATACTGGATTTTCAGTTCAGTTAATGTTACTGTCAAAGTAAAACGGTGGAATCTGGTCAGATTGCACCGTTTTCCTTACCTTTTAACTTGATACTATTTACTTATAAAATTCTGTATTTTTGATTTGCTTGTACCATAGAGCAAGACTGACTTCTACAGAAAGTATTCGTTTTTTTAATTTAAATACCTATTTTTACATGATGTCGGACTTCACTTGACAGTCGCGTGAGCTGCCAAAATTGTTTCTCTCCGCAAAAAGCTCGAAGAAAATTTACTGTCTATCGCTTTCAAAGTGGCTTTAGTGAACATAATTTTTGACAGATTTCCTTGAATATAGAGTCAGACTTTTGATAGCTAGCTTTACCCCGCGGCTTCTCTCATCATTCTCATATTTCATATTTGACGACCTCCGTGGCCTAACGGTTATCACGCCAGACTGCCACACCGGAGGTCCCGGGTTCGATCCCCGGTCAGGTCAAGACGGAAAATGATCTTTTTCAGATTGGCCTGGGTCTTGGATGTTTATCTATATATGTATTTGTCATAAAAATATAGTATCGTTGAGTTAGTATCCCATAACACAAGGCCCGAACTTACTTTGGGGCTAACTCAATCTGTGTGATTTGTCCGTATATATTTATTTATTTATTTATATTAGTAGTAAGCGTTGTCATACACAGGAAGAATTTTTCAAAGTTTCTCACATTGAATCATTATAGATATTTGGTTTGTACGCTGCAAAACTATGAAATTTCATTTTAAAATCAACGACAAGAGAGTCAACACGACTAAGTATAATTTTCCCTATAATAAAATAAATTTAAATCTATAACACTAACATTCAAACAATCATAAATTATTTCACAACATTATTTATAACTTCTATAAGTAGGTTTTACTAAGACTTCGGAAAGGCACCGTGGAATAAAACAATGTAGGGCATATCGCTTATCGCGTTTAGATGTTTGTGGTAATAAACCAGCTGCCAGATGGTCGGACGATATCAAAAAGACGGCAGGACCGACCTGGACCAGAATCGCCGCATCAAGATCAGAGTGGAAGTCAAATCAAGAGGCATACGTTCAGCAGTGGACAAAAATATGCTGAGAAGAAGAAGAAGAAGAAGGGCATATCGCTTAACTTTTTTTTTCAATAAAACAAGATCAACAATAAACTTTGATAATCCAAATTTTACAGACGAGCCAGAAAATGTGTTTTTTTTTTTAATTCTTCTTTGATAAAACTTTCCGTGGGACTTCTAGGAACTTCTTTTGAAAGTAACTTACATTATTGAAATAAAACTATTATTTGGATCACCTATTTAGCTCCGTACTTTTTTTTAGCGTACTTACTTCTATATACGAGTACAGTTAACAGAAAACAAGAAACATTATGTAAAAGCAATACTGTACATTTCTCGGCCACTGTGGAAATTGAAGAATTTGCAAAATGATCCGCTGCGGGCCAAACTTTTGTGGCAGTAAGTGACGTAACTTCCGCAGACCAGTCGTCTTGAAGTTTCATCCTACGTTTTTGAAATCCACCATTTCTTGGCTCTAAAAGTTTTCATCTATCTGAATTCTTTCGAAACATAAAATATCTATTGTTTAAAGTTATTGTGATTTGCAATGAAGATAGCGTTTGTAATTTTGAGTAGAAAATTGGCGTTTTGGAAATAATATTTAGAACGTTATACCGATTCTGCAAATTTAGGATACCATCAAGGGCCATTTTGGTGGATGCAATATGTCCTTATTTTTACAGATGTTTGTGGTAATAAAAGAAGCGTCAGATATTTATTTCCAAGTTTTTTTTACTCTTTTAATTACAACTAGAAACACGCCTTACAAGCCTGTGAAAAAATACATATCGATATTTAACTTCATCACCTAACGGTTATCACGCCAGACTGCCACACCGGAGGTCCCGGGTCCGATCCCCGGTCAGGTCAAGATGGAAAATGATCTTTTTCAGATTGGCCTGGGTCTTGGATGTTTATATATATATGTATTTGTCATAAAATATAGTATCGTTGAGTTAGTATCCCATAACATAAGTCTCAAACTTACTTTGGGGCTAACTCAATCTGTGTAATTTGTCCGTATATATTTATTTATTTATATTTATTTATTAATCAATATAAGAGCGAGGCTCTGTCGGTAAAGTTCCTTCCACTTATCTCTTTCCGTTGTCTTTAAGTTTCATAAAACACGACCCGTAACACTCATTTTTCTTGTGTTTCCATATAACGTCATTCTATTTTGCTTATATTATTCTAAATGATCAATGATGATTATTCAATGAAGAATAAGAACCTATATATACGAAAAATAAACTTCTTTTTCTAAAATCACTTTATTGGTCTGTTATTGGACGAGTATGTAGTATAACCAAAACCAGTCATGCATATTTTAAATAAGTTTAATAAATTTCAAATATAAATTTTCAACCATAATTTATTTATTTGCAAACGAAAATTTAATTTATCAAAATAAACAAATTACGTTTCGAAACAACAGTTAGCGAAATAATCTGTTTATTTACTTAATCTAGATTCAGAGAGTTAATAAAATTAACACTGTGCCGTTCCGAGTCTGAAGTTCTAAAACTGTTAGCAGTACAATAGGAAAGTTTCAATTAATATCACAGTTTTCATATTTTAAAGTAGGACAATACGATTCCTAGTTCCGTGAACTATTTACACTTCTACTATCTAGAAACAATAAGTCCTCGATACGTCAGAACACTGTCCTTTCTGCTCTTGTCACCCGAAGTAGTACTGTGCATTGGAATATCGATATAAACTCCTCGTGTTAGGGTCTGTTTCGTTTTGCACTTGTACTCGAGGCAGTGTTTTAACTACTCCACGACCTAGAGTTCCATGTGGCATAGTCCGAAGTGGCATTTCTATGGGGAATTCAGCGACTTGTCCGTACATATTAGTGCTAACGTGAGGATAAGTGTTAGGCACAGGTCTACCGACGTACCGATTTATCTTCGGGCTGAGAGCTACATTAGCGAATTGCATTTCTGGCTTGATTCCAGCGTCTACTGTGTCGACAGGTCCGGATAGACTTGTGATGTTGATATCATTGTCGACCTCAGATATGCTGTCGTTGAAACCGTTGGGGATTTCGGTGGTGGCAGACACGTCTGGACCTTTGGGTTGCTCGTTGGTTTGCTTGCGCATGAAACATCGGACGACCGCCACGATGATGCACAGCAAGATGGCCAGAGACACTGCAGCGATGATGTACAGGTACATGATGTCGAATTGCTCTGTTGACAAAAATATGCGATTAAAATTCAAAACCAAAATGTCCAATTTGAAAAATTGTTATAAGTTTTTATTTCTTCAATAGTCTTGTAATTTATTTAATCATCCTCCTTTTAATAAAAGAAAGATTGCATTAATAACTTCTATTTAGTGCTTTTGATTCTTGATATCTAAACGAGGTTAATAATTGCTTAGTTATGAAAAATCATATAAATATTAATTAGTAAACCACAGTAATGGCTAATTGCAAAATCAATCTCTTCAAAAAGCACCATTTTGGTATTTGCTCTATTAATATACATTCGAATCAAGGGCTTTGATGTGGCAATTTAGGTATTTAATATGCCTCTAATAGATATGTTATATGAACGATTTTGTCCGCCAAAATATATGCCGCTAATAAATAGTTATCATTGGTTGTAATTTGTAATGAACAGATTTTTCTTGTAAAAAATTAAATCCTAAATCAAAACTTCGTTTTTTTTCTACCTTGAGGTTTACTGAAGGTAAATGGAGAAACATAATATATTCAATCAGGTTTGCGAATACTGGATACTTGACATAAATCTATTTTTTTAACATCATCTTATTATCGAATATGCCAATGACATTCTAGAATAACCAAAGACTACCTACGTTTTTAAATTAAATTTCAAACTAGATGACCGTAAATTCTAATTTTAATGTTGTCATAATTAAATTATTTCTATCATAAGATACAAAATGGCAATCTGCATTGGAAAACGTTTTTAATTTTTCTCAGAACACTGACCCAATTGAAACTTTGTCCTAATTAAATCAAGAAATTCAATTTCAATGCTGGAGTTATTGGAAACTTAAATGAAACTATGCGATGTCGCCTTGATTTTAAAATAGTCTGCGATACTTAATATATTATTTTTGAAAAGTTAAATAACTATTCCATCTATAAGTATTGTGTGGATTTTCGAGTCATTATAGAGCTGTGTAACATTTAGATTAGTATATTAAGTTCATTAAAACTTAACATTTTCAACCATCTTCTTTTTGCTAAAAGGTAATTGTATTACTCTTTTAAAGTCATTTATGAGTATCATCTATACAAGTCGATTGACCAATTAACTTTACTACGTTCAAAGTGAACTACTTTAAAAAACTTTTTTTTTATAGAATAGTAGGCAAACGAGCATGCGGGTTGCCTGATGGTAAGCAATCACCGCAGTCCATAGACACCAATGACCCTAAAAAGGTCACTGATGCGTTGCAGACTTTTTAGAAAGCGATAGGCTCTTTTCTTGAAGGCCCCAATGTCGAACCTATTTGGGAACTTGCTCGCTATGAAACGTCTCGTCCAAAAAGTGAACCGTTCGTTTTATATAAGTATTTTTTTAAATTACCGTCATTAGCCAGATGATGTTTCGGCGGTGACGCAGAAGGGACATCCCTGGTACCATTGGCGTTGATGCTGGTTGACATTGAGGGTCTCTGCGGAGGTACCGCGGCGACGGCTGGAGCTGGCGGGACCGCTGACTCCACCCACCAACGGTCGCTGGACTCATCTAGAACAAATGCGACTTGTCAAAATAGGTCAAAGGCAACAAATAATTCTATAAGCCGTGGAAAGACTGTTATGGAGGAAGACAAGCAGTTTAGATCGCCGCTTAAATAAGATAGGAGATTGTCTCTGTCGCTTTACACACTAATGATGGTCGAGTGGTTAATCTAGAATCATTTGTCTTCTACCTATAGTCGTAATATCCAAGGTCTGAATCCACGGGTCCAATGAGTCTGCCAATCTAATTGTCAGTATACCACCTTGCATCGGGTAAAGGATATCATCGCAAGAAGACTGGCTGCGCGCTGTAGTGGATGATTTATTAGATAGTGTTTAAAACGGAGATGGCAATAAGGAAGTCGTTGCACGTGTTTCTTTCCATATAAAGACCATCTCCCTCAGCCATGAGGAACTACAGAGATGTCAGATGGCAGAGATCGTATTTTCCAACCTCCATGTGTAATTTTTATTTAGTACTTAATTTACGGTTACTTTTTCACTGAGTAAAGTTATAAAATTGTATGTGTAAATTCACATGTTCATTACAAATGCAAAAGTTACTTGTTCACAATGTTCACGTAACGTAGCTTATGAAGTATCTCAAGATGTTCCACGAACCAAGTGTTGCAAAGTTAATTAAGATAGAAAGCTTCTAATGAGTGGGCTATAATCACAGATTTGATATTAAAATACGTCTAAAGGCTGGGTATCTTGATAACGATGATAGTCGCAGCGACCGGCTTCACATCTTATCGGACACATATTGTATGAAAAATGTTGAAAATGGTATCTTGTAAATTCTTGTATCGTCGATATCAGCGTAACGTTGAGGGGCAAGAGCGGCGAGTGGGGGGCGAATATCTCGAATTCTTGACGTGTCGTCACTTAAATTGTGTTGTACTGGCTGCGCTACAGAGTTTCGCTCCCGTGGGAAGATCGAGAAAAGAGCCTATTATGCTACGAAAATTTAAGGTTTTACTCTAACGAGATACCAAATTTCATCAAATTCCCCCCAGTGGTTGAGGTGTGATTGAGTAACAAACACACACACTTACATCAAAACTTCCATGATTTGACACATGGATGCATGAGCACCAGGAAAATACAGTGAAATTTCTGTGATATTAAAAAAATCAAAAATTCTTTATTGAAACTTGACTTTCAAAGAAGGCTCTTTTTCACGTCAAAAACTAATTATTTAATCATAATATATTTTGTCTCAAAGCTACAAACTACTAGCATTTCGGAACGACCACTGCTGAGAAGAAATTCCGAAAGAAACTCATGAAACAGTCTTGGTCGCCTAACATGCCAGAGGGATACGGTACATGATAGACAACCATGCGCATCTTTAAATGATAAGATCAAGTCAAAAAGTTGGTTTAAGAAGGAAGACCACAGAAAGGACAAGGTAAACAAAAAATTTTAGGGAAAAAAGCTTTACTGATGATAAGCTTACAAATTTCATATTGACTAGTTACAAATTCTCTATGAAAATTCGCGTTTAGTTACTCCAGAATTAACTTATTCCCAAGTGATTCAACCATAATCTTGTCAAACGATCCTAAATCCATTTTCATGGGGCTTTCACGACGTCGCAAAATACTAATAACATCACTAATAGCGTTAGAATATGAACCGTCATGATTTCTCCTAAGGAAAGCTCTTATCCCTTAATCCGTTTTTACACTGACAAAGCAAAGGACCTTTCCAACACGACGCAAAACGACAAACAAATCCTAGTAGATTGCAAGTATAAAATAATTAGGCTACAGATTGATATTGTGAGTGAAGTGCTAGTATTTTATTCTTTTAATATATGAAATACTAGCTTTCGCTCGCGGTTTCGCCGTGAATTTCCCACGGAGACAGTGCTTTTTCCCGGGATAAAAGGTACCCTATGTCCTTCTCCGTACTTCCAACTATGTGTATGCGAAATTTCAGGAAGATTGGTTCAGTAGATAAAGCGTGAAGAGGTAACAAACAATCAAACAAACAAACTCACTTTCGCATTTATAATATTAGTTAGGATTAGGATAACTTATAATATAAATTGCGAAAACTCTTCGCGCTTTATCTACTGAACCAATCCTTCCTGAAATACTGTTACCGTGAGATATTCACGCGGGCGAGGCCACGGGCCAAAGCTAGTATAAATATAAACGCGAAAATTTCAAAGAATGGATGTTTTATATTTTTATTACTCTTTTATGCCAAAACTACAATGAAATTTTGTACACGGGATTGGAATGGAATTCGGAATAATAAATGCTGTTGTTTTGACGTTAGTCTAAATGTTTTGTCGAGATCCACATCTGTCGTCACTTTGATTTGTGTCGCAAGAGTCCAAATTTTAAGAGTGGATTAAGCAAATTTCTTCTCGTGTCTTCCGTGTACGATAATAAAGTTTGAATGAATTTTAATTCTGTACATACACACGTTTTATGCCCGGAATTTCTCGTTATCTTAAAGGAACATTTAGAAGTCTCTTATAATTAAATTGCCTTTGTCGAGATATTCCGTGAGATTTGTACGGAAGTTTATTTTATTCATAAAAAATGAATGAAATAAACATTTTGATTAAGAATTTTATTTACTCAACCCTGATTTCTCAAGACTGCGTTGTTATTGTGCTCTGGCTTACCTATAAAAATATTTTTCAGTTTACCTCAATAAATGAAAATTTAATTTATTAGTGAAAAATATTATCACCAAACATTTTTAGTCCATTAAAATAAAAATTTGATCAAAGACTCTATTAAAAAAATGTATGGGGTACAGACATGCCAAGTCACGTCAATAAATGTTTTACATAAAAAAAAAAACCACAAACCGCATGATTTGCAACTTTTTAAACTTTTAACACCAGTCGACAACCGTACATAGTTTCTACCAACCGTCGATTCGTTTACAACCTAACTTTATTACCTTAAATTACTACGTACTTCAAGGGTTAACCCGAAATGCGATCCTTACAGTTATAGCACCTTTACAGCGCCCTCATAAAACTACTTCCCTCAATTCGTACTGTTTCATCCTTTGTTTCTACAGCTATTGGCTTCTTTTCTACAACTGTGATTACTATAGCTATTACAAGTTCTGATTTATGTCAGTGGAGAATGTAGTTCACATTGGTCGAGTTGGATGGCCGAGTGATATGGGTAACAAAAAAAGTTACAATATGTGCCTTGCTGCTTTGCAAGGCACATCTTTTACGATGTTTACGCATAGTAACTATAATATAATGTGCCACGAAGCCTGAGACTCTATGTAACAGTGTTGAACCAATTATTAAATATAATCGTACGAAAGAAAGAAC
This sequence comes from Ephestia elutella, assembly GCA_018467065.1. Taxonomy (NCBI): domain Eukaryota; kingdom Metazoa; phylum Arthropoda; class Insecta; order Lepidoptera; family Pyralidae; genus Ephestia; species Ephestia elutella. Next base: position 14,545,071 of record CM031580.1, on the reverse strand, counting down.
TTTCAAACGAAAGGTATTAATTTGTTTTAGTCAAACGTTTGGTGATTTATACTTACTTTTTTTAAATTAAATTGCTTTGTGAATTAAATTATTATTCCTATTAGATTTCCATCCCGCGGATTCCATTAGTGTATTTTTTGTTTTGATCTAAACGCATAGAATAACAAGCTAATTATTAAAAATAAAAAACACGACTGACGAGTTTTTACTCAAAAAGTACATACAAACATATAAGTTATATACATTTTTGAAATCGCCTTCTAAAGCCCTTCAATTTGATACCCCACTCGATAAGATTGATTAAATTTTATTTTTTTGGTCTGCTATTTATCGCATATATAATCCGCCATTTTGTTTTCATGGTGACGTCATATAGCCTATGTCACTTGGAGGAATGCAAGGAATCTAAAAATACCTCTCACATCAAAATCGGTTAATCCGTTCAGGACTTATGGTGGAATAAAGAAACTTACATACATACATGAACCCTGAAAACATAACACTCCTTTTTTGGTCAGTCGTGTAATTATATCCAACCAATTTTGCATATTATAATAATGTAGATCAAGGTTCATAATTTCACAACATCAAGTACTTGAAGTTAGTCAGAAAGTACATAAAAGCCAACTTTAGGTTTACCAACTCTTTCAAGGCACAAGTAGAGAAAAGATGACGCCACGATGCGTGTGCGTGTGTGTGTGTATGTACCTACCTAAGTTTGTGACCCACATACTCCAAGACCAAAGTCGTCCAATGTGAACAATATAAGAGTTGGATTCAGAAGTGTTGGGTTAAGGACTTTCGTTGAAAGCGATGGGAATAATGGCTTAGTCATTATTTCTTTGTTTGCTCTATACATTTTCCTTTTCCTCCATGTTTGTTTTGCCAAATAATATTGGTTAAATCGTTCGTATATTGATAATATTGATATAGAACATACAATATGGAATTGATTACACGTAAAACTTCTCTTTTACTTTGCATTTTGTATAATTGAGATATATAAAACAAAAAATTGAATATTTTTATACGCGCCAACGCGTTCAATTGATAGACATTGGATAAAAATATTAAATAGTTTAGAAATTTCGCATACACATAGTTAGAACATAGGGTGGTACCTTTCATCCCAGGAAAAAGCACTGTTCCCGTGGGAAATTTACGCGGGCGTTGCCGCGGGCAAAATCTTGTACCTAATACTATAACACGGAGATAAGAAAGCGCACTGTAGTGACCGATATTGCGTTGATCGTGACGAGGTTGAAGTGGAGATGGGCAGGCCACATGAGCAAGAGAGAGACCCAGAACAGGCCGGAGAAAAGTAGGGAAACCACTAATGCGCTGGGCCGATGACATATACAAAATTTTGGGCAAAGCCTGGATGCGATCTGCAAGAGACAAAATGGAGGGACCACGAGGAGGCCTATACCCAACAATGGGTGATACAGGGCTGAAGAAGAAGAATAAAGCCCCCTACACATATTAGGGCAGACACCGGAGTGTGCAACAGGCAGACAACAGATGGCATTTCTAGTTGTTTTAATATTCCGAGTTCTGTGGCCACAGTGACCCAGAAATTCAAATTCAGCCAGCGAAGTCAGGTAATAGCACTGACCGCAAGGGAAATACAACTGCGCTTCGATTTCCGACCACCATTTCACAAAAAGACTGTTTGGACATGTGTACTGCTTTAGAATACTTGAGTGCACTATGAAATGCCCGGTTTTTAAGTTATTTAAATCGGTTACCCACTTGGTAAAAAGAAATAAAAAGATAGCCGTCATGGGACGCCCGGCAGATGTAAAACAAATGAGCATCGTAAGGGTAAAACTACACGGAGAAAAAAATATTCTACAATATTACCAGAATATATAGTAGCCATAATTCTAGTACAATCTAACAGAATATATTGCCATCAAACAGAATTATTTTAATAAATAAAATACGACATTTTTGTGATTGCCAGAATGTTCTAGTAACACCAATACAGTAAATAGCACATTCTTATAAGGTAATCAACAATGAACTAATAAGTAATAAGAACAATATGCATATATGACCAAGTACATTTTATTTTTGTAATATTAACAACAATAACTAGTTCTGGCAACGATTTATTAGTTGTGAAAACTATATTTTGTTTCCATTTACTAGAAAATATAGTAAAAACTCTAAAAACCTGCGTTGTTTATGTGTACTTGTTTTGTATTGTTGCATTTATGATATTTATTGTTATCCTTACTATATTCTTGTATCAGTTACCTTACGATGAAGTTAACATTGCGATGTTCATGTTTTCACAACACCCCGCGCCCGCGCTCTCTCCTGACTCCTGCGCGGACCGCGCTCGCGTTTATTTATGCCGCCATTTTTCATTAGACTTCACTCTAGCGTTACTAAATAAGTGTATCTACATATTATCCGGAAATAAATATTATTTTCATTTTCATACTTGTTTTGTATGCGAGATCATTGTACTATGGATTAAGACGTAAACAGTATATTATCGTCGTGGGATTTGGAAGACTACATTCCCAAATTTGCTGGTAAGTACCTTTTATCTTTCCAACAGAGGTTTTTATAAGCGTGCCACACGCTCAATGTAGGAAGCATATATACCTTTTTTAGTAGTGATTCAGATCTTGAAATCATTGAAATGAAATGAAATTCAAAGGTCTTCGTTTTGTTTTCAAAGTGTAATGAAGGTCCTGTCCTGTCCATATTGCTTACGCCTGTGGGTAGTATAATCGAGAAACTACCTCACTATAAGCAAACCTACTCAAATAGTATTAGTCTAGCAGCATAAAGCAAATAGACACTTGTCGCGGGAGATAGCCGTTAAAATTGACTCTTATCTCATTTCTCGCCTACCGTACCGTAGATAAGAACGATAGTTTGTAAAATATCACCTCTAAAGAGCTACGGTAAGGCGACAAAGGAGACAAAAGTCGATTTCAAAAAGTGTTTATTTGCTTTATCGCTGCTTACTTAACGGGAAGTCTCAGTAAACAATTTGTTAAGTAAAACTTTTTGAAACTTTTGTATTCTTATGTTCTGTTGATCGATATCTAATTAGTATATTTTTTTGCTTCCAGGAAAAGAAGAATCTTCTCTTGAAGCAATAACGGTATATGCTTTTATGAGTTTACCGCTTCTACTTGGTAATCCTCTTGGAAAAAGTAAGAAAAATACCTGGCGGCCTTCAAAGCTGGAAATGCGCGACGCATTTATCACCCATCTTAAAGCTGCATCAGATCTTAAAGGAACAATTTCGGCACGTAAAGAAAAGTACACTAATGATGGAGTTGCATGGATGCATCGAAACGTCAACGGAAATAAATAATTAAAAGGTGCGTGCCAAGTCCCGTTATAATACATAAATTAAAAAAAAATAAGTTATAATACGTACATAATTACGTGTTTAAAGCGCGAATGTTTAATTGTTGACCAAAATATTGTTTAAAAAAAATGTTATAATGTTCCTATGCAAAAATTGAATAAAACTAATTAATACTTAATATGTGTGTTTTATTACATATTACTCATATTTGATTGGGTATATACTTTTAGTATCGGGAGTAAAAAAGTTTTTTGAAATATATGTCTAATGTAACTTTATCTCCTTACCAAGGAAGGTATAGTTACTTAGATATTTATTTTATTAAATATTTTTACTCTCCTTACTGAAAGTATCTACTATATAGGCTGTATTCTCAAACAGAAATTTATTTTAAACTCAACAATATGTTATAGTACACCAAATGATATGATCAAGTAAAGAAAACAATATTTTTAATAGTACTTACAATAAGATTTGCAATGTCCACAATAATTAATGTAAAACATAACATAAATTTTAGTAGTGCTTACATTACGACTGTTAAAGGACACTATAACATATGTTTACGACAAAATAATATTTAGTTAAACCGTACAATAATTTTACTACATATAACAATTTTGTATATTTCAGTCAAAATTTGTTTATGGTAATTATTACAAAATGATTGGTAATGTGTATAAAATTATTTTTATAGGAACTAGAACAATCAATATACAGGGAACCAGAATATTCAAGTTGCTTGAACAATATGTATAGTTGTCACATATACTAACATATATTCTGTTTACATTCACAATATTCTAGTAAACGGAACTAGAATTTTTTCTCCGTGTAGCTTTGCGTTAACTTAGCGTGAATTTCCCACGGGAACAGTGCTTTTTCCCGTAAAAGGTACCCTATGTCCTTCTCAGTACCTCTAACTATGTGTACATACGCAAATTTAAAAAAATTAAAACATTTAGTTCCTGAATGTGGTCGACGTCGGGGAGGAAGGCCAAGGAAAGGTAGCGCGATGGCCTTGACGCTTTCCAGCCGTATTGGTCGAAATTTGCCACAGACAAGGATAGGTAGAAGTAGGGGAAACTTTTGACCAGAAGTGGGATAAGATAGGTTAATTAAAAAAAAAACATTAAGTTGTCGGCTTTGTGTTATATCTCTATTTTAACAGAAACAAAAAAAGACTTACCAACATCATCATGGTCCAGATCGGAAGAGTCGTGAGCAGCCTCATCCTCTTCGGGTGCACTTTCATACCTCTCCTTAAGGACTGTCCGGGGAACTGCAACAAAAATTCAATCTTATTTATTTATACATAGGATTCGTTTTCTAATTTATGTTTAATTGATAGTAAACACAGACATTTATCTTACTAGATAACATCTTCGTTCATCTGTATAGAATCTATATCTAGAATATATATATCTTACTACCCAAGTTAAAACACTTTTCATCGACATCTTTTATGCACAATATTCAAATCTCTAGTTTTTTTTTTACAATTTATAAATGGCCAAGGAATGCAATAGGAAATGTGTTTGAAAATAAAAAGTTGAGTGCAAAATAAAATACAGAAAGCTTCGTTATTGATGAAATTCAAGCGAGGTAGCGCCACAGCGCTCTAATTTTTAGAATATACCTATTGTTATATGTATAACAGTATCAATTATCCAGAATTTTCTAATTCACACACACACACACTTCAAAAGGTCAAATTAAAACTTTGCATACTTTTTTTAATAATCTGATTAATTTAGGTACCTACATTCTTTTAGTGCACTAGGCAAATATCAATAATATATTAGACTGGATTATATTCGTGAAATCATGTCCATGTTAATTTACTTCAGAAAAAACTTCAGTATGTCTGTAACCGTAACAGAGACGTGCTTTAAGGGCTCAATAAAACCAATTTTTGGAGAATTTCAAGTGCTCTTAAGTGTAGCTCATTAAGGCAATGCTCTTAACTTTAAATTTAGATTTGGGGGTGCTTTGTTTTTGTTGTCGAGTGTACGCTTACGTTTTATGACGAGGAACAGTTTCGGCATTACGTGACTGACGGTCGGTTCGTTTTTTGCTGACTGAGCTCGGCTCGATATTAGTTCTGTGAGTATTTTTTAGGCAACAAACGAATTGAAAGTTCAGAGTGATTGAATTTATTCCAAACTAGTTCGCCCTGGGGCTAATTTTGTTTATTATTTACTAGCTTTCGCCCGCGGCGTCGCCCGCGTAAATTTCCCTACGGGAAAAGTACCCTAATAGCATTTTTGGTAGGCATTTGGTAGGGCCACTTAAATATATATATGGCCCTACCAAATGCCTACCAAAATGTTATTAGGTGCTTTTTCCCGGGATGAAAGGTACCCTATGTTCTTCTCCGTACTTCCAGCTATGTGTATGCGAAATTCCAGGAAGATTGGTTCAGTTTATAAAGCGTGAAGACAAACAAACAAACTCACTTTCGCATTTATAATATTAGTTAGGATTAAGGAAGAACTAAGTACATAATATTTATAAACTGAACAATATTGACTACATTAATTTCTTGAAAAAAAGTACTCTTTGTGCTTTTCCCCGTATCTGTAGCCGTACCCGTAGCGTATCTCTGCTCAACCCTAGGGTTTGATTGTCAGACAATACTTTTAGTATAAAGTCCACCTTTTTTACTGTACTTTTGTATGTGTGTACAATAAAGTTTAAATAAATAAATAAATATACTAAAATTTTAGTAGATACATTATATAGCGTAATTGAGTAACAAAATATTTTTTTCTAGCTTATAGGCGTCGTATCCCACTTCTGGGCAAAGAGCTCCCCCTTTTTCTTCCACTTTATTCCATTACATAGAAACATTACTTACATAATTTTATATACTTGTCGTTTCAATTAATGTTGAACTAATGCAAATGAGATAATAATGGAACACGGTACGGTAGGCATATCAAGGCTAATTAAAATTAGTTACCGACGCCTAAACTGTGATTTATCGTGCTGGTGTAATGTGGCTGATGCCATTACAATTTATGGCAAACGGTTACCAAAAAGATAGAGTGAAAAGATAAAAAAGGGTTTTTTTTAATTTTATTTAGCTGACAAATTTTTAAAATCTTTTTAAAATTTTTAAATATGGAATGAAACAGATTATTTAATTTATCTCTACCTCTTTTTAATTTTATAGCTGACAAATTAAAAAGTTTTTTTTTTTAATTTTGAAATGGAATTCATCGCGGCGTCCATAAGCGGCGTCCTAATAGTCTATTCATTTTAGATTATTTTGCGGCAAAATTATTTATCATGCTTTATTGTATCTGTGTTATACCTATGTATGAGTACATTAAAAAACACTAACCTCCCCATCTACCTCCCCCCGCCTTCGGCGTCCCCCCTTCCCCCCTTGAAACATATCCCGTTTTACAAATTTTCTGAATTCTTAGGAAAACTATACAAGTTAGGACAAAATGATCAAACACTACATTATTATCAATAAATTACCCACAAATAAATTCTTACATTAATTTTGATATGAGCCAAAGCTTTTGATCCTTAGATCATTTTGTCCTAACTTGTATAGTTTTCTTAAGAATTCAGAAAAATTGTAAAACGGGACGCATTTCAAGGGGGGAAGGAGGGACGCCGAAGGCGGGAGGAGGGGAAGGGTAGTGTTTTTTAATGTACTCATATAAAGGCATAACACAGACACAATAAAGCATAATAAATAATTTTTCAACACACTTGCTCGTAAAGTGGATTTTATTACATCGAATTTAGGCACTTAATGCCATATATTACGAAGGTATTACGAATATATTACGGAGGTGTTTGGAAATAAAAATTACCATACTGCGCTATACAAAAGATAGAAAACTAATGCGCGTTATGAATTCCACACAGCATTTTTAATTTAGCCGCATAATATAAGATCAAATAGGGAAAATAACAACAGTTTTTAAATAAGCAAAGATAATGATTTTTATACAGCCAAGCACTGGCTGTATGGCGATATACCAACCGCAGCGTGCACCGCGCGCTCCCTGCGCACGGCGCGGGGCGGATGGTATATCGCCATACAGCCAGTGCTTGGCTGTATAAAAATCATTATCTTTGCTTATTTAAAAACTGTTGTTCGGCACGCGAATAAAAAACAAGACTATATTTATTATGTTGTGTTTGTTAGGTACATTTTCCGATTTTCGCCGTGTTAGCATATTAAATATTTAATAAAATGTCGTATGTAAATTTAACTCCACCTGAAATCATTAACAAGGCGCGTAATGCTAGTAATAGTTTATTGCCTCCAAAATCAAACGTTAGTATTTGGCGGCATACGAATGTTTCATAAAGTGGAGGAATGACAAAAGGGCGCAATCGTTTTCCGATAATTAGATGTTAGGACCACATTATTTTTTTTTTACTCACAAGTGTGTTGAAAAACGTCGTATGATACACGTGTCCATTTGGTCATTACGCACACTCGGCTTTATTAGCCAATCTCGCCTCTTGTGCGTAATGACCAACTTAGGACACTTGTATCATAATGTACTATTGCCAAATTTTCCATACATTAAAATCTAGAATGAATATTCTATAAGCTTTATTCATGTTATAAAATATTATAATTTATCTTTTGTTTTTACTAACAACGGAACGACATCTCCGTTCCGTTGTCGTTGGTCCGACGGATGTTGTTAAGTTTGTCACGGGAATTTTAATAATTTCACTCAAGTAATTCTTTTAGACTACAATTCTTTCATCCGTCATATTTTTTCTTTTTCATATCAATTGACAATTCGGCAGTTTTACGTCGACAAATTTGTAAAGGAGCGAAAAATAATGCGTCAAATTGTAAATGATTTGTAGGATTGACAATTTGTAGACACTTTACAATCTGGCGAGTTGGATTGTAATCTGACGGGATTTACGATTTGACGGTGACAAATATACGCATAACAGCACTATTACCCAATAAGCCTCTATTACCGCAGACAAATAGTAAATATATTCAAAAGTAGATATATTCAATACTAATTTAAGACGCTTTGTAGATGTTTGTAAACATTACCTTTGTATTTATTAATGTATGTTTAAGCTCACTGCACGCCTTAGGCAACTGTAAGTGCAGTGAGTTGCTAATTATAAAGAAATAAATAAATAAAGACATTCATTCATCAAGGTATGCATCATGCATAAACGTCGTGGAGTTGACTGAACAAGTATATTAAAAAAAAAATCTAAAAAAACTAAAGCTCACAAATGAATATCTAAATTAAGGCAGACAGACCGGATTTTATTTTTGGTATTGCATTCGGTTCTCCTCATTAAGATTGTCAGTAGGCGTGTTATATCAAGTAACACAGACTAAATATAAATACTCTTAGGATAACATCAAATGTCTTTTTAAGCTCCTTTGGACTTGAAATAGGTTGTTATCTCTATTTTATGTGAAAAAATGTGAAAGCGGCCTATTTAAAAATAAAATATGTCTACATCTGATAATATTTTAAGTTAAAAATAAGAAAAACTTAACAAAAAGCTAGATTAACTTATTTAAGGTGGTATGACCGTACGACGACCTATGGCAGAAGTTTATATCCAACTGTGGACTTCATATCGCTGAGATAATGATGATATATTTTCATTTCCTTTTTATTAGGTATACCTTTAAAAAAATATATATATACTGACACATTATTTAGAATATGTCTGTCCAAAGGGCAAACTTACATCGATCGTGAGCCGTTTTCACATGGCAGTAAAAAATGCGTATCGCCGAACATTCAAACTGTTTCTCTAATTCAAATAAAGCCATCAAAGTATTTTTCAAATCCGTTGGAATAACTTTTTAGGTTCAAACGAAATGCCTCCAGTTTTTACCATGCTCGTAGACCTAACTGTCAAAGTCAAAGTCAATTATTTTTATTTATATAGGCTTAAAATAGCACTTACAAATCGTCACTGTGGAAGTGGACATAGACTTAAGTAGAAACAGAATGGCATTTTTACGTGACTGTCAAATGGTATCATACAATGGGATTGTTTGTCTCTAAATCCTAATAAAATCATCAAAATATGTAAAAAAAATCGTCAAATATGATTCGCCACATTATGTTGTTAAGTGACGTCTTTGGAGAAAATGCAGCAGTGGAATTTGTTGCACCGCCTCTTCTCCACATGCGCTTTGGAGGCGGTGGTAACCTTAGCTTTAAGTAATTTTATGACGTCAACTAACTAAAAAACAAGAATTTGACGATTTAAAAGTGCTATTTTTAAGCCTATTTAAATAAAAACAATGGACTTTGCCACAAACTTTCAAATGAATGATACAAACCAGGTACACTAATGTGAAATTAAGTTATCTATAAAGTTATCTTAGATTCTGAGATGCAAACATGACATCAAGTTGGGTAGGTGAGTTTGTAACCTACTTCGAAGATAGTTTCAACATCTGGATACCACGAATCGAAATTAAAATTATATAAAATTTCATTCTGCAATTCGTCCCATGTTTATAAATGGTACAATCAGTAAAAAAAGTGTTAGTGTAGAAATAATAAACATTGAATTTTTAATTAAGAAATGTAATAATCATAGAATAGTTACATAGAGAAAAGGACTTAAAAAAAAGAAAACATAAAATCAAGAAGTATTTTTACTAGTAAACTAAATATGACATTAGGCCTTACTGTCCGTTTTAGTTTCTTATTTACGATGTATTATACTCGTCACAAAACAAGGAATTTTAAAGAGTTTCTATTACAGTCTTATAATTATTAATCACATTTAAAAACTATTCTACATACATAAAAAATATAAAATCAACAGTAATAAATATAAAAGATGTTCTATTATTTGTTATTTGTATTTTATATTATTTATTATTTGTACAAGTAATTATTAATATTGCTTGACAGATATTTCGCTTCACACAACGCCATACAGTTGACTTATCTTTGTTTTTTCTTTTGATGTCATATCTATAACCACCTCGAAGAAGTATAGTATTTCCTCGTTTAGATGTGATTGTTTCAAAAGCTACTCCAGCATGAGAAGTTGATGGTTTTTAGAAATCCATGACAGCACCTACCAAACGAAAAATATTTTTAGTAAATATTTTTTTTTAATATTTTGTTCCTATTAAAACATTTAATATTAAGATAAAGAATACATACTTACAACAACTTTTTTCATCAAAAGAATGAACAAATAATACCTCTTCAAAAGTGACCACCGCATCCATTGTTTACTTATCTGGAAGCCATACATGTCAATGTATTCATTTCGGTAACACTTGAACTTGTGCGTTTTCTTATTAAATGAAACAATTACCTGTTGTCTTGATAAAACATTCAGCAATAACATTTTTTTTACCACAATCAATGTTTTTATATTTAGCTATGAACAAAACCACAGCAAAATGTAACAATTCTAACGAAATATACATTTATCTTAATTATTGTCTGACTGACTGTACCAAGCGTTGATAAGGTTTAAATTTCCATACAAAAAAAGAATGGGACGAATTGCAGAATGAAATTTTGATTAATTTTGATTTTCTGCGTTTCGTCCCAAATGGGCCGTAGGTACATGGGACGAATTACTGAATTACTCCATATTAACGTGACTGTACTTAAGGCTGTGTGAGGTTCGAGGCACTAGAGCACTTGGCTACACCACCGCTTCAATAAAATTATATTCTGAGTTCCATAAAATATTAATAACAATGTAAAACCTATTATCATTTCATTTAAAATTATATTTAACGACTTTTATCTCGTTTTCCTGGTAGCCAGCTTTAAAATACCAATAAATATTTATTTCAACAGATAGGTAATAATTAAGTTACCTATATGCATAATTGGTATCGTATCGCACAATTTTATAATAATATCCGGTTCACGGAAATAATCCTACTAATATTATAAATGCGAAAGTTTGGATGTGAGTTTGTTACTTAATCATGCAAAATCTATTGGACGGATTTTAAATAAAGGTACACTTATAGAAAAATACCGGAAATAGCGACATTGGGTTCTTTTTATCCCGAAATTCGAACGGAAGCGAAACTACGTGGAGCAGCTTGTAATATTATATTCAAGTAACTCCCCGCATTATTACTACTATGCCAGCCAACCCCACATGTGAAGAAATTGTGGGAGAAATGTAAAGGAGATTTTATGTTTAAGCCGACTTGAACGAAACCTTTAGTTATTTTTTTTATTTTTTAGAATTAATTGATTTTATGCGATGCCACACATGGTAATTGGGGCAGAAACTTGAATGGAGACTGGCAGACGGGCGTAGGAGGACTACGGTGGATACAATTATTTATAGCCTGCGAAGGGAACATGCAAAAAATGGAGAACTGTAGTCGGTGACATAAAAAAAGGAAAATAGCCTTCAGTATAACAATATTTTAAAGAAATTCTTTTCGAATAATCTCCTCCGCTGGTGACAAAAGGGGTGGCTGCTTTTTCGCACAAATGTTGCTATCCAACGCGGAAACAGCCAGCGTTCTGGGCTCCATGCCTTACGGGCATTCTTTAGATTTCTAGTTTAGATTTTAAATTTTAGTTTATTTTAGGTTATTTTTTTTGATAGTTTAAGTTCTTTAGTTTACCTTTTTATCCTTAATTACCTACCTTGATTACACTTCAAGAGTTTTGGAAAAAATACATAAGGAACTTTTCAAAAAAGTATGAAGAATTATTATAGTTAGGTCAATAAATTCTATGGCAATTTCATTTTGATCCCTCCTTTTGCATTGCACTGTAGAATAGCAAAATTTTCTATCTACAGACACGAGAGGAAGTACCTATGAGAAAGTTCAAAGTCAAGCCATAAAACTATACGAGCAACCAACAATCATCGCTGCGACGAAGCGGGTAAGATGGGCTATGAAAATTTGCGATATCTTCCACTATATTCTGCTTGAAACTATTTTTAATAATGCTTGTAGGTAAACTTAATATTACTCGTTATAAAGGCAAAAAGTACGATTTCGCTCAGTTTTTCTGACCTATCAAGGAAGGTTTAACTTTATTTTTGAAGCAGGCAACACCACGGGCAAGTATTACTTCTGTTGAGTAATAATACAGATATATTATCACGTTTTTATCCCTTATGGAGTAGACAGACAGCCAGTAGCCGCGAGATTCGAAGCCTATTGATGGACTTAGGATTCAGAAATACCGAGGTACCAATAGCTAACCCATGAGAAGGGAAGAGTATCTATATTAGGTATAACCCTTTCCCTTGATTGATATTTACAATCTGCGCGGGATGAGGAGCACCTGGCATATTCTTTATTTTTCTTCGCTCCCAGACCATGTCAGGTTGTGTATTAAACACAGAGATAATTGTTAATTGTGTGTTAACAATTTTAGATTGTTATTAACCACACTGGTTCGCAGATCTCATTGGGACAAATTTCTATTTCCGTCAACACATCTCCTATCTGGGAGTGACAATGGACAACCGCAATACGAGCTGACAATCCTGACATGTCCGAATAATTAGAATTTATTATTATCTTCTGAAAATACTATCCATTAGTACATAATATCTCGATGCTTACAGTTGCGTCAGGAACAGCCGTTTTGCAGAATGAAAAACAAAACAATATTCCATTCCACTCGTTCAAGATATTTCAATATAAATTCAAATAATAAATCGGCTTTGAAGCACTCTCACCAACATTTTTTCCATACCATTATGACTCAGCAAGAAAGCGGACGAAAACAAATGTTTCTTTAAATCTTCAAAGTATTGGATCCTTTCAAAGAAATCCAATTCTTACAAAAGAAAGGCTGATTGGTAGGCATTAATAAAAATATCGAGCAGTGGGCATATAAATAACGTTTGACAAGGAAAACACAGAAGAAAACAAAATAATAAAAACAAGAAAGAGTAGTACTATCAAGTTTTTGACTGATTGGCAATAGCACCGAAATGAAATCGAGCCAGCCAGTTTGTAAGATACTGTTCCTTTATGAATATATGTATGTTGATTCGATCTTCTGGGCTTTGGCTTAGATTCAGATGTGTATTCTTATGATAATTTTACTGTAAATACATAACATCTACATAATATAACAGAAATATTGAGGAGAATCTGTCATTTATGTTCCTTCATAATTCTATAGCTGACGACATGCGTGAGATTTAAGTATAGAACTTATTTTTGATTAAATTTATTGTTGATCGAAGGTGTTAGTATGAATAATGCCAATATTACTACCGATAGACGTAACTTGACAGGCAATTGACACTTATTAAATTAAACACTTATTATCATGGAAGACTTATTACTTAGTAATAAGTACTTTTTATTACTTCTATGCTTATTATATTTACTAACTTGTTGACATGTAAATAAATGAACCTAGTCGTAATAAAAAGAGCTATTTGATATTTGACTTCCGCAGCCAAATAACCCAAAATATGAAAGTCCATCAAGAGGAAGGTAAATAAACTCGCATGACAGGAAAGGGTCCAAATGAAAGTATGGATTATTTCCTACTTTTTCCCTGTCCACATTCGCATGTCAACGGATATGCGAAAATCTCGCTTTGTTTCGTTTTTGTCGGTTTTGTTGATGTATTTTGTAATAAACATCATTCTTTTGGATCCATTTTTCAATTCGGATGACACGTTTACTCATCACTAGGGGGAATTTTTATTTGATTTAAAAGAATTTGTGACATTTTACAGCCTAAATTATGTCTGCTGCTAGCACGCAGCGCTGATCGACGTGGCACTCATTGCCGTCTTCATCATGTACGACTTCGGAAAAGCTGGTGGTAAGATATCTCACCACAAGTGTAGACGACTTTGAGGTAGGTCCTGCTGCCTGCGGCACGGCTTGCCGAACATGTTGCTATCTGCTGCCAGCACGCAGCCTTGCTTGCCGTAGCAGTCCTTCGTCACTGTCTCCAGACAACCTGGTGTTATCTTTCAGATCCATAACTCACCACAAGTGTAGACTACTTTGAGGTAGATCCTGCTGCCCGCGCGGCACGGCTTGCCGAACATGTTGCTGTCTGCTGCCAGCACGCAGCGTCTCTTGCCGTGGCACACCCGCATCGCTGTCACCAGACAATCTAGTGGTAAGATCTGTTAGATCCCAGACTCACCACAAGTGTAGATGACTTTGAGGTAGGTCCTGCTGCCCGCGTGGCATGGCTTGCCGAACATGTTGCTATCTGCTGCCAGCACGCAGCATCTCTTGCCGTGGCACTCCCTCGTCACTGTCTCCAGACAACCTGGTGGTAATATCTTTCAGATCCATAACTTACCACAAGTGTAGACGACTTTGAGGTAGGTCCTGCTGCCCGCGCGGCACGGATTGCCGATCATGTTGCTTTCTGCTGCCAACACGCAGCGCCGCCTTTTGCCGTGGCACAACCGAATTACTGTCTCAAGACAAGCTGGTGTTTTATCTGTTAGATCCATAACAGACTCACCACAAGTGTAGACGACTTTGAGGTAGGTCCTGCTGCCCGCGCGGCACGGCTTGCCGAACATGTTGCTGTCTGCTGCCAGCACGCAGCGTCTCTTGCCGTGGCATTCTCTCATTGCTGTCTCCGTCGCGTATGGCTCCAAGCATGCTGTGGAAAAAACTTTGAGTTAGAACACCTTTGTGACCAATTTTCATCTCCTTGTAGGTTCAGTTGCAGCTATAAACTTGGGAGGTTGTGTCATTTTCGGTTTATTGTTTAGAAAGTAAGCAGGAATTTAGAAGGATTAAAATAAACATACATTTAACCATTATTTAGATTAAACAAAGGCTTTAACACCCACAGAAGCGAAGCTTATATCGTTAAAACTCTTTAATATTTTTGATAGGCAATTTAATTTCTTCCTACTCAGAATGCTAGCACGTGTCGCTATCTCCGCTCACGGAAATTCTAAAGGTATATTTTCTTAAAATACCCTTTGTCACATACAGTTCATATTATATCAAGTGATTTCACGTCGAGTCGAGTGAAGCACCTCTGCGAGGCACGTGTACCGGTAAAATATTAACACAATACCGGGAATGTACGAATTAAATGGAGGCCCAACCACAGGCATAGGTCGTGAGATATTAAATTTTACTGTGCTAGGGCTGGCAATATGCAATATTTTGTATGAAAGCGCACGTTACAACGAAATATCTACGCACAATTTAGTGTAGAGCGAGCGTGTAGACATTTCTGTGAAATTTAAATCTTAAGACTTGAAGAATTGTAAAATATACATAGAATTTAATGGGTAGAAGTTAATTCAATGTTATGTTTAGTCTGTACGTTTTGGTCGCATGAAATTAACTTGTAGTAGTTTTATTTTTCTCTAGGACCCTTTTCTCAAATTAATGATCACTGCTTTACCTCTCTGATTTGTATTATAGATACAAAACTGATAATGCTATATTTGTGATGACTCTCACCTTAGTGTAAGATCAATGGAATTACTAGTTATGTTTAAAATTATTCTTATCTTTTCAGAATACCATTTTATGATATTTGGTGAGAAGCAACCCTAATAAGTTAATTTCGCAGCACAACTGTGTACCTCCCGGGTTTCCAAAGTTTGCATTTCCGTTTTTATGCAACGGTCATTAATGTTTTCATATTTTTTTTAGCTTAAAGGTAGTTTGTAAAAACCATAATAGGATGGCATAACAATTGCACTTGTAAAATAAAATTTAAATATACTAGCTGAACCTTTGTGCGAATTCTTTAATAATTGTATAAGTAAGGGTATCTTTCCAGATCAGTTAAAAATAGCTAAAGTTATACCTATCTACATAAAATGTTCTAAAACCGATCCTACCTATATTAATTCTGTGCTTAGAGATGAATTTGTTTTTTTTTCGAAAATAAATAGGAAAAAAAAGAGAATTATCTTGTAATGAACATAATTTATAAAGTCCAATCTTACCATGTCTTTTTATGATTTTACATATCTCTTGCTCTGTAAGTACACCCTTACACCCCTGAATGCCGGGGTGTATGACTATCATTACAGCATAGGTTTTGGAATTTGAACAAAGAACTGTCATACTCATACTGCACGAAGAATATTTTTAAAAAGTTAATTTTTTTTTTTCGGTATCGATTAATTACTCGAATCGGAATCTAGATAATTTATTTTAATTAAGTACACATTTTTTCTTCTTAATAAATGTTAATTGAAACCTGCTGTCTTGTTGTTTACTTACCTCACAATCGATATGTAAAGCAGAGTATTTATCTCGGGCGTAAGCATCAATTGCATACTTACTCGGGTTAATTGGCGCCTTCGCTTCGCTCAGGCGCCAAAAACCTCGTATGCAATTGATGTCATACAGCCCTTGGTTAATAATCTACTATGACAACAACATAAATTAAAATAGACTTTTTAGGAAATTACTTTCGTGGTTAATTTATGTTTTACTTCAGAATGAACTAATATTTGATTTATTTTCAACAAAATTCAACAAAAAGTAATGTGAAGATTGTTTACATAATAGAACAATTAAGATAAAATGGAATTTATATGTTATACAATGAGTTCATCGTGGACAAACATATATAAATAAATATTATATTCAACTCGCAGAAGCTCTGTACTTGGAAAACAAATCCATATATGACAAGCAGGCGTGATAATGCGTTTGACGTGAGTCTATTATTGATAAAACCAATACCTCGTATCGCACGTATTATTTACCTTAAATAACACCCCAAGCTCGGCTACCAATAATACATATATTCTCGATCGTATTTCCTTAAAATGATTATCGGTATTTCGTTATTTCTCTCTATAGGCCCAAAAATTCGAGATGTACAGTCAAATTCGAGATGTACAGTCAAGTGACCCTGTACGGATCTCTACGAGTGCCTATATACGATGGTAATAGAGGCGAATTTTCAGTAATGTACCGGAGACTGTACCCAAACAAAATTCAATAAATACGTGTCATTTGGTTGTTTTGCGTGCCAAAATAAAATTAATACAATCGAGTTTCAGAGGCGTGCCTACTCATTCGCATGCTACTTTTCTTCTCAAAGAAAATAAAATTAGGTAACCTTCAAAAAATATGAAAAAGGTATTATAGATTTATTGGAATGAAAATAAACAGGCGGACAACAAAAGGTTTTTTCAATTGTTCCGTTTATCCCTTTAAGATAACTACCGAAACGGAACCCTAAGAAATTCAAAAAAATTACTTATAAATAATGATTAAGATTGTTGCATCTCGAATGCAAACTCCGTAACACAACTGCATGCAACTTCGAATTACCAACAGGAAGCTAAAAAGTTGGTGCATTAAAACAAACCTTCACTTGCAGTAATAACAGAGTTCTAAGTGCAGTTTGCACTTGTTACAAAAGCGCAATGGTACTTTATTAAGTAACTACGTTAATGATGCAATATCTGTTAACGTTAACAATTAATTCAGCATTTCTTACACGACTGGACAAAAATGAGTGTTATGTTTTCGAGGTTCATGTAAGTATGTTTTTGTCTGTTATGTAAGTTTCTTTATTCCATCGTAAGTCCTAAACGGCTTAACAGATTTTGATGTACCCCCTGGTCACAGGGCGGGCGCTTCATAGAAACGGCGCGTCAAATATGCCTACTACTACTACAAATGAAACTGTATATCCGTGAACACGTCAGTAACACGTCAATGTGTGCGTTTTCATAGTCGAACGTCCCACGTCTACACAAGAACGGGGGAGAAGTGCGGAAGGAGCAGGGGGGTGCCATATTGCGGGAGGAGCAGGGAGTTTCCTTTCTGTACGTAGTACTAATATGAATTGTGTGCCCTGGTGTAAATTCAATTCGATTCAATTTGTCTTTCGAATTAATTGAATTAAATTGAATTTTGTATTCGGCTTGTCCGTTCCTGCCTCTGAGCTGGCTGGGTGTGGCACCTATGTTCATGTTCATGTTCATGAGAGTTATTTTTATTTCCTTGCATTATTCCTCCAAGTGACTTCGGATATGTGAGTTGTCAGTCGTGTATTTTATTTTTTAATAATTAGCTTATTTTACTAAATTTTAATAGACGTGGTTGAGAGTTTAATAAATAATAAATAAATAAATATATATACGGACAAATCACACAGATTGAGTTAGCCCCAAAGTAAGTTCGGGACTTGTGTTATGGGATACTAACTCAACGATACTATATTTTATGACAAATACATATATAGATAAACATCCAAGACCCAGGCCAATCTGAAAAAGATCATTTTCCATCTTGACCTGACCGGGGGTCGAACCCGGGACCTCCGGTGTGGCAGTCTGGCGTGATAACCGTTAGGCCACGGAGGTCATTTATAATAGATTTTGATGAAAAGTACTTTCTTTTGCCACTTTCTTTGTCACTTTATCTGACCCATGCGTCAACTCATGAATGGTTGCGGCCAGGGTGAACTGATCTACTGGATTCTCGTTTATTTGCCTATTTTTTTTAGAATTATTATTTATCGTCAGACCTTACTAGTAGGTACAGTCATTATCTCACATAATACTATCTCAGGGGCTCAGGCTGTACGTACTTAGTTGTTATTTTATATGATGAAAAAAAAGGAATAAAAAATGTTGAGGTTTTGATTTAATTCCCCCAGGAACTTTAGACAAAGTCAGAATTTGAAAACGAAAACGAAGTTCGAAAATGATAAAATGTATGGGATGACATAAGGCTGCACTAAATCACGTGGTCGATCGCCATCTTCATCGCAAGTTCATAGAGAAAACGATTCGAAACCATAGAGTAACGAACTGTTTTATCGCTTACTTCCATACATTTGACGTTGATGACGGAAGAAAATTGTTTTTGTCATCTGTCGAAACGATTACCTTAGATACTCGTATCCATGGAAGTAATAAGTACCTTTGTACAAAGTACTTATTACTTCCATGCTCGTATCATATCGCTACAAAACAAATGAAACTTTGGCTAACCTGCAGGCCTAGACTTCAAACCCTACGGAATACGCAATCCGTAGCAACTTGTATCTACTATTTTATGTCGGTTTATCACAACTATATTCTTTCTCTACTAAAGAATAATTTCCATGGCATTTTTGATTATACTTCATGACAGGTAATACCTAAGGGTGAGGTTACCCAAAAGCGACGTGTTGGAATGGGCCTTATGAATTTAGATGAGCCAGTCAGGTGGTTGAATCTAAATAAAATGGGAAAATATGTACCTAGTTGAATAAAAAGCTCGTCTGTTGTGGTTTAAGAGAATTAAGTTTGTGTCTATATAGAAATTAGTAATTGTAATGTGTAGGTACCTGTGACTCATACATACATAATACCTCGTGGGAAAACGTAGATTGTATTGAAAGAAGTAAAGTTATAAAAATAGTATGTAATAAAATACACTTGCTACAATAGAACTTTCATTGTGGCCGCTGAGTTTTGTACAAAAAATATTACTGCAACTTCCATGAAAGCAACAAAAACAAGGGATTTGTACACATAAAATCCAAAGATTCAAGTTTCAACGGATGCAAAGACATCTTGGATTTTCAACCTTTGTAATAATCTCAGACAATGTCTCTTTTATTTACCTTGTTATACCTTTGCGTCACTAAGAGCTTTTACACACTGCGACTTTTTTCAGCGATACAATGAAGGATTTTCCGAGACCCAAATTTAAAAAAATAATGTTCCAGATGAATTCATAGGCGCTTAGTAAAAGGCAAGACCATTTAAAAAGCAAAAATGCACGTATTGGCATTAAAAATAAAATAAAACCTAATAAAAAAAACATCTAAAAAGAATCATTATTGTGATTTGTGCAACTGTCAAAGGGTTATGTGATTTTTTTTCTGCCTCTGGCTGTCAATAAAAAGCGTACAATATAGGTACAGTCATTATTACGACTCTATTACTACTATTAAAACGCCATCTGTTGAGACTTTTTAATACTGATTTTGTTTTTAATTTAGCTGTCAGAAAAATCGCTCATTGCGCGGCAGTAAAAAGTCGCGATGCAAACGCGGTACAGTCGCGCGCCATTGGATCGTGGCCTAATTCTCGTACCTATTCAAAGTCGCTGCAATATCGTAGCGACTAGCAGTGTGAGCGGCGCGACAATCCTAATCCTAACTCATATTATAAATGCGAAAGTGAGTTTGTTTGTTTGTAACCTCTTCACGCTTTATCTACTGAACCAATCTTCCTGCAATTGCGCATACACATAGTTCAAAGTACTGTGAAGGACATGGGGTACCTTTTATCCCGGGAAAAAGCAATGTTCCCGTGGGAAATTCACGCGGGCGAAGCCACAGGCA
Organism: Ephestia elutella; assembly: GCA_018467065.1. Taxonomy (NCBI): domain Eukaryota; kingdom Metazoa; phylum Arthropoda; class Insecta; order Lepidoptera; family Pyralidae; genus Ephestia; species Ephestia elutella. The sequence continues at coordinate 14,524,452 of CM031580.1, read as the reverse complement.
AAAGCTAGTATATTATAATGCCATACTTTTGACTATTGTTGCCACATACTGTAAGTCGCCACGATATCACAGCGACTTTGAATACGAGAATTAGGTCATTATATTGCGTTTGTCGGGACGGCTGCCACGCGACTGCATCGCGATCGCGATTTAATTACTGCCATGCGACTGCCGTGCGATTGTATCGCTACAAAAAGTCGCAGTGTGTATCTAAGGGCTCTAACGTCTCCGTAAATAAGTTTAAGGAAACTCGGCGATATCCCAAGAAAGGGAAAAGGTAATTCTGATCATTATCTTGATGTCTTCATCCCTTATCTCATATTCCTCTACATGGCTTTGTATTACAATGTTAAGAAATATGATACGTATTATATTATTATGAGTTTTTGGAACTATGCAATAATTTAACAAACACGTCATCACGTCTTTATTCTTTACAGACTAGACAGAAACAAGAGCCGTGAGACTCGAATAGTGGGCTTATTGATGTAAATGTAATTCAGGTAGTGACAGGTTGCTAGCCCATCGCTTAGCCGAGGAATCCCCAGTTTATAACCCGGTCCCTAGATTGCCTTTCTCAATCTACGCGGGAAGAAGCAACTGGCATGTTCTATGTTTGTTCTTCGGTCCTAGTATGTAAGCAATAATATAAGTATGATGAAAATAGTTGAAATTCAATGTTTACTAAAATAGATAAAAATCTATACATATAATAAAACAGTAAAAATATTTAGTCTGTACATTTAGTATTTTTGACTGAAATGGATAGAGGGACACTTAAAAAGAATAATAGAATGCAAAAATATTTTTTTGGAATTTCTTGTCTGTCTGTCTGTCTGTATGTATGTACGCGTTTCACGCAAAAACTACTGGACGGATTTTAATGAAACATTTTTTATTGTTTAGCTATTAAGCCTGGGTAACATATAGGCTATAATTGATTTTAAAAACTGGAACACCTAATGAAGAACCATAACAGAACAGCTAAACTATAAGAAATATGGAAATGGTACCTTTGCAAAAGTTTATCAATCTGACGAGCATTTTCTGTTGACGTATAAAAATCGAAGATCAGGATCATCTGATAAAGAAGTCCAAGAGACCAGCTACATTATTACATATGTATATGGAAATGGCGCCTTAGCAAAAGTCGTTCAACCTGATGAGCATTTTCTACTGACGTATAAAAATATTTAAGATCTGAAACATCTGTTCCCGTTCATCAACATATATTCCTGCGGGATACGGGATACCCAAATGGCTGAAATTTTGAGTACTGGAGTTTAGGTTACTACAGTTTGGAACACAAAAAAAATTTTCATCTAAGCGAAACTCACGTGGGCAAAGCCGCGGGTAACAGCTAGTCAATACTATTATAGTAGCTGCGAGCCGGGATTCCGTCCCTAATTTTTTTAGGAATTTGCACATTGTGCAAAATTTCAAAATTTTATCTAGATATGACACGTAATTTTTTGTCATATTAGTAGGTAGGTATTAACCTTGATTATTATTGAACTATGTAATTGCGTCCCCTGAGAATATCGGGAGAAAAGTAGCCTAAAAAAATCTTAACATCATACCTATCTCAAAATTTCAAATCAAATCGATGAGATTTTCAAAACGTAAGCTGTATTTTGTAGTGATAACTACAGAATTATTTTGAACTTCTAACTGGTTAACCTTGCATATCATATTTTGGGTGAAATAGTTGATATATTGGGATATTATTCCTGTGGCGTATTACCTGCATGATAGGCTCTCGACGCATCACAATAGCAGGCATTCAAATCCATTAGTTTCCAGACAAATTGAATTGGAAAGTGAAACACCGGTACACAAATTTCATATGTTGTTTTTACAATACTTGATAGGAAGACAGGGAGACCCGCACATCAAAACGTTCTCTGAGTCACGCCGAAACCATTGGTAGCAATAACTCGACGCGATTTTGTGTACTTACGGAATTATATTGAAAACTAAACATTCATAACAAAACATTCCACGATTAGATTAGACTGTCAACTGAGATCTACAGAGTTGGACGTCTGACATTGACAGCTGGTGACACACGTTCCGTCTCAGATCCTAACAAACCTTTCTTATCATAAACAAATAAGAAATCATGGCTGGATTGTTGTAGAATTTTAATTATTCTCCTTTAATATCGTCGACTTAGATTATTATAATTTTCAACGAATAAATACCTTATTTAAACATTAGTTCTTTTAAAGAATATTAAAAGTTGGTTTGACGTGCGTCCGAATTAAGCGAAAAAGGAGCGTGACAAGATGAAATGTCAAATCGAGTGGCGAGGGATCTTTCTCTTCCTGGGTGGCCACGACGACATGTAACATGTCTTGAGCAATTATTAATTTTTTTGGGGTTTTTTCGCTTTCGCCGCCCCGGGTCCCCGCCATGGGTATATAGTTTAACCTTTAGCTTTAAAATCCGCGATACGCGCAAGGACACAGGGGATATTTGCCGCCACGAAGTTGTCAGGAGGATGAGCTGTTGATATCCACGTGCCCGCCCGGCCGTATGAATTGGCGCTTCCTGGAGTGTCCTCCCATCACCAGAGGGTGCGGTTTCCCCGGACCGTGGACCACATGCAACGGCGCAGGCCCCGTCGTCGGCGACCCCAAGGTGCGACACACGGATCCTAACCTTATTTCCAAAGGCCGCGTCGCCGCCTTCGATCCGATGTCCGTGTGTGGCTCAGCGCAAACCTCGGAAGGTCCAGCCAGCGTCTACTATCTCGCATACAACGGAGCGTCGCAGGAGCGCCGTGCCTCTTTGATGTCGCGACCAGCGCCAGTGCTCGAACCCAACGGATCATAACGGTGGACGGAACGACGTTCTAAGTGCGCACAGACGTTTGTGTACGGAACCTGGCCAGGTACCTTATATTTGGTTTATGTTAATTTTAATTTTTAATTGCGGCAAAGACTTGTCAGATTTTGGTATTAGTATAACATGTGCCCGCCCTCAGCGGCTAGTGTGTTTATGGAATAAAATGCTATATTCTATCCCAACCATATTGTATTAATGATATCACCCTGCCCATGACTCCCAGGACCTAAGGCTTACTAGACAAGAGGTCCTTGTACTTCAAAAGTGCGAGGCTCTATCCTGAGCATTACATCCGGCTCTCTCTAAAGTAATTGTTCGTGTATAATCGCACCGCGCAGGGATATTGCCCGTCTTCGCTTCAAATAGCTGAAGACCCCTGCGCACCACCCACCAACCACACACTTTTTATTTTTTTATTTTTTATACACGACAATGGCGCCCGAACTAATATATTTTTGAGCCTTTGAGTCCTGTGAGAGTGGCAGTTTTTTCTAAAAAATAGTTTTTAAATTTTTTAAACTCGCTCACTTGTTATTTTGAAATTTTGGTGATATCATTGACTGTAAAGTTATTATACTTTAGTGTTTGTTAGGTTTATATGCGACAGGGTTGTAAGCATACATTTAATACAATTCATAGTAATTATTATAATATTACTAAATAATATTATAATTAATAATATAATAATTAATATTTTATTTGGGCTTCGCTATGAATAAAAAGCATAGCGCTCAGCCATAATTCCTATTTAATCTCAATTTGAGAGCTAATTTATATTTATTGACAGGGAGTAACCTGTATATATTTAGAAATTTATCAATTATTATAACCTATTACATACCCTGACACATATAACCTCACATTCTTGCCAACATGTCGGACGGCGAAAGGGAAGAGCAATATCATGAAGTAAGTGGGGAGGAAAACAAACCACCTACCACTACTACTTCCTCATTTGTTAATACACGACCACGGGGAGGTGCAATTGACACCCACCCACCCGGCCCTTCCACACTTAAAGCGTTACAACCCACATTGTCTCAACTAGGAGCTCCCGGTTTAGTACGTCAAGCCAACTCAATGAGTAGGACTACCTATGTTACGGAGACTAGGGAAGATGATGAGCGCGTTATTCACATATTAAAGGAGGACCATTTGAGGTCGTGGAATTTAAAATTTTCTGGTGACTCAGATGTCACAGATTTTTTTCTTAGAATTTTTTATGAATTTTTTCTTAGAATTCATTTTTTAGGCGTAGTCGAAACACTTCAGAACATAAAGTACTGAAATGTTTTTCTGACTTACTTAGTAGTAGCTATCTTTGAATAGCATTATTAATGTTGCCACCGGGCACACCATTTTGTTAGCTAAGGGTCGGGAGATAATGACGGATGGCATGTTGCCAAAAAGAGGCGGCATTCCAAATTCGTTAATACCTTCAAATGACCAGTCGTTCAGCTCATTTCTTCTCCGCTAAACTAGCACCGCGCTTCGTGATGTAATGTTGTCAGGAAGCATTCGGATGTTGTTTACAACCTTCAGGAGATAGAAACTGGTAAAGATGGAAAATATCATGTCCTGGACATAATGAGGGTCTCACAAGGTGTGTCCCCTAGCTAGCAACTTTCTTATTTTTGAACTTGGTTATTTTGGATTGGTATAACCAATCAGAGGCCTCATTTTTCACATATGACATGACTCACATGTGAAATTTTTTTGTCAAGCGTTTTCATGAAAACCAATTTCTTTTGTAACTACACACTCTAGGCGCCAGAGTAAATATAAGGATATGGATTAATACTCCTTAATTTTTGAGAAAAAAAGGAAAATAAGTTTTTTCCCTTATACAATGTCAGCCCAACGGCTATACATTTTAAATGTCTATTTATGTGAGATCTCTCCATTAGTTTAAAGACTTTATTAGGTTTACAATTTAATTACTAACTAGTAAATTATGTAGGAATGCTAGATTACATATATTTTAATTAAATCTCAAATAGTTTTTCTTATTATACATAAGTAAGAACTATATTACTTTAGATAATTCTTAATTATTAGTATGCTACTTGCGATTATCTCATTAGAAATCCAAGTATGATTTTTTAATGCAGGGGAATTGCAGCGGTCTGGCCAGACGCTGTATTCCTGACACTCAACATAAATTGAGTTAGTTTTAGAACTCTAGAACATACATTTTAGTTTAATATATGAAATAGCATGAGTTAGTTTCATATATAGCCGATAGTCTTATATTTAGAAATATATTGCCGTAGGATAGGTGAATGTTTTCTCCGGTTGCCCCGGCTGTTTCGGCTAAGTACGACTTAACCTCTTTGCCGAAAAGGGGGGTATTGTAGTGATAACTACAGAATTATTTTGAACTTCTAACTGGTTAACCTTGCATATCATATTTTGGGTGAAATAGTTGATATATTGGGATATTATTCCTGTGGCGTATTACCTGCATGATAGGCTCTCGACGCATCACAATAGCAGGCATTCAAATCCATTAGTTTCCAGACAAATTGAATTGGAAAGTGAAACACCGGTACACAAATTTCATATGTTGTTTTTACAATACTTGATAGGAAGACAGGGAGACCCGCACATCAAAACGTTCTCTGAGTCACGCCGAAACCATTGGTAGCAATAACTCGACGCGATTTTGTGTACTTACGGAATTATATTGAAAACTAAACATTCATAACAAAACATTCCACGATTAGATTAGACTGTCAACTGAGATCTACAGAGTTGGACGTCTGACATTGACAGCTGGTGACACACGTTCCGTCTCAGATCCTAACAAACCTTTCTTATCATAAACAAATAAGAAATCATGGCTGGATTGTTGTAGAATTTTAATTATTCTCCTTTAATATCGTCGACTTAGATTATTATAATTTTCAACGAATAAATACCTTATTTAAACATTAGTTCTTTTAAAGAATATTAAAAGTTGGTTTGACGTGCGTCCGAATTAAGCGAAAAAGGAGCGTGACAAGATGAAATGTCAAATCGAGTGGCGAGGGATCTTTCTCTTCCTGGGTGGCCACGACGACATGTAACATGTCTTGAGCAATTATTAATTTTTTTGGGGTTTTTTCGCTTTCGCCGCCCCGGGTCCCCGCCATGGGTATATAGTTTAACCTTTAGCTTTAAAATCCGCGATACGCGCAAGGACACAGGGGATATTTGCCGCCACGAAGTTGTCAGGAGGATGAGCTGTTGATATCCACGTGCCCGCCCGGCCGTATGAATTGGCGCTTCCTGGAGTGTCCTCCCATCACCAGAGGGTGCGGTTTCCCCGGACCGTGGACCACATGCAACGGCGCAGGCCCCGTCGTCGGCGACCCCAAGGTGCGACACACGGATCCTAACCTTATTTCCAAAGGCCGCGTCGCCGCCTTCGATCCGATGTCCGTGTGTGGCTCAGCGCAAACCTCGGAAGGTCCAGCCAGCGTCTACTATCTCGCATACAACGGAGCGTCGCAGGAGCGCCGTGCCTCTTTGATGTCGCGACCAGCGCCAGTGCTCGAACCCAACGGATCATAACGGTGGACGGAACGACGTTCTAAGTGCGCACAGACGTTTGTGTACGGAACCTGGCCAGGTACCTTATATTTGGTTTATGTTAATTTTAATTTTTAATTGCGGCAAAGACTTGTCAGATTTTGGTATTAGTATAACATGTGCCCGCCCTCAGCGGCTAGTGTGTTTATGGAATAAAATGCTATATTCTATCCCAACCATATTGTATTAATGATATCACCCTGCCCATGACTCCCAGGACCTAAGGCTTACTAGACAAGAGGTCCTTGTACTTCAAAAGTGCGAGGCTCTATCCTGAGCATTACATCCGGCTCTCTCTAAAGTAATTGTTCGTGTATAATCGCACCGCGCAGGGATATTGCCCGTCTTCGCTTCAAATACCTGAAGACCCCTGCGCACACAGCCCAACATACATACTTTTTATTTTTTTTATTTTTTATACACGACAATTTTTCGCATAAAAGCCACGGAGTCAAATCGAGCAATAGGTTTTCCTCGTATTTTTGTATAAAATATTTGCATAAATCGTCCAATTTCTATTGAAAGGTTTGGAGCGGTCATTGTGCCCCAGAAAATGCGAAAAGGGGCCGTTTTGTATTCAGAGGGAACACTCAAGTGTCAAAATCGGGATAGGAACCTACATTCGAGCGTGTATGTTTTCACATAAGTCATATAAAATGTATGTACGTACATATATTTTACTAGTCGTGACCCGAGTGTTTGTTTCCTTGGAAAATTTTAAATATTTTTTGCTTATTAGAGGTATCTGTGTACCTATCAATAATGTCATCGAAATTCTTTCTAAAATTATTTTACTTATATCTTCTTGCAGTGCCTCTCCATTACTGGAGGCTGGACATTCATTGATAAGCGAAACAGTTCTTCTACCCTTGTGACTCCATTCTACACACAGTCACCGTATACATATTGTTTTTTTAATCACAATAAATTTATATTTGTTGTCATTTAATTCAGAATCTTAAATATTTCAACAGTGGTCGTTTATTGACATCGATAATTTACTTATAGCTTGCTTACTACATGGAAAAAATAATTACGAGTTTCATAATTTAAATCTTACATATGCTTTAAAAGTACGTAAGTACCTGTATTATTATTGCTAAAATATTGTTAACTACAAAGGATAATCATTAATGACAAATCAGTCTCGTTGAAATCAAATAATACAAATGTAAATTCGACAAACATTTGCTCAATTATAAACCTATGCATACATCAGTACTAACTTTGCGGCGCAAATTGTCTACAATGAGCAGAAATGGCGGATTCAACTGGTTTGTTGATCACCCTGTAATCAACAATATACAGGCTGAGTTCATATTGGCAAATATACAGATACAGTATCACGTTTTTGTCCCTTATAGTGCCAAGAGTTGTAAGACCCGAAGGCCGCGCTTAGCTGAATAGTGGGCTTATTGGTGGAATGGAGGTTCAGGTTGCTAGCCTATTATCTATGACTCTCTCGAGTGAGGGTTTCAGCTCAGATTGAGGAAATCATCGAGTGTGATAATGATAACCGACACTGTGTCAGAAACTTCTTCTTCTTTTACAATCAAAACGATGACCAAAAGTGACCACAAGTGGGTGAAAAAGTGGCCACAGCAACCTTCTTATCATTGGCCCCCTAGAGATCATCTACTGGGCAGTTCGGACATCATATGGCTGAGCCATGGTTTGCATAGCTCTGCAATCAATAACCCGAAAAACCCCCACCTATCTCTTCATTTCCACCTAAGGAACTTAGATAAAACCAGGTAGGTACTTACTTTCCTCCTTGATCCCCCTTGGCTATGGACACTAAATAGAGTATTTTGTTCTGCTATACTGCGCAGAGTATATAGCAATTCTCGATTGTGGGTTGCAACTCAGGTGTAGGACATTAGGAATTAACATTGGTATCAGACACTACTTACTTTCCTCCTTGATTCCCCTTGGCTGTGGACACTGAATAGAGTATTCTGTTCTGCCATATTGCGCAGAGTATATGGCAACTCTTGAGTGAGGGTTGCAGCTCAGGTGGAGGACGTCATTCTCGCAACCCACTTTACTTCGGAATTCATCTGTGGAAGAAGGTTTTCATCAAAACTCTAATCTATTGAAACACGTCTTAAATTATTTCCTCTCTATCTCCGCTTTTTGAAGGCTGACAATTCATCAGACCTGCTGTCAACTGCACCCCGGAGCTTCGCTCCCGTAAAAAAATTGGGATAAATGCTATTCCCGGTATTCGTGATTGAGTATCAAACATACCTACTCACTCACATCCTCACACACACCCGTACATTTGCATTTTTTATATTAGTGTACATATTTAGATATAAGACACACATTTGTGAATTTACGTCTTTGGAAAAAATGCTGCAGTGGAGTTTGCGCCTCCTCTTCTCAACGCTTCGGAGGCGATAGTAAACTTAGCTATACGATTTTTTTAAGGTGCTATTTTTGCATATTAAAATTTTAAAAAATCACTTAGTGAATCCTAACTAATATTATAAATGCGAAAGTGAGTTGTTTGTTTATTTATTTGTTTGTTACCTCTTCAGCTTTATCTACTAAACCAATCTTCCAAAATTTTCGCATACGCGTAGTTTGAAGTACGGAGAACGATATAGGGTATCCCAGAAAACACTATTCCCGTGGGTAATTCACACGGGCGAAGCCGCGGTCAAAAGGTAGTATAATACAAGTAACTTACACGGACGGCACTTGTAGGCGACTTCCACGAACCTCCTGGAGCCAGGACAAGGGTCCACGCCGAAGCCTTTGGGGCTCGTGTGGAACTTGCACGTGCGTTTCTTCTGACACGCCTCCACCACGGTCTGCAACAAGGAATACTGACGATTTCAATTAGCATGCTTGTTCTGGTCTCATTGAGTACACTACACATATTTTAAGCTTGTGCCCGCGAGTTCGTCCGCGCGTCACTTACTATTGTAAAATCTCAGGTTCTCAGGCAAATCAAGATAAAATCTACGCCAGATTTTAAATTAGACCTTAAAATACAACTATTAAAACTAGATCAAATTTCGTTTTTGCGTGATGCTCATCATCATACAAACATACAGACAGAAAGACAGACAGACAAAAAAAAAAATGTTTTGGCTTCTATTGGCCCTCATAAGTTTTTCCGGGTTAAAAACATTATGAGGAGAGATATTATCTCTTATGTACCAGTTACAGTTTTATATGTATTGATGATATTGATATTAAGGACTGGCCGTACAGTTTCTCATTAAATTTGACAGTTAGACAGAAACATAGAATAGAACATGGTTAGTAATAGGTAATAGAGCTTGGCATTATTTTTCCAAACAAAAACGACGAATTTTGCGCCCCTTTGTATCCTGACGAATTTTACGCCCCTAGAAATGCACCTAGTTTGCCTAGAGGATAATCCGCCACTGACTGGAATTAAACAATAACCCCTACATGTGTTGGGTTTAAATTGACCAGAGGCCATTCATATCAAAGCCCATTCAGGCAATATATTCTGTGCCGATTATGTGTATAAAGCAAAGCTGCCTTTATGAGCTTTTACAATACAGTGAGATACAATTTTCTGGAATATTAAAATTTACAACTTAATGGAAGTGTTATTTACTAGTGACGGGTGCAATAAAGTGTCATAAATAAGTAATAGTAGTAATAGTAATAAGGGTGCGCGGTGCGCTGTTGATCGTGCTAGACGTGTATTGCTTACTCTTACGCTTAAAAAATATTAAAAGTGTATTTTCTGCTCAATGTGCATAATAATTTATATCAAAATATAGTTAAAGTGATAAGCAATCTATCTGTGTTAAATCCAGAGTATAAAGTGTTTTATTTTAACTGCAAAGCTGATACTAAAAACTGTATAGTGACGGTGGTATATAAGTGGTAGTGTTCGGATGACCTTCAAAAGCAATTAGTCATTGACTCCGCCTTGTATATACGCAGGACAGCCAAGCTACACTTTGAATTTCGCCACTCGAGTCACAAGCGCCGTGGAACATTTCGCTAGACATTGGTCTGTGGATCGTGAGGAACTGAGTTCGAGCCCCGCTTGCTCCATACAACTTATATTTTTTCTCGCATTTTAATTACCGCTCAAATTTTACTTTTGGTCCTCGGTTCAATTCCAGCTGCTGACATATTTTTTGTTTTTTATTTCTCATATTTTATTTGTTCCTGGTTTTTTATTTTGCCAATTCCTTGCTGGTATTATCACAATGGAGACAAAAAACGAAGTTTGTTCTGGATGTTTTAATCCAATAGAAGATCGTCAAAATTTATGCTGTTGTTTGTGTGGACATAAGTACGACCTTATTTGTGCAAACGTCTCAACACAGAGATTTTACAATACTATGACTAAGGAGCATAAGGCAAACTGGAAGTGTCCCTCGTGTATGGGCAAGCAGCCTCGTACGGATAACACCAATACCCCTGTCAGAAGTGCTGCGGAGGGGGTAACCTGTAAACGTGGAGCAGCTGCCATGAGTCCGGAAGAAACACACAGCGAGTCCTGTTTTGATACGTCTGCTCTTAACGAAACCACAGAAATGTCGGACATGCAAAAATATGCTATAGAGATGCGTCAATTCAGAGAAGACTTTAGGGCGGAGATGGCTGCTAGTCGACTTCAGAGAGAGAGATCAGATGAGACTCTTGCACGCCCCTGCACGAGGTTGGATGCCTATGAGGGCCGTATTGAACAACTTTCAGTCCGTGTTGAGTTGATGGAAAAGAAGGTAGCGGAACATTGCAGCGCGGAATGTGGTGACAGGGAAAGAAAGCTCCTATCCTCTGTTGAGCAGTTGAAGGCGGAATTGAATGAACGTGACCAGGAAATGTTACTTAACGATATTGAGATCTCTTGTATAGATGAGCAAGGCGGTGAAAATTTATCACACATAGCAATTACTCTGGGCGAAAAATTAGGTGTTAAACTCGCCGAGGAGGATTTGGTATGTGCCGTCCGAGTGGGCCCAAGACCTCGGGAAACGCCGGATTGGGAGGAGTTACGCGCCCGCGTCCAATTGTGGTGTGGCTGACGCGACGTGCCCTGCGGGACCAGATTATAAAAGCTGCGCGTGTGCGTCGGGGCGCTACAACCGAAGGTACTGGCCTTCCTGGCGCTCCTCGTCGGTTCTATATAAATGAGAGGCTGACCAGAGTAAACCGACAACTGTTTCGGCGGACGCGTGAAGTCGTATCACAGCAAAACTGGCGATATGTTTGGACCAGAGACGGCAGAATTTACGTGCGTCAACATCAGAGTACTAACGCCCCGCGGCATCGTATATCATCAGAGCAGGACCTCGTGCGAATTTTTGGGTCCAGTGCGGTTGGTACCCCCAGGGATCAATAACATCACAATTTTGTTTCGTAAATGTCATTAGGTTTACACCCCATAGAGTTTGTTTATTACTAAACTACACTTATAGAGCTTTTGCTTTCAAATTGTCTTTCAGATATTTTGTATTATTTTGTCAATGTAATTTTCTTTTTAATGTCTGGCTCTGTCATGTGTATTGTTCGATTGTCTGTGTATTAAAATACTTCGAACTATTAATGAATTTATTCAAAAGTAACTGTGGTTTTTGTACAGTGAATTTCTCTTCGAAAGTCTATACTAAAAAATATCTTCTAACTTTTTATTATGTTGGGACCTATTTTATATTTATTTCCTTATTGTATAAATGTATTTATAATTGGTGTGCAGCAGCAATGCAATTTTACATAATATTGTTCTTATATCCAAATACAAAGATGTTTCATAATTTTAATAACCTGCTAACGTACAAAGTACTACACATATTTAAACTTCTCATTTCAAACGCAGTATATAATTTACATAATCAATTAAGTGATAAACAATAAGTATTTTAAATTGGCTCTATATAACGCAGGTTCTCTGAATACTAAACAAGATGATTTTCTTCTTGCTGTTGATAAATTTAAACCAGACATAATTGCAATCAATGAGACATGGTTACGTGATGGACTGGAGGCCTGTGCGCCGGCGGCACCTGGGTATCGGTTGCATCATGCTTCCCGTCCGGTGCACATGAAAGACGGTCGAGGAGGTGGAGTAGCATTTTATGTATAACGTGATATCCGTGTCCGTGTTCTCAAACATCCCATAGCCGATATTGAGCAACTATGGTTGTCAACTCGTATAAATGGTTCTAATCTTTTGATAGGTACAGGTTACAGACCACAATGGGTCAATGTAGATACCTTCTTGGACGCCATGACAGAATCAGTTATGTACTTTTCAAATTTCGATCACGTTGTACTTCTAAGTGACTTCAATGTTGATATGCTCGACTCTACTAATACGGACAGACCTAAGATTATAGAATTTCTGCGATATTTGGATCTTAACCAAATTGTTACTGAGCCGACTCATCTTTCGCGCTTGCCCGATAAGTCTTATAAGGAAACCCTTATTGACCTTGTATGTACAAATGCACGATATCGTAATGTAACTGTTACAAATATTACACATTCTCTTGGTCACTATATGATATGTGCTGAGCTGTTTTTGGTAAAATCTAAAGTTCCCCCTCGTTATATTACATATAGGTCTTTAAAACGTATTGATTTGGATGCTTTCAACAGTCACTTAAATAAAATTGACTGGGATTCTGTCTCTGAGCAATCTACTGTTGATTCGATGGTTTCAACATTTAATTCTCTCGTATTGTCTCTCTTTGACAAACATGCCCCACTGAAATCTAGGAAAATTGCAGTTAATCATTCACTGCCGTGGGTTACTGATACTTGCAGGTTAATTTTAGAAATGCGCGACAAGGCTCTTAAAAAGTTTAAAGAGACTCGATCTGAAGATAACAAAAAATATTATGTTGAATTAAAAAAATTTGCCCAAAGTAGTATTGCAAACGAGAAACGCGCCTATATTAATCACCTGATTAATTCTCAGGTAAATAATAATAAAACATTTTGGCAGAATCTTCAAAGGAAAATTCTAATAGATCCTTCTAAAAATCAAACATTGCCCAGTTCTTTTGATAACCCAGATACTATAAATAACCACTTTTTGACTGTGCCCTTCGAAGATGTCCCTGATAGTCAATTCTCTTTTTATAATAGTCAACATTTTTGCGACAAGACTTTCCACTTAGAAGCAGTATCCGAAAAGCATGTGGCTGATCTTATTATATCCATTAAATCAAATGCAATTGGTTCTGATAACATAAGTAGAGATATGATATTGCTCACCCTCCCAAACTCTTTACCTGCTTTAACTAAAATTATAAATAGGTCACTTCTCACCGGAAATGTACCCAATCAGTGGAAGGTTGCGGTTGTTACCCCGATCCCTAAAACTTCTAATCCCAACAATCTTAGTGACCTTAGACCTATTAGTAAACTACCATATCTTTCGAAAATTTTGGAGAAAGCAGTGCACATACAATTGGAGAGTCATGTTATTTCTAATGATATATTACCTTCAGTACAATCTGGTTTCCGCAAGAATCATGGAACTGCAACAGCTCTTTTGGATGTGACTGATGAAATACTTGTTGCTCAGGACAAAGGTCAGGGTACAATATTGACACTTCTGGATTTCTCTCGTGCATTTGATAGCCTCAATATTAATCTTCTTATTTGTAAATTATCCTATTACGGTGTAGATTCGAGGGCTATTGCATGGTTTCAATCATATTTGTCTAATCGATATCAATCGGTGAAGCTATTAAAAGATAATGGGATGACCCTGATGTCTCAGTCTCAACCGGTAAAACATGGAGTTCCCCAAGGATCTATCCTCGGGCCGCTTCTTTTTATAATTTATAGCGCTGACGTTGCGAAAGTTATAAAACACTGCAAGTTCCATATTTATGCTGATGATCTCCAATTATATATATCAGAATCACCTAATAATATATCAGATGCAATATAGAAGATGAATGAAGATTTGAATGAAATTGCTAAATGGTCATGTAATAATTCCCTGATTCTCAACCCAAACAAATCTAAATTCATAACTCTAGGTTCCAGATTTCAGCTAATGGGCTTTCAGGCCCAACCACTAAATGTTATGATAGGAAATAAAGCAATAGAAAGAGCCGATGAAGTTAGAAATCTCGGGCTAGTTATGGATCCGCAGTTACGCTTTGAAAGTCATGTCTCAAATTTAATACGAAATTGTTTTTATAGGCTTAAAATTATATATAAGATCCGAAATTTAATAACGGAAAATGTTCGCATTCGGCTTTGTGAGACATTGATACTTTCGAAGCTTAACTATGGTGACACTGTGTATGGACCTCGCCTGTTATCTAGAACTCAGCGTCTAATACAACGCGTTCAAAATGCATGTGCTCGATACTGCTTTAACGTTCCACCTCGAAGTCACATCTCCCCATTTTTGAATAAAGCCTCCATGCTCAACATGGACTCACGAAGGCAGCTTCACTTGGCCAGCTTGATGTTTGGCGTGATGAATTTAAAGAAACCCGAGTATTTGTACTCTAAGCTTAGTTTTTTCAATCGCCACCGTAGGTTTCCTAGACCTACCCAGCCTCTGTTGTCGATTCAGGCACACAGAACGGTAGCCTTTAGGGGAAGTTTCCGCTATCAGGCAACAAAATGCTGGAACAATATTCCACCGCCAATAAGACAGCTAAGTTCCATCCACACGTTTAAAAAACATTTTAAAACACTTCTGTTGGAAAAACAAAAAATTGGTGTTCCAAAACGTTACCTGTAGGTAGTGGATTTTCCCTTCATGAGTGAGTGGTTGCTAAATCTTATTCCCTGGATTTTTACTTCTTTTACCCCTTATTTTTATTCGTTTTATAATTGTGAGATACTTGTCAAAAATACATACATTTATACAAAAAGCAAATGCACAATATCTTTTTTATATATTAACTTTAGCGCTCGCACCTACATTGACGGCAATAACTGAAAATCAGTGTTTCTGTACTAACGTGCAGGAAGACCACTGAGTTATGGCCATTTTGCTTTGCTGCAGCACACTAATTATTATGTAATTTGTAATTAGTTTAAGCCTATGTTTTTAAAATGATTTTGTGTCTGTGGCAATTCAAATAAACGTATTCTATTCTATTCTATTCTATTCTAATACGGGTCTGTTTCAGTGTAGCTCCATCATGTGGGTACATTACTATGACTTATTCATCATGTTTCAAAGTCAAGTTTTAGTATAATATTAATAAATATCTTACTCCGATTCTTTGACTAGAAAATAGAAAATATGCTCGGTTAACGGATCAACCGAATTAAAAAAAAAAATATAATAAAAAAATACGACTGCACAGAATGTTACAGGGAATAACCTAAGGAATCTAGGAATCCGTCACATCTTGTCTGGCAAGGCGTTAAATAATTATGGTGGAATAGAGAAACCCATAAGAGGAAGAGAGAGACCTTTGCCCAGTACTGAAACATAGATGCTAAATCCTAATATCCTATATCCTAATATCCTAATATATCATAATCCTAATATCCTAATCCTAATTCCTAAAAATTTAATAAATGCGAAAGTTTGGATGTGAGTTTGTGAGTCTGTGAGTTTGTGAGGATGTTTGTTACTCAGTCACGCAAAATCTACTGGACGGATTTCGATGAAATTTGGTGTAGGGTAGAAAAATACCGGGAATAGCACATAGGGTACTTTTTATCCCAAAATTCCCACAGGAGCGAAGCCCCGAGGCGTGGCTAGTAAATAATAAGAGAAACTCACATACATACATGAACTCTGAAAACTTGACACTCCTTTTTGAGCATTCATGTAAAATATTATCACACTGCTCTGTCTTGTCAGGGATAATAACGCCCAACGTTTCACAAAATAGTCGTAGTCTTTCTTTACAGTTCTTTTTTGGTTGCGAAGCAGTAAAAAGTGACATAAACACATGTTGAGAAATGTATTTATTTTGTATCGGGGATTAGAGGGGATGGCATAAACATCGGCAGCCGGCGATAAAACCCTTATTGCCTAAACATATCAGAAAATGAGCCATAAAGTCGACCAGGGGGTCTAAAAAGGCCACTTTGACGAATCAGAATATGATTCATTTCTCATTTCCTAAATATTTAAAAATGAACCTTATAAGTGGTTAAATAAGTTTTATTTTTGACTGAGAAATGGAACATATTCCGATTCATCAAAATGGCCGTTTTAGACCCCAGAAGCGAGAGAGATGCTTTGAGAAATCATCTGTTGGGTAGCATATTGATAGGGGATAAAACTTAGGTTTTTTTAGGTTTTTTCTTGGCGGGTCTTAAAATGTGTCCGACAAAATGTGGGTAAGTTTGTTTATGACTGTGCCACATTTGAAGAATTAAGGATAAAACGCAGATCTCTGCGTTTCTGATCTGAATCATGAGTAAAGAAGGCATAATAAGGTATAAGTATGCATATTTTAATCATGAGAAAGATACGTAAACTGGCTAATTATCTCATCACGAATTAGTATCACTAGGTACCCATCTTACTGATCTTGGTACGAGTAGATCTTTAACATGAAAACTATTATATATTTTTTAAAGAAATTTGGTACCCAAGTATATAAAAACCCTGAATGAATGAATGTTTATTTGCAGTAAAAGTGGTACAAGAAAATAAAGTTGTTAAATAATATGTGTGAATCTCACTTTTGACCTATCCAGGCATGCAAAATCTTTAAATCAATATCTAATATAGCAATTATAATGATGAACAAATAACAAAAATACTGAAATACTTTACAAGATGCTATTTTCCCAGAATTCTCACAGGAACAGAGTCCCGGGGCTCAGTAACTGAACATAGCTTAGTACCTATTTATTCTAATAATGCCCGTACGTAACAGGCAGTGATTGATTACTCAAAGCTGTTGCATTTGATGTATTAACATTATGTTCTCAGCTGGAAGTATAAAGTTACAATGTGTTTATTAAATTTTCATCCCAACAACAGTTCTAAACGAAACAAATATTTTTTGAGATTAACCTAAGAATATAGAATTGGGCGGGTCACGTGGGCCGTATGCATCCCGAAAGATGGGCTTACACCTTTGTTCTTAACCAATTCATTGTGGTTACTTGAACACAAAATATTTTTTATTATATACATACTAGCTTTTGCCCGCGGCTTCTCCCGCGTGAATTTCCCACGGGAACAGTGCCTTTTCCCGGGATAAAAAGTAGCCTATGTGCTATTCCAGGTCATTATCTACCTCTGTACCAAATTTCATCGAAATCCGTCCAGTAGATTTTGCGTGATTGAGTAACAAACATCCTCACAAACTCACAAACTCACATCCAAACATTCGCATTTATAATATTACTAGCTGTCGCCCGCGGCTTCGCCCGCTTGAGTTTTGCTTAGATGAAAAATCTCTCTTGGAGCTTTTCATCAGATGTTCCAGATCTTAAATTTTTATACGTCAGCAGAAAATGCTCATCAGGTTAAACGACTTTTAATAAGGCGCCATTTCCATATATGTTATAGTGTAGCTGGTCTCTTGCAGTTCTTCATCAGATGTTCCATATCTTCAATTTTTATACGTCATCAGAAAATGCTCATCAGGTTAAACGACTTTTGTTAAGGCACCATTTCCATATTTCTTATAGTTTAGCTGTTCTGTTAAGGTTCTTCATCAGATGTTCCAGTTTTCAAAATAAATTATAGCCTATATGTTGCCCAGGCTTAATAGCTATACAACAAAAAAAGTTTCATTCAAATCCGTCCAGTAGTTTTTGCGTGAAACGCGTACATACATACAGACAGACAGACAGACAGACGGACAGACAGACAAGAAATTCCAAAAATTTTTTTTTGCTTTCTATCATTCTTTTCAAGTGTCCCTCTATCCATTTCAGTCAAAAATACTAAATGTACTTACAGACAAAATATTTTTACTGTTTTAGTATATGTATAGATATTAGTATATTAGTATATATGTATAGATTAGTATGGATATATTTTTTTCTTATATTTTATTCTATTTTTGACTGTACACAATCTAGTGTATGTATAATATTGTATAAGTGGCTATTTATTATAGCCCCTTTCGCATGTTAGGCGACCAAGACTGTTTCATAAGTTTCTTTCGGCATTTCTTCTCAGCAGTGGTCGTTTCGAAATGCTAGTAGTTTGTAGCTTTGAGACATAATATATTATGATTAAATAATTAGTTATCGACGTAAAAAAGAGCCTTCTTTGAAGGTCAAGTTTCAATAAAAAAATTTGACTTTGATTTTGACTATACATACTTACCACCTGGGTCTCAGCTGATGGGCAGACAGAAAGCGAGGAACGCCTAAGACAAGATGGTCGGATGAACTTAGGGCATTCGACAGAAAGTGGATAGAAAATACCAGAGATAGGGACACATGGAAAGAGAGTGGGGAGGCTTTTGCCCAGCAGTGGGACATGTTATAGCTACAAAAAAAAAAGAAAACCTAAGAACCTATTTTGCACTGAAAGAGGGGATATGGTTTGATTAAAATTACTCCTAAATTGAACCTTAACGTTAATCCTAATCCTAACTAATATTATAAATGCGAAAGTGAGTTTGTTTGTTGGTTTGTTGGTTTGTTTGTTTGTTTGTTTGTTTGTTTGTTACCTCTTCACGCTTTATCTACTGAACCAATCTTCCTGAAATTTCGCATACACATAGCTGGAAGTACGGAGTAGGACAAAGGGTACCTTTCATCCCGGGAAAAAGCACTGTTCCCGTGGGAAATTCAAGCGGGCGAAGCCGCGGGCGAAAGCTAGTAATCAAATAAAAAGTAAGATACCGACCTGTGATACCGACCTTTTTTGTAAACATTTTTGGCCACAATTATTGGAATGAAAATCATATATTGTATAATATTTTTTTTTATTTTTATTAATTAAGTAATATCAATGCTGTGTGCAGGCCGGAAAAGTACCTATCAATAGTAAGATAAGTACATAAAGTATAGTAGTTATATGCATGATTTCATATGAATCCAAAGCATATTTTCATCTCATGTAAACATTTATTATTCCTGAAAAATGCATGTATCGTTTAAGAAATATTTCGGGTAATTGGTACAGATAGAAAAATAAAATAACAAAGTAATCACAAGTGTAGAGTTACAAAAAGGTAAAGTTGATTTTGAAATACGACAAAGAACCAAGATAAACCAATTTAAGCAAACGAAACGCGAAAATGCGAACATTCGCGATGTCAAGTTTGATTTTTTCATATCTGATAGAGACCTGACCCGCGACGGGTAACAAAGTGATCCGTACCTCAAAAGGAAAAAAAACGGAACCTATTCAAAGTCAAAGTCAATTAGTTTTATTTATATAGGCTAAAAAATTGCACTGATAAATCGTCACATTCTTGTTTTTAGTTAGTTGACGTCATAAAATTACTTAAAGCTAAGTTTACCACCGCCTCCAAAGCGCAAGTGGAGAAGAGGCGGCGCAAAAAACTCCACTGCTGCATTATATCTCCAAAGACGTCACTTTACAACATATGTCTTACAATTAAATGATTGTGTATGTGGACGAATATACATTGAATATGAAATGTCAAATTCAAATGTATAAATAATTAATAAAATGTCACTAAAAAAGTAAAAGTACACAATGTACCTAGAGAGTAATATGACAAGTCTTAGGAGGTCACTGTACCAGGCTCGGCAACCTATTTATTTATTCAAATTTTTTTCCTTGTGAGGTACAGACCCCAAAAAAACTTCTTTTTTCCCACTACAGTTAAATTATAGACTTAGAAAAAAATA
The DNA here is from genome assembly GCA_018467065.1 of Ephestia elutella. Classification (NCBI taxonomy): domain Eukaryota; kingdom Metazoa; phylum Arthropoda; class Insecta; order Lepidoptera; family Pyralidae; genus Ephestia; species Ephestia elutella. The sequence continues at coordinate 14,504,289 of CM031580.1, read as the reverse complement.
TGTTATTCTGTAAAAAAGATTTTTTTTAGTTTATTTTATGGTTAAAATCTAGTTCCTGTCACGTGGTACGTAGTCGGGAAATTGTTTAGAAACGCGTTCATGGTCCATGTACGCGATTCACATGCTCTGCTGAGCATCAAATGGAACGGCGTTCAGTTCAGAAACACATACCTTTATGCACGAACACTCTAATGGTTTCAAGTAGACTGTAAGTACAGAGTTATGTCAAGTCATGCCTCAGGCTTCCAAAACTATTGCTATTATTTTATAATTATAACAGATAATACGTGCATTTTAAGTTAGATCGTAAACATGTTCTTTGTTTTATTGTGTATATTTTTCTAAATAAATAATAAAAAATAAGGAAAGCACCTGACCTATGCACCTGACTTATAGTCAATGTAATAGTAAAAATAACAATAAATCACAGAGAGGATAAAACTTTTCTAAATCTGAACAAGCCCCCATTTCTTAATATACAGAACAAAATCTATATAGGTATTCACAGAGTCCCTTTGGCTATCTTCCAACTATATCATCAGAACTGATCCAAGTCATGACCATATTCCACTAATCCAATACATTATGTATGCATAATTTCAATATAATTGCAAGATTTGAGAGATATGCCGCACAAAGACACAGAAAAATAAAATAAACATTTTAAAAAGTAACATTTTTGGAAGGTTCTCGAGGAAGAATGTAAGAATAACTCGAATTAAATCAGATTTCGGCTTTGATTTTAAGTGCGAGCTCCAGTGCGCGTGTCCAAGACTCCAAGAAGCCAAATGGTCACTGTGTTTCAAAATTATCAGAAAGTTCTAACCTGTAATGCAGCCGAATAGGTGCAAGATGTGTCTCCGATGACTTCCACAGCTACTGGTTGGTACTCCGCCAGCTCCGAAGTACACGAGCTTTGTGATGCTGACGCTCCGTATTGCGCCACTTGTATGCTGATGGTGGTGCCTCTAGGACAGATGAGGGCCACCATTTCTTCATCACAAGCGGCTTTTTGGTGCGTCCGTAGAGTGCCAAGGAGGAGCTCTGTAAAGAATAATATTTGGTTACTTTTTTACACGACTGATCAAAAAAGGAGTGTTATATTTTCATGGTTCATGTATGTAAGTATGTATGTATGTAAGTTGCTTTATTCCACCATAAGTCCTGAATGGCTTAACAGATTTTGATGTGAGAGGTATTGTTAGATTCCTTGCATTCCCCCGAGTGACATAGGCTATGTAAGCTGTCAGACGTGTTTTTTATTTTTCAATAATTAGTCAAAGTCAAAGTCAAAGTCAAGCGGTAAAAGGAAGAATAAATCAGAAAGAAACCTTCTAAGTATGGGTCGTCTAGTAGTTCTAGCTACACGTATATGATTGAGTTGACGTGACGACCAGTAGTAGTGTAGTAGTCTGTCTAGGGGGTGATCTTCTTATAAATATAAAGTAAGTACTGTTTAATTGGTTAAATTGGTGAGAGTAAATAATCAAAAAAGAACAGATAGGTACCTACTTTAATTTGTAGATTGAAATTTCATAGTAGTACGAAATAAAGATATTGGACTTCTTAAGGATTAAGGTTTAAGAATGAAATAAAATGATCCATGACTGCCTAGGGAATTGTCGTTCGATCTATTGAAAAATTTCATTATATTAAGCGCCAGAAAACTTATTTACGGATTACGTATTTACGAGTCAGAATCATCCTTTAAACAAGCAAATTATTAAAAAATAAATAACACGACTGACACATAACCTGCATGGAATGCAAGGAAACTAAAAATCACTCTCACATCAAAATCTTATCTCAAACTTACATACATACAAACATACATACATGACCCCTGAAAACATAGGTACCACTCCTTTTTTGGTCAGTCTTGTAAAAATAAGAAGAGGCTAAATGAGCTGATCTTGCAAACCACGGTGTCTATTATTTCCTGATTTATAACAAAAAACCTATTTAAAGACTGAATGATTGTATACAATTTTAATATATACTTGTGTTTCAATATACAGCAGCAATAAAGTCTTGTTTACAAATCAGAGATTCGTTTGACGTCTATATAAGTCTAAAGGATTATAATCAAACCCTTAAATAACCACGTGTTTGGCATCTGTTACGTTTTAACAGCGGCAATCAACGTTGATATGTTTACAATACAATTTTACAATACTCGGACCACACACTCCTAGAGACCGTAAAGAGATTAAAATGTTTAGAGTGGACTATGATGTTAATAAAATCATACTTCACGAAAGATTAGGGTATTAAAATGTTAGATGCGGCGTTTTAAGGTTTAAGGTTTAATACGATATTACAGGATTGTATATATCAATATATTTACTTATTACATATTATTACATATTTAATATATTACATAATTCGAAAATAATATTCAGAGTAATAAAAAGTGAAAAAGTTGGTGTTTTTCTTTTTTTTTAGTGTACAATGAAATTGTTACTCAATGTTACGTTGTTTTATGGTTAACAATTATTATGCCATGTCAAGTATTCAATTATTTTTACTACTTGCAAAAACTAGTACGTCAAAATAATTGTTTTAAATATTTTGATTGCGGCGATCTCTTTGATCTGGCTTTAATAAAGAAGCTCTGCCCCCGTTATTTATAGACTTAAAAATAAGTTTGGATAATAAGTACAAATTAAATTTCAGTATTGTATTTTATTTCTAGACTCTAGTATTATTATTTGTATTATAAATGGTATAAAACAAAGTAAAAGTACCTACTTTACCTAGTAAAGTTTCTTCTAAAGTACGGCTCCAGTATTTTCCCATTCCCCTCATAAAAGTATGGAGATAAAAGTATATAGAGTGGACTACACCGATTATTGCTCTTAACAAGGGGTCATTAAGACTATAAATAAAACTATCGTATTTCATGTGTAAGATGTATGACGAGGGGCGTAATAGCTCGCACGTGGTATAAGATGCGGATGCGATAGCTATGGTTTAGGTCATAGCAGGTAGCGGTGGCGATTGAATAAATTGTTATCGATTCAAATTTCAATTCAAAATTCTTTATTTTTCTCCACAATCTAAATTTAACAAATAAGGTAGTTGCTATAATGTATTGTTTAAGATTATGAGAGACTGGTGCCTGAACTAAGCAGAGCTTGATCTCAGTACACCAGCCTCTCCCCACGAGATGAAACAGCGTAAACATAATTATGATAAATGTCTGTAAATGTATACAATAAGTGTGGAAAAGCTTCCCATTAACAGAAAACAGTGTCAGTAAAAATAACAACAAAAAAAATATAATTAAAAATAGGAATTACGACAGAATGCGAATAACTTCACTATTAGGAGAAATATGGACGACCTCCGTGGCCTAACGGTTATCACGCCAGACTGCCACACCGGAGGTCCCGGGTTCGATCCCCTGTCAGATCAAGATGTAAAATGATATATATTTTTTCAGATTGGCCTGGGACTTGGATGTTTATCTATATATGTATTTGTCATAAAATATAGTATCGTTGAGTTAGTATCCCATAACACAAGTCCCGAACTTACTTTGGATATAACTCAATCTGTGTGATTTGACCGTATATATTTATTTATTTATATTTATTGACTATAAAGAGTAATCTACCTAATCTATCGATACATGTAATAATTGACAAATAAAACTATCGTATTTTATTTTAATATGTTCGGATTAATTAATAGCTCTCACGAAGATGCAATATTTATAACAATAAGACTGAATAGTTGATTAGGTCATAAGAGGTAGCGAGAGCGATTGTTTAATTTGTTTTATTATTTTAATATACAAGTAATAAAATAATAGACTTTACGAATATAAAAAATCCATATTATTTATAGCCATTTCGATTTTTTTCAAAATTGTTTCCATTAAATAACATTCAAAAATATGGAGAAACCATTAGAAATTTTATTTAATTATCCTGTTCCATTAATGTTGACATATCTACTTTACCAAATTATATTTTGGATGAAATTTTTAACACAACAGCTAGGTATTAATGGATTTCTAGTCTCAAAAGTAAAGCATAATGGTAATTTATTAGAATTACCAATAAAAAAAGTACAATTGATGTACGAGCCCCAAGAGAATAGGTACGTTCTAATATACAATACAGGTTTTATTTTTCTCTTGAAAATATTCTTTATTCCTTCGGTCGGAAAGTTTGAAAGTAGGTAAATAAAGCAAGGAACATTTTTTTATTAGTATAAAAGCAAAAGGGCATGCGGTCCACCTGATGGAAAGCGGTCACCGCAGGCTATTGACGCCTGCAACACCAGGGTGTCACAAGCGTTGCCGACCTTGACTAAATCTTTTTAAACCTCCATGTTGTATGTTGTATTCTCGAGGAAAAACCATGACAGGGAATTCAAACTTTAATCTACTAATGTATAAATTAAGTATAAAGATCTGTCATTTTTTTTAATGAATCAAAAATCTCAATAAACAAAATATAGATAACACTAGCTTTTGCCCGCGGCTTCGCCCGCGTGAATTTCCCACGGGAACAGTGCTTTTTCCCGGGATAAAAAGTAGCCTATGTGCTATTCCAGGTCATTATCTACCTCTGTACCAAATTTCATCGAAATCCGTCCAGTAGATTTTGCGTGATTGAGTAACAAACATCCTCACAAACTCACAAATTCACAAACTCACATCCAAACTTTCGCATTTATAATATTATAGTATAGTATGGATTATTATACCGAACAATAAAAAAATATATAACGCATATATTTGGGCATATAATGGGCAAATAATTCAAAATTTTTGGCAGTGCCACGCCATTACAAGAATGTTCTAGGCCGATACTTTGTCGAGATGTATGGTCTGTTATTTTTTCATCACACAATGAATAACATTATGTTGTACATACAATATACTAATCTTCAAATTATGACAAAATATTTCGAATTTATAGGCATTTAAAACGTTATCACAAAAAAAATATATCAAAATCAAGTATCCTCGTCAAAGATCTATCAAAAAATGGATTATCGACTAAAAGACCATATGTTGCTGACCTATAGCAAAAATAATGCAAGGTCTTGTCATAAAATGCTTCGAAGCGTAAAGTTAGGACTTGTACAAAAAAAGAAATAATTTTGCCATATCTTTAATTCAATTAAATCTGTGCTCAAATATTACTATCATTATCGATCAATAGCATATTGTACCATCTAGCATCTGTTCAGCTGCGGTTAACATGCATCTTCTTAAGGGGAAGTACTCACTTAATGAGAACCGAAATGACGGAGACACAGTTAGCGGGCCATTCATCTCTGTCACATAATGTTGGCTGGCATTTTCGTAAGAACTTCGGTTGTTGAGTGATTTTGTGAGAAAGGTATGAGAGTTAATTTTCTTACGAGAAATTCTGATCATGGTGGCTTTGGAATCGAAAATTGAAATCGAGGTCGTTGTGTATAGTCAACAGCTTATTTACTACCCAGATTTATTGCAATATCGCCCCTTTTACCACCGCGTAGAGAACATTGTAGGTTAACTTGGTTTGCAGTTGATTTATATACTTAGTATGTATGAACTTACAGATAGCAGAACAGTACGTGTTTTATAATAAATTCATTGGATTTCGCCAATTTTGCGTAATAATTTGCAATAATACTTTTGTTTTTTTGTTTGAAGCTATATTGTACCACCTTGTTATTCTCATTTTGGTTTAATAGTTAACTGGTTAAATGCATCATTTTTACATATTTTTGTAAGTTTGAAAAAATAAAGTATTAAATAAAATACACAAATACCTATAGTTAATAAATGCAAGCTTCGAAATCATCTATCTATACATATAATAAAACAGTAAAAATATTTTGTCTGTACATTTAGTATTTTTGACTGAAATGGATAGAGGGACACTTAAAATGAATAATAGAAAGCAAAAAAATTTTTTTGGAATTTCTTGTCTGTCTGTCTGTCTGTCTGTATGTATGATCACGCTAATCTCCGAAAGTACTGAACCGATTTGAATGAAACTTTTTTTGTTGTATAGCTATTAAGCCTGGGCAACATTTAGGCTATAATTTATTTTGAAAACTGGTACACCTGATGAAGAACCTTAACAAAACTGCTAAACTATAAGAATTATGGAAATGGTTCCTTAACAAAAGTCGTTCAACCTGATGAGCATTTTCTGATGACGTATAAAAATTGAAGATCTGGAACATCTGATGAAGAACTGCAAGAGACCAGCTACACCATAACATATATGGAAATGGCGCCTTATTAAAAGTCGTTCAACCTGATGAGCATTTTCTGCTGACGTATAAAAATTGAAGATCTGGAACATCTGATGAAAAGCTCCAAGAGAGATTTTTCATCTAAGCGAAACTCACGCGGGCGAAGCCGCGGGCGACAGCTAGTTTAATATAATTAAATAGTTTCTTATCAAAGACGGCATAAAAAGGGATAAAAAATATACGCATCCCACAACATAAAGCAGTATGAGTAAAAGAAATGCATAAATCAGGAATACTATGTAAATAGTCCTGCAGGACGTCCCCATAAAACACATATCAGTGAACAAATAAAAGTCTCGACCGAAGCAAGAGCCGTGTGGCGAGGCAATAAAAAGCTAATTTTTTTCCTTAGAAATTCTTACTTGGGGTTCCTTTTATATCGAGTTTAAATATTGTAATTTTAACTGACAACTGTTTTATTTTACTGCAACATACGAGTATGTATTTGTTAATAAACAAACAGGTACCTACAAAATGTTTGCACGTAAATATATAAAATAGTGTTGTTTCAATGAAATAAGAATTTAAAAACAAGATCTTATATAATTTCAGATGTGTATAATTTTTGGACTTGACTTCGAATGAGAGTTTATTTGAGTAGCTAATTAAATGATCATCATACCCTATATATAAGCGTAAAATAAACCTAATAAACTAGATTATTTTAAATAAAAAAAGAACAAACCTACGCGACATGTAATAAAAAAGCTTTTGAAGGCGCTGAACCCACATAGTGATTCGGCCACGCGCTTTACCGTTTTTTTTTTCGACTAGTTGTCAGCTGGCGTTAGCCCAAGACTGCATCCACTCCACCCTCGTTGGAAGCGTGTACTTTTCTCTATTTTTAGAATAACATTCCTCTTAAATACTTAAACATTGTCTTTGAGAGGCACCGAGCCCATTTATTTTTGAACTACCCCTTAAAGTTTTATTTTTAGACACAGTTAACTATTGTGTTGAACACGTGGCTTTCATCCAGCTTTTTACTCGTGATTTCAAACTTAATAGCTACCTAAGTGAAGTTAGTGGTGGAGCGGTTAAGACGTCCACCGGGCCTTTGATCGAAAGTCCCAGATCCGAGCCCTACTTACTCGTGCGTGCCTCATAATTTTGTTACACTGTGTTTTTAAAAACCGGCCAAGTGCGAGTAAAACTCGACAGACGAACAATAAAGTGATCTTATAAGGGTTCCGATTTTTCCTTTTGAAGTACAGAACCCTACAAACCATGATTTACTTTTCGGTGAAGGAAAACATGTAACGCTAGTTGATGGTTATTAGATTGGGTGTGAAATTGAGAAAACAATGGCAAAACCACACCATTTAAATTGCCAAAAAACTCATGCAATGGCATGAGTTTCCAGAGAGAGACTTGAGTATAGCTCTGAGCTATAAAGAAGATGTTTCTGTAGATAATGTACATTACTATATGACAAAGATCTTTGTTCAAATTCTTAACCTTTATAACAAAGAGCAAACACTGTATAAATGTATTTTGTACACATTAGTGTTTAGGTGTGGCCTGTGGTGTGGCCCTAGAATAGCACCAACCCATCTCTTCCCGTGGGTGTCGTAAGAGGCGACTAAGGGATTTAAAACACCGGAGGATGGGCAGCAGCATCTTTCCGCGTACTATGCCATCACACTGCGATCGCCAACCCGCCTGCCAAGCGTGGCGATTACGGCAAAACCCCCCATGGATAAAATCCTTGGGGGAGGCCTTTGTCCAGCAGTGGACGTCTTTAGGCTGAGAGAGTATTTAGGTATTTATTCATCAAAAGTATTTTAAATGGTGACAGCTCACCATCAAAACGAACAATTATGTGGATTTTCAGACTGACAGATCTATTAAACGAGGGCGCCATTAAAAAGAGAATTGCGATTTAAAAAGTAATTGAGGAAAACCATCGGGAATAAATTTCGCGAAAGGAACAAGAAAAAGTTTAAAATCTGATCCAATTGCGGGGAACGAAGGCCAGATGAGTAACCTCTAGAATTAGGTACTTACCTATTTACATTCAGAAAACAAAGAGTAACTTTAAAGTAAAGTTTAGTTTGCATTCCAACTAGTTAGCTTAAATTTTTAATCGCCTATTAGCCGTATTCCTCATGACTGAGGGTCGTGGTCATTATATGGAATGAAACACACACAACGACTATCTTGGCAATTTTAATGAGTTATTTCATACATAAGCTGATAATAATCAACCAGAGTGCAGGTTTCCTCACGTTACTTTCCTTCCGGAAGCAAGTGGTGTTCGATGAAAACTACCATACATGAGTCAGATTGGTATACAAACATATGTATATAGCACGGGCAGAATTTGAACCTAGGACCTTTGCAGGCACAGGCGTGTGCCTACCACTCGGCCACCACCGCTTCGCTTTCAGATTAGTAGACAAACTAAAACGCGATATGTATCTGTATTTTTTTGTAGCGAATGATAAGGCAGAAGAAAAGGCTTTATCATAAGCCCCTACTTCTAAACCATTTATGATATATCTAATTAGTACTTAAAGTTCAAACTTATCACAAAACGTAAGTTACATAATCAATAACTTCATATTATTAGTTGAAACAAAAAAATAATGAGTAATTAATTTAATTTAGAAGTTTTGGAATCACTGGTCAAAATAAATTCTATAACGATTGAATGGATATTTTAATTGTAATTATGTACTAAGTTCATTGAACGAACCATTTTATTTATTATCGAGTTTATTTACTAGGCTCTTCTTAATTTATTGGCTAATTAACTAAAAGAAATTGTTTCAAAAAATCAACATTTACAAAATAAACTAAATGTTTTCAAGTGTAATTCAATTAAATTGTGGGTTTATCAAAGACATGCCAACTTTACTACTGAAATTCTAAGAATCTTTCCACTTCTGTTAATACATATTTAAATATTTACAGAAGTGGAAAGATTCTTAGAACTAACATTGCCTTAATGCATCTAGCGGGAACTACTACTTAAAATTGTTTAAGTAACAATTGTCTTTTGAAGTCCACTTAAGTTCAAGGAATCAGTCAAAGTCTCTTTACGATCGAAAAAAAAAATCTCTCCATACGAATGTCTACTTTTATGTATGTGGCATGTTTGGCCCATGTGTGCCATGAAAACATTTTTACGACTATGCGGCGGAAATAAGGGTCTGTTTACACTGGGCCGTTAGGGTCATGTCATCTGGGTTATTATAGTTATTGTGGAAAGTACAACTTTCATAATTACTTTGTTTCAAAACAATAGTGATGAAAATTTACAATATTTGTTTTGTCTATACACCGCTTGTTTATTCGAAACTAGACGGAATATATTTTTGTTTATATTTACTTACTTTATTGCAACAAATATTTACCAAAATGAAATGTGTATAATAAAACTGAATCAACATTATATTTCTTTGCTGAACAAAAAATACTTGTATTATTTGGATAAGAAATAGCTAGTATACCTGTATAAAATCATATGAGATTTTTATTATTATGTTTGTATTATTATGTTCAATTTATCATATCATCAAACAAATTCATACTTCCATACTTACGAGTTAGTTGTATGGTTGTTACAGATAGGTAAAACACAGACCACTTATTTTTTTAAATTAAAATTCGCGAAAGAATGTAAAAAATACAAAACATAATACTTTTGTTATGATATATAATATAATACGATAATCTACTATACTATCTAGTATAGTAGATTATCGTATTATATATTTCTAACGTAGGAGAGGGATATGGACTTCAAACTGCTGTTGATTTTTTAAATGGACCACTGGATAATATGGACCGGTCTAATTAAAATACTAAAATTAATCAAATAGCCCGATACTCTAGGGAACTATTCATAATACTCGGCCCTTATTAATACGGCCTTGTTAATCACGTTGCCCGTAACATATATATACATATATTGACAGATATACGAATTATCAGGAGCTTTCATTAAAAATTGTTGAATTTTCAATGAAATTGTTGAAATTGTCTTTAAACAATAGATAGATTGACATTAAGTTTGGATGGATCATTTTATACATAAGTAAAGCCTGATCAGAAATATAAAAACCCTGAATTAGAGGCAGTAATACTTATGCGTTTTATACTGCAACATTATTGAAAGAAGTAGCGGATCTATAGGATGGACTGCTATTTTGTGTACATATGTACTGTGGAGGCAGGTTCCATAACAGTACATTTCAAATTAAGATTTGAGTTGTTAAAATAACAGAATTTAGTAGTAATAGTTTCTTACAAGTTTATTTCCAAAAAAATAATTTGCCACCATTACTGATGTTCCGTTCTCGAATATTTTTAAAGAACAAGCTGAAACTTCCTTAAAAAATTTCTCGGAATATTCTCGACAACGGAAAACGGTGCCCTTCCCATAGAAATAAAAATACTAGATCCGCCCTTGATCAAAAGTCAAACTTTGATAGGAGAAATGACAGAATGGTTTTTAAATTAGTTGCCAGTGTAAGAAATTAGTTCTATTGCTTTTCCGCAACATGGCGAGGGTTTTTATATTCCTAGTCGGGCTATACACATATTAAAATCTAATGGGATGGATGGAAGTTGTCATCATTTTTAGAAAACGTTTTTATGTCAACATTTTTATAGTCCATTCGTGTGTCAGAATTTTAAACTCATGACATTTACTACCAAGCGGTTAATAGTAAAAACCCTTTTACTGACAGATTTAGGATTCCGTGGAATGCTTATACAGTTGTGGACATGTTTAGTAGAAATGAGATAGCAATACAAACCGAGACTGGTTTCTCTGCTGGGTTAAGCATTTTTAATGGCACCTCAAATTTATTATTTTTTTTTTAATAAAATTACTTTTTAAATCTTCATTTTTATCATAATTGTCATAAATCACAACACTGACCTACTGAATATAATTATTTATTTATATAAGTTGACAATTTTATTTGGAAGACTGATTTAAGATCCTTATCTTACGGGCACAAATATCTTACGGGTACAGATAAATACATAAACTGATCAAAACAAACATTAAAATTGAAAAAAATAAGTTCGATAGTGCTAAAAGATACACGATGAAATGAAAAAGTGCCTCCAGCCCACTGTGAGTGAGGCAGTGGCGAGTACGTATACACTAGTGTATAGCTTCAGTGAGTATAAACAGTAACTCCATATTATATCCTCCCTCCACATCAAATGGCGATAAAATCTACGCCTATGACACTTCTGTTCCTTATTATTCAAAATTCTACGGCCCTACTTCATATTAAGTTTGAGGACGTGTCCTGAAAGGTAATCTCTCTCGTACTTTGACCTCTCGACCCTATGTCCTTAAGCCACAGATTCAGAATCCTAAGAGATAAATTCACTGTAATCAGAGATCGTAATCACTGGAATACAAAGCCCCAGGCAGGGCAATTGCTTGATATAAACGGACAGACAAATGCTTTTTAACATTATACTTCTTATGGATTAATGCCAAGGCGCCCGGGTCTTAAGCTTATCTGCCCATTTTATTCTGAGAATCTTTCCATCTCAAGTAAACATATATTTATAGTACGGTGTATGTATAGGTCAACTAATTAGCTGTTTGCGATAATATATCGTTATGTAAAAGTGACATTAATAAATTTATTTGCATAACTTTACCCTGGGTGCAGTGGAAAAAGCTAATAAGGTATTTCAAGATCTATTCGTATGTGCTGTAATCATAAAATCGAAAAAACTATACCGTATTCTATAGCAGTATCTAATACACCATCATTACTGTGACTTCTAGGTCAAAACTGCCAAATAACATTGTATTTCTTTCTTATATAATTTTATTAATACTGGTGCGATATTGATTGTTTTTTCATGTCACCTAAGGGTATCCGACAAGACAAACGACTATAGTATTAACTTAGCTTGATGTACAAGTTACTTATGTTAGCGTAACAAATACGTACAGAACCATTGAAAAGACTTTAGTTGCTTAGTATAATGTAATGTACTCGTACCTCACATTTTATATAACAAAATAGGATCTCAACACAATAATTCAAGATACTAAAAGCGTACAAGGTCCGATATATCTAAACATTCTTTTTCTTTTAGACAGTTATCTACTGCGCTCAAATTCTTCTATTTTGCATATCTGGCCATTTCGGACTTGGTCCGTGCAATTTATGTCTCAGCTTCTTTGCCTATTATCCATAAATTTATGTTTTGTAAAACTTTATCATAAAATGTTTTGTACCAACTTGTTCTATAAACAAATAGCGTACTGGCAACTTTATTTATTTCGAATATTGTACATTCCAAATTCAAATATTTTACTAATAAATTTTGAAACTAAAATAGGTGTCGGGGTGTCAATGAATTAAATTTGACTCATTAATATTAGATGGAACATTATAATCATGTTCCATTGAATTGAAAAATTAAATTAATTGCAACAAAGTTCCTGGAGTTTTTTTGGAAAATTATTTTGAACATCAACAGATTTTCACCAATGGACGAAGTAATTTACAAGATTTGGTTGTTAATTTACGCGGATGAAGTCGCAACAAAAGTTATTGAATGATAAAAAGGTCAAAGGTAAGGTTCTAAAATTATTATGTAGGCTGTCTGGGGATCGTAAATGGAAACAATGCGATGTAATGAATAAAGATGAATACCTCTAGTTGTAGCAAGACGATTTTCTGAAGGCAAATAATAATTTATTACATTATTCATAACAGCTTAAAACTTAATTAGTGACTTTGTTAAACCCACGAAATTAGATAGAAATACCAAAAAGAAGTGGATATTTTTAGCCACAAATCGAATTTTCGTTCAGATATTATTGTTCAATTCCGTTTTACGGTAAGTATTCATTTGAGCAACAAATATTTTCAACATACTATCCTTTATAATGCAAAAGTTTGGTCGATTGAATTTATAATTATGAATGATCAAATCAATCATGCAAAATCTACTAGACGGATTTTTATGAAATTTGGTAGGTACACGGGTAGAAAAATAACGGGATTAGAACTTATCCCAAACTTCCCATGGGATAGGCCGGGACGTAGGCGCAGTTTGTTTAAAATACAGCTAATGACACTTCTATTCGTCTTATTATTTTGAATTCTGTGGTAAAATCAAGTTACAGTTAATGAGTACCAGAAAATGAGTCTGAAAGGGTTACTACTGAAAAAACATTTAATTTTTCTGTGTTCTCGCTATTTTGACTCACCCTGTATAACTCGCTCTGATACGCATGTGGGTCACCTTTATGCATATGAGCTTATTTAACTTCAACCTATGAAATATCCCTCGGGAGTTTAAAATAAAAGTATCAAAAGTTGTTTTAACCCTCTGCGACTGACGTGGTAGTCCCACAGACACCACAAGTGTTAAAATCAGCTCTAAAAACTTTTCTCTTTGAATTTTGTTTCTCGCATTTTAGTACCTACCTTCCTAGAATGTGCCGCCGAATGCGTCAATATAGTATAAACAATCACCGATATCACATGTGAGGACATAATAGCTCCGGTGTCCACTATACTACCACGTCAACATTACCGTAAGAATCTATCAGACTACCACGTCAGTAATATCGTTAAATTTCCATAGTGTCTCCCAGGCTACCACTTCAGTAGAATCGATAATTTTGTTTGTTTTATGCAGATAATCTAAAAGACAATATACACTTCGTCACCAGAGACCAACACTCCACCGGGTTGTGTTACCTAAGCCAAAATACAATAGTTATCTAATTTGAATATTGATTTGAGATTTATTTTTCCCAATTTTGTTGACGTGGTAGTCTGACAGACACCATTTTCCACTAAAACATTAATTAAAATTGATGACATCATAAGACTTATTTCATTTACTTAGCTTAATGTACAATATAGATACAATTTAGAAATTGAGAATTAAGTGAAATAAACTAATATTTATATGACAATGTATATCAAATTGGTTCACAAAAATTAAAAAATATTGAGGCTGTATAACTTTTGATTCTACCAGTAAATTTAACTAATGTCTGTTTGTTTATATTACTTGTTTCATGTTTACTCCGAAATTTTTGAGAAAAGTAAAAAACATTCCAGTTATATATTTTATTTTAATTATTTACGAAGACATTTGAAATGTTTGTTCTTTTTATGCCATGAGCAATAAAGGATTCTATTACTTAAACCTGATTATAAAATCACGTATTTTTTAATTTCTCAATTGTTTCATAAGTATAGATTGCAATAAGCTAAATAAAAAAGGTCTAAATTACAAATTGTAATAAATATTTAATTTAGAAAAGGTGTCTGCTAGACTACCACGTCAGCAAAATTGTAAAAATTGGATCACGTCAGTCGCAGAGGGTTAAATTAAAAACTTCAGATGTTTAATTTTAATACAGAATGAAATATGTGTTGGTAATGAGAAATTATAAGCGAAAAGGGAAAATATAATTGACTTTGAAGGAATTTTTTTTAATTAAAAATAAAACAATTCTTAGTCAATATAAGTAAAAAAATTCTTAATCTGTCGTTTAATATGTACTTGTATGACCGAACGTCTTTTTCCACTAGTCGAAAAAAATATCCTCTGTGTGACTACAATTTTTATTTGTATTAATACTGTTGAAAGAACATCGTTTGAAGGTATATACATGCACATGACAGGCCGAGATGAAGGCATAGAATAAACAGTTTGACAAGCGAATCAATGGAATCCTTTTGATATGAAAATACATTCAATATTCTCTCCCTTTTTATGAAAAGCCGGAAACTTTGTTAGTATGCGCAATAAATCTTAAATATTTCCGTGAAAGGCAATATGCTTTCATTTGACTTAAAAGAAGAGTTTTTTCGATCCACACATAACATGTTGTAATTTTTATGTGATCCTTATTTAATGTTACCTTAGCCACTTACTAGCATGTTACCTTAGTTTGAGATTTTATAAAGCTACTAAAAAAGTAGGTATCTAGTTTAATTTTCATACCTTTCATTCCTATAACAATTCCAAAATAACGGGACCCCTACTTCTGAAAAAAATGTTCCTGGTTTTCCGGTCAAACTAATAAAAGGTCAAAACAGTGTAGCTTTTAATAATCTACTGTTTGTAATATAATTGCTTGGAACGAAACGCGGGTGTTTCGCATTGCTGCCGCTAGGCGGCCGGGGTTTTCATGGCATCGCTCGGCTTGCGTCGGCGGCGACGGCCATATTAGTATCGGTTTGGATAGCGCGCGGTGAGGTCACGCCGTATGAAATAACTGGTGCTAGGCGCCATTTTGTCTGGAGGCCACATTGGCATAACGGATTATCCATTGTGATGTGTAATTATTAATTAGTTTGGATTGTAATGTTGGATTTCCCTTTTGTTAAATAACTATTGAACGTTTGTGTTTGTGAAAAAACCTGTTATTGTGACTTTTTCTTGTGAGATGTGAAACGTGGCTGGCTGTTCACATCCAGCTGTTGCCGAGTGAACCTTCGTGAAGAAATCAAGTTATTTATTCTGGGGAAATGAGATCTCGGGGTAGGTTGGGTGCTTAGGGACCGCATCCCCTTCCGAAGACACCCGAAGTTGGATCCGAAGATTAAGAAGATTCAGTTTGGTAAGTGGTTTGTAATTGTAGTTATTAAGTTAGGTTAGTATATAGGGCTCTGTAGCTCCCGTTATAAGCTATGGTGGTAGCAGTCTGCGTATAGGTTAAGTTAGGTTCTAGTCGGACAAACGTAGTGCCGGGTCGAGGTTTTTACCGGTATTTTTTGTTTACCCGGTAAATTTTTCGGTACCGAACCCTCCCGTTTGCCGTTTTCGTTTGCCCGGATTCTCTGCGCACATCTACTAATTTTAATGTTCAATATTTGCTATATTCATCACTTTTCATTTTAAACAACGCAGTTATCACTTAAAGTCGATTTTCATTTTAAATTAAATTCCTTTTCGTAACGCAACTATCTACAAAGATATAAACTTCAGATACTCTAAAAGCACTATAGCTTTGAGCTTATACAAACAGAATCACTCATCGCCTTCCACAGCTTAGAAGGCTCGAGACAAGCCCAAAGTAGAATCTTTTTAGAATAAATCTTAGTTAAAGTTTTTTAAAGTATCTACTGTATCAAAGGAAATTCTATTCTCGTGGTAAAGATAAACTTGTGTTGATATTTTTTACACAAATTTTCACTACCCACCCCATTGCAGCCGTTGGTAGTCCAGCGGTTAAGCCATAAAAGCGTTACAGACGAACATACTTTTGCATCTGTAATAATATGAAGTAGGTATGTATACAATAGTTACCTATCTTATTTTCTCACATTAAAGAAAAGGAGGAAAATCCGAGGAGGCGTGAATTGTATAGGTAGAAGGAATATATCAATATGTAGGTAGTAAGTAGGTCTCTCTCTCTCTCTCTCTCTCTCAGCCGAAAGATGTCCACTGCTGGACAAAGGCCTCCCTCAAGGATTTCCACAACGACCGGTCCTGCGCTACCCGCATCCATGCGCTTTCCGCGACCTTCACCAGGTCGTCGGTCCACCGAGTGGGAGGCCTGACAACACTACTTTTTTGGGCAGTAAGTAGGTAGGTACTATAAAATATATATAATTATTCGACCATATGTACTAAACTGTGCCTGTAGTTTTTTTCAAATAAAAAAAAAATAATATTATCTGTTAATCGCAATATATTAATTAGAATCGAATATGTATTATATACGGTAATTATCGTCGATCTGCTTCCGGTGAACGAAAACGTCGTGTCCCAAAATATACAGTACATGCTATGATATACGTACATGTATACACCTACATGACTAAGGTTATTTTGTTACAAGCAATAAATTTAATGAAAGTAATTAATCTTCCGCCGAAAGAATGTGTTGTATCCCTCAGTCTATAGATTTGCAAAATCGATATTTGGCGGTTTGAGGTACATTTTCTTTGTGATATATTATTATTTTGTGTTTCCATAAACAGTATTACATTAATATTATTCTACTGTACTTAGAAGGTTGCGTGTAAGGAATCAGTATACTTAATCGCGCGCCTGGCTAAATAGGTTATAAATAGCACACCACAGCATAATCAGAAGTGGGATTTTGATCGACGAGCCATGCGGTTCAGGCAGTTGATGGTAAGGCGTACTGACTGAATGAGTAGGATTTATATTCGAGATCTAATCAATGGTTATACTTCCTTCACGCACATGTTAAAATCCTTTCCTTTTTTCTAGTATATCAGATATCAACTCGATATTTGCTGGTATCTGCTGTATTTTATGTTACAACTAGCTGCACCCCGCGGGCTCGTGGAAATTTCTAGATAAAAGTACCCTATGTACTATTCTCAGTCTTTTTCTACCCGTGTACCAAATTTCATCAAAGTTTGCCCAGTAAATTTTACGTGATTGAGTAACAAACACTCAAACTCACTCACTCCAAAATTTCGTACTGAATTATCAGTTTCAAAGATGTTTCCTCAGGAAATAGAACTAAATAATCTATTTTTATGTAATACCTACCGTTTGTCTTTGCCAATCTGCTTAACAGCTTAACGTACTAGAAATCTCAAACTATTTGTCGATTTCAGTACTAAAGTAGCACTGGGAGCAGCTTCCACAGTTAAATTCTCTTTAATTTCCCCTTAAGATCCGGGGTAAGCTACCGTTTGTTGGACATATTGCCAAGGAGAAAAGTAATTTCTTAAAACTTCTAACTAAACTATACCAAGGTATATTATTTACAAATGGTATATTGCAGCAAAGTTAAATACTGAAGAGGGGGTTCGTCAATCTATTCTACAACCTTTTAAGGTTCGGCTTCATGGATCTTCAGAATGTCGCCATCTATGGAATGCAGCGGGCAGTGATCAGTGAGGTGTAGCATACTTAGGATATCCGAAAAGTTCCACCTGCACAGGGTAGTAAGATATAAATGTATTCATAATTTTAATATTGCTTTACGTACCTTGTCATATCATAAAGTAAGAAAACTTAGATACATTCGATGCGTGGGATGGTCATAAACTTCAACCAATCTTATTCAAGCACATTTAAGAAGAAAAGCGCCAACGCGTATACTCAAAAAATACATAAACGTATTTTCTATTCTCTTAACATACATATGAATGAGTCCTTGAGAAGCTTAAACCTTCCATAGTGCTGTTTTGGGAACTATTGTCGGAATGTCGAGTGCAAATTTGTGTTTTCCTGAAATAAGAGGGTTTATTTTGTTCGGTGAATTGATTGCGACTGTGGGATAAGGAGAATTCAATGAGGCCTTTAGAATAGGTTTTTTGCTTCGCGTTTTTCGTTTTTGTCCGATTTGCTTATTTTTCGAGCACTACGTTACATTTAAGGCTTATTTTTATCACGTTTCGGATACACCGTTTTCTTGTTTGCGTTGAATTTGTTGACGTTGCGTTGTGCTAATGGGAAAACACGGCTTGAAGTATATTTTGTTGTTTGGGTGACTTGTCTGAGATAATTGTTTTCATGAATAACAGAAACGAAAAATGTAAAAATTCATAGTAAGGTATAGTATATTGACAGATGTGAGAAAAATTTGACGTACTTTATTTTTGATGAGTGGGTTCCTTGAAAAATGGTCAGGCTTTAGGTAGGTATCTAGTACCTATTATGTTAGATTTCGATATATATACTTGTTGGATTTTGATAAATACTAACTGTAATAATTTAGTGATATATTAAAAGTTCGTCAGTTGACGCATAAGTTGTCTCGTGATGTAAACATTGCATTAAGTACTATTTAATTCAAACTAATATTACTTTAATAACTAAAATTATTATGTAACGATAATTATAAAATACATAGATTAATTTTAACTAAGCATTTTTGTAAAATGTAACTTCTTATATTTTGTATCGATTTTTATAATGTACCGGTGGGGATGAATTCAAAACAACTGTCATCTATGATTTTTGAATTCATTCCTATCGCAACTGCCATACTGTGCACATCAATAAACATTAAAATTCAACTCTGTGTTTTTGAAAAACCTCCGTGCACCTGTAGCTATTATTAGAAGTGGAACTGTGCTCCAAAATGGGAAAGAAATCTAAACGCTCCCGTCATTCCAAGAATAGGCGGCATGTTTCAAGCGAGCAGTCTTCAGATAACTGTTCGAGCCCTGATGTTCGAAGAAACCGCCGCAAATCGTCTAAACGAGACGACCTCCATGTTTCAAGAGATTGTACTCCAGAACGAGTGACTGTTTATTCTGCGACCGGACGGGATAGTACTGGTAGCTGCAGAAGATCGAATTCAGTACGATCAAGACAATCTGCGACCGGACGAGATACAAGTACGCCATTGCCGGGGGTGGCAGCGGACGTGCCTGTGACGTCCGCCGCTGCTAGCAGCGTAAACCAGCTGCTGCAGCCGCAACCCTCGACTCCAGTCCCTCCAGTGGACGGGCCGATGTCGTCCGGGTATGCTAGCAATGTACAACAACCCACAACGTCTAGTGAGTACAATACTGTTTCGTCTACCCCCAACTTTTTATTAAATTCTGAAAATCTGTCTCAGTTGTTACAATCGCTTGCCAAACCGAGTTTTTCGTCAGCAATTCACTCTAATAAGAACATGATACCGGAATTTGATCAGTCTATAAAAAAATCATCGAATAGACCAATGGTTAGCGAAAGTTAATGAGTGTGCCGTGATATATCGTTGGGACGAAACGCAAATCATGCATTATGCGCTTCCTAAGCTTGTAGGTAATGCGAAACGCTGGTACGAAGGGCAAATTTCAATTTCTCATACATGGCAACAGTGGCAAATTCTTTTGCACAAAGCTTTTCCAACTGAAACAAATTACGGCGTCCTTTTGACAGAAATGCTCGAGCGACGACTTAAATATGGTGAATATTTAGAGGAATACTATTATGATAAAGTGATGTTATTGAACGCATCCGAAATTTCTGGTAAAAGGGCTATAGACAGTATTATTCACGGCATTGGTGCATCTTCGGCACGATTTACTGAACCGGAAGACTTACTGAAATTTTTAAAAGACGTTTGTAAAGAACAAAAAGATATTTCTAGAAGTACTAATTGGAACAAAAATAAGCAAAGTAATTTAGATAAATCTAATGATAAAACGATATCTAATTCAATAGCTTCCCAGAACAATGTGATCGATTTTTGTTTTAACTGTAAACAAAAAGGCCATAAAGTGCCACAATGTCCTAAACCGATCATTAAGTGTACGGGATGCAGACGATTTGGACATTCTGTTCCCGATTGCAAGGATAAAAACAATGAGTCAAAAAATAATGAAAAATGAGAAATGTTTATTGACAGTAGGTATACCATCCCGTAACAGGCTTTTATTATTTAAACTAGCGGCCCGCCCCGGCTTCGCTCGGGTGGACAATATTTGTTTTTTAGGGTTCCGTACCTCAAAAGGCAAAAACGGAACTCTTATAAGATCACTTTGTTGTCCGTCTGTCTGCCAAACTTTTTTTTCTCATGAACGCTTAAAGGAATCAAGTTGAAATTAATAACGAATAATCGGATCCACGGTGTCTTTCAGCAAAAAAAATATTAAAATTATACGTCAACGCGATCAAGAGATATTACCGTAAATATTGCGAATTCTCGCATATATTGCAATTTCAGGCAGCAAAATCAAAATTATGAAAATTGGCAAAAAGCAAGGTAGAACAGCCGGTCCACGACTTTCCCGCTCCGAGTGACAGCGGCGCGCGGGAGCGGCGAGCGGCGTAACACAGAAGTTGAAAGATCTTTGACAACGCCACTGGTTTATTTCTTGATTTTTTGCCCATCTGCTCCTTCTGCAGTGGCGTAGTGAGACCCCGGCAGGCGGGCGGCAACAGTATCAGCGCGGACGTCGATTTGTTGCACTCCCGCCCCCCAACATGCATAGTCCGCCTCTATCCTTGTGCCCTCCCTAGAAAAAATCCTGTATCCGCCCTTGTGCTGTAGAATGTAGTCAAACGTTTCCACACTCATTCTAGTGTTATAAAACTTATTCGCCGCGAAAGCATATATTTTTATTTAGTTCGTGCTACTTTCAAAACAAAAAGGGATCATGAATACGTCCACCTAAACCGCTCCGCTAATCGCTACCACAGAATTAATATCCGCTACTGAGAGTACGTGGCGTACTATAGATAAGCCCCGCCCGCCGCCGCTTAGACTCCCGCGCCGCGCTCCGCTTAGACCGAACGCGCAAAGTCGTGTACCAACCGTATTAACACTACTTATACAGAAATAAATCAGAAAATTAAATAAATAAATACATACGGACAAATCACACAAATTGAGTTAGCCCCAAAGTAAGTTCGAGACTTGTGTTATGGGATACTTACTCAACGATACTATATTTTATAACAAATACATATATAGATAAACATCCAAGACCCGGGTCAATCTGAAAAAGATCATTTTCCATCTTGACCCGACCGGGGATCGAACCCGGGACCTCCGGTGTGGCAGTCCGGCGTGATGACCGTTGGGCTACGGAGGTCGTCAAAATTGTAAATATGTTGTTGGAAGTCTAAAAAAAATGTTACAAACTTATTTTTGCGCTGAATTCAGTATGAGTCTTAGGGATCGAACTGCAAAGTTAAGTTTGTTTTTGAAATTAGTAGGTCTTTTAGTGATAGCTTATAATGTGAGATGCTTTGCGTGTACGGAAGTTTGACTCGTACTTGGCCGGTTTTTGTATGATATTTACGTTATTACCTCCTATTAAAATAAATACATACCAAAACGCGCCCGGCCCGCTCAGAGATTACCTACTGCGCCTTGCGCCTTTGCTAGCTAGCGCTAGTATAGGTGATTTCGGGGCGGATTGCCGTTTTTTAAATAACTCGTAGTATTTCGTAAACTATTGATCCAAATTACATGCAGTAAAAAGCAAATATTAAGTATATTAAGTACTTGTGACGATAGACTTGTTTAATTTGATAAGGATTAATAAATTGTGATTAATATCACCAGTTAAAAAACATCTAATGATTTTAATTATTTTTAAAACATAAAAGTAGTTACTGTGGCTGAAGTATAAAAGCTAGATATATGCTATCGCGGACTTTTTTGTAGATCTATTAAAGATGCACAATTCCTCCATACATTGTTTTGTTACATCTCTAAGGGATTGGACAGCGTTTTCGATGAAAGCTGTCGGGCGGCAATTTTTTTTCCGACTTCCTTAACAATTATGGTCATATTTCAACTAATATACACAAAACCTACACAAATTATACACTAAAACCTTCCTCAAGAATCACTCTATCTATTAGTGAAAACCGCATGAAAATCCGTTGCGTAGTTTCAAAGATTTAAGCATACAAAGGGACATAGGGACAGAGAAAGCGACTTTGTTTTATACTATGTAGTGATAGTGATTCATCAGGTAGAGTTTTTTTTTATTGATCTGGGAAGCGATTGCACATTTTAAACTCAAGAAACAGTAATTAAATTATAGTGACTATTAGTAAAAACTTACCCTCAATTCATAGTGGTGATAATGTGAATATACCGTTTTCAAATTGAACTTTTTATAGATTCTGTTAAAGCTGAGATTGTTGCGTAAATTTTAAAGAACAATTATATACCTAGATACGTCTCTTTTAGTAGGCCAGAATTTGACGGAGTTACCCCATATTACCTCCCAATAATAACTAAGATTTAGATTATTTGAAAATATTTTATGGAATTGTTACCCACATTTATTTAATTGTTGTGGTTTAAAGTATTTAAGATCAAATTTTTTAGAACCAATTAAAAAAAGAGGAAATATATACCTATCAACTAAAATGTATTTGTTGAACAAATGGAAAAGGTTTACGAACCGAATTTCTTTCGCTCAAAAGTTATCTCAAATAGGCTGTATCAACTTTACTGAATTTTAGAGATTAAATTAAAAGTTAAAACTTCAGTTCATATCGGCTAAGTCAGTCCAGCCTTGGATGGCAATTTCTAGTCAAAGCACCTCAAATGGAGGTACTTCTGATTCTGACGAAGAATCGGTCTTGGCGAGTGAGGGATAAGTCTATGGCTTAATGATTAGTTAATAATTTCATAGTTATTATATTAGAAGATTTCTAGTTGATAAAAATATTATTAAATATTTAAAACTGGTATAAATGAAAATAACATAATAAGTTACTTATGTGATTTTATTGTATTTGATGTGATTTAGGTATTAGAACAACTTATAACATTAAGAAATGTTGATTTGAATAATGTTATTTGATATCATTAATGTATAATTGCTACAACTTAAGAATATTAAGTAATCTTTTTTTGTTCATGTCATATTTTTGTTAATGATAATATCATAAAATAGAATAAATTAAATGGTTGATTTTTGTAAATGAGAGAGATAGGTAGGTGACGGTCTGGAGAGTGATACGGTTGGGAAGTCTGGATGCAATATTATTGCTCTTGACTTATTAACTAGTTGTCAACTGCAGATGGAGATAGGTGACGATCTGGAAGGTTGGCACGGTCGGAAAATTTGCAGCGGTATGACAGCTGTTCATTTTTCGATGAGGGGTCAACTGCAGATGGAGATAGGTGACGATCTGGAAGGTTGGCACGGTCGGAAAATTTGCAGCTGTATGACAGCTGTTCATTTTTCGATGAGGGGTCAACTGCAGATGGAGATAGGTGACGGTCTGGAAGGTTGGCACGATCGGGAAATTTGCAGCTGTATGACAGCTGTTCATTTTTTGATGAGGGGTCAACTGCAGATGGAGATAGGTGACGGTCTGGAAGATTGGCACGGTCGGAAAGTTTGCAGCGGTATGACAGCTGTTCATTTTTCGATGAGGGGTCAACTGCAGATGGAGATAGGTGACGATCTGGAAGGTTGGCACGGTCGGAAAATTTGCAGCTGTATGACAGCTGTTCATTTTTCGATGAGGGGTCAACTGCAGATGGAGATAGGTGACGGTCTGGAAGGTTGGCACGGTCGGGAAATTTGCAGCGGCATGACAGCTGTTAATTTTTCGATGAGGGGTCGACTGCAGATGGAGATAAGTGACTATTTGGTATGTGGACGGTCGTGGAGTTTTGCAACTAGATAGTTGTTAATTTCAAGATGAGGAGTTCACTGTAAACAGAATTTTCTAGAACTGTCGTCATGAGGCAGATACACTTTACGAGCCTAGCAGCTCTTGATTTCTGATATCGCTAGAGTAAGCTTATATTTAAATAGCGCATAAGTTTGAGGACAAACTTAATGTCAGGATGGTCGAATGTTAGATTTCGATATATATGTATACTTGTTGGATTTTGATAAATACTAACTGTAATAATTTAGTGATATATTAAAAGTTCGTCAGTTGACGCATAAGTTGTCTCGTGATGTAAACATTGCATTAAGTACTATTTAATTCAAACTAATATTACTTTAATAACTAAAATTATTATGTAACGATAATTATAAAATACATAGATTAATTTTAACTAAGCATTTTTGTAAAATGTAACTTCTTATATTTTGTATCGATTTTTATAATGTACCGGTGGGGATGAATTCAAAACAACTGTCATCTATGATTTTTGAATTCATTCCTATCGCAACTGCCATACTGTGCACATCAATAAACATTAAAATTCAACTCTGTGTTTTTGAAAAACCTCCGTGCACCTGTAGCTATTAATTATATTAAATTTATGAGTCGAACAGACACTACGGTCAGCAAATACTCAGTAATAGGGTCTTGTTAGCACCTTTTTCGGTAGGACCCTGTCCTAAAATCAAAAATAGATCAGAAGAATAGACAGATTTATGGACCAAAAAATTTTGCGTAAGTATTTTTTATAAAATTGACAGGGCTATGTCAAAAAATAGTAAGAATTTTAAATATGTATGCAACTTCGAGCCAACAGATCTGTGTAGTCAATCTAAAATTGTTACTTAATTAAAACCAGAATGCAGACAAGATATATAAAAAATCGTAAGTTTCATCAAGATAATCAAATACTTCGTACAAAGCTACTCATCATCCACTTTAGCCACAACGTATTTATCTTCAATCTCACGAGAGACATTAAATTCCGTATTTGTAGGGATCGTAACTAAAAAATATATAACAGTAATACCCTTATTTTATGGCTACTAAAACAAAATTCGATTCATCCTGAGTTTCCAAGTAATGAAAGTCGTGGTTAAGGGGAGTTCCGTCGAGTTTTGTAGAAAATTGAGATTTTTATGTGGAAATGATATAACAACCGTAGGAGGGACGGAGCGTCGCCAGAGAAAAGAAAAAAACGCCCTCATTTTCGACTCTTTGTTAACGATCATCCCCATTTTGTTCGTTTTTATTGGGTGTTGCGATCAAAGAAATAGAAATGTTGGGTCGACAGGAACATTTTGTCCCGAAAGCCGAACGGCTTCGATTATAGGTTTGTATTGTGTGATGTCAATGAAAAAGCTTTTTGTTTCTTTGATGAAGTGCTGAATAGAGTGCTGGTATAGATTACTTATTCGCTAAGATGCCACATTCGACGTATTGGTACACACACACGGATTTATAAACCAGCGTTATCGACTGTCTATAAAATAACTGGTGTTTTTCAGCGCGTGTACATATGTTTACAATGACAACAGCCGGCAGCCATTTCACCCCTGCAGGCGTGAATACATATTTACATACATACATAGAATCACGTCCTTATCCTTTACGGGGTAGACAGAGCCAAGAGTCGAGAGACTCGAAGGCCACGCTTAGCTAAATAGTGAGCTTTCCGATGGAATGGAGTTTCAGATTTATTGACAGGTTGCTAGCCCATCGCCTATGAGTGGAGGAATCCCCAGTTTAAAGCCCTTTCCCACGACTGACATACAATCTGCGCGGGAAGAGAGCAGCTGGCACATTCAATGTTTTTTCTTCGCTTCCAGACTAGCATGGAAGTGTAGGCGTGAAGTTTTCTAAATTCCTTTCTCAGTGTTCACTTACGCTATAAATTTCAAATTTCTTCATTGAACGGTTTCGTCTCTGCGTTTATATTAGTCAGTCAGCATCTAATTTATTATAAGTACTAAAGATTCAAAATTCTGTGAGTATAGAGTTGCAGATGGAAATACTACATGTCTTTTTACTCATTTGAATTCACTGTCTACCTACATGAATAGGCTACCGTTCTAAAACCGTCTTGAATACCCAGCTGCCAGTAAGGGGAGGATTCTAAGGAGACAGCAGATATTATAATTATGTCAATTTTGGCAACTGCTCCCAGAGATATGATTAAAGTTGGGCGAGGTTATCGACCCGCATGGGATATATTGCGAGCTGAGAGCATTTAACCAACTGGAGACGATGTGAGTGCAAATGTTTATACAAAAAAGTGTGCTATTTTCGGTGCGAGGAAAACGCACTTACTAAGGCAATACGCATTTAGACAACATAATTCAGACACGCACACAAAGATAATGCCAACCAATAGCTTAACAAACTATATAATTATTAAAAAATAAAAAAAACGCCACTGACAACTCATGCCGCGTTCTCGCGTTTACGCAGCGACGAGCTACACGTCACATCGGACACAAAATTATATGACAACCGTTGAGAATGGTCTCTTGTAACGTCGATACCAGCGTAACGTTGAGGGGAAAGAGCGGCGAGTGGGGAGTGGCTTTGCGTCGTCTGGGATTCTCGACAGATTTTAGGTCAAACTGTTAACAAATTGGTTGCACTCTTTCGTCTTAAAAGAGCTAAAAAGAGATAGACATATTGTCACAACAACTCCACAAAAAATAAATTCACAAAAAAGTTATTACGAGAGAAGCGGCTTTCTACAAAGGAACGCAGACTGTCGCAAACTTAAGGGGCCGCGTTTTGGATTATTTCTGATTTATTTAGAAGCCTTTTTTTAAATCATCTGGAATGCGTGCAAAGTTAAAAATATCGAAAGAAATTAGGTGATATTTGATTTAAACAATAATTACTGGTGGTAATCGCATCAGGCTAATAGTATTCTATTTTTCAACCGACTTCCCAAAAAAGGAGGAGGTTATATGTTTCGATGTATGTATGTTTTTTTTTATGTATGTTCGCCGATTTCTCCGCCTATTGTGGATTGATTTCCGAAATGATATTTTTATTCGAAAGTGTCTATTCCCAAGTTGGTCCCATTTTAACCACGTCAGAATCTGTTCGGTAATTTAAAAGATACCTAACAAAATATAAAGATATCAACATTGCTTTATAGAGCAAAAGCCCGCGACTGCATGCCCCTTCCTTATTTTATTAAAACTCAAGATTTTCTGTGTATGTCCCCAACATAGAAATAGCGATTAGCGACTTTAAAAGTTGGTTCATGATTACTTAGGCAGATTATTTGTAGCAATAGCATATAGAGTGGTAGCTCAATTTCCTCAAAGTAAAGTTTTTTAAAGATTTTATTCCGAATAATATTAGAAATCACGCCATCCATTACCAGGCAATTTGTGCAGATATAAACCCCTGCCAGACATTGTATCTTTACTATATTATAGTTATATGTATTTGTTTTATTACAAAATATGAATTTTATGTTACTTTGGGAGGCCCCAAGGGTGCTTTTTATACCTATAAAAATCATCCTTGCTAGCCATATTACCTGCATAAGCAACTAAGATCCAAACTTCACACCTTGTCGCTAATATTTTTTACCCGTATATACCACGCAGAGAAACATTCAGCATTTTTAAAATAAGGAGGGTTTGGTCGTCGCGGGCTCTCGGTCTATTTATGTGCCAAAAATAATAGACAATTTGACATGTTCTGACATTTCAAATCAAACTGACATAAAAAGTTTCGAATTCTTATTTTCGGCCAGAAGAAAAGTTTAAGTTTTTATTAAAGAAAATAAGTGTAGATTGCACTAAAAATGATAAAATAAAACTTTTTTCCAAAAAAAATGAACCGACTTCCATCATAAAACTTAAAATCATGAAATAACAATAAATAAAAATGTATTGGCATGCTACCTACTGAATGAGGTGAAGTCGGTGCCGAAAAAAATAAATAATCTAAATTTACATTAGAATCGTGTAGGTATATAAAATGCCTAGCTAAACAATTACATAACACCCTTACTCCTGCACTTGGCACCGACTTCACCTCATTCAGTAGGTAGCATGCCAATACATTTTTATTTATTGTTATTTCATGATTTTAAGTTTTATGATGGAAGTCGGTTCATTTTTTTTGGAAAAAAGTTTTATTAATACTTATGGTAATGGCTGAAACGGTGGTGGCCGACTGTTGGGGCGCCCGCCTGTGGATGCAAAATCCCAGGTTCGAATCCTGCCCGGGCTACATGGCTTTGTATACCAATCTGACTCATGTTAGTTTTCATCGACCACCACTTGCTTCCGGTGAAGGAAAACATCGTGAGGAAACCTGCACTCTGGTTGATGATAATCAGCTAGTGTGTAAAATGGAGGAGGCAATGGCAAACCACTCCATTAAAACTGCAAAGAGAGGCGTTGTGTGTGTTTCATTCCATATAATGACCACAACCCTCAGTCATGAGGAAATACGACTAAAGAGAGAGATGGTAATGGCTAAGAATCCATAATAATGACGATTAGTGTGTTGCAAAAGGCAATACCAGTTTTAAAAACAAATTAATGTGTTATTTTGTAATCAGTGATATAAACTTCACCTAAATAAAATAATAAACCAAACAATACGATGAAATAAAATATTAGGTAACCATGGATTACATCCCCTTAAGCTAGCAGCAGACGGCGTTAGCCGCTGCGACCTGCGGCCTCCGTTAACTATACCGAGACTTAGGGGTGTAGTAAACATCGATGTTTATTATTAGTTATATAGAAGCTTTTATTTTATTTTTTGGTAGGTAAAATTTGTTTTCACTTCTCATGCTCTGAAAGTGCTTATTTGTGCAGGATATAGGCTGCACAAAATCGAATTTTGTGCACAAGGGCATTAACGTATCTACTCATAAATGTATCTGTATTAAGGCAAAGAAAATGAGCCATACAGCCAAACACGATAAAAAGTTCATACACAGAATTTATTATTTTATAATATTTACTTTTAATTTATTTGCCTTATGTGTTTTTTAAGACATAAAAGATATTAATATTTAAATTCAAGTACGGTAGGTTATTTAATTAATTTAAGAAAAATATTATTACAAAATTAATTTAATAGTAGGCTGTATAGGTCTGCAGCACAAGCCTATCAATGTCGTAGGATTAAAAAAATAAAGCGGCGGGAAACTGCTCAAGTTTTTTCGTGCGATTATTAATTTCTTCAATTTGATTTATTTCCTCGCAATCGAAGTGAAAAGCAGAGTTTATAACTCGTCCACAAAACGATTTTTATCCTCGACTTTACTATCAGCCCTCGCCTTCGGCTCGGGCTGCTAAAAGTCTCGGATAAAAATGATTCGTTTTGTGCACTTGTTGTAAAATCTACTATTTTGTAGTAGTTTCAAGGAGTGTATTTCCATCAATCTAGAAACCTTAGAAAATCTATAAAATATACTTTAAATACTTTACTATACAAAGATAAACGTATACACAACATCTTATAAAAAACCAAAAACATTATTAAAAATGCTACTTTTAACCGACTTCAAAAAAAGGAGGTTCTCAGTTTGACCTGGATTTTTGTATGTATGTTTGTCCGCGATTATCTGGCGTTTGGCTGTACCGATTTTGATGCGGTTTTTAGAAAAGCATTTTAATGCAACGCAATAGAATTACATATTTATATATCGACTAGCTTATACTCACGGCTTTGGCCGAGAAAATTGTACATCAAAGCTTTCCTTTATTATGACATGACCCACCCAGTCCATTAGTATAAACCGCATAAACATCTGTTCAGTAGTTTTTGAGTTTATCGCGAGCAGACAGACGGGTTGTCCCTAGTTTGTAAGTACCTGCCAAGAAAGACAAAATATCGATATATCGATGTTTTGTTTTTGTGTTTGCATACATCCCTTTTTTTTTTTTTTTTTTTTTTTTATTCGCAGGGGGAAATGCTATTTGCGCACTGAGTGTGGGACTCCTGGGCCGCTAGACGGCCCAGACTACCCACTAAAACCCCCTGCGGATGCCATCGGCCGCTTTGCAGGGAGGCGCCTCGGATCTGACTAACACAAGGCGCCTCAGCGACTGGCCGGTCTCTCACCAGAGACCGGGCTCACCATTTTCAGGGGCCCTCCGACACCTGGAAAGCCCCTGCCGCCGGGTGGGACCTATTATTGTCCCACCATTTACGGGGGTGCTTCGAGGCGCGCTAAATAGCGCCTCCGCCGCACCCCTCTCCTCTTCCTCCGGATCGGGTCCGCGAGGGGGTGGTCCTCGCGGTCCCTTTCATCGGCCTCCCTCTGCGACATGACAGTCTCGCAGAAGGAGGCCATTGCCTCCCAAGCTCCGTCGCTCCCGAGCATCGCATTGACGACGCTCGGGAGCGACAGGTCCATCCCGCCGAGCGCAGCTGCCAAGTCGTGGCGCTGCTGGCTCCATCTGGGACACTGCTCCAGAACGTGTTGGGCAGTGTCCTGATCCTCGCCACAATCATGGCAGACTGGCTCGGCCTCCCTCCGGGCCACGCGGTGCAGGTACTCACCGAAGCAGCCATGCTCGGTGAGCACCTGCGTCATGCGGAAGGTGAGAGGTTTTCGCCGTCTCAGCATCCACCTTTCCAGGACCCGGCGCAGGGCTCCCACTGTGCGCACACCGTACGCTGCCTGCGCCAGGTCCCCCTCCCACCTCCGCACGAGTTCCGTCTGCCCTCGCAGGCGGACCCGCCGGATGGCTTTTTTGCATACATCCCTAAGCCGGCGTCTATCAAGGTGCTGCAAGGTGCTGCAAGGTGCCACCGGTCGCAGCGACCAGCTACACTCGACAGCACCCTGCAGCACTTTGATTAACGCCGGTATAAGTTGAACTGTTGACATATTGGATGTACTCTTTCTTCATATGCACTAAATGCTGTGCTAAAAAGAGACAGATATATCACACACATTATCACTACAACTCAGTGTAGTCGCGTGCTGCAGACTCTTGCGGCTTAAAGGCGGTCTCGTGATAATCGGTGTGCTGTTAACTCTAACTACAGTCGACGTATTCGCCAGACCCCACTTTCACGTAGCCTATGTCACTCGGAGGAATGCAAGGAATCTATAAATACCTCTCACATCAAAATCTGTTAACAGCCGTTCGACTTATGGTGGAATAAAGAAACTTACATAAATAAAAACATACATGAACCCTGAAAATATAACAATCCTTTTTTGGTAAGTCGTATAAAAAACTAAGTACACAATCACAAACAGTATGAAATTTGGCAGAGGGGGGTGCCTGTAAGTGGCCTCTCCTGTTGGTTAAATGCTCTAAGATAGCGAGTGTCGGAATATAACAAGGGGTTGCGCACGTAATGTGTTTAGGGCAAGTATATGTAAGGGTATGTAGAATCTTAAGATATATTTGGTAAGATAATAAAATGCAGATGGATTCTGTTCTATTTGATTGAATTATTTTTATAATTCATTTTGAAAACTACGTGACATGATTGACGAATTTTTAAACCCTCAAGACTGAACCTTACAAACAAGAACATTTCCTAAAAGTCCTCTTTGTGCTATTCCCGGTATTTTGCTTTCTCTCTCTCTCTCAGCCGAAAGACGTCCACTGCTGGACAGAGACCTCCCCCAAGGATTTCCATAACGAAGGCCTCCCACTCGGTGGACCGACGACCTGGTGAAGGTCGCGGGATGCGCATGGATGCGGGCAGCGCAGGACCGGTCGTTATGGTATTTTTCTAACCGTGTAAAATTTTCAAAATTTCGTAAAAATCCGTTCAGTACATTTTGCGTGATTGAGTCATAAATATACTCACAAACTCACATGCAAACTTTCGCATTTATAATATTAGTAGCATAAGATTCGGGTAACAAAGTTATGTTATTATTTGAGCTGGGGGTCTAAAAAGGCCACTTTGACGAATCAGAATATGATTCATTTCTCATTTCCTAAATATTTAAAAATGAACCTTATAAGTCGTTAAATAAGTTTCATTTTTAAATATTTATGAACTGAGAAATGGATCATATTCCGATTCATCAAAATGGCCGTTTTAGACCCCCTGATCTGATGATGAAGAAAAATGTTAACGAACTGTTAGAATGAGACAAACTCAGCAAAGCTGAAACGACAATACTTGCCTAAAAATAGAGCACCATATAGGTATAATTGACCTCATATTATTTCTACGTGGGCACGTAGAAATAAAAGAAGTGAGTGTAGTTATTGCATGGAAGTAGTAAGTACTTTGTTATTACTTCCACGAGTTATTGTCTTTTGAGTTGGCATTGCTCATCAATGCCAACTCGATAGACAATAACAACAATACCAATCGTGCGATAGAAACATAGATAGCATAATGACATAAAGTGGTCATAAAAGGATATAACACAAAGCTTACCAAGATTGTCAGCTCGATGTAGTGGAAATAACGCCACGCAGAGAACGAAGATCAGACCAGCCTTCGCCATGTCACTGCCCTTGTTCACTTAGTCTATGTCTCTAACACAGAAAGTCTTTAATTTTCATAGTTCAAACACCGAAAGTTCTGCGTCCGACTTTCTCGTCACAAAAAGATTTAATTTCCATTTTATACACATTTCACACGACACTGTTTCTAGTCTTTTAAACAACATAATTTAGATATCAGCTATATGAAATTAAATAATTCATGCTATGAGTAAGATTTGTAAATGGATTTAAAACAATCATTTGTTTCAGAAATTATCATTTCATTAAAACTTTTAACATTTTTGAATATCTAACACGCTTATTTATGTATTTACTTTTTGTCACTAGGTACTTTGTATGTTCTTTTCTTTAAATGGTGCAATAAAGTTCAGAAATTATTATTTAAAAGTTTCATCTGAACGTTTAGTTATTTTGAATTAGCTGGCATTCGCTCTGACGATACCTGAAAGAGAAAAGAATATGAAAATTAGATTACATATTATTTACCTAAGTACTGATATCGTACTACATATTTACGTAGTCATAAAAATTGCTATAGGTACCTATAGTTAATAATAATCTAAAAGTACATAACTATGATATTAAAGGGTCTTAGCACGAATCGGGAATCGGGAAAACCAAATAAGCAATAAAATAAATACATCTTTTTCAATTTATGTTTGTTTTTCCATCTCTACTCTAAGGAAATAATTTAACCGTTAGCATTTTCCTCAAGACAACATTTAGCAAGTCTGCAAGCGATATTTTCTGCTGACTGTACAGCACTCCTCAATCGTGTAAAAACTAGTTAACTACCCGAATAAAACAATGTCTTCCGGGTAACCGACTCGAGCTAATGACTTTAAAGTTGGCAAGAAAATGTATGTGTAGGACAGACCATTTATCCCTCCACTTTAACAGTGGCTAGTTAAGAGCTATAGTAAATCACAGATCTTTTAAAAGTGTGCGAAAGTTTAGGTGAAATGCCCGTGTCAGGTAGCTAAATACAGTCAGCATAGTATTTTTTTTAATGATAGAATAATTTTCAAAATCAATTTGGCACATACGGCTTTAAATTCTTTGAAATGGTGTGTTTAATTAATCCTGGTTTACATAATTGGTTATTATAATGTTATTTGTTACACAATGTTGATTGTTTTTGAATAAATAAATTATTAACGTGAGCTTTCATTGACATGAGTCAGAACTAATAAATGATCATCAATTTACCGTTAATATAAAAATACCAAATAGCCAAGTGAAGAGCCAAAATAATGATTGCCAAACATCGACTGTGCCATGGTTTTCAACACTACTTGTTGATTGAATCACTCAGTACTTTGATTGAATCAAAAAAATACCAAAGGATCTTAAGGATGCTGCTGCTAGATATATCAGAACTGCTGCCTATCACCTGGTATTTTTCCCTTAGCCACTTTATATACTACCTACACTACCAGCTAACCTGCCTAGTAAAATCCTCCCTTCGGGACCTCCCCCGACTTTCTTTCCGCTCTGACTTTTTATTAGTTATCAATAAAAATAGGCGAATGGGACCCTCGACCATTCAAAACACGGTAATCAATTTTCTTCCAGGCAATTAAGCGTCTAAAGTCCAAAGAAGATCATAAAAAGTAAAAGCGTAAAGTTGGCGCAAAACAGCCAGTTAGATCACCAGCTAATTATCCTAACTAAAATAATAACTAATATTATAAATGCGAAAGTGAGTTTGTTTGTTTGTTACCTCTTCACGCTTTATATACTGAACCAATCTTCCTAAAATTTCGCATACACATAGCTGGAAGTACGGAGAAGGACATAGGGTACCTTTTATCTCGGGAAAAAGCACTGTTCCCGTGGGAAACTCACGGGGGCGAAGCCGCGGGCGAAAGCTAGTTAAAAAATAAAAAAACACGACTGACAACTCACATAGCCTATGTCACTCGGAGGAATGTAAGGAATCTAAAATATATTTTTAGATTCCTTACATTCGTCATAGATTCTCCTCTCGTCCGTCGTCTTCTCTAAATCTAAATATGTTAAGCCGTTCAGGACTTATGGTGAAATAAAGAAACTTACATACATACATACATTAATCCTGAAACAATAACACTCCTTTTTAGGTCAGTGGTGTAAAAAATCAATGAAAACAAAACGTGGGAATCAAAATCCGCAACTATATTTATCACTATTGTTTTTCATCCGCCGCCAATGGTCGGGAAATCAAGTGATTTACTGTCCAAATATATCCTATAACATTCATTGTTTACGCATAGCGCACGTATATAAGGGCTAAGTAGTGGAATAAAGAGTGGGTAGTTTGAAGGATTTCCTTGTTTATCTTTTGGATCGCAATCTCTTTTTTGTGTGCGAAGATACAAATCCTCTTTCATTGCAGCGGATTGTAGTTACAGCATTATTTATTTTTCTGACGTTGTCTGAATTTGTTGCTGTATTTTGAAGGTGAGACTATGAAAATATGACTTTAAATAGTTTTAATAAAGATGTATTAATAAACAAGTTGTTTAATAAAAAAACATTTTCCTCCACAAAGGAAGTCAAATTACGGTCGAGTAAAATTAACCACATTTCAAATAGAAAATACACTATGTAAGTATAAAGTACTTAATACAACTTTCGTAAATAATCCTACGATTTTTTGGATGTGAGTTTGTGGGGATGTTTGTTACTCAATCACGCAAAATCTACTGAACGGATTTCGATGAAATTTGGTCTAAGGGTAGAAAAATACCGGGAATAGCAGTATTTATACCCATAATTCTCACGGGAGCGAAGCCCCGGGGCGCGGCTAATGATCAATAATATTTTCTATGTATGATAGCCACAATTATAACTAAGCTTTTAACTATCCCGAAATTCTCACAAGAGCACTAACTGACCTCATTTCTGTCCTCGGACAAGATTGTGGTCAAGAGCAAACCCATCTTTAATAAAAAAAAAAAAAAGAGCAAAGTCTTAGGGCATGGCTATTTTTCTAACGTTTCAAGCCAGTATGTAACTTATTTATAAAATTAAAAAGTTGAATGAGTAGTCGAAGCATGCAACCTGGTGCCAGCTTTTCTGTTAAAAATCCTCTTAATTTTAAAAGACATAATGGAAATGGAAATGGAGAATCCAATTTGTGCTTCCACGGTGAGGTCTTGTTTCGATTTACACAACAATGACTCAATATTGAACATCGGACAATGAGAAACTTGGTTACGGCGGGAAAAACTGATATATAACTGATATTTAAAATCTATAATGTCTTTATTTAATAAATTACAAAATGTATATGTCACATATTACATCAAAGAGGTCAAAGAGAATTAGAACCCGCCCGGCCCCTTAAAGTTTCCGGTGTAAAGCTGCCCAAAACGCCGGCCGCGTTGCCGCGTTGAATGGCAATAGCGACCCTTTGCACCAGAAAAGAGCAGGAGCGGGAGTCGCCAGATTTGTCCGTTATTCTGCGCCCGAGTTCCTTAAGTAGGCGCTTAGCGTCCATGCCCCAACATCCCAAGGTCTCGACGGCTATGGGCACGAAAGAGTAGTGTGGCTCCAAAATTGCGTATTTCATTCGCTTTTTCTCAGCTGCATCCTCAGCCGCTGCCGACGCTGCCCCGATAGTACGGCCCAAATGGCTTGCGGCCACAGTGTTAACGCACGTAGCATCCCAAACCAGGCACTTGCCATGCTTCCAGGGCACCAGTATAAGACCATCCGGCCTTTTGCCGTCTGATCTGCAGAGGTATAATTAAAAAATATATATTTGATTATTATAAATATAATATTATTAAAAAATATTTGAGATATTTGATTATCTTTGTTTGGAATCACCTGTATAATATAGAGATGAATTAATCCCCAGCACGTCAAGCTATTCTTACATAGTTATTATACTCGTAAAATATAGTCCCCCACCGTGTCTATCTGTTTGCGATAAACTAATAAACTACTGAACGTATTTTAATGCGGTTTTCACTAATGGACGGGGTGGGTCATTAGGAAGGTAGGAAAAACTAATTTTTAATTACGTCACAAGAAACAGTTGGTCAATTCAATACATTGATATAAAGCCATGGACATTTTCTGCGGATCAACCTACGTTTGATGCCGTGAAAGTGGGTTGTTCCCAAAATACTCCATTCTTTTGTTCTAAAAAGATAAGAATCTCATACATGAGTTCCCAAGTTACTCCACGAAATTATTATTATTTAAAAATACTTATTATTTTGTTCCCAATCTTCTCCATAGGTATTTTGATTTATTCTCAATGTACTCCGCAGATTATTTGATATCAATTCTCAAACTACTCCATCTAAATAATTATAAAATATTTCAATATGTACAGTCAGTCACAAAATCGTTCAAACAATATAGTTCTGATTAAAGTTCTGAATAAGTTCAAAATTAAAGAGAAAAAAGTTGAAAGCAAGTTTGAATTGAAAATGTGTGCATGTTAGCTTGTTATAATGGATGTACGAACGAATGTGAGTCGCAACCTAGCTGCTAAGATGGAAATTTGATGTTTCTTTTCATGTATTTTAAGTTTTTTCAAAAATGTAATGTTATCAGTACTTCTTGAGTTTCCCTCAAGCCGAATTCCTACATATATATATATATATATATAATAATCATGAATCTTTGTTGGAAAATATGTAAAAAAAGCTCATTTATGAAAATGTTTTTAATTGTTTATTTTTAAATATAAATGTAGATTTACAAATGTTGATTATTGAATTGTAGAGTTTTTTATTTAATATTATACAAAAAAAATATTGTTGCAAAGCTTTTGAGCCTGACTGTACTATACGTCAGCTACACTTTTTATTCTAATTAATGCGTTTTGATATTAAAATCGCGTGGGGTACTTTGAGAACATAGAGATAGTAGAATGAAACTTAATTTAAAATATTATTTTTTTCATGGAGTAGTTTGGAAACATTTTTTGGAGGTCTTTGGGAATAACCCGTGAAAGTAGTCAAGTTGTTAAGTTCATTGTATTGTGTACGTGTAGCTAATTTATTAGTTAAAGTTATGAAATAAAATTATTAGTAAATATCATCCTAACTAATATTATACTTGCGAAAGTGAGTTTGTTAGTTTATTTATTTGTTACCTCTTCACGCTTTATCTACTGAACCAATCTTCCTGAAATTTCGCATACACGTAGTCAGAAGTATGCCGCGGGCTAAAGCTAGTAAAATATAAAAAGTTTATAATATCTATACATATAATAAAACAGTAAAAATATTTTGTCTGTACATTTAATATTTTTGACTGAAATGGATAGAGGGAGACCTAAAAAGAACAACAGAAAGCAAAAAAATTTTTTTGGAATTTCTTGTCTGTCTGTCTGTCTGTCTGTCTGTATGTATGTACGCGTTTCACGCAAAAACTACTGGACGGATTTGAATGAAACTTTTTTTGTTGTATAGCTATTAAGCCTGGGCAATATATAGGCTATAATTCATTTTGAAAACTGGATCACCTGATGAAGAACCATAACGGAACAGCTAAACTATAAGTAATATGGAAATGGTGCCTTAACAAAAATCGTTCAACCTGATGAGCATTTTCTGCCGACGTATAAAAATTGAAGATCTGGAACATCTGATGAAAAGCTCCAAGAGACCAGCTACACTATAACATATATGGAAATGGCGCCTTAGCAAAAATCGTTTAACCTGATGAGCATTTTCTGCTGACGTATAAAAATTGAAGATCTGGAACATCTGATGAAAAGCTCCAAGAGAGATTTTTCATCTAAGCGAAACTCACGCGGGCGAAGCCGCGGGCGACAGATAGTCTATATATATAACTCAAAGGTAAGTCAATAATGACTGAATGAAATGAAACAGCCCAAACCATTGGACGGATCGGGCTGAAATTTGGCATGCAGATTGATTGATGTTATGACGCTAAGAAAGGATTAACGCGAGCGAAGCCGCGGGCGCTAGCTAGTTAATAGTATAAAGCTAAAGTTTTTATATTTGTTTATTTGATTTAATCCCTGGAACGGAATTTATGTCAATATATCATAACAATTTAAAATATCTTATTGTATATTATACTTACTAGCTGAGAGACCGGTTTCCCTCTCGAGGAAATTACGGAATTCCGAATTATCCTCATGATTATTGTTCACTGAAAGAATTTTACAAATCGCAAATTACAAAATTCTTTAAACTCCTAAAAGGATAGGTAATTCGGAATTCCGTAATGCCCTCGAGAGAGAAACCGTATGTTACAGCTAGAACAATAATAAATACAGTTATTTCAAATTGTTACGATATTGAAATAAATTTTACAGATAATTTTATTATGGATTATACCACGTTGTGCTCTGTTGGCCGATTTCCAGAAAGTTTGGTCACCCTATCTGGTAATCAGCGGAGTTGGAGACAGAACTAGGGTACAAACAACAGAACATTTTATCAGGAACAGGCGAAAATTGTATCTCTGCTAATTTTCTCGTGATTTTAGTTTATTGCGTGTTTCGTGAAATCGTTGTGTCGTCACTTAACAATCTTTTGTTAAGTGACGAAATTATCATACTAATAATTATTATTATTATTTCATCATACTAGTTGTACCCCGAGGCTTGGCTCCGTGGGAATATAGGATAAATTTTCCCCGTATTTTTCGCAAACTCATATCCATACTTTCGCTTTAAATATTTGTATAAGTAGTATTCTTGCGTTTTGAGGCTTCGCTTTCATTGAAAATTATTTTATTTCAGTTTACGTTGGTATCAGTTTCCTGATATCAAATTTCATCGAAATCTGTTTACCTTATATTTTGTGATGAGTGTAGAGGAAGCGAGAGAGATCTGTAAGGATCGTAGCAAGTGGAAATCGCTAGTCTCTGCCTATACTACCCCCACGGGAAAAGGCGTGATAATATATAAGTATGTATTTATTTTTTTAACATAAATATGGGTGACTTCAACTGACTTCGAAGGTACAAACCCCATTAAATAGAGCTGGATTATTATTGGAAGTACTCAGAAGGACATAGGGTATCATCCCAGGCAAAAGCACTATTCGCGTGAAGAGGTAACAAACAATATTTCAAACATACAAACTTCTTTACAAACTGTTGCGTTTAAAAGTTAACAGTAATATTTTTCAGGTACGTACCTACTTTGAACTTGCTATATAAATAAAACTACTAAGTGGTAATTGAAAATACCACTAGGTTAAAATAAAAAGCATTTCCTGGTGGCATTCCAGGTTGAATGAATGAATGAATGAATGAATGATTTTATTTGGTGTATATGGTGTATAACAGTTGGTCTTATAATCTAAGTTCCACATATTAGCTATAAATTAGCATGCAATTGAGGGACGAGGGTATCGCGTGTACCACAAACAGAACCTGCCAGTACGAGAAGCAATTAAAAAGTTAGATAAGGCAGCCTTCGGATTGTATCCGTGCATAAACCAATACGTGAAATTTTGTGGGACACTTCTTTTATTGTTTCTTTTTCAAACTTTCTAAATATAAACTTCTGACTAATATTATTTAGGAACGTGAGAGTTTGAGAATTGATGTTTGGATCTTTGTTTATTTATTTATTTATATTTATTTATTTATTTTATTTTCAACTCTTACAGACTATCATTACAGGATATTCTCCTAATACAATAGTTGCGACAACATATCTTCCGTTTTAACTAAATTTAACAATTAATTACTTTGATAGCAAAAAATAAATAAGGCCACTTTTGTAAATTCATTCAGAGTGCAGCTGAATATATCTATTTGAAGTGCTATGGCATTCAATGTCCGGAGAGCCCGCGACAGCGACGCATTCTTCAGCAATTTTGTCCTCGCGAACGGCACTACAAACAACTGTGGTTGTCTTCGCCTGAACACGTACCCGTTTGGGACACACAAGCAAATTCCCTCCAGTAAGGCTGGGTTATTAAGCTTACCTCTAAAAACTTTAAAAATATATAAGCCTAGTGCAAGTTCTCTTCTGACTCTAAGTTCATTATACCCCACCATACCCAGAACAAATAAAGTTGGGTACATCAAAGGATACAGTGGGTACACTCCGTACAGTCTAAGGTAAAGAAATTTTGTAAATTTATTTTGAATTTTCTCCAACATAGAGGAACATTAAATAATAATTAATATATATATATATATTATCATTATTTAATTTGTTATTCTTTCACGCCAAAACTACTGGATGGTTTTAATGCGATTTGGTACACGGGTAGACCTAGAATAAATAGGGTATTATCCCGAAATTCCCACTACAAAAAAATACTAACTTTTTCCCGCGGTTAAGCAAGCGGGAATTTCCCACGCGAACAGTGTTTTTCCCGGGATGATAGGTACCCTTATGTAGGTATGTCCTTCTCTGTACTTTTAACTATGTGTATGCAAAATTTCATGAAGATGAAGAGGTAACAAACAAACTCACTTTCGCATTTATAATATTAGTTAAGATTTTCAGAAGTCAAGATTAGTCCATTATAATTTGTTTAAATAGCCACGCCCCCGAGCTCCGATCCTGTAGGAATTTAGATATATCGTAGGCGTTTTTTTAAGTTCATCTTAATAATACATTATTCAAAAAAAATGATTGATCAATTTACATCACCAGTAGTTTATTAATTTAGTAATAAATATTCTGGAATAGTGCACTAGAGGAATGGAAAATTATTATTTTTTTATATAAATTGGCTAATAAATAAGTAATTGTAGCATAAATTACAAAAAAAAAATTATAAAGAAAATCAATTAGCGTTTCTTGCAGATTACTTTGTAATAGAGCCGAAACTTTTATAGAAATAAGAAATAAATAATAATCATAATAAACAACAGGTGAAAATAAAAACTAATACTTGAAATGAATAGACGTCTAAAGGAATTAAAATATTTTGATTAAAAATG
The DNA here is from genome assembly GCA_018467065.1 of Ephestia elutella. Taxonomy (NCBI): domain Eukaryota; kingdom Metazoa; phylum Arthropoda; class Insecta; order Lepidoptera; family Pyralidae; genus Ephestia; species Ephestia elutella. Next base: position 14,462,632 of record CM031580.1, on the reverse strand, counting down.
CCAATGATAATAATATTACACTCATAATGAACTTTTTGAAACTTAAGTTTTTATTTAACTGGGTTCAGTTAATCTGATCACGATCCTTGAAATTAATCAAATTCCTCCAAACTCATAGCGAGTCATTTTATTAACCAACATCCATTTGAAATCGGAAATCAACTTACATCGGAATCCTCGCATCCAAAACAAATCACAATTCAATTAAACAGTGAATCCCACGCATCCAAACACACACAAATCAAAGTTTCAACACACGAAATTCGTTCACAAAATCGGTACGCAAGCGTGAAATCGGCACGCACGACACGTCCTACTCCGACGAAAGCTCGCGGGTGACTGAAGCTTTTCAGAATTTCAGATCCCTCGCTGGTACAGTACATCTCTCGACCGAACTGCGCAAATCTCCTTTATATATCGGTTAATGTTGCTTTTCATTATAAACATGGGGTGTTGATTTAGAAAGTATAATGGCGGCTAATGAAATGAAAATAGCGTTTATTAGATTCGGGATTTTAGTTTGCTTTAAATTACGCGATGTTATTAAATAGGATTTTCCGAGATTAACTTTGTACATAACTGATCCTTGTTAAAGCTATGCTAACTTAATTTTGTCACGGTATCTTTTATATGTAGTGTTTAAACTTAGATAATACTTGGAACAGACTAGCTAGTGCCGGAATAGATAATACATATAAAACAAATATTTAAAAAGATAGGTATTTAAAAAGCTTTCATACAGTTCTAGCGGTTTTATTGTTATAGGTATGTACTATGAATATATTTCATTTGTTTATTTATAAAGGAACAACAAACAATTACAAAATAGATTATGTTAACAAGGCCTAAATTTAAGTATACTTAATTATCCATTGATGGGAAGATGACAACTCCACGTCACAGGTTCTTCTAATGTGTGTTTAGATAAGTTTTCAAGATATATTTGTATTTAAGTAACAATAATTGTTAATTATGTGAACAAAACACCTTTTTTCTAAAAATGCATTCCTTATAATGTATTGGCATGACATAAGTTTGATCTAGGTAACCTTTATTCTGAAACAAACAGGATGAGGAGAGGATGACGCACTGCCAAGTCCGACTTCAGTTTCATGGATTGAACATTTTCTTATTGTATCGCTGTCAGATCTTCGTACTTTGGCACTTCATAAAAGTTTGCTGACTTAAACAATAAGTACGTAGCATGGAAGTAATAAGTACTTATTACTTCCATGGTGTGTAGTTAGTACCTAATTTTACAAGAAGTACGTACATAGTTTAGTTGTACAAAATAATTTTCATATTTGAATGATTCATTTTTATAGTATGGACTGCGGAGTCTTATAAAACCTTTAAAAAAAATAAATTTGTTATAAGCATAGAAAAAATTATAAAATTAAAAAAAATCTAGCATGGTTATATGGCAATAATTATAAAAATTTACATGCCATCTTGTTGGCGAGACATGCTGGTTCTGTACATCTTTATCCATGTTTCATGTAAATACATCATTTAAATTCATCAAAATGTAATATGAAATGGAGAAGGCCACTCTTTTGGCATAGCCAAGAAAGCGTCGTCGTTACATTCTACGTAATGACACTAAAAATAGCATAGCTCTTGTATGTACAAGAAGAAAAATATGATCAAAAAATCACTAACGGCTTATCCGGGAATTGCTCCCTTTGGAATTTAGGTTACTGTTAGTTCCGTCAAAATTTCTTGCTTTTTGTGACAAACAACCATACTTATACTCCATTTATTCTTACCAGTCCTATCATGTAAGCAAACTTACCATGTCTTTTTATGATTTTACAACAATATAAATTAAAATAGACTTTTTAGGAAATTACTTTCGTGGTTAATAATTTTTTTACTTTAGAAGGTTTGAACTAATATTTGATTTTTTCAACAAAATTTAATAAAAAGTACTGTGAAGATTGTTTACTGGTAAGAATAAATGGAGTTTACTTATATTTAAAGCAACAACTCTCTCTCTCTCAGCCGAAAGACGTCCACTGCTGGACAAAACAGCAACTATTGCACTTAAAATACTAATTGAAGTCTCCGGGCGTAAACACATTTTGTTAGATAAGAACCTAAAGTGTGTTCTGCAACTATAGCACCATTATCTTGCAGAAAGGATAGTGAGTGGGATAGGTTCAACATACTTCTAAGTTCGTTGGAAAACAGTATTTAATGGTTTTTAAAAATTTGGTGTGTAACTCATATCAAGGCCATCTAGTCGGGACATTTAAAATTTATTTACATCTATATTACTGTGTTGAAGTAAGGTCTTAAGATCGCTACTTATGAATTACTAGATAGATAAATTTGAAGATGCCATATATTATTACTGATACTTACCTACAACAAAATATCAAAGTAGTCTCTAAATGCGAATAATGATATAATGTGAAAAGTTTCAGAGCGAAACATTACCGTCACGAATCTTGAACATTAGAGTGCAATAAAGTTGAGCATCTCGCTCAGCACGTTATTGTTTACGTCAGTGGTTCTCAAAGAGGCGTTATGTCGGTGCTTTTCAATAGCTACAGTGTGATACAAAAGAGCAGAAAATAAATGGGGACGTTGCTTTCACGTGGCTGGCAACATCGGGTGTTTATAAACCAATCACACTTAAATTAGTACCTTCTCTACTATGTGGTTAGGTGATTTACCGCTCCTGAATAGACAATCTTCTTTATTATTGGTATATATTTAATCAAGTTTTGTATACCACCAAAACGAAGATGTTACGTAGGTCCGGTGTGTGGTGACACGCTTAGATAGAGTAAGAAATGAGTACATCCGAGGAACTTTTAAAGTCACATGTATTCTGAAAAAAGTAGAGAGACGCACAGTTTGTATGATGTCCTTGGCTGATCTTTATGTACCTGGACACATAAAAAGGACCTGAAAGCAGCAAATTGAGATACAGTGACAATTCACAACCATGTGAAGTTTTACTAGGAAAGCAAATAAATTGGGATTAATGCAAGGGAAGACAAAGTTTACTTTTTTGATATTAGCAAAATATCTCAGCATGAGAGCTGCACATCCATCAAGTCAAAGTTTTCAATAGTTTGATTACAATTTCTAGTGTGAAAGCAAAGTTTGGGAACCGCTGCACTTGCGAACATTAATTATGTTATGCAAGCCCACTGCAAGCCTTTACTTGCATCCGGCGCTGCACCCCAACCAGACCTTACGAGGATATCCTTCTAGAAGCGTCTCATGAATGTTGATAAAAATTGGTATAGAATGACTTTTTAATCCTAACTAATATTATAAATGCGAAAGTGAGTTTGTTTGTTTGTTACCTCTTCACGCTTTAACTACTGAGTCAATCTTCCTGAAATTTTGCATACACGTAGTTAGAAGAACAGAGAAGGACATAGGGACCTTTCATCCCGGGAAAAAACACTGTTCCCGTGGGATATGCAAGCGGGCGAAGCCGCAGGCAAAAGCTAGTATATTATAAAGATATTATAAGGAGAAAGTGTTTGTATGTTTGTGAGTTTGTTTATAGGGGGCGGGGGGCGGGTTATCTTACTGAAACTACTTGGAACTACTAACTGAAACGATTTCAAAATTCCTTCACCAATAGAAAGCTACATTATCCCTGAGTGACATAGGCTACAATTTATGTATGTACCTCCCGAGCAAAGCCGGAGCGGGGCACTAGTTAAAGGAACTAAAGAAAATCTGTCTTCCATCTCGCATAAGAGGCTCTTTATTATTAGAGAAGACCTAGGCTCAAAAGAGCTGAGATTAACGATGATTATTGAGAGCTTATATTAACAGAAAACAGCAACACCTTTACAAAAAAGATAAACAATTTAATGACCAATGTGCACCAGCAGAATGTGGAAGTCTATGGGACAGGCCTATGTCTAGCTGTGGACTAATTTGACTGAGATGATTTAGGCAATGAGTTAATTCTATAGTACCACATCTGACGGGAGTATAGTTAAGTATTTTTTATTAAATCATTCACTCCTAATCTTCGGCTGTTAGTATATTCTCAATCGATGCTCCTAATGGAACTAATAATTCAAAAATGAGACCCCCAATTAAATCCAATTCCTACAACAGTCATCATGTCCTCCCTGACGTGTCTGCCTGCGTGATATGGCTAGCAAAACCAAACTTGGTTTTGAAGATCCGGTTGCATGGCGCACAGAGCAACTGACCTAAGTTTTTGTATGTGTACGTGTATAAAGGCTTGGGACGGGTTTTTCTTAGGAGGCGTTTAGAGTCGAGATCTGATAGGCGATTCTCTTCAAATTTATTAACTGCCTCTTTGACAGAGCTGCGCCATCCTTGCCTCTGAATGCTGCTTGTCTATGAATAGAAAACAGACTTAGGCAGGCTAGCGTCGTCCATGCGTACTAAATGTCCACACCATCTTAATCGTCCCTGAATGAGCAGAGATTCTATGCCCATCATTTGAGTTTTCAGTAGGATAATGGTCTTTGGAATTCGATCCTGCCACTTAACTCGAAGGTCTGAGCGCAAACACCGCATATAGAAGGCGTCGAGACGTTTTATGTCACCTTTGTACAGACACCAAGTCTCAGTAGCATACAGCAATATAGGCAGTATTATCGCCCTATACACAGCCATCTTTGTATGCAGTTTTAAGTCATGCGAATTCCAAACACGACATCGTAGTTTACCAAAAGCCGATGCAGCCTTAGCAATGCGCGAAGGAATTTCCCTCTCAAGACGATTATCGTTACGTATATAACTGCAAGTATATTATTACTACTAAATTAATAAATGGAAAATTATAGATGTATTTTTATTTATCACTCAATTACGCCAATAAACTATGAAATTTGGTACACGGGTAGAGTAAGACTAGTGTGTAGGCATTCCAAATTACCGACGTATAAGCAGAGCGATTCTAGGAGACTGGAATGCCTCAAAGGTACTCATGCAATAGATTTGTCGAACCTAAAGTGTCATAGGTACTAAGGAGTCAATACAATCACAGACCGGGAGCGTTTAATTGGGATTTCAGTTTCAGGTATTCGCCTTTTCAGTACGGATCGCAAAATGAGATTATTCAGTTTATGAATTCTATTTTGAGATCTGTACTTAGAAGACGGCCAATTTTGTACAGGCTTTTGGAACTGTAAGATATTTTTGAATTAAATTCTACTAGCTTTTATCAAAAAGCGCAAAGTCGAATATTTGGGACACGTGTTACGACACGACAGATATCAGCTGCTTCAACTTATTATGATGGGCAAAATAGAAGGCAAGAGACGTGCTGGAAGACGCAAAAAATCATGGCTTAGGAACATACGCGAGTGGACCGGAGTCACCAGGGTTGAGGAGCTGTTTCGCATAGCGGCGAACAGAGAAGAGTTTGCGAAACTGACGGCCAACCTCCAGTAATGGAGAGGCACTACAAGAAGAAGAAGAAGCTTTAATCAGTAGCTGGTGGATCTTACTGGAAAAATCTGTAGGACAATTCATTGTAGAATTTGAGTTTATAGATAAATCTAAATTATAACTCTTTTTTCTCATGATAACTTTCCATATCAAGCCTATTTATAATTCAACAGTAACATATTACATTTACGTTATTTTTCTTTGTTTAAAGAAACCTTTACCAATTTTCGCAAAGTGAAACTTATCTTGAGATAAAGTTATCTTCCGACATACGAGTTTTCTCATATCAATGGTCTAGTACTTACATACATAGATTTACGAGTCTAGAGACCTGACACAATATTTGCTAAACTAGTTGAAGAATGCTTTCTTGATACTGAATTTAAATTCGTGTTTAAATGGAGGATCATGAATGAAAAAATCATGAATGTACAAATGGATACTACTCGTATAATAGGTAATAGAGGCAATTTTGGTAACATAGAATCCTTAATTGTAATCCTATCTAATACTATAAATATCTACCTCTTCACGCTTTATCTATTGAACCAATATTTTTGATATTTCGTATACACAAGGTTTGTGTGTGTGCCCATCCTCCGGTGGTTTTAAAACACCGGAGGATGGGCAGCAGCATCTTTCCGCGTACTATGCCATCACACTGCGATCGCCAACCCGCCTGCCAAGCGTGGCGATTACGGCAAAACCCCCCATAGATAAAATTCTTGGGGGAGGCCTTTGTCCAGCAGTGGACGTCTTTAGGCTGAGAGAGATACACAAGGTAAGAAGTACTGAGAAGGACATAGGGTACCTTTCATTCTGGGAAAAAGCACTGTTCCTATGGTAATTTCACGCGGACGAAGCCACAGACAAAAGCAGTAAATAAAATAGATTAATAAATTCCTTTTTTTTAAACAAATCGTTACACTTTTACCTTATATAGCAAAAAAGTCTAGATATTTCAAAGTCTGTGGAATCCAGCAACATTTTGTCCAAAAGCACTGAACTTTAACCAATCAACTGACCTAGCCAAGTTCGACTCGTGTCTTCAAGGAAAATGTGTAAACTTTGAAGATCTTTGACTTTATGAAACTTATGAGTTATATAATCATATTTCGTTTCCTGTAAAATACAGACATTATAACGAATGATGATTATCTTTCCTATTGTGATGAGGATCTTCAATTATTAAATTCTGAAGAACAATTGACAATAAATCAATATTTAAAACTTCGCTTATATAAGCTTTGCTTAAAACTTTATATTTTTAATAAGTCGGATTTTAATATTGTAATTATATGTATTTCACTGTTACTTGGTCGGATTTTTGCAATAATCTTAATAAATTAGAACAGTTGCGAAGTTTCCGCTTATCTTTTGTTTGAAACTTTTTAATGCGGAGATTTTAGAGCTCCATTCTTCGGAGAAATAAGGTAAAACAACGTTTAAAAGTATCAAGTTAAAAAGATATTGATAAGCAATCAATATTTTTTATAACTTGATACTTCTTAGAATATTAATACCCCGTTCAAAGTTCTAAAAGTATGTTTTGAAATTCCTGATACTTCATACAATATAACAGGTTATAGGATGTCAATAAAATACTTCCATGCTGGTCAGAGAGCGAGAAAAAAAAACAAAAATGTGCCGTGCCGTGTGTGCAGCTGCTTCCCTTCCCGCGCAAATTGTAAAAGTCAATCTAGGAAAAGGGCTATATATCTACTGGTGATTCCTCCACTCATAGGCGATGGGCTATCAACCTGTCACTTTAGGTACCTTAATCTCCATTCCATCAATTAGCCCACTATCCAGCTAAGCGTGGCCTTCGAGTCTCACGATTCTTGGCTCTATACAAATATGTATCATGGCCAGTAAATTATAAAGACGTGACACTGTATCTGTATAAAATACTGATAATCTGTTATTTCCATATTTAGTTTTAAAACCATTCCATCGTTTCCATGGTTATTAATATTCGTTTTAACAATAAATAGAAGATAGAAATATTTTCTTCCTTTCGTGAGTTTAAAATAATAGAATCTCATTGTATCGCCCGATACGGAAACATGTATAGATACGTAAAGATTTTTTTTTACTGTGACCATAGGGTCACTGTGTATTCATCACAATAGCAATAGTCAGCCCTCTTTCGAAAATTAAATTTTCACTGTTGTTGATACATTCTACTCGATTCTATATAGAGTATTTGTTTGATTAGATAAAACGAATGCATTTTGTTAATTGGTTTGTTTATTACACGACTGCCCAAAAAAGGCTATTATGTTTTCAGGGTTCATGTATGAAGGCATACAAGGTTTTTTATTTTTTTTCGCTTTGACGAATTTCGCTCTAAGAGCGTTCATTCGCACGGAAAAAATATTTTTCTACTAAACTACCAGAATGTATAGTCATTTTAGTTTTGTTTACGAAACAAATATCTAGTGCGCATTACATTTTTTTTTGTTCTATCTACAGTTCAAGTTATTTACCGAAACAATGTAGTTTGTAGTGTATACGACTCAATTCTAGTTAACGCGATCTTAGTAATGGTTACTATTGTGAATGTAACGCTAACAGGAAGTGGTGTAGAACCAACTTCATGTTTTGTACATACGCTTAGGTACTATACAATTTATTAAAATAAACTAAATATAATGTTAAATTTACATCTCTATTTTGTAGTCACGGAGAAAAAAGTGGTAGGGGGGCGGGGTACGCGGGCGATGCTCGGACATATTCATATTCATATTCATTTATTTCATAACAATTAATATTGTGTAGAAATGTTAACAATTACATAATTCTATACAATACTACTAATATTAAATTAAAATTACAAAATTAATAATTAAATAATAACATCTCAACTTAATAAAATTAGGTATAATTAACTAAAATAATCCTCCAATGAATAGTAACATTTCCCTAATAAGTAAACTTTTAATTTTTTACTGAAATCCCTGCTGTAAAGTGACACTTTTAGTTCCATTGGAAGATTATTAAATAATCGAATTGCCTGGTAACGTGAGCAGTCAAAATACCAAGATCAGTAAAATGTTTTCTGCAAGAATCTTGTTGACGTATTCTAGTTATTGTTCTAATAGCTCTCTTTTGCAGTATAAATGCCTTTTGTATATTATAATTATAACTACCTCCCCAAAAAAGTATGCTGTATCGTAATTTTGATTCTATTAGTCCATAGTACACTAATTTAAGTTGTTCAGTATTTACTTCGTCCCTTAAACTTCTAAGCACATAGCACGCTGAACTTATTTTGGCTTCTATGTCTTTGAGTTCATTTTTCCAATTTAGTGACCAATCAATATGTATGCCTAGAAATTTTACTACGTCAATACTATTTAAGGTTTCATTATTTAATTTAATGTCAATTGTATCAATATTTCGTGAATTAGTCCTGAATAAGATTAGATTAGTTTTAGATGTATTTATAACTAGCTGTCGCCCGCGGCTTCGCCCGCGTGAGTTTCGCTTAGATGAAAAATCTCTCTTGGAGCTTTTCATCAGATGTTCCAGATCTTCAATTTTTATACGTCAGCAGAAAATGCTCATCAGGTTGAACGATTTTTGCTAAGGCGCCATTTCCATATATGTTATAGTGTAGCTGGTCTCTTGGAGCTTTTCATCAGATGTTCCAGATCTTCAATTTTTATACGTCGGCAGAAAATGCTCATCAGGTTGAACGATTTTTGTTAAGGCACCATTTCCATATTACTTATAGTTTAGCTGTTCCGTTATGGTACTTCATCAGGTGTTCCAGTTTTCAAAATAAATTATAGCCTATATGTTGCCCAGGCTTAATAGCTATACAACAAAAAAAGTTTCATTCAAATCCGTCCAGTAGTTTTTGCGTGAAACGCGTACATACATACAGACAGACAGACAGACAGACAGACAGACAGACAGACAGACAGACAGACAGACAGACAAGAAATTTCAAAAAAATTTTTTTGCTTTCTATTGTTCTTTTTAGGTCTCCCTCTATCCATTTCAGTCAAAAATATTAAATGTACAGACAAAATATTTTTACTGTTTTATTATATGTATAGATGTATAGATAAGGTCATTCGCATTAAACCAGTCATTGAGTGTTTTCAAAGTATTATTAATTGTCAATTTTAAATTCGTCAAGTTATCTGCTGATATTATTAAATTTGTGTCATCTGCGTATAATACCAATTTAATTGATTCCGGATCAGCGGCGCACGTATATTCTACTAGATCATTCATAAAAATTGTAAATAATACAGGACCTAAAATACTTCCTTGTGGTACTCCAGTTTTAACTGTTACCAGTCTAGATTTATATATCTGTTCACACTTATTTTCATCCATGTGTGCAATTTGTACAAACATTTGTCTATTTTGGAGATAAGATTTGAATATTTCTAAGGCTTTACCTCGTACACCATAGTGATGCAATTTCCCTATCAGTATTTCATGGCTAACAGTATCAAATGCGGAACTTAGGTCTAGAAAAACCCCAGCCACTTTCCTTTTATTATTAATTGCACTGATAATATCATCAACAAGAGTATCTATTGCGTCTACTGTTCCCATACCTCTTTGATACCCATATTGTCTCAAATGCAAAATTCTGTTTGTGGCTAAATGTCGAACCAACCTTGATTTTAAAACTTTTTCTAAAATTTTTGCAAGGACTGGTGATAGTGAAATTGCTCTATACATTTTTGGATCTAGCTTTGAACCTTTCTTATGAATTGGAATAACTTTAGCCAGTTTAAGTTGATCTGGAAAAATCCCCTCCTGTAAACATTTGTTGCAAAATTCACTCAAAGGTTCCGCCAGTATATCAATGTTTTCCTTTATAGCTGAAATGGGTACTTCATCATAGCCAGTAGATTTTTTATTATCCATTTTTTTAATTATGTTCTTTATTTCTTCTGGCGTAGTTAAATCTAGATTCATTTCGCGTTCTACAAATTCTACAGAGTCACGTAGATATCTACTTGCCTCATTTATGTTTACTTTGCTTCGACTGTCACCCAAATCAAACTGTTTAGAGAATAATTCTACAATTTCATTAGGGTCACTTATTATTTTTCCATTCATTTTTAACAGGAATTCTTGTCTGCCTTTGTCACTTTTGTTCCTATGTTTATTTATTATTTGCCAAACATCCTTGGCAATATTTTTTGATTTTGCTATTTTTGCCTTTACTGCTAGTTTTTTAGCATTTCTAATTACTCTTTTATAAACGGTTAAATATTTGCTTATGTAGTTTTTGACAGATTCATTAGTATACCCCGATTTTCCTGTACATAAAAATCTTTTCATTTTACTTGATTGTTTTATACCATTTGTTATCCATTTAATTTGTTTTTGTTTATTTAAAGATATTTGTAATTTCCGTTTCTTGAAACTAGTTCGAAAAGTGTCAGTGAAGGTTTTAATTAATGAATTTATGCCCATAGAACCCCATTTTAGATTCATAAGTTTGTCTCGGAAATCAGTTTTATTTTTTTGACTAAAAATTCTTCGTGTGACGTAAATTTTTTTATTGTCTTGTTTGCTTTGGTTACTTGGTAGATCGACTGAACATAGCAAGGCTGCGTGACCATCCGCCAAGCCATTATGATCAACTTCACATCTAAAGCTCTCAATCGGCATATTAGTTAGAATGTTATCGAGACACGAGCTAGTATTATTTCTCAAAAATGTATTTACATGTATCAAAGGCATGAAATTGTAACACTTCAACAAATTTAAAAAAATATTTCCATTTTCAGTATTAGTGAGAATGTCAATATTAAAGTCTCCACATATAATACATTTTCAACCGACTTCCCAAAAAAGGAGGAGGTTATATGTTTCGATGTATGTATGTTTTTTTTTATGTATGTTCGCTGATTTCTCCGCCTATAGTGGACTGATTTCCGAAATTATTGTTTTATTCGAAATAGTTTATTCCCAAGTTGGTCCCATTTTAACCACGTCAGAATCTGTTCGGTAATTTTAAAGATACCTAACAAAATATTAAAATTCAAACATTGGATTATAGAGTAAAAGCCCGCGACAACATGCCCTTTGTTATTTTATGAAAACTCAAGATTCTCTATGCATGTCCCCAACACAGAAATAGTGATAAGCGACTATAAAAGTTGGATCATGATTGCTTAGGTAGATAATTTGTAGCAATCATATTTAAAGTTTTTAAGATTTTATTCCGAATAATATGAGAAATCATGCCAAGCCATTGGTGCAGATACAAACCCATGTCAGACATTGTAACTTTACTAAATTATAGTCATGTTTGTTTTATTATAATAGCTGAATTTAATAATACTTTGAGAGATCCCCAAAGGTGCTTTCGACCTATAAAATTCACTTTTGCTATCCATATTACCTACATAAGCAACTAAGATTCAAACTTCATGAGTAGTCACTAATCTTCTTTACACGTGGATATACGTGAAATTTGACATCAAGAAACATTCAGCATTTTTTAAATAAGGCAGGTTGGTCGTCTCGGGCTCTTGGTCTATTTATGTGCCAAAAATTCCGTGGAATTCTGACAAATTCTGACATTTCAATCAAACTGACATAAAACGTTTCGATTTCTTAAATTTTGGCCAGTGAAAAAATAAGTTTAAGTTTTCATGACAACAAAACTGCGCCAAGTGCACTAAAAATGATAAAATAAAAATTTTTTCCCAAAAAAATGAACCGACTTCCATTGTAAAACTTAAAATCATGAAATAACTTAATAGGCAGATTAATCAAAAAAAAATGTATTGGCATGCTACCTACTGAATGAGGTGAAGTCGGTGCCAAATTAAAAATTAAATCATCTAAATTAACATTAGAATCATGTGTAATTAAAATGCATAATACTTATCCTTACTCCTTGCACTTGGCACCGACTTCACCTCATTCAGTAGGTAGCATGCCAATACATTTTCTTTTTGATTAATCTGCCTATTAAGTTATTTCATGATTTTAAGTTTTACAATGGAAGTCGGTTCATTTTTTTGGGAAAAAATTTTTTTATTACAGAAGTATTCCAAAAGTTGTTCGAGTCTATCCATAAATTCGTCATATGTTTTTGTACCAGGGATTCTATAACAACAGCAAATGTATATACCTAAGTCACTATCTCTTATACAGCTAATCTCAAAACTATCCATTTTATATAACTTTTTAGCAATCGGTAATAATTCCGTATTTATATCCTTATATGCCAGTATGAGACTTCCTCCTCGTCTTTTATTTACTCTAGCATTGTGAGAAATTACTTTATAATTAGTCAGGCTAAATAGGTCAACTGATGTCGATGTAAGAAATTGTTCACATATACATAAATAATGAAATCTCCTTTCAAAGCTGTCCAAATACAATTCTAATTCATCTTTTTTACTATTAATGCCACAAACATTTTGGTGAAAAATATTTATTGTTACTATATCATTGTTTGCCACGAAAAAAATCATTCTCTAAGAAATCGTCAGTTTGGGTACTATTATTAATACAGATACTTTGTTTACCCACGTCTGCCAAAGTGTTAGACATGTTGCCTTCTAAGGACTGCGGCTTTATTATAGTTGAATGGCTACATAAAGATGAGCTTTCCCTACTATTTACCGACACTTCACGTCGTAACTGTGTTACATAATTTACATAATTATTTTTGTAGTTTACACTTAAAATTTCTCTCAAAATAAGTCTACAAACATTTAATTTGCTTACATATTCAGTCTCATTTTCATTGCATAAAGCGATATACCTAGCATGATTAAAGAAATTACAAATTAATTTTATGTTATAATTCAATTTTTTTACATTCAGATACTTATTTCTAAATATATCACCAATCAAAATATTCGTATGTCTGATTTTTTGCAACGTATAATAAAAGAAAGTTTGTAATTTTATCAGATTTTTGTCATTGGCCCCACCCAAAATAAGAATAAAATCAGATTTCGTAAAATTCTTACATAAGTATTTGCTACAATTCAATATTTCATCAATTTCTGCGTTTGGTTTTAGAAAACATGATACCATAAAGTTATCACCTAGTAGCTTCTGTAACTTTTCTCTAATACCATAGCCTGCTTGATCGGCCAATATCAATACCCGATGCCTAATAGTCGTTGCTCGACCGCTAGCGCCATCTGTTGCGTCTCCGTCACAACCACCATTGATCTTATTGAAGTTAATTACTTGTGCTTTGAAGCATTTCTTCCTAATAGGCGTGCTGTTGTTTCCAGTTTCAATTAGTTTTGCCAATCCATCTACAGACTTTGTCTTTAATCTGAGAAGATTTTCCCTATTAGCTTGTAGCTGTGTAGTATTTATTGGTTGCGTTACATCGCATTTTCTAGCCAGCTTGTAGGCATATGCATATTTCTTCTGATATTGCGGAGAGTAAAATTTTGGTGAAGATGAACAGCATTTATTAAATTCTGTAGATCCTATCCCAACTGATTTGTACAAATTTATTTTGTTTTCATATGTCTTCAGTCTTTTTTTCAACTCAGAATTTTCGATATTTAAGTTTTCAATCTCTCCATTGGCTATAGTTAAATTTTTGGCTTAATTTTTCTACCTTTTCTTTCAGTTCCTGCACTTCATGTGTAGTAGTTAGATCAGGTAAACTTTGGTATCTATTTTCGTTTAGAGAGTTTTCAAAAGAGGATAATAAGTTGTCACTTTTATTCATATTTTTAGTTTGTTTTCTAATAGTCACTCCAATAAAATCGTCATCCATTCAATGTAAGTATCACAATAAGTTATAAAAATAAAAATGTAGAAGAACAAAAGCAAATCAACTCCTACGAATCCACTGGGATTCGAACACGGGGCGCCTATTAGCTACTCTGCCATTCTCGTCTCTGGACCAAGTCAATTAGTTGGTGGGCGGCGAAATTACTGGTTACATGTATCGATGCCAATCACTCGGTTAATTCCGGAAATAGATTCGGAAGCGTTCGTATCTAACAGCTGAGTCACAGCTGATCGTCGTAGGCGGCACATAAACAATACACTTCATATACAGTTTAACGATTTATTTTGGATTTGTTTTTTTGTTTACACTTGTTTATCACTATTATAATTTCCGATTTTGGTCACAGTTCTCCGCACCGTTAAAATATCTATGCCTTGATATAGATTTTAGATCAGAAGATGTCCATTTTCCAATTTACGGATTTAATTAACACGGAGCTGAGTTAAAACACAACCGCTCAAACCGCGACGTCGGCGGGGGACATCACACCATTCGGACACGAAACGAGCGACGAGTTGTGTCGATGTCAAGTGTTTTCTGTTGTGGCTTCGTCTTCGAAAGTCAATTAAACCGGCAAACGTAAAATAAATAGTCGTAATAACGAATCTATGCGTGATACAAATGTATATTAACTTTGAAGTGTAAAAGTATAATAAAGTGTATTTGGAACAATCATGTGGTGCCAGCGCGCCTGTGTAATTGAAAGACTATTGAAATGTTTAGTTTAGTTTTATTGATTTTGCTCGTTGATATTTAATATGTAAGTGTCAACGTATCTTGGCACGTGTTGATTTTTCTGTAAAAAAACTGTGTTTCTGTGCAAAAATTTATAATTTCGTTTTGTTATACCAACTTAAATTATTTACTATTTTTATTTTAAGAAGGCGCCGTACGTTAGTGCAACCATCACATTTATATCAAAACATGCAAAAAAAACTGTCTGTTTCAATAATAAATAAAAATAACAATTTATTTCTGTTTTTTTTATTGCTTGCTGAATACTTGTGGGATATTTTTACAGATATATTTGATGCATCTACTGCATTGTTGAATTTAGGGTCAGCTAATTTTATTTCTGACATACCTTAAGTCTTTACACTACAATTTTCTAGAAAATTGAAGTGTATTAAAAAGAACACGACTTAGGTTATGTCAGAAATAAAATTAGCTGACCCTGAATTCAACAATGCAGTATAATATGTATAGTATATGTAACATATCCATATTGTAGGTGCAACATATCCACACAGTAGGTGGAACAGATACGTATAGTAGAGGCAACAAAACAAAATGTAACTGTTACAAAAAGCATAATAAATGCTACAAGAAAATTAAATAGAGACCACTTAAAGATTTGTAGATATAACTATTTAGTTTGTTTTCTCTACATTTTTATAGCATACTTTCTATCGGAGATAACATAATATTTTGTTTAAAATACTACACAGTTTTGTGGTTCGTACTATAAAAATTAACTAGAATTGTGTGGTAGACTGAACTAAACGTGAGGGTTGTCACAAATAGCACTAGAAAATATTGTAATGTCAACAAATTTCTCGTTGTGGCTACCAGTTTTTTTTCCGTGCGTCCGTTTGTTCCGAGCGTCTTCACTCGAAGACGCTCCGTGAATGGGACCACAGGTACGGGAACGGCGAAACGGCTTCAGTCACCAAGATCTTCCTGCCCGTGGCGTCCATGGCCAATGTCCAAATAAGTAGGAATACAACTATGTTTATAATATATTGTAAAATATATAAATGTAACATAGACCTAAGTAATGTAATAAAAATAGAAACTAAGGTATAAATGTTAAGAATTAAGGAACTTTGTATGAAATAAAAAAAACGTTGTACAATTATTACCCTAAAAGAAGAGAGACAAATAAAGATAAATAGATAGACGGGAATCCCACCCGTAATGGTATAAAAGAGTGAGGTATGAAAGGAACGTATGCGGCATGAGAGTACGAGAGGCATAAAAGCGAGAACTGGTATGGAAGAAAAAGTAGCAGCCACAGACTCCCCTCTTCAGGGAGGTATATGTTTATAAAAAAAAGAGCTCTTAAGTACTCTCATATAGAAATTAGATATGGTGAAAAAAATCCATGCGAGCAGGACTTTAAGTTGGAAGAGCAAGGTCGTATAAAGACCTGGTCGCTGGTTCAAGTCGCTGCTCGCATGGAATTTTTTCACCATATCTAATTTCTATATGAGAGTACTTTAGTACTAATATTGCATCTGAGATGCTCAAAAAATCCAAAAATAAAAAGAGCTCTTGTGAGTGATGGGTTTCGTTCACCATCTCGCGATCGTAGTATAAATTAAATCAAACACCTTCAGAAAATTCAGACATTCTGACACCAATTTGTACAATCCGATTGACGTTCCTACTCACTGAATAAAACAGAAAATAGTCTCAAAAATTTAATCAACGTTTTCCTACTCCCGCCTACTAAATTTGATCGCTTGCTTCAAACCACAGCTTCAAACGCTAAGAAATTGAATAAAGGAAACTCGATTCCGATTGGAAAACGACTTGAAATTATCGGAACATGGAAATCGTAGTATGATTGAGTTATGTGAAAATTATATGCAAGTTCCTGGAAATTTATCCAACTAGCTAACTAGAGAGTAACCTGCGGTAAAGAACTTAGTTTCAACATCATTTATTATTAAGGGTATTTCATCGCGTCCATTTTCAAGGGGAGTGCGGGACGAGCCACGCATATGTGTATCCCGTTCCCATACTCCTTACTTTGGCGCCTAGATGTTTTCTTGCTTAAGTGAGATATGAATATCCCACCTGTTCATCATAGGACTGAGTCAGTGGGACTAGGTGGGACCTATAGTAATTCCCCAATTAATATTATATTCCCGGGAAATTCCTCAGGTCTTCCTTCGACATACACAACTACGGAGACAACCATTCTAACTCATTTAAAACCTAGGGTTTTATCTATTGCAAAGATCATTTAGAGATGATTTTGACATTTCCTGTACTTATCATCCACAAGATTCTGCTAAACGAAAACAGGTCATCTGGAAGAGTTGCTGATAAGGACCTCCTTTCATTACGGTCGAGACTGTCAAATAAATCAATTTATATTTAGGGCCTTAACACCTTCATCCACAGTTTCTGTGTTGACATTTAATACCGACCAGAAGGCCTACCATGAACTCTTATTGCGATTCAGTTTAGGACCTAAATTGAACTGGTGCCCTATTTTTGAAAGCGTGACATACCAACGAAAACTAATAAACTATAATGTCGCGGAAATTCTAACAAAATTGTAAGACGAGTTATTTCAAAAATATACAGAATAATTGATGTCTAATGAAAATTAATTTGATCAATCTATACATATAATAAAACAGTAAAAATATTTTGTCTGTACATTTAGTAGTTTTGACTGAAATGGATAGAGGGACACCTAAAAAGAACAATAGAAAGCAAAAAAAATTTTTGGAATTTCTTGTCTGTCTGTCTGTCTGTCTGTCTGTATGTATGTACGCGTTTCACGCAAAAACTACTGGACGGATTTGAATGAAACTTTTTTTGTTGTATAGCTATTAAGCCTGGGCAACATATAGGCTATAATTGATTTTGAAAACTGGAACACCTAATGAAGAACCTTAACAGAACAGCTAAACTATAAGAAATATGGAAATAGTGCCTTAACAAAAGTCGTTCAATATACGTATAAAACGTGAAGGTCTGGAACATCTGATGAAGAACTGCAAGAGACCAGCTACACTATAACATATATGGAAATGGCGCCTTAGTAAAAGTCGTTCAACCTGATGAGCAGTTTCTGCTGACGTATAAAAATTAAAGATCTGGAACATCTGATGAAAAGCTTCAAGAGAAATTTTCCAAAAGAAATCTAAGTTAAATTCACGCGGGCGAAGCCGCGGGCGACAGCTAGTAGATTATATATTTAAAAATATATATAGAATTATATATTTTTAAATGAATATATTTTTGAAATTACTCTCACAATTTTTTTGGAAGTGATATGAAAATAATGTGAGACACAATTTCCGCTCATATTATATGCGACATAATAGTCTATTAGTTTTCGTTGGTATGTCACGCTTTCAAAAATAGGGCCCCAGTTCAATTTAGGTCCTAAACTGGATCGCAATAAGAGTTCATGATAGGCCTGCTGTAATGGTGTCTTTTGATATATTTATCATCTGTGTTTATCAACGACGAGCTCTGGCAAAATTCATTTTAAATTATATAACAAACCTATTTGTAACGTAATTTAATATACTTCGTAAAAACGACGTTAACATTTGGTTACATATAACTCACAAAAAGTGTGCATTGTGGTGTCAATCCCCAAACTATTAAACCTGCTGTTCTGCTCCTGTACCCTAATGAAATCCTGATGATGACTACCTGTGAAAGTGGCAAAACACTTTTTGAGAAAAAAATTACTAGATCTTTGGAATGACATCGACGTGCCAAGAAGAATCGTCCTTTAAAATTTGTCTTTGACCCAATTAAAAAAAACATAGAACATACATAGAATCACGTCTTTATCCCTTACGGGGTAGACAGAGCCAAGAGTCGTGAGACTCGAAGGCCACGCTTAGCTGAATAGTTAAAAAAAACATGACTGTTATCAATACAAAACCGTAATTACATCACTGGCACATTAAAAGCTAATTGGGTTAATCACAGAGCTTGTATCACTTGCTAATAAGCCGATTAGAATAATGTTCTCGCTAATTTCAGTAGCATCCGATATTCGTTCATTCATCGCGATGCTAAATCCAGATTTCGAATAATTATCCGTTTTTATACTCGCTTAAAAAGAGCATGCATGCAGAAAACCTTCTAACAATTACAATGCCATTGTTTAAAAAAAAATACATCGAAATTAAACGCTGTTGGTCGGGATTCAAAACCGCATCACAGTGCAAAATAAAACATCTCTGCAGAATCATCTCGGATGAATTTATTCGATTTTATTTGCAATGTTTTGTAGTCTTTATGCAGTAACTGTATGTATTTATCAAAGAAGTTTGCGGCTCCACTCCCATGTCTTTTTATTTATTTATATTAATTGAACCAGCAATCGACCCATTAAGTGCCACTGACAGCACATTTATATTTTCAAAGATATATTTCTGCGAATTGTCCATTGTACTTTAGGCACAAACTCAATGGACAGTTTAGGATTGTTCATTAGGGTGGAGTGAATTTGGATAAAAAAATTTTTTTTTGGAATTTCACTTTTCCTGTGTCATGAACCGATGACCGTACATAAACCGCTTTATTCATGCTAAAAATCAAAATCCTACGACTTTATTATGAGGTGGCGCGATATGAGGGCAATTTGAAAAAATACCATTTTTACGAATATCGTGTACCATGTTATTGTGTATCTATATGTAATAAAACTTATATTTCACATTACTTTAAAGAGTTAACTTGTTCGTCTTTGCATAATTTTTTTAAACTTTCTCATTAAGTAGTAACGACAAGTGTAAAAAAAAGTCTGATTATTCGTCAATAAAATGATAAAAACTCGAAAAGACTTGCGAAGCCCCTTGTTTGGCGATCCAATAAAACTAAGTGATAATGTGTTACCAACTTATTGTCATATTATAAAATATTACTTGTGGATAATAAATGACTTACTGGAACTGAATAATGGTAAAGATCCTGCAGTGAAAGATTTGTGTGAAATGATAGCCGCTGATATTGAAAAAAATTGGAACAAGGCGTCAATTCCCATTATAAGCTATCAACAAATAGTTGCCAGATTGATTTCCTATTACATATAATAAATACAAGAATGTGAAGAAATTACGCAATGAAAAGAAAAAGCAAATGTTATACAAAGAATCTGAATCAAAATTATTTGACATCTCTACTTGTAAATGTGAATACAGAGAAGTTTGTAAGTGTGTGATTAAAGTCTCAATTGCGTAAGAAACCTTTTTGAAAGACCAAAGAAATGAACGAAAAATGTATATTGAGTCTATTGACAAAGTGTCTACGAAATCTATCTGCCGTAAAAAGACAAGGAGGAGAAAGTATTATGAGTTTAAAAAAAAAGCCAGTTGTAACCCAAGTACTTCTTCTGATCCAGTAATTAATTGGTCTTCTAGTAGTTCGTCCATTGCAGCATCAGACGAGGATGAAGATGTGATATTTAGAATAGAAATAACGACTCAATCAACCAGAGAAACTGAACAAATGAGAAGTAAATTCCAAAACTTAGCTACTGCTTGTGACCAAACTGGAGTTTCTGACCGATCTTCTCCATTATCGTAAAACCTGCATTATTGGACTTAAACGTTATCAGCGCTGAAAACTCGTCAAAAATGTGGGCCAGAGGCAAGAGATGGATTCGTTCGCACGAGGATAAAGGCAAGGCAAGACATACCAGTGTTTGACACAAAATCACAATTTTTTAAGATAGATAGATAGATAGATAGATAGATATAAGATTTATTCTCAAACCATTTACATTTTGCGACGAAAGCATACAACCGTAACAATACAAATATAAAGGTATATAAAACAAACAAAATTGAAAGTGCATGTTGGATGTAACTACTGTGACGTTTTGTCAATTAGAAAATATATAAATGTTAAATGGCAATGAGAAAGGGTCCAGACTCAGCTTTATGTCGCAGGCGAACTGGCCGCGCTGCGACGCTGTTGATTCTGCCAGAACCCTGGGTGAGGTCAGCGACGTTAAGCAAAAATAAGAGTCTGTAGCTTAAGCTTCTGAATGTTAAAATGCTTTTATTTCATATATTTTGTATATTTATAAGTACTTATACTTAATTTCAAGCTTCAATATTTTCGTTTTGATAAATAGTTTGTCTCAAATAAAAACTTAAAAAAAAGAAAATTTTGTTATTTTCTTTAACTTTTAAATTTGATGCGACACCTTAAGATGAAAACGTAGGAACTTGAAATTTTATTTTTATGTCTCTAATAATGTCGATCATCCATTGGTGATACAGTAGTAACAAAGTTAAAAAAAAAAAAAATTCTCTCCACCCTATGTTCATAGAAGTGCTGAATTGGAAGCGACGCAAAACATAGAATATGCCAGCTTCTTCTCTTCCCGCGTAGATTGTAAGAGTCCATCAAAGGAATGGGTTTCAAACTGGGGTTTCTTGTCATAGGCGATGTGCTAGCAACCTGTCACTATATCATACATACATACATAGAATCACGTCTTTATCCCTTACGGAATAGACAGAGCCAAGAGTCGTGAGACTCGAAGGCCACGCTTAGCTGAATAGTGGACTCTCTGGTGGAATGGAGATTCAGGTATAGTGACAGGTTGCTAGCCCATCGCCTATGAGTGAACGAATCCCCAGTTTAAAGCCCTTTCCCTCGATTGACTTTTACAATCAGCGCGGGAAGAGAAGCAGCTGGCACATACTATGTTTTTTCTTCGCTCCCAGACCAGTATGGAAGTCTCTATATAAGAATCCCCATTCCACCAATAGGCCCACTATTCAGCTAAGCGCGGCCTTCGAGTCTCACGACTCGGCTCTATCTACCCCATAACGGATAAAGACATACTGTATATGTATTAACGTGAAATAATCTTTTGAAATAACCCAATAATAAAATAAGGGCATTGTTACAAGGGTATAATTTTAATCAGTGGCTTACACATTTTTATACCTGCTTGGGGATAAGTTAATGCCAGCAGATCTGTCGACCCTTATCTGGCAAGTATCTAGCGGAATTAGGAGGTAAACATATTAAGCTTTATAATTTACATACTATGTGGAATTTTCATTATGAAATTTACGAAATAATATGGATGGCAAAGGATTAACTTTCCTTCCTCACGCATACAGTTACAGGCAGGGCTATAAGTGGCTAAAGAATTTAAATAAAGTCTTAAGGCGCTACCCAAGGCTTATCAGAAGGGGTGAGGGGCGGTACGTAGGCTCCGCCTTAAAGCAGACACAATAAGGTTACTTTTCGAATTTTCTATAATTTGTGTTTTTGCTAGCGAGTTTTCGTTATACGCTTAGGGTAATTATTTTAGAGGTTTTCTTTTAATTATGATAAAACACTAAATATATTTTAAAAAATAAGCGGGTATCGTTTTAAATAATGTTATTTTTTAATTAATTATTTAAAAAAATCTACTGTTATGGCTTAAATTACGGTGATTTTCGACGATAAAGGAATAAAAACTGGATTATGTATTATTTTTTTATCTAGTCTTATTTATTTTATTTGTAATTTGATTCGGTATAATTCTAGTTTAGTATTTTTCTCTTTACGGGATATTTTTTTTGCTTCAGTACTTCTAACCTATGGTGTTTAAAGACAGTACCCATGACGTTTAAAGATAGTACGTTTTAGGAAAATCCTGATTGGGTATGCCCTTAACTTTAATTTTTATTTAAGAAGAAGCATAAATATATTAATTATTACAGAATTAATGACCAAATGAATTTGATATTTATAAATATTTAGGGTGTTTTTTGTAATTCAATTTCCGATAGATTTTGCATGAATTTTTTGCATCATGACCTTGGTTTTAGTTCATCTCAAGTCCTACATCAAAAGATGCGTCGTGTAGATCATTAACAATGGCCTGAAGCTCTTCCGGGTCACTAGCGAAAAGCACTTTGTCGTCCATGAATCGAAGATTTGACAATCTTGAACCCGCTATCGACAGGCTTACCAGTTCTTCGTTTCTTATAGTTTAAGTTAACTTAAACTAACTTAACTTAAAGTTTCTTAAAGATATCTTCAATTCATAATTTAATTAATTGCATAGTTAATATTGACACAAATAATGTCTGAGAAATACCTAGATAAATTTTCTTTCGCATAATTAATATTAGTAAGTATATGATTAATATTAATATAAGATTCTACGTGTTAGGTACCTACTCTTCAGACCCGTGTAATATAGTTAACCTTTCTCTTTAGAAAGCTAGTGAAACAATACAAACTTATGAGCAAGTCCTGTGGTTTCTAAAGCTAACATTGTAAATAAGTTATTAACTTGAAATTCAATACTTTAGTGAAATGAACTTAAACCTATATAATAAAACAGTAAAAATATTTTGTCTGTACATTTAGTATTTTTGACTGAAATGGATAGAGGGACACTTAAAAAGAATAATAGAAAGCAAAAATCATTTTTTGGCATTTCTTGTCTGTCTGTCTGTCTGTCTGTATGTATGTACGCGTTTCACGCAAAAACTACTGGACGGATTTGAATGAAACTTTTTTTGTTGTATAGCTATTAAGCCTGGGCAACATATAGGCTATAATTGATTTTGAAAACTGGAACACCTGATGAAAAACCTTAACAGAACAGCTAAACTATAAGAAATATGGAAATGGTGCCTTAACAAAAGTCGTTCAACCTGATGAGCATTTTCTGATTACGTATAAAAATTGAAGATCTGGAACATCTGATGAAAAGCTCCAAGAGAGATTTTTCATCTAAGCGAAACTCACGCGGGCGAAGCCGCGGGTGACAGCTAGTAGTATATAAAAATCATGTTTGTTCACGATTAACTCTAAAGCTGCTCAAGCGTTTTGATATATATTTTTTTTAATTACGTGCAATTTTTATCTTGAACAATAGGATAGCAATATTCCCATTTGAGTAAAACTCTGCATAGTTAGTAGAAGTATTCAATGTGCACAATGCCTTATTGTTAAAGTGATAAATTAATTTTAATCATAATTAGAGTTTTCTACCATAACTTATTGATAATCTCTAGAGTAATAACTTTAAAAGCGTACGTATGTCCTTTTGTTATTTAAAATGTGCACATATTGCTCATCTGTTTTCAACTAAAATAAAGAAAATTGACAAAAATAATGATGTACTCGTAAAAAGGACATTAACTGTACCAGCGATATATAAATTAATATTGAAAATAAAGAAAAGGCGTTATAAATCACTCTGTTATTTTTTTTCCCTTTTACTTAACGTACTTATATAAATAATTTAATACGCTAATAATATTACAATCTAGCCCAATGTCAGGCTAATGAGTAATTTTACTCTGACCTAGTTTTATATTGTTACTATAGAATAAGAATGTGTCCATCGGCACTTTTCTTACTGTCTCTATTAAGGGGAAGACTCTGTTGATGCCGATAAATATCTTCTATTCAAAACAGAGCGAATAGGATTTAGTATTTTTTTACAGCAAACAAAAAAAAATACAATTCACACTCAAAGTAATAAAGTATTCAGAGCAAACATTTTCCGGTATGTGAAACGTATCGAAATATTGCAAAATGAAATATTTGATAGAGACATCAAAAAATATTTTTTTATAACACAGAATTGAACTTTATTCTCATAAATATAAAGATCACAACTGGCAAAAGAATTACACATGTTTTTAGATGTGATTGTGTATAAAAATTTTAGCAGGTCGTAAAAATCCAGTTCATATTTTGCGCGTTAACTTTTAAACGTTGAACAATCTCTGCTAAAAGCAAACTACCTATATTTTTATGTTTTTTGTATTTATAGTAACATGAATATGGTAAGTTAATGTAAATACTAGTACTAATTTAAAATTCGTGAAAATACGGCAAAAATGGATGGATGAGGGTTTTTGTTGGTTACCAAAATTTAATTTGAATATAGTCTAAATATTCGTTGCCAAAAATTTTTATAATTGGCGACCGAAATTAGTGGATCTATATGCCAGTAAGTTGCCAACTTCGATGGCCCATTTACGTTCCAGTTCCTAACTTGTCTGCTGATTTATTAAGTTTTTATTATCATTATAATAAAATCTTTAAAATTTTATGGTCAGTAGATACAGTTAAATTCCTTTCGTAGTAAGTATATAACAATCTGCGCATGGATGCGGGCAGCGCAGGACCGGTCGTTATGGAAATCCTTGGGGGAGGCTTTGTCCAGCAGTGGACGTCTTTCGGCTGAGAGAGAGATATAACAATCTGCAACATTGACGTTCACCACGAAAATTACGTACTGTTATATAATGCTTTTGCCATTAAACCCGCCTATTGTGCCATTACTATTGTATTTGTTAAATAAAGTTGTAAATTATTTGCGTGACCATGTCATATTCATCTTCAATCTCATCAATCCTCCACAAAGCAATTACCAAATATTTAAAACTCAAATTAATTTTCAGTTGTCATTCTCACTTGTAGTAGTAACAGCAATTCAGCTAACAAGTGCTGTACGTCTCAACGTTCTTTTTCAACACCTGGACGGCTACCGAGGAGATTACTATTTGAAAAATTGGCTGCACATCGGAACTAACTACGCCGTTGTACTTCGAAAACCTTATTCTCACGATAAACATCTAACCTACGAGTTGTATGAAGTAAAAAACATCGATGATCTGAATGAAAATGGACCACAACTTTTAGCAATATCTAAGGTTCCTGTGGATTACATCAAGCAGCAGCTAAAGATATATGCAACAGAATTACATAGAGCGAAATATCTAGAGCCTAATGTCATCCCAGGAACTCAGGTCCGCACTTTAAGAGAGTGGCAGATATCGAAAGCACTGAGCAAGACAGGTGAAAATAAGATTCTGAAAACTAAACCAAAAGTTTTGAGAACGCGGGTGGATGAAGAAATATAATGCATTTTTTGGCTATTATTTGCTGCCTTAATTTTCCCTTAATATAAACGACCTAGGTATGTTGATGATATAAGTAAACAAAGAGTGCCTAGTGGCTAGTATATAGGAATGGGAAATGTGGGAGTGAGTTTCTTTCTTGGTCACAAAATTAATATAAGTACTACATACAGGCCGACAGGCCTCCCACTCGGTGGACCGACGACCTGGTGAAGGTCGCGGGACGCGCATGGATGTGGGCAGCGCAGGACCGGTCGTTGTGGAAATCTTTGGGGGAGGCCTTTGTTCAGTAGTGGACGTCTTTCGGCTGAGAGAGAGAGAGAGAGACTACATACAGAATGGAAGTTCACTACCCCTTTCGCAATATGGCGTACCCCGCACTTCACCCCGTTCGTTTGCGGATTGGGACGATATGACTATGAAAATGCACACATTGACGTGTTATTAATGTGTTCATGGATGTATAGTTTCATTTGTAGTAGTAGTAGGTATATATGACGCGGATGACGACCCGTTTCTATAAAGTGCTCTCCCTGTGCCTTAGTCGATGTACTAGGTATTATTATATTCCCCCATTCAGTTTCATCTCAGAATCTTTTAATAATCAAGTATACACACTTTGGAAGTAATTAAATTGAGCAAAATACGTCAAAAAGTAAATTTTGTAAACCTTTCCGAAGTCGGCCAAAATACAAAACATAAACTGTTCCCACAGGTAAAGCCGGGGTCAACGGATCGCATAAATCAGTCAAATGGTATCTTCGCAGAGTATTCATTGTACCTGATCATTTGTACCCTTAGCGGCCAGTACCTTCATTACGACATAATTTATGGCGGGAAAAGGGTTCATCTGGATGGTAGGACAGTGAATAAAGAAATTTAAAATAGAAAAAAAAATTAGAAAAAAATATAAATTTATACTCTACTTAATAATTATTTTTTATATTTTCCGTTTATTAGTGAAACCTCTTCTTTATATTACATCATACAAAAAAAAACTCAGAAATTTCTGTCTGTTATATAAAACAAAATATAATCTTGGCATTTATTCTGGTTGATTGAATTTTTGTTAAGGGGCAGGGGCAGTATACATATTTTAATATACCGTTCTACATAAAAGAGGTCCCTTCATATTACAAAACGTCTTAATGCACTTGGCAACCGGCTTTTTCCAGTAAAATCCGGATTTTTTTCAATAGATGTTTTTCTCGACGTGATTCCATAAGATGGTGTAACATAAAGAGAAAACAGAAGGTAAATGATATGAGTACCTCCTGAATTTGGAATGAAATAAGCCTAATATTATTCCAAATAGGTACTGTGACGATACTTAATACCTTATACTCATATCACACTCAGGTACATTCACAAAACATAATTATCTTGCTCATTAATATATTTTAGAATAAATATAGTATGTATAAATTATTATATAAATAAGAATTTTACTGAGCACGAGGTAGGTACCAGCATAGTAACATGGCAGAGCACTAAATTTCTTACTAACTACCTATAAAAATGTAAATAGTATTCTTATAGTAGAGTATTAGTATATATACTTCTAATATTGTATCCCTCTGGCATGTTAGGCGACCAAGACTGTTTCATGAGTTTCTTTTGGAATTTCTTCTCAGCAGTGGTCGTTCCGAAATGCTAGTAGTTTGTAGCTTTGAGACATAATAATAATAATATATCATTGTTCAAATAAGTATAGTTTGTAAAAAAAATAGTAGGTACTTTAAAGCGCGTACTACTTACAACACCATTTACTCTACTCGTGTGTACGTAAAAAGCAATATTATACTACTCTTAAGGCGAGACCCAAGGCAGTTTTCCGCTAGTCAGAGGGGGTGAGGTGCGAAATTTCCATTCGATTTAAAGCAGACGCAATAAGGTTACTTTTCGAATTTTCTATAATTTGTGTTTTTGCTAGCAGTTTTCGTTAGACTCTTAGGGTAATTATTTTTGGAGGTTTTCTTTTGATTATAATAAACTACTAAATATATTTAAAAAAATAAGCCAGTATCGTTTGAAATAATAGTATTCTTTATTTAATTCTTGAAAAAAAATCTACTGTTATCGCTTAAATTACGGTGTTTTTAGATGGTAAGGGAAAAAACAGGATTATGTGTTATTTTTTTGTATTGTCTTAATAATTTTATTTGTAATTTGATTCGGTATAATTCTAGTTTTGCATTTTCTCTTTACGGTATATTTTTCCTGCTTCAGTACTTCTAACCCATGGTTCACACTAAACTTGACGTTTAAAGTCAGTACGTTTTCGGAAAATCCTGATTGGGTCTTGCCTTAAGATCTCCTTTCCCCACCGCATGTGGTTCTAATGCTAGATTTCCGGGGTGATAGCTCTATGCTTTATATATTTTGAGAAGGCGTTAAGTAGACAAATAGCTCACAAAATATTTTTCTCTCCCTTTGTTTTTGATGAGTTCCCGCCATTTATTCGGGGAATTTCAGTTTGATATTGTTTTGGAGATAACAGGCTTTTGCGAATTAAACAAAGAGATATTTATCTGCTTCAATGTCACTTAGTTTATTTCACAAATTGCTTTTGTATTGAATTTATTACAAAAAACCTTGAAGGAATAAAATTTATACGACCAGAAACGAATTTGCTTGTTCTGTTATCGGATCTAGAAAAATAGAATTTACATACATACTTACATAGAATCACGTCTTTATCCTTTACGGCATAGACAGAGTTGAGGGTCGTGAGACACGAAGGTCATACCCTTAGCTGAATAATGAATTTAGCTGAAAAGAATTTGATATACTTACATACAGGAATATATTACGTTTTTAAGTCAGGGGAAGATTCAGATAACGAGTATGTTTGTTTGAAAGCACCAATATCTGCAACTATTCAGGTACCTTCCTTCTGAAAATTCTTTCTGTGTATAAAAAGCATATTCCCAAAATTCCCAGGGGAACAACAAGCCGCAAGTTCTAGCATGTAGGTAATTAATAAATTAACTAATGTAGGTACACTGTGCAGTGCAGTCACGAGCATTAACATTTAAACACATCGGTCATTATGACAACTTGATAAGGTCTAAAATTGAATACATTTTGCATACCATTTATTTAACGTTGAAACCGAGTGAGTGTACTATCGGTAAAGTTATCGTGATCAACTGTTCAAAAAATAAATAATTTCGCTGCTGTTCGAAAAGTTTCGAGGAAAATAAAGGAAAATAGAAATAAAGTATCCGCTACACCCAGCTAGCCACTCTGCTCACTTTATGCCCATCAATCTTTACTTGGAAACAATGCCCAAGCACCGAGTT
The DNA here is from genome assembly GCA_018467065.1 of Ephestia elutella. Classification (NCBI taxonomy): domain Eukaryota; kingdom Metazoa; phylum Arthropoda; class Insecta; order Lepidoptera; family Pyralidae; genus Ephestia; species Ephestia elutella. The sequence continues at coordinate 14,433,551 of CM031580.1, read as the reverse complement.
TCAATCTGAGTGGTAAACACACATTATAATAATAATTTGCTAAGTACCTATATACTGTAACGATCTCCTCGTCACGTGAACTCTTCATTAAAACCACTCTATTATCACTATTCTTTTATTGCATATCAGCAGGCAAGCTACTACGACGAGCTCACAGATCAGGCTCCACTCGACTCTGTCAAATATACAAACATTCAATAATCTTCATTTTAATTTCTTATTCTTTATGGAATGCACTGAAAGAGGTCTAAAACTATTAACAGCTATTAATAGTTTTAGACCTCCTTCATTACATTCCTACCTACCATTCTTCTTCTTCTTATCAAGTGTGGTATTACTAATACTGTCAGATTTTATTCAAGTCGCTTAAAGGCATCTGACATGACTTTTACGACTACCGCCATCTAGTGGCAGTAGCCGTATACACACTAGTAAACTAAACGTCAGCCAATGTGCAGGTTTCCTCACGATGTTAACCTCAACCGGAAGCAGGTGGTGGTCTATGAGAAAACTTCCATACATGAGTCAGATTGGTCTCCAAACTCATGTAGCACAGGTAGGATTTGAACCCGGGTCCTATCCGACCTCAGGCGGGTGTCATTACCACTTGGCCACCACCTCTTCATACCTACCATTATCTGATAAGGTTGCTACGCACGGAAACGGAAACTTCCTATGGTTGCTATGAATGTGACATTATACGTTATACGTAATATTTTCTGAAAGGTTGTCACGTTGAGATAAAATCTTATAATAGATCTCTGCGCGAGTCGGAGTGCGCGGGAACCTAAATCTAATAATTTTGATTACTAGGTTTCGCCCGCGACATCTCCCGTTTGAATTTGCCACGGGAACAGTGCTTTTTCCCGGGATAATACCCTGGTATGTCCTTCTCAGCTGTACTTCTAACTATATGTTTGCGAAATTTCGGGAAGATTGGTTCAGTAGAGCCTGAAGAGGTAATAAACAAACAAATAAACAAACTCACTGTCGCATTTATTATAGGATTTATTTTTTATTAGTTAGGATTATTTAACGTGATAAATGACCATCATCTGAAAACTAAGATTATAATTTCTGTCGCTCTTTAGGTATTATACACTGGTAAAATCAAAGTGCAGTTGTACACTGAATCAATGAGATCAAATGATTCACCAGATGCTCTTTACAGGCTAATAAAAGAATATGAAATATACAGAAGGAGACATAAGGCTTGATATCTCCAATATTGACTTTCGTTGATTTTGCCAATAAGCGCAATATGCAATACAATACACAGAATGAACAGAACAGGTAGGTACATATATTTGGTACTTATATTTTAGTTCTATTATTATATTTATTTCTCTTCGTATTTCTAGCTTCTAAATTAAACAAACAAAACTAACTCATCTTTCCTATAAATAACGACTCTTGAATAATTTTATTGATATGAAATTATATAAAACTGAATTTGCTTTCTCGCCCCGACTCACTCAACCTTCGAGCAACAAGGACTTCCGCGCGCGAGTCCGTAGTTATCGATCTAACCACATGAAACTAAATAATATAATTACTAACAACTAACTTTTCTGTCTTCTGCACACAGCGTAGAAGACCTTTATAAAAAATATGTAAAAATAACTTCAACATAATTGATAATTGAAAGTGGGGTCTGGCGAATACGTCGACTGTAGCTAGAGTTTACAGCACACCGATTATCACGAGACCGCCTTTAAGCCGCAAGAGTCTGCAGCACGCGACTACACTGAGTTGTAGTGATAATGTGTGTGATATATCTGTCTCTTTTTAGCACAGCATTTAGTGCATATGAAGAAAGAGTACATCCAATATGTCAACAGTTCAACTTATAGCGGCGTTAATCAAAGTGCTGCAGGGTGCTGTCGAGTGTAGCTGGTCGCTGCGACCGGCGGCACCTTGCAGCACCTTGCAGCACCTTGATAGACGCCGGCTTAGGGATGTATGCAAACACGAAAACAAAACATCGATATATCGATATTTTGTCTTTCTTGGCAGGTACTTACAAACTAGGGACAACCCGTCTGTCTGCTCGCGATAAACTCAAAAACTACTGAACAGATGTTTATGCGGTTTATACTAATGGACTGGGTGGGTCATGTCATAATAAAGGAAAGCTTTGATGTACAATTTTCTCGGGCAAAGCCGTGAGTATAAGCTAGTCGATATATAAATATGTAATTCTATTGCGTTGCATTAAAATGATTTTCTAAAAACCGCATCAAAATCGGTACAGCCAAACGCTAGATAATCGCGGACAAACATACATACAAAAATCCAGGTCAAACTGAGAACCTCCTTTTTTGTAGTCGGTTAAAAGTAGCATTTTTAATAATGTTTTTGGTTTTTTATAAGATGTTGTGTATACGTTTATCTTTGTATAGTAAAGTATTTAAAGTATATTTTATAGATTTTCTAAGGTTTCTAGATTGATGGAAATACACTCCTTGAAACTAATATAAAAACAAATTTTACCTACCAAAAAATAAAATAAAAGCTTCTATATAACTAATAATAAACATCGATGTTTTACTACACCCCTAAGTCTCGGTATAGTTAACGGAGGCCGCAGGTCGCAGCGGCTAACGCCGTCTGCTGCTAGCTTAAGGGGATGTAATCCATGATTACCTAATATTTTATTTCATCGTATTGTTTGGTTTATTATTTTATTTAGGTGAAGTTTATATCACTGATTACAAAATAACACATTAATTTGTTTTTAAAACTGGTATTGCCTTTTGCAACACACTAATCGTCATTATTATGGATTCTTAGCCATTACCATCTCTCTCTTTAGTCGTATTTCCTCATGACTGAGGGTTGTGGTCATTATATGGAATGAAACACACACAACGACTCTCTTTGCAATTTTAATGGAGTGGTTTGCCATTGCCTTCTCCATTTCACACACTAGCTGATTATCATCAACCAGAGTGCAGGTTTCCTCACGATGTTTTCCTTCACCGGAAGCAAGTGGTGGTCGATGAAAACTAACATGAGTCAGATTGGTATACAAAGCCATGTAGCCCGGGCAGGATTCGAACCTGGGATTTTGCATCCACAGGCGGGCGCCCCACCAGTCGGCCACCACCGTTTCAGCCATTACCATAAGTATTAAAAAATAGAATACTATTAGCCTGATGCGATTACCACCAGTAATTATTGTTTAAATCAAATATCACCTAATTTCTTTCGATATTTTTAACTTCACGCATTCCAGATGATTTTAAAAAAGGCTTCAAAATAAATCAGAAATAATCCAAAACGCGGCGCCTTAAGTTTGCGACAGTCTGCGTTCCTGTGTAGAAAGCCGCTTCTCGTAATAACTTTTTTGTGAATTTATTTTTTGTGGAGTTGTTGTGACAATATGTCTATCTCTTTTTAGCTCTTTTAAGACGAAAGAGTGCAACCAATTTGTTAACAGTTTGACTTAAAATCTGTCGAGAATCCGAGACGCCGCAAAGCCACTCCGCACTCGCCGCTCTTTCCCCTCAACGTTACGCTGATATCGACGTTACAAGAGACCATTCTCAACGGTTTTCATATAATTTTGTGTCCTACGTGACGTGTAGCTCGTCGCTGCGTAAACGCGAGAACGCGCCATTAGTAGAAGCCAGAAATGCTTGGGCAGCCAATCTCCCAAATTCCAAATTTCCTAATTATTCATCTTCGCAGAGAAAATGGGATGGGCCGCTTTGTGCAAAATAATTTAATAGAAACATCTAGCAACTCTGTAGAGCGTGCCCGTCTTTTAGCTGTTATGCAATGGGAATCTGGACTTTGATTACATGCTCTAACATCGGCCAATCTCGGAACGCTGCTGCGTAGTAATGCTTTTCGTTTGGCAGCAGCTCTACGTTTGGGAGCAAATTGTGTAGTCCCTCATCAGTGTGCCTGCGGGGATACCGTCGACAGCTATGGTCACCATGGACTTTCCTGTTGTAAAAGCGCCGGTCGTTTAGGGCGTCATGCTGCCCTAAGCCTTCTTGCAAACCAATATCCAAAAACTTGTCTATCTTACCTCTTCCTTGCATGAATATATTGGAAGTAGTTTATTTTGTCAAAGAAAATATTGATTTCTTTATAAAGGTATCACAATACAGAAGTAGAAGAGACCCAAATAGACTTTTAAGTTTTAAAAATCCAAAATTAGCTTTCTATCGCAATCAGTGTAGCTACATGTGTGTAAAAATCTATAATGCTATACCAAAGGACATAAAATTATTACCAACCATTAAATTTAAAAGAAAATTAACTGATTGGCTTAAAGAAAAAAACTTCTACTCTGTATCTGAATTATTTGCGAAATGTTGACATTAATTAGAATATTGAATCTTGATATTATTAAATTTGATAATTATTATTTAAAATTGCATGCTAGCACTCTATTTGTAACAGCTTTTGTAACCCTATTTATTGCAAATAAATGATTTTGATAAACAATATAATCCACCGCGCTCTGTTTTAGAACCTAGGGTTTGCACGGGATGATGGCAAGAGACCGGATGATGGTATGACTTTGGTGCCTTGGAGATTGGGGCGGCCGCTTGTGTGGGACCACAGGGTGGTCTGTGTGTGGGACACTACCTGCGTTGACACACTGGCGCCAAGGGCGGATCCAGGATTTTTTTCTGGGTTCACAAGGAGAAGATGGGCAAAAAAAAAACAAATTAAATAAACTTGTTGAAACTAGAGTTTTACTCGTGTTCATATTGTTATATAAGAACATATTTTTTTTCAACTCATAATTTATACTGTGAGTGATGGAATCTCCATAGTAAGAACCTGCCTGTCAGCAGCAACGGAAGCAGAGAGACTCAAAAGGTTATTGGCAATAACTACACTTTCGAGCCTTTTGTGGTGGAAACGTTGGGTCCATGGGGTCCATCAGCTTTTGATTTACAAAAAGCTGGTCGAAGTATCCTGCGACCAACGGGCTGGCAGCTTCTTTGGCCATAATCTAAGTATTGCCATACAACTTGGCAATACAGCTAGCCATTTGGGCACGATGTCCTGGGGCTACGCTCTTGAACTCTACAACTTGTAATTATTCTATTTTTGTATTCCTTAGCTTTTAATTTTAGTCTTTTAAAATCAATATTAGAACACAATTACATTACCTTTTGTTCCAACAACTAGAAGGAACTGCTGTGTTTATAGACACGTAATTTAAAATAGAAATTCGATTTGATTGAGTGAATGTGAGTTATGATAAGGAGCTTCCAAGTCCTAAAGATATTTTGCAAAAACATAATAGTAGGTACATTATGTACATTATGCGGCTAATGTCACGCATAGGTTTCGTCAAAATAGGTTTTATAATATTCCAATATCTGATGATCTGGGGGCCGATTCCACTAATTACAAACGTCGATATCGTGTCTCAATTGTGTCTCAAGATCCAAGGAAATTGAAATAAAGTGACAAGATCTCTGTAAGACTTCTATGTTTTATTACGATTTCTTTGGCTTTTGAGACACAACTGAGGCACAACATTTACGTTTGTAATTTGTAGAATCAAGGGCCTGATCATCTGATGATACAAAATATTCGTCAATTCATCAATAATATAAAAATCTTCCGTTACTGACTGACTGATATAGTGACTGACAGACAACGCACAACCTGAGCGTAGAAGCTGAAATTTGTAGACGAAGATTCCCCGAAATTCCCACTGGACCAAAGTGCATGCTAGTTTGAAATATAATTCTGAATTCCGAAAAAAAAAATAGATTTTTTTCTTGTAGTAAATAATTAAATAGTGATCAGTATATAATACAATCAAAACAATTCCTAGTACAATAATTAACTGCTGAGGAGCGTGAAACCAGACCATTTGTCTTGCGCTTTACGTCTGCTATCTAATTCAATTAGGGGTGCAGATATTATGATACTCACTTTAATGAAAACGTCAAGTGTACTTGCATTATCATTTCTTAAATTACTTAATACAAACAAGTATTCAATGTGATATTGCTACTCCTTTCATGGTCTTTTTTATCTCCCAAATCCAAGCTTATTCATGCATTATTGTTCAAACTTTCGAAGTTTCGGACTTGGTTACTTAGAAGTTATTACACGACTGACCAAAAAGGAGTGTTATGTTTTCAGGGTTCATGTATGTATGTAAGTATGTATGTATGTAAGTTTCTTTCTTCCTCCATAAGTCCTAAACGGCTTAACAGATTTTGATGTGAGAGGTATTGTTAGATCCTCGCATTCCTCCGAGTGACATAAGCTATGTGAGTCGTCAGTTTTGTTTTTTTATTTGAAATAATTAGCTTGTTTTTACACGACTGATTGATAATTTCATTTACTTAATTTTTGTGTTATATAATTATTAGTACGAATTATTATTAGTAGTAGTATTAGTAGTTTATTATTACGATTGTATGTATTAGTATGATTGTTTGTGTATTTATTAGTATTATTATTTCTTTGTGCCAAATTTCATAATTTTAAGTCAACGGGAAGTACCTTAGTACCCGGTTTTGATTGCTGTCTGAAATCGCAAAATATGTGAAAATTCGCAACATTTACGGTCATATCTTTTGGTTATTTGGTATATTTTGCTGAAAGAGACTGTGGATCCGAGTATTCGATATTAATTTCAACTTGATACCTATAAGCGTTCCTGAGAAGAAAAAGTTCAGTTTTTGCTTTTTGAGGTACGGAACCCTAACAATTAGGAAAAATATTCAGAAATAATATATTGTTAGTATCTAGAAAATCTACGTTATTAAATGCAATGGAGATAGTGATAACAAAATAAAAAGTGAGTAGAAATCTAAGAACATACGAGTGCAACGTAAAATAGTGACATTTATCATAGAGTGCGAGTCACTTGAGAGAAATCAGACCAATATTTCAGAGGTGGTTTGAAAAATCGAGATACGTGTCAAGGCAGTGTTACATAGAGGAGTGAAATCTTTTATCTCCTCTTTCACACTAAAACACGATAAATTTCATTCCCTTTTCGCTTTCTATTTTCTGAATATCAGCGATGAAATGTTCGTGCTTGCTTTAATAACTTTTTTATTTGTTTAAATTATTAATGCTCGGTTTGATTTGGTTCCCAAAATTGACATATTCTTTTGTACCAGCTTTTGCTCTAATCTTTGCCCATTTTAATTATACATCAAAACCTTCCTCATGATCCCGTTCGTTGGTGAAAAACGTATGAAAATCCGTTCAGGTAGTTTTTGGTTTTATAGCGAAAAAGCTCTGCTGTTTTTTATAGTTATTTGTGATTTACCCTTTACGCACATTTTTCGCATAGTAAGCAAATAGACATCACAATATAAACTTCTTTGGTGCCTCTAGTGTCCGTCAAAGTGTTTATCTAATAAATCTAACTATAAGGGTTATTCACCAGAAAGTATTCTCCGCGTAACATTCATGGCGAATTATTTTTATGGTAAATTACCCTCATGGTAATTCTCCAAAAGTATTATCGGCGTAACCTTCAATATTTTAATGGCAATATTTTAAAATAATAAAGCCATTAAAAAATTTGCTGATTTTTAAAATGGTAAAGGGGCAGATTACCATAATATATTCGCCACTAAACTTACGCGTAGTATACTTTTATAAAAGTATTTCAAAACATGTATTGCAGCAGAACCCCAAAAATAACTGTAGATACTACTCAAATTCGCTTCATAAGCAACTAATGAATCGAAATCAATCTTCAGGTTAATGTAGCTAGATATCCTATTAATTTTATTAGCGCCATAAAGTAATTCGGCGTGGCATGACCGGAAATAATATCGAAACGCATAAAACAAAGGGAAAATAATGGCAGCCATTCTTTTAGCAATATTGGGATTTTGCGAGGTGTGGCTCACTTATAAAGTAGGCTGTACACTGCATTAAAGCTATGTCAAAGTAAATAATCTTGAAGTTCATTTTTATTTAGAGATATAAGCGTTAAGAGTGCCGAGAAAAAATTGCCGATGCCTGAACATATATTTTGAGTATTCTCTTAATTTAATTTATTTATGGTAACATCATATAATAGTGAGTGTCAGCATGGAATTGACGTCGAATCACAATACAGTTTTTCCTGTTATTCGAAAGTACATAATTACTTATTTAATACAAGTAATTATATAATAACAAGCTAATTATTTAAAAATAAAAACACGACTGACAACTAATATACCCTATGGCACTCGGAGGAATACAAGGAATCTAACAATACCTCTCACATTAAAATCTGTTAAGCCATTCAGGACTTATGGTGGAATAAAGAAACTTACATACATACATACATGAACCCTGAAAACGTATCACTCCTTTTTTGGTCAGCCGTGTAAAAAATCGTATGGCTAGAGATATTTTTGCGTCCCCAAGGTGGCGGATAGGGGAACGGTCGGGAGTACAGCCTAGCTACGCTTCCGGCTAAGTCCGATGGACTCGCTGACCAACGATGGGTGTTGTCCTCCAGCAATATGGGGGTTGTGCGACGGGTTAACACCCCGGCCACGGAAAAAGAAAAACGTTATGAAACCGAATAGAGAAAAACGAAGCAAAGAATAGAGGAGCTGGTGAAAGAGCCGAACATACTGGGCGTGATAAAATCACAGCGACTGCGTTGGCTTGGTCATATCGAGAGAATGAAGGAGGATCGTGGCGTCAAATCAGCCTACCTGGGAAAAGAGTCAAGCAAACGCCAAGTCGGGCGCCCTAGATATCGCTGGAGAGACACTGTGGAGGCTGATCTGCGTGAGCTGGGAGCGGTCAACTGGCAAGCCACCGCGCAGAATAGGAGTCTATGGCGCTCTCTCGTATCGGAGGCCAAGATCCACTTTGGGGTCACTGAGCCAGCGGAATAAGTAAGTAAGTATTATTTCAACTTCAATATTACATTTATTTCCGTATAGGTTGTTGTAGCTGTCGCAAAAAGTGGGTTCAAAAAGTTGCTGAAGGAAATAAGATTAAGTAGGTACTCCTTATTAAACAGTTACGTAAGTCGTTATAATCATCTTAGATAGCTTCGCTTACTCTGTGACACATACTCAAGTTTGATCTGGATTCGTGGCGGGAATATTATGACCGTATTAAATTAGCAAGCAATTTTATTTTTAATCAACTGGAGTAGATAAAGTGATTTGGGATCCAATGATTGGATTCTAAATTGCGGCGACGGCTGCGAAAAAATGAATGAGTAATGATTAGGGGTCAAGCTACGTCAAAATTGTCAGGTTGGGCATAATTGGAAATTGATTTGGATTAAAACAGATTTAAATTTGTCTTCACCTTATTTTTATTGAATATAGCTGGTGATTTGTTATTTGACCATTTTTGAACCGGTGAGTTTTTCAACTGTACATATATTAAAGTACTCTCATATAGAAATAAGATATGGTGAAAAAATTCCATGCGAGCAGGACTTGAACCCGCGACCAGGTCTTTATACGACCTTGCTCTTCCAACTGAAATTTCTATTTCTATTGAAACGCATTACATATGTACGTACATATATTATTTATTATTAACTGACCATTTATATAGAAACGGATAATTTTTCTAACTTTAATATTCTATCAGGCTTGAGTACAATAGATCTTAACTATTCAACTTACAATCATTTTCCATACAATAACTTTTTTTTTTTTTCATGAAAATTGCTCTACATTGAAAAGCTAAGAGGTGTTGAAATCGTTGCCTTTCGAATTGGTGAAGATAGTACTTCTGTTTCCGTATTATTCAAAATTCTATGAACAGACAGCTAGTACGATTTCCGTGTTCTCTAACGGTAGCAAATTAACCCCATTAGTGAAAAATATCATATTGCACTTCCATACACAAAATATGTTCCCCTCGTACGCTGTCCATAAATTTACCGGTACCAATAACAGGCCGGTCCAACGACATCCAACGCCTGTTATTGGCCAGCCCAGGTGTTGTTAAATATTAGGGATCGCCTGAAATATTATCCGGGGACACACACATATAGAATAGGGATTAGCAAACCAGTGGATGTAGCATGTATTGGTATTGGTTCGCCAATCGAAACACCAATGTATTAATAACGAATATGTTTTTATTGGATACTAACAAAATATAAATGATGGAAATATGGATGACTAATACAAAAGTATTATTATTTTACTAGCTGTTGCCCGCGGCTTCGCCCGCGTGAGTTTCGCTTCGTAGTAACCTAAACTACTTAAAATTTCAGCCATTATCCCGTGTCCCACAGGAATATATGTTGATGTTCCAGATCTTCAATATTTATACGTCAGTAGAAAATGCTCATCAGGTTGAACGACTTTTGCTAAAGCGCCATTTCCATTTATGTAATAGTGTAGCTGGTCTCTTGGAGTTATTCATCAGATGATCTTCGATTTTTATACGTCAACAGAAAATGCTCGTCAGATTGATAAACTTTTGCTAAGGTACCAGTTTCATATTTCTTATAGTTTAGCTGTTCTGTTGTGGTTCTTAATCAGGTGTTCCAGTTTTCAAAATCAGTTATAGCCTATATGTTGGCTTAATAGGCTTAATAGCTATACAACAAAAAAAATCGTTCAAATCCGTCCCGTAGTTTTTGCATGAAACGCGTACATCTGTCTGTCTGTCTGTATGTAACAGACAGACAGACAAGAAATTCCAAAAAACATTTTTGCTTTCTATTATTCTTTTTAGGTGTCCCTCTATCCATTTCAGTCAAAAATACTAAATGTACAGACAAAATATTTTTACTGTTTTATTATATGTATAGACTAGCTGTCGCCCGCGGATTCGCCCGCGTGAGTTTTGCTTAGACGAAAATTCTTTTTGTGTTCCAAACTGTTTCAGATGTTTCGGATCTTCGATTTTTATACGTCTACAGAAAATGCTCATCAGATTAATCAAGTTTTGCTAAGGCGCCATTTCCATATATGTTATAGTGTAGCTGGTCTCTTACAGTTCTTCATCAGATGTTTCAGATCTTCAATTTTTATACGTCAGCAGAAAATGCTCATCAGGTTGAACGACTTTTGTTAAGGAACCATATCCATATTTCTTATAGTTTAGCTGTTCTGCTATGGTTCTTCATCAGGTGTTCCAGTTTTCAAAATCAATTATAGCCTATATGTTGCCCAGGCTTAATAGCTATATAACAAAAAAAGTTTCATTCAAATCCGTCCAGTAGTTTTTGCGTGAAACGCGTACATACATACAGACAGACAGACAGACAGACAGATAGACAGACAGACAGACAGACAAGAAATTCCAAAAAACATTTTTTGCTTTCTATTATTCTTTTTAGGTGTCCCTCTATCCATTTCAGTCAAAAATACTAAATGTACAGACAAAATATTTTTACTGTTTTATTACCTATATGTATAGATGTTCTTACAAGCAGCTCACGTGGGAACTTCGAGGTATAACCCATGTCCTATTACCGATACTTTCCTACCCTACAAAATTTCACGCCCGTCCAAAGTTGACAATTATTACTATTTAGATAGATAGATAGATAAAATCATTTATTTGATGCTACAAACACACACATACAAAGAATAGAAGTACACGAAACATTAAAACAAGAAAAGAAAAAGAAAACATGGATAGGATAACACATATTCCATAAATGTGTGTGTTGCAGCAAAACAAAAAGGTCATGGCTCAGTGAAATTATTGCCCGTACAGCAATACACTGATTTTCAGCCATGACCTAGAGGTGCGAGTGCGAACCTAATGTGAGATGAAACAGGTTGAGTAAGTACTTACAGGCTCTATGCGTGATTTTAATAATAATTTGTCCAAATAGGTAGTAGTATTATTGACATTTAAAGGACCCAAAAATTATATATATGTACTATATGTATGGTCAACAAATACCCGTTGAGTTCAGCAACCTCTACCGACGACGACGTGTTGGACTATTTCATCTATAATTAAAAGAGTAGGCCTTTGCCCAGTAGTGGGACATAACACCTAGGCTAGAAAAAATAAATATTGCCGTAAACCGAGTGAATATATTAACAAGAATGAAATATATTAAACCTGGCCACAACAATTCAATAATAGCGTCTTCTTCATTTTAATTTTTTCTCGAAATTCTCTGAGCTTTTACCGAGAAAAGAATGTAATATTTTGATATTTAAGGATCCTATGTCGAGCGGCAAAGTAATTTAGTATTTCTTTAATAATTACATTTTAACATTAAGCTCCAAAATACGTAACATATTTAATTTTTTATAACAGGTAAGTTCTATTCTACAAATGCCATAGATAGAAATTAAAACAAAAAACAAAGCTTCTTAGCGCCATCTACATTTCAATTTCGTTCTTAGTATCCAAGGCGCTAAACAGTTCAGCAGTTTGGCGATCAAAAGTTTCACTATAAATAGATTTTAGCTGCTAACTCGAAACTGCGCTGCAGCTTAGTGAAACCATTAGCTGTTTCATAAAGTCGAGATTTTCAGCCCTAGTTGCATAATGTTGTTGAATATATTAGTATTCACTTGGCATTATCCGAGCATCATTCTTTTATTACTGCGGAACACTTTTTGTCATTTAAGTCGAGTTTGCTAAAGGATACGATCAAACATGTTTTTTTTTCTAAATTTATGGTAATTTCTATACCTCCAGTTATAACTGGATCAAATTAGGTACAGAATTGAAAATTGAATTAACAAAGTATTGTTATTTTATTTCCGAGTATTGAAACATGTTATTGGTTGTCGAAGTATGAAATACCATTGTACGGCGTACGCTATAGTTCTAAAGTATCGAATGTCAAAGTATGCAAATACGATGTAGTTCTAAAATGTTGCCCAAAAAAAAACAATTCACCGTTAAAAAAAATATTTACGACTAAAAATCTCTACAAAACATTCCCGTCCACTCTTGAGAAAGTGAAAAAAGATATCTACAGATTCAATTATCGCATGACGAACTAAAAATACCGAGCCGTAAAAGAGACGCACCACCCCACTATAGAATGCCATCAGTCAACGCTGAGAGTTTTATTACACCGAACTTGGGCTCGCCCGCGTGTCCCTTAAGGCGATACATGCTCTTTATTCTTTTGTTTTTGCGGGTAAAGCATGACGCGAGGCCCCCGCACCCCCGCTGTATAGTCACGCGCTCTCAGAGACAACGCCAATACACCCGAGCGCTAACATTTTATCAACAGTAAAAATCGTAGGTATGTCTGTAGGTACGGTGAATATATATTGAACAAAAAAAAATTGTGCGATGAAGAAATACTGATTGAACATAATTTTAAGAATTTTATCCGTTTGTTTGTCTTTGTCTGTATGTTTGTTTATTTATTTTAACATGCTAATCATTAGAACTACTGAATTAATTTGAATGAAACTTTTTATAGGGTATAAATGATTTTGTAAATACAAAACTGACTTTCAATGGTAAGTACATAGATACCATTAAGATTTTTTTTCTGTATAAATGAGAAAGAGAGTTTGCTTATTTGTTCGTTTGTTTGTTATCTCTTAACTACGCTTTATCTACAGAAACAATCTTTTTCAATTTTCTCATACACATAGTTAAAAGTACTGAGAAGGACATAGGGTACCTTTCATCCCGGGAAAAAGCACTGTTCCCATTGGAAATTCACGCGGGCGAAGCCGCGGGCAAAAGCTAATTAGAAAATACATTTGTGCATAAAAATTTATTCCTTTATCCTTATTTCTCATGACTAAGGATAGGGATGATTATGTGGAATGAAACACTCATAACGACTATTTTGATAATTTTAATGGAGTGATTTCACACGCGAACTAAGTCGCGGGCACTAGCTAAGAAAAATATTACCTTTATTTACGATTCACTAATATTTCACAAAAAAACCTTTCACAAATGATCATTAAATATCTCATTCTACTAACCTATCATTTTAAAAATGGTATTAAGACATACTTAAATTTCACTATAATTGGATTACATGTACATACATACCCACATAAATGTTGTCACCCCTTTTTCCCGTCGGGTTAGGCAGAGACTACTATAGCACAATAGACAGATAAAGCAGTAAAGCAACTCCATACAAATGGCCCGATTTGACGCACGCACACAGACAAGCGCGTTTACACGGCCGCTAAGTGGTCATCGGTACCTAAGACGCAGGAGCGTCACGACACGATGTGCGCCGCTCAGTCTGATCGAGACGCCTCTCGCGCTGTGTCTGCTCGTTGTGTACCTACGTTTCATTCGTGACGTAGTTAAATAGCGCTCTGTATTATTACATATTACTTACAGTTAATTATTATAATGGACGCGTCACGATCACGCATGTATTGCTGTGTTTACGGATGCCTTAATTCAACTGTTTTTAACTCCATTTATTCTTACCAGTCCTATCATGTAAACAATCTTACCATGTCTTTTTATGATTTTACAACAATATAAATTAAAATAGACTTTTTAGGAAATTACTTTCGTGGTTAATACCTAAATGTTTTACTTTAGAATGTTTAGGTTTGAACTAATATTTGATTTATTTTCAACAAAATTCAACAAAAAGTACTGTGAAGATTGTTTACATGATAGGACTGGTAAGAATAAATGGAGTTTACACCAACTATGTCATTTTTTAAACTTCCTGCTGATGCTGAAAGGTAAAATAATACCACAATCAATTTTTAGTAGTTTGTTACTTTTTTTATAAGTAGTTTGCCTAATAAGCATATAAAATGGAAAACACTATACAGTTTGGACTTTTTACCGCTTCCTTATGTCAGGGGCATAAGCGTTGTTATGGAACTGCAAGTGTTTAGTGGGATGTGCTGTTTGCCATACATAAAATAAGTAGGTACCTACCACATGTAACTTATATAAAGGCAGGTTCTATCAAACGGCAATTGTAAAAAAATATCTATAGCTGATCGAGTGAGTACTTAGGTAGGTACATCAACCACTGAAACGATTTAGACAAAATGTTGTATGGATATAATTTAAGTACCGAGAATGGACATATGCTATAGTTTGCCCGCAACTTCGCTCACGTAAAATATATAACGCCAACGAAATGCGCCTACACACATACTATACAAACTACACGCCTGCTTTACGTTTTGTAGGCGCCAACCCTAGCGCTCCGCCTAGCCGTAGGTATAAACTTCAAGGACACGACTCAGTTGCTCTACTGCTTTATCTCTGTCTATTGTGACTATAGGTAGGATTACTAAAATAGGTATCAATAAACTTTTATGATTTTTTTTCTGGTTGATGATTATCAGCTAGTGTGTGAAATGGAGAAGGCAAGGGCAAACCACTCCATTAATATTGCCAAGAGAGTCATTGTGTGTGTTTCATTCCTTATAATGACCACGACCCTCAGTCATGAGGAAATACGACCAAAGAAAGAAACTTTTATTTCACCAAAATAATCTCTTGACAGAGTCATGGGTTTACAAATAAATGGTCAAGTGCGAATGAAACTCTCGCAGCGAGAGTTTCGTGTATGCAAAGCATCACACATTGTAGCTCTTACTGAAAGACCAACTAGTTTCAAAAACAAACTTTGCAGTTTTGATCCCTAGGATTCATACCGTATCGAACGCAAAAATAAGTTTGTAACACTTTTTAGACTTCTAACAATATATTTACAGTTTTCAGTTTTATTGCTGTACAAGTACTATAAGACCTTCTTGGTTACCAAATTTCACAATGCTTGGTCAACAGGAAGTACGATAGGTTTTGGTTGCCTTCTGAATTTGCATAATTTGCGAAAATTTGCTTCAATTATTATTATTATTCACGGTTATATTTGTTGATTGAATCGACATATAACGCTGACTGCTGCTATCTTGATCTCACTGAAGAGCAACTTAATAAACTTGAGCGCCTCCTTAACTTTTGTATACGTTTTATATTCAGTTTGCGTAAATATGACCATATCTCAGCCTTTCGTACCCAACTCAAGTGGCTCCCTATTAGACATCGTCGCAATCTACATATTCTTTCATTGCTATACTCAATTTTCTATAACCCTTTTACTCCTTTTTACCTTAAAGAACGATTTAAATTTCTCAGTGAGGTCAGTAATCGTGAGATATGTAGTGCCTATTCCTTATACCTAGTTGTCTCTGATCACGTTTCCAAATTCTACTCTTACTCCTTTACTGTCCAGGCTGCGCGTTTGTGGAATGCATTGCCAGCTGATATCCGCAAGGCCCAAACTCTGTTATCCTTCAGAGAGCAAGTCACCATCTGAATCTTTAATTTTATTTATTACTAGCATATTTTCCTTATCATGGTTGTGTTTTGAACGAGTGTGTATATTTATATCATCAATGTTTATTTTATTCTTAATTTATTTCTTCCTTTATAATTAAAAATGTTTACTGCACCCTACATTTTTTCACGTATATTTACTTCGAAAAGTTTGGCTGGAAGAAATTGCATTTGCGATAAGCCCCCGCCTTTGCGCTCATTTAAAATGATTTTGTTATTTCATTTCTGTAAATGGTGCAATAAAGTGTTGATCTATCTATCTATCATATGATTATTTTACAGCTGAAAGAGACCATAAACCAGAATAGAGTTGAAAATGACTAAGGTGACTGAATTTGACTGACAGAATCGGTCATTTATGGTCATTTTCATCGCAAGTGTTTTTACCGATTGCAAAGGAAGAGGTCATGTTTTTCACGCGTAATCTGTAGGTTTTTCCGCGGCTTTGCCCGCGTAAATTACGCCAAAACCTTCTTCAGGATCCACCCTGGATTTTTATAATTTAGGTATGTTTTTACATAGAAAATAATAAAGGAAAAAGTTATGCTGGTCTTTAAAGGGCGAGTTTTGATAGAATTTTTGTCTGTCTGTATGTTTCGCGCATCACTCAAAAACTACCTACTTGAAAAAATTTGATGCGGTTTTCGCATTTGTATTTTTGATGGTGTCACTTAAAAGCTAGCATAGGTTTCATCTTGATATGCCACATGAAATCTAAGATATTAACAATAATAAATTATGCGCGGACGAAGTCGCGGGCGAAAGCCAATAAAGTTCGTACTTATACGGGGCGTTTTAAACACCTGCAACATCTCTAGGGGTGAAAGTACTCATGACTATGCGCAACTTTTTATATGGGACCGATTCTGAAATCTCAAAAAAAAAATCTGTTGTTCTATACATTTTGGGCGAGTAGGTATTGTAAAATTGTAAAATAAAAATAAATCAATTTGACAACAGTTGATCGGTCATTTATCGTTTTCAACTTTTTTAATTATGACCGGTCACATTCGGTCATTTTACATCTCTAGCCCAAGTTTTAAATATGAATTTCAATTATGTACCTTCATGAGTTCCTGAGCAAAATAATCTTGACAGACGGACGGACATGTGATCTTGTAAAGGTTCCGTTATTGCCTTATTGAGGTAAGGAACCCTAAACACACGACTGAATAGAATACCAAATACTACTAAATTTAAGTCTTGGCAACGTATTCATAGTAAAAAATATTACAATAATCATAGGTAAGTATAAGATGATGTGTTTGTAAAAACGTATATTTAACAGCAGTGTAGTATTGAAGACTGTTTTAAAAATATAATTTTTGAATCGTATTTTATGAAATGACTGTGCAACAATATTTTCATACTAATGTAAATAAAATACTATCAGAGTTTGGGCTAATGTCAATTTGACTTTTTATACGGTGTGCAAAAAATATTTCGGAGAAAATTAATAATAATATCACTAAATTTTTTACCAATTATTCTTCATAGTATTTTGTTTTCTACTAAATTAATCAAATAAAAAGAGGTTATACACATACATACACACACACGTACATATTTTTTAACTAAAGAAATAGATTCTTTAAATTTCGGTATGTAAATGCCACCAACCAACGCACCATGATCAAAGTTGAGTAATTTAGACGTTCTTTATATCAGAAAAAACTTACTTAGTTTTTACCGGATTGGTTGGTTTGTTGAAGAAAGATAAAAAAAAAAATATTGCATCTATTTTTTTTTGCAGACCCTATGAGACCGGAGTGACAGGTTTTCTTAGTTTATTTGTACATCGATTATAAAATTACTTATCAAATTACTGATTATACATATTTAATAGGTATCTAAAAACTAACTTCCGCCCGCGGCTTCGCCCGCGTAATTTGTTTTAAGATTTTTACTTACTACTGCGGCGCAGCTATACTATTCGAATTGGATCTTGATCACCGATCATAGCTGACGACATTTCTTGTAGTCTTGTTAGGATTTTCTAGTTTTTGGTTTGTAGTCACGAACTATCCCTATATCAGAACTGACAAATCATACAAATTGAGTTAGCCCCAAAGTAAGTTCGAGACTTGTGTTATGGGATACTAATTCAACGATACTATATTTTATAACAAAGCTTTTACCCGCGGTTTCGTCCGCGTGAATTTCCCACGAGGACCTTGCTTTATCCCGGGATGAAATGTACATACCCTATGTCTTTCTCACTACTTCTATGTGTATGCGAAATTTCAGGAAGATTGGTTCAGTAGATAAAGCGTGAAGATGTAATAAACAAATAAATGAATAAACAGATATATATTAGTTAGATAAACATTCAAGACCCAGGCCAATCTGAAAAAGATCATTTTCTATCTTGACCCGACCGGGGATCGAACCCTGGACCTCCGGTGTATGGTGTACTAGTACAGCGTGATGGCTGTTGGGCCACGGAGGTCGTCAAATGGAGGAAACTGATTTCTATGGATATGTATGGATATATTTTTTGACTTTCTGTAATGCTCTTAAAATAATAAAATTGCCTTTAAATAAAATCAAATTTATATCAATTTACATCTACAAAAAATTCCTTATCTAATAGTGAAACTAGCATAAAAATCCATAGCGTGGTTTGGGAGGAGTAAAAGTTTAACAGACGGAGGTGAAGTGACTTTCATTTATTCTTGTAATGTACAAAAAGCACAGGTACAGCCGGCTGATTACTGTATGTTTTTCTCTACGCTACATGGTAAACAAAGCGGCAGGAATATTGACAGATGCGGAAACGAGCGACACAACCTCCTCGTCTGAAAGCCAGTGGCAGACTGCCGCCCGTCGCCCGCACAGAGCCCCGCTATGAAAAATGGGCGCATGATTTTTGTTTTAAAAACATTAGTATGAAAAATGTTGCTCGATTTGAACGAAAATCTAAGCGATTGAAGTATAATAAATGGTGTCTCTTTTGATGTAAAAATTTTCCCGAACGTCATTGCCGTTTCAAAACAGTAAGGAAATTATAAAAATGCATGTCTTTCCGTTTTTATTTTTTTCATATAGTAGTTTTTATCTTACAATAAAAATAATCTAAACAAATGTTCTTGAAGAGTTGATAGTACACATATATTTTTTTTTCAGATTTTTCTGGCTAACCACAGCTGAGCTTTAGTCCTTACAAAAACACCATTTCACAGAACAATGGCAATCCAAACGCCTTAATTATTCCTTTTCGTTTTGGGACAAAAAACACCCGCGCATCAAGCATCAGATTTTGGGTTATTTTTAACCGCAGTGCTCTGATTTTGAGGGTGGATAAAAGTATTATGTATTTATTTTTCTTTTATAATAAAGGAAAATGCTCTTTGTCTGTTATCTTCAACTGTAATATAATAACATTGTAACTTGATTTATATCTATATAAGAGATAATCAAGAAAAAAAAGCATTAAGCTCCCGAAAGAATATCAGGATAATAAGTACTTTAAATATTATTTCGAGATAAATTCTATTCGTGTACCAAATTTCTTTGAAATCCGTCTAGTAGATTTGCGTGATAGAAACATCTATATGTGAAAACATACATCCAAACTTTTGCATTATTATTTTATTATATACTCGTTATTACGAGTGAGAGGATAGTGGGATATTATATTATCCTCAACTTTTTCTATAATATAAAAACGAAGCGTTATAAGTACCTACTTATATAAGCGTACATCAGATTACATCCAAAATCCTAATTTTACTTGGAAGTTTAACGGGCCAAGTTAAATTACAGATAATGGACGCACTTTGGAAATGAAATTTTCGCCACCCGAAGCATTTAGTGGTCGGAATACTTACCTTTGACGTTTTCGACTTAGGTGCAGAAATTCGTAAGTTTCGCGGAACGTTGACTCAGATAATTTTAATGGTAATGTCTTTAAATGTAATAAAAAAATCAAAGAGACCTCAGTGCATTTTATTTAAAGTATCCGGACGTCAAAAGTTAGGAATCTAAAGAAAAACAGTTAAGTAGAGATACAAACAGTTTATATATTTTTCGAGTAGATTACTATTATTATTTTCAAGTCGCTAAGGCATCTAAGTCGTGGAACACTCTTATAACAAATGATTAATGAATTGGTAAGAATGCTGCCAGCATTATGGGGACCTTTGGGCCAGGGTCACACACAGACATGGTGACACAGGGTCTAATAGAATAGTATACCTTAGTATTTTTTCTTTTGATGAAGCTTCTTGCGGATGTATTTCTATAAACCTTTTGACGAAGCGTGTTGCTGATAATCATATTCAAGCGGCAAGCGATCACAAGCCAAATCTCCAACCCGCTGGACAGATTCTATAAAGCAGGCAACCCATTCTTCAATAGTCCAGTGCGCTCGGAATGCCAGTAATAGAGAGAAGTTGAGAGCCATTGCAAAAGCAGCAACCTTCGCCCAGGGGACGGACAGTACAGAAGATCCCAGGCCAGCACCATCTGCACAACCACGACCACTCTGACAAGAGTGAACGACAAAGAAGAAGATGATAATTTTTTATAGAATTTTTTTTTTATAGAATAGTAGGCAAACGAGCATGCGGGTTGCCTGATGGTAAGCAATCACCGCAGTCCATAGACACCACGACCCTAAGAAGGTAATGTACTTATATATGTACTTCTTTCTAAAAGTTTGTTCTAGCAAATAAATAAATTACTCCAGGAATATGTTAATTGGGTGATGTTTTCCTTCACCAAGAGTAGGTGATAAGATTAGTCTACAAAATCATCAACACAGTGGAACAACTGTTCAGACTGGCTTTGAACAAGGCTAAATTTAAGGAGCTGACTGCCAACATTCAGTGATGAATAGGCACATAGCCTATTCATCACCAAATTAATTCAAATTAATTAATTAATAATTTAAATTAATTCTTCTGTTCAAAGCCAGTCTAAACAGAAGAAGAAGAAGAACAAAATCATGACGGGCTGCTCTAGATTCAAACCTGCGTCTTTCAGATGCAAATTCTATCTCTTAGACCGCTTGGCAACCACGCTAATAAAAAAATACATGTTTCTAAGCAGATTATGCTACCTATAACACTAGTGTCGTATGTTATTACTCGATTTACGAGCAACCCTAATGGATTGTTTACCCTGATTAGGATGAGGACATGGTGAAAATAAAATGTATGAGCTGTCCACAGACAAATAATAATAATAAAAAAAAACTCTGTGGAGGTGTCAGATCAAATATTTTTTGTTTCACTTAGATTGAGATTTTTACCCTATAGTATAAGTACCTGCACAGTCAAAATTATTTTTTCTTTAAGAAAAATGAAATAAAATATTGTTATACCTACAACGTTTGTTATGAAGAAAAATAACAGATTTAAAAAGTAAAAGTTATTTATGTTCAGTTAAATATAAAATACACAATACAATTTAAAATTAAAAAAATACACTGGGAAGGACACGGGCACGAATAGACGAAAAGAGATCACGGACACGGACGGAATACCCGGGGAAATACCGACACGGGGTAAGTCGGACAACCGGCACAATTCCGACAGGGGTTCTACTGGCGGCACAACAGGTATGAAGGTGGACTGGCGGGTGGTGGACGCCTTCTCCACTGACAAGCGCGAGGCACCGACTTCAAAATGTCAAACTGCCTCAACAGCAACAGCTTCAATCCACAACAGCCTCGGTGTCCTTGATAGCTTCGACGTTTCTTGATAGCTTTTTAGTTAAAGTAGTTATCAAACTGCCTCAGCAGCAACAGCTTCAATCCACAATAGCCTCTGTGTCCTTGATAGCTTCGACGTTTCTTGATAGCTTTTTAGAGAGAATAGTTTTTTTACGTCGCGAAGGCTTGCAGGGTCCCGGGGTCAGCAGGCCCCGGGACAAGACCTTTAATTTCGCTCCGCGCTCCGAATTTCTCGGAGAAGTGAAGACTGACTCGTTCTGACATTCAGCGTCTTTATATAGGCCTCGATTTAGAATTTCGTATTGCTTCATAATTTTCAAATAAAATACGAAATTAGAACATTTGCGAAAAGGTATACATAGAAATTTATAGAATTTTAGAAAAAATAAAATCTGACATGCGACAACGCTTGACAATCATAGTTGTTTACAATGAAAAAACGCAAGTAAAAATTTACACAATTTAAAGAATTAAGTATAAAAAAGTGGAAATAAACACGAAATATATATTGGGAAAACCAAAATAACATAAAATAACCAAAAATGAAGATATAGCGGTAAGTTTAAAGAAATATTCCCTAGCAACGTAGAAATTTTACTACAGAATGTGTAAAAAAGAACATTTTGAGCTAAATAAGTAATTATAATAGTAAAATAGACAAGAATAAAAGTTAAATAAACATGAATACACTACATTTCCCCCAAAACCCCTGAAAATTTTAACACTAGGTGAAAATTTTGAAGGTTAATAGACAACACTTTCATACCAGCCTATCATACCAAATCTTTCATATTACAATAAACCTTTCATACTAAAATCGATCAAACTTAGGGGTAGGGCTCACAGTCAATGGCTCCTACTCCAAGATAAGTACCTGCCTAGTAGTACTACGTAACAGTTGGCTTATTTAAGGAGTTGTAATCCGCTCACGCTGAAATCCCATTGATGATGAATGATATATGAATATGATATGACTGAAGGCTTATTTTATGAGTAGTCAGCCGCTCATTAGAAAGAAAGTAATGTAATAAAGATATGATGAAAATATATACAGGAAATAATGAATGTATGTAAGTATAGTAGTATTTCTTAGGTATAACAAGGGCTTATTTTATGAGTTGTCAACCGCTCAAAGAAAGAAATAGATAAATAAGTACGCAAAGCAACTTGCGTAAAGAGAGTAGTGCACAATAGTAATGCAAGGTAAAGACTCAACACAAGATTGTGTAGAGAGATGTAGAAGAACATTTTTAGTTTAGTTCTTTAGAGGCTTAAGAGCCGATGATAACAATGAAAATGATAGGAAATGAGAAAATGCCAAAAATGTAACTAGTAATTGAAGATGGGAACAAACAAAAATAAAGTATATACATTAGTCAAGTAAAAGTAAAATTAAAATAAATTCTAAGTCTTGATATCCTTTATGTGCCATTTTGCACGAGTACCGTTAGGGTCCTCAAGGATATATACAAGTGGAGAGAGTTTCTGTATCACTTTACACCGAACGAATTTAGGTGCTAATTTGGCACTAAAGTAAGAACCGGCATTACTGAGCACATAGTTCTTACGCCAAACATAATCGTCGACATTAAATTCTTTTATAGTATGTCGTAAATTATATCGAACACTATTTTTAGTATGGGAGTCAAATAGAGCTACTTGTACTTTGTCAAAAATTGTCGCAAGTAATCCTATATTAGTAGCATAAATATCACGAGGTAAGAAAGTAAATACGTCAAGGTTATTCGTAGGAGTATAAACAGAACCACAGCTGATAGTTTCCCTGCCAAAACTAGAAATGCTGGGGAATAACCCGTTACTGCATTAACTGTACTGTTCATAGCATATTGGATTTTTGGAAGAAAAATATCCCAGGATCTATGATCATCACCTACAAGAGACGCTAAAGCCGTAACAATAGTTCTGTTATACCTTTCAGTGGGATTGACTTGCGGGCAATAATGAGGTGAATAAAAAATAAAAGGTATTTTATAGTTATCCAGAAGTTTTTTGAATTCTCTAGATTGAAATTGAGAACCATTGTCCATAATAATAGTTTGAGGTACACCATGTATAAGAAATACAAAGTTTTCTAGGCATTCGATAATATCTTTAGCGATAGCACGTTTAAGGGGAAAGATTAAAGTATATTTAGAAAAACAACAATTCACAACTAGGATGTGTTGATTGCGTTTCCTTGTCATGGGAAGAGGACCCATTAAATCAAGAGAAATACATTGGAAGGGTCTTGAGCAAACTTTAGGTTTACCCATGGGACCATAAGGTGAATGATTAGGATGCTTATAAGCAAGACAAGACTCACATTCACTTATTAATTGAGCAATGTCTTTGAACATTCCTGTCCAATAATATAAAAGAGAAAGTTTTTTATAGGTTTTAAAAATTCCAAGGTGAGGTTCACCAGGCAAACCATGATTACTTTTAATCAGATTTTCTCTATCACCAGGAAGAGGAACTTCTTTCCATACGAAGTCATCCGTTATAGTATGAAGGGAACGAGAAAGACGATAAAGCTTATTGTCCTTAATAGTATAGTTTGGAAAACTATCAGGATTGTTTTGACAGCCTTGTAAAACTTTATTATACTGTTCTTCCACCGTTAAAACTGTAACATTTAAGTTAGTTTTATTATCCGATAGATTTTTAGAACGAGATAACAAATCCGGTACTACATTTTCTTTACCTTTTTTATGTTTTAGGATGAAGTTAAAAGAAGATAGACGTACAGTCCATCGAGCAAGTCTGCCAGAAGGATTTGACAGATTTAGAAACCACTTTAGAGCAGCATGATCCGTGTAAATGACAAATTGTCTGCCATTGTCTACATAACAACGCCAATGTTCGAGAGCAGTGATAACAGCAAGGGTTTCTCTCTCTGTAGTAGAATAGTTTTGTTCATTTTTATTAAGAGATTTACTCATATAAGCTATGACAACTTCTTTGTCTTCTTTTATTTGAGTAAGCATAGCTCCTATACCAAAATTTGATGCATCAGTGTGCACTGAAAAAGGGAGATTGAAATCAGGACAAGAAAGTACTGGTGTAGTTACTAAAGCTTCTTTTAATTTAAGGAAAGCTTGATTAGCATCTGAGTTCCAAACAAAGTTAGCAGCATTTTTACCACCACTATTTAGTTTATTAAGCGGAGCAGCAATAGTGCTAAAATTAGGAATAAATCGACGGAACCAGCTACATGTTCCTAAAAATCGACGAACTTCTTTACGAGAAGATGGAATAGGGTATTCCAGAATAGAATCAATTTTTTAGGATCTGCACAAAGACCGTGTTCATTTACCACGTAACCTAAGTATTTTAATTCGTTTTTAAAGAATACACTCTTTTCAAAGTTAATAGTTAGACCGGCATAAGATAGTTTTTCAAATACTTTGATTAGAAGCGATATATGTTCCTCGAATGATTCGCTAATAATAACGATATCATCAAGATAACAAAAGACTTTATTATCAAATTCAGGAGTAAATAACGTATCCATAAGACGCTGTTGAGTAGCTGGAGCATTAGTAAGTCCGAAGGGCATGACAACAAATCTGTACATTCCTCTACCAGGCACATAAAATTCTGTTTTATCTCTGTCAGCAGGATTTAGGGGAATTTCCCAAAAAGCTTTAGCAATATCAATGCTAGAAAGGTATTTAGCATTTTTTAAATGATCCAGTATTTCATTGATTAAAGGAAGACTATAAGCATCTTTGCGAGTAACAGAGTTTAGTTTTCTGCTATCGACGCAGAATCGCCATTCGCCATTCTTTTTAGGGGTTATTAAAACAGGAGATAACCAAGGACTCTCACATTTTTCGATAACTTTCCATTCAAGCATCTTATCAACCTCGTTGATTAGCGCATGTTGTTTTACAGGAGAAAGTCTATACGAGCGTTGTTTAATGGGAGGATTATCGCCAGTATCGATTTTATGACAAATTAGGTTAGTTCGACCTAACTCACCCTTTTCTTCAAAAGAAATACTTTTAAAACGATTAATGATATCATCAGCGATATCCTTCTGAGATTTGGAAAGATTATCGTAAGGTAATATTTTTTTATCGTCTGAAATTGCAAGACAATTATTATTAAATATTGTAGAAAATAAGTTAGGTACTAAGTTAAACTTTTTCCAAAAATCTACCCCAAGGATTAGTGAGGGAGTTATTTCTGGGAAAACGTAAGCTCTAATTAAGTGAGTTTGACCATTAAAAGTAATAGGAAGATCAAAGTGACCTAGAGATTTGAGTTTATGATTATTAGCAGTAGACACAACAACCGACTTAGACTTGGATAACGAGAAACCCAATTTCAGAATTTCAAGATGTGAATTTTTTCCTAAAATAGTTAAAGAACTGCCACTATCTAAAAGTCCTGATAATGAAACATTATCAATTGATACATTGATAAAAGGACGATTAGAATCCTTTTCATTCTCATAGAGAACAGAAGAAGTTCTATAACAGAGGAAAAAGTTTTTTATTGTTAATAACCAATCATTCCAATCTTTATGATTAAATTTATTATCCAAGTCACATTTTAGTTTTTTGAATTAGTTGAAGATTTGCCTGCATTGCATTTAGGGCAATCAGGGGTTTTAACATCCTTTGTACCACATTTAAAACATATTAAAAATCTAGGTTGAGGACATTCGTTAAGAGAATGACCATTGGTACGACAGCGTACGCAATAGATATTAGGATTAGGAGATACACTAGCAGACTTATTAATTGTATTTACAGATTGCTTCGATTGAGGCTGAGAGTTATTTTTATTAAAGTAAGTATGTTTTTGAAACTGAGACTGAAAATTATTTTTGTTTAAGAATTGTTTAGCATTAGAAGTAGAAGGGGAAGGTAATTTATAATTAAATTCTGAGCTAAAAGAATTATTTTCATTATCAGGTTCCTTAAAGTTTTTATCTCTATCTAGAATTTTCTCATAACTTTGACAGGTATTGATCAAAGAAACGACAGAGTCAACATCTTTTAAGGCTACGAACATCGAATAACAAGGTCTTATGTTCCTTAGTAAAATTTCGAGTTTCTCAGACTCGGAAAGTTTTTTGGTAAGACGTGAGAACATACCGAACATAAGTGAGACATAAATTACAATGGATTCATTGTCACCTTGGGTTCGATTCCTGATGGCATTTAGTAGTTTGTAGTCGTAGTCAGGTTCACCGAAGTCTCTTATCAAAAGATTAGTAACTTCGTCCCAAGTTAAGTTAGAATTTAGTTCTTTTTGAAATCTAAACCAATGTAAAGCATTGTCAGTAAAAATTTCGAAAGCTTTGTTTAGAAGTTTCTCTTTCGAAATATTTCGAGAAATACGAAATTCTTCTATTTTTTGAAGAAAAGATTTCGGACAGGTTTTACCATCATAGCAAATCTTTTTTAGGTCGTTTAAGGAAGAAGGAAGTACCAAATTTTGTAGGATTTCAGGATTGAAACTACTGAGAACAGTAGAAGAAGATTGAGGAAGAGGTGAAGTTGTAATTTGAGGAAGGGGTGGAGTGGGCGTGGAAACATTTTGCTCTGCGTTCAGAAAAGTAAAAGGTTCAAATCGTTTTTCAAGTTCGACAAATTTATCTTTGAGGACATCAAATTCTTCTTTTTTATCACTGTGTAAATCTAAGTCAATTCTATCTAAGCGATAGTGTAGATGATTTAAATAAGTCTCTATTTTAGGGAGAATTTTTGAGTTACCCGACTCAAGTGAGACTAATTTTAATTCAGTGTAAGTTAATGTAGCTTCAATCCCGTTGAGATCATCCTCAACTGGCAAAGGAGAATCTATAATGTCATCGCTCAATATAGATTGCGTAAGCGAAACGACTTGTTTTTTTAATTGAGGGAGCTTATCAGCTGGTTCCTCCAGTCTAACCTTGACTTCGTATTCTAACTCGGCCTTATTGAGCAGACTATATGCAATTGGACGAGACATTTTAGTAGAAGTTTAGGAGTACTTGTACAAAGTAAAGTACCTAAGTATAGTACCTTAGTTTAGTAAAGAGTTAAAGTCAAGTTATAGAGTCTAAGTCCAAGTCAAGTTAGTCAATAAAATAAATATTTATTGAATAAATATTGAGTATTAATGAGTTCAATGTGAAAAAGAGACCAGTGTGAAGTTAATTTAGTGTTTAAGGTCGAGAATCTAAGCCAAAATTAAGAGAACGTGTAGGTGTGTTTTTTAGAATTTAGAGGAGAGACAGAGCCAAAAGATGCGATGGGCGCCAACTGTTATGAAGTAAAATAACAGATTTAAAAAGTAAAAGTTATTTATGTTCAGTTAAATATAAAATACACAATACAATTTAAAATTAAAAAAATACACTGGGAAGGACACGGGCACGAATAGACGAAAAGAGATCACGGACACGGACGGAATACCCGGGGAAATACCGACACGGGGTAAGTCGGACAACCGGCACAATTCCGACAGGGGTTCTACTGGCGGCACAACAGGTATGAAGGTGGACTGGCGGGTGGTGGACGCCTTCTCCACTGACAAGCGCGAGGCACCGACTTCAAAATGTCAAACTGCCTCAACAGCAACAGCTTCAATCCACAACAGCCTCGGTGTCCTTGATAGCTTCGACGTTTCTTGATAGCTTTTTAGTTAAAGTAGTTATCAAACTGCCTCAGCAGCAACAGCTTCAATCCACAATAGCCTCTGTGTCCTTGATAGCTTCGACGTTTCTTGATAGCTTTTTAGAGAGAATAGTTTTTTTACGTCGCGAAGGCTTGCAGGGTCCCGGGGTCAGCAGGCCCCGGGACAAGACCTTTAATTTCGCTCCGCGCTCCGAATTTCTCGGAGAAGTGAAGACTGACTCGTTCTGACATTCAGCGTCTTTATATAGGCCTCGATTTAGAATTTCGTATTGCTTCATAATTTTCAAATAAAATACGAAATTAGAACATTTGCGAAAAGGTATACATAGAAATTTATAGAATTTTAGAAAAAATAAAATCTGACATGCGACAACGCTTGACAATCATAGTTGTTTACAATGAAAAAACGCAAGTAAAAATTTACACAATTTAAAGAATTAAGTATAAAAAAGTGGAAATAAACACGAAATATATATTGGGAAAACCAAAATAACATAAAATAACCAAAAATGAAGATATAGCGGTAAGTTTAAAGAAATATTCCCTAGCAACGTAGAAATTTTACTACAGAATGTGTAAAAAAGAACATTTTGAGCTAAATAAGTAATTATAATAGTAAAATAGACAAGAATAAAAGTTAAATAAACATGAATACACTACACGTTTACTTTAACTATTAAGTGACGTGAAGATGGTGAGCGCCCATATAAAAATCATTGCTGATAACGCACCCTTAACTTTTAAAACAACATCTTAATCGGTCAAGCCGCTTTGGAGTCAAATATAACTTCTCCATTTAATCCAAAAAAATATCAGGCACCAAAAGATAATATTTCAGATATTGGCACTAATTTCTAATTACAGATAGGCATTAGATAAAATAAATTCTTTCACAAAATAAAATGTCTTTTTATTTTGTGAAAGAATTCTTTGCGTGTCTCTAGATTTTTTTGGAAATACTCTGTAATTAAATCCCACGTAAAGAGATACTTTGCGTTTTCTACACCAACGCCCATTGATTCCTTTGAAGTTATTTCGCAATCACTGAACTTCAAAAGATATTTCTTGTGTAGAATAAATAATATTTACAAGTGTCTGGAAAATAAAAACAATGAAATCTAAGAAGAACTTGACTCGTTTACATAAAAATAATTATAAGTTTATTTGATTTCTTATAAGTTTAAGTAATAGTTTTGCCAAAGGATCTATAATGTAAATAAGTATCATAGAGAAAATGGGATTACAAAGCACGAAGAGAAAATTGGAATATCATATTTCAATGTCCTTCTTCCTTTTATAAATGCACAAGTTTAGACGTGTGTGGTGGGTGTGGTCTGTGGATGTTTGTTACTTAATCACGAATATTCTACTGGACGGATTTTATTAAAATTTGGCACACGGTTAGAGTTTGCATTGAAAACTCACATACGAGTAAAAGTAGGTGTTTTTTTTTTCCCAAAACTCTTTCCTTTCTTATCGAATGTGTTGTATAACACTTGTGTCAGATTTTATTCAAGTCGCCTAAAGGCATCTGACATGACTTTTACGACTACCGCCATCTAGTGGCAGTAGCCGTATACACACGAGTAAACTAAACAGTCAGCAATGTGCAGATTTCCTCACAATGTTTTACTTCACCGGAAGCAGGTTGTGATCTATGAGAAAACTACCCATACATGAGTCAGATTGGTCTACATACTTATGTGGCACTGGTAGGATTTGAACCCGGGTCCTACCCGACCTCAGGCGGGTTTCATTACCACTTGGCCAGTTGGCTACCACCGCTTCACAAATTCCCACTGTAGCGGAGCCTCGGGGTGCATCGTGTACACTGTACATGTAACTTTGAATCCAAAAATGGTTGAGTAGTTATTAATATTATTATCTTTAATATGATCGTAGCCTTAAAAATCTTGCCATCACTTCCGTATTTTCCTCTCATTCCGGTAATCCCAAACAAAAGAGCTATTATCAGTATTGGTATTATGTAATCTTGTGTATCGGGTATCATTGACAGCGGTGATGGCTCACAAACTCGGAAGGTGTGAGTACTAGCAAATACTATAAACTGGCTAGAGGTTATATATAGTAATTGATACAGTTAGTAAAGTATAGTATTCTATTGATGTGGCGTGAGTCACTAAATGGTCAACAATGTTATCATTTTCTATCATTTATTTATCATATTTGTTACTAGCTGTTACCCGCGGCTTCGCCCGCGTGAGTTTCGCTTAGACGAAAAGTCTTTTTGTGTTCCAAACTGTTTCAGATGTTTCGGATCTTCGATTTTTATACGTCTACAGAAAATGCTCATCAGATTAATCAAGATTTCCTAAGGCGTCATTTTCATATACGTTATAGTGTAGCTGGTCTTTTGGAGCTTTTCATCAGATGTTCCAGATCTTCAATTTTTATACGTCAGCAGAAAATGCTCATTAGGTTGAACGACTTTTAACTAAGGCGCCATTTCCATATATGTTATAGTGTAGCTGGTCTCTTGCAGTTCTTCATCAGATGTTCCATATCTTCAATTTGTATACGTCAGCAGAAAATGTTCATCAGGTTGAACGACTTTTGTTAAAGCACCATTTCCATATTTCTTATAGTTTAGCTGTTCTGTTATGGTTCATCATCAGGTGTTCCAGTTTTCAAAATCAATATATGTTGCCCAGACTTAATAGCTATACAACAAAAAAAGTTTCATTCAAATCCGTCCAGTAGTTTTTGCGTGAAACGCTTACATACATACAGACAGACAGACAAGAAATTCCAAAAACATTTTTTGGAATTTCTTGTCTGTCTGTCAAGTGTCCCTCTATCCATTTTAGTCAAAAATACTAAATGTACAGACAAAATATTTATACTGTTTTATTATATGTAGATATAGATGAGGAGTTCAGTTGGTAGCGCAGTATAATACGCACCCTCGGCCTGCGATAGTGGCAGTTAAAGGTAGGGTCTGGCGAATACGTCGACTTTAACAGCACACGACAGCACACCGAT
Organism: Ephestia elutella; assembly: GCA_018467065.1. NCBI lineage: Eukaryota > Metazoa > Arthropoda > Insecta > Lepidoptera > Pyralidae > Ephestia > Ephestia elutella. The sequence goes on along the minus strand of CM031580.1, from coordinate 14,402,018 downwards.
TATCACGAGACCGCCTTTAAGCCGCAAGAGTTTGCAGCACGCGACTACACTGAGTTGTAGTGATAATGTGTGTGATATATCTGTCTCTTTTTAGCACAGCATATGAAGAAAGAGTACATCCAATATGTCAACAATTCAACTTATAGCGGCGTTAATCAAAGTGCTGCAGGGTGCTGTCGAGTGTAGCTGGTCGCTGCGACCGGCGGCACCTTGCAGCACCTTGCAGCACCTTGATAGACGCCGGCTTAGGGATGTATGCAAACACGAAAACAAAACATCGATATATCGATATTTTGTCTTTCTTGGCAGGTACTTACAAACTAGGGAGAACCCGTCTGTCTGCTCGCGATAAACTCAAAAACTACTGAACAGATGTTTATGCGGTTTATACTAATGGACTGGGTGGGTCATGTCATAATAAAGGAAAGCTTTGGTGTACAATTTTGTCGGGCAAAGCCGTGGGTATAAGCTAGTCGATATATAAATATAATTCTATTGCGTTGCATTAAAATGATTTTCTAAAAACCGCATCAAAATCGGTACAGCCCAACGCCAGATAATCGCGGACAAACATACATACAAAAATCCAGGTCAAACTGAGAACCTCCTTTTTTTGAAGTCGGTTAAAGGTAGCATTTTTAATAATGTTTTTGGTTTTTTATAAGATGTTGTGTATACGTTTATCTTTGTATAGTAAAGTATTTAAAGTATATTTTATAGATTTTCTAAGGTTTCTAGATTGATGGAAATACACCCCTTGAAACTACCACAAAAACAAATTTTACCTACCAAAAAATAAAATAAAAGCTTCGATATAACTAATAATAAACATTACTACACCCCTAAGTCTCGGTATAGTTAACGGAGGCCGCAGGTCGCAGCGGCTAACGCCGTCTGCTGCTAGCTTAAACTTTGGTCTTTCGATTACTCTCCGACGAGCTACACGTTATATCGGATACAAAATTATATGAAAACCGTTGAGAATGGTCTCTTGTAACGTCGATATCTGCGTAAGGTTGAGGGGAAAGAGCGGCGAGTGGGGAGTGGCTTTGCGTCGTCTGGGATTCTCGACAGATTTTAAGTCAAACTGTTAACAAATTGGTTGCACTCTTTCGTCTTAAAAGAGCTAAAAAGAGATAGACATATTGTCATAACAACTCCACAAAAACGCAAAAAAGTTATTACGAGAAGCGGCTTTCTACAAAGGAACGCAAACTGTCGCCGACTGTCGCAGACTTAAGGGGCCGCGTTTTGGATTATTTCTGATTTATTTTGAAGCCTTTTTTTAAATCATCTGGAATGCGTGCAAAGTTAAAAATATCGAAAGAAATTAGGTGATATTTGATTTAAACAATAATTACTGGTGGTAATCGCATCAGGCTAATAGTATTCTATTTTTTAATACTTATGGTAATGGCTGAAACGGTGGTGGCCGACTGGTGGGGCGCCCGCCTGTGGATGCAAAATCCCAGGTTCGAATCCTGCCCGGGCTACATGGCTTTGTATACCAATCTGACTCATGTTAGTTTTCATCGACCACCACTTGCTTCCGGTGAAGGAAAACATCGTGAGGAAACCTGCACTCTGGTTGATGATAATCAGCTAGTGTGTGAAATGGAGAAGGCAATGGCAAACCACTCCATTAAAATTGCAAAGAGAGTCGTTGTGTGTGTTTCATTCCATATAATGACCACAACCCTCAGTCATGAGGAAATACGGCTAAAGAGAGAGATGGTAATGGCTAAGAATCCATAATAATGACGATTAGTGTGTTGCAAAAGGCAATACCAGTTTTAAAAACAAATTAATGTGTTATTTTGTAATCAGTGATATAAACTTCACCTAAATAAAATAATAAACCAAACAATACGATGAAATAAAATATTAGGTAACCATGGATTACATCCCCTTAAGCTAGCAGCAGACGGCGTTAGCCGCTGCGACCTGCGGCCTCCGTTAACTATACCGAGACTTAGGGGTGTAGTAATGTTTATTATTAGTTATATCGAAGCTTTTATTTTATTTTTTGGTAGGTAAAATTTGTTTTTGTAGTAGTTTCAAGGGATGTATTTCCATCAATCTAGAAACCTTAGAAAATCTATAAAATATACTTTAAATACTTTACTATACAAAGATAAACGTATACACAACATCTTATAAAAAACCAAAAACATTATTGTAAATGCTACTTTTAACCGACTTCAAAAAAAGGAGGTTCTCAGTTTGACCTAGATTTTTGTATGTATGTTTGTCCGCGATTATCTGGCGTTTGGTTGTACCGATTTTGATGCGGTTTTTAGAAAATAATTTTAATGCAACGCAATAGAATTACATATTTATATATCGACTAGCTTATACTCACGGCTTTGCCCGAGAAAATTGTACATCAAAGCTTTCCTTTATTATGACATGACCCACCCAGTCCATTAGTATAAACCGCATAAACATCTGTTCAGTAGTTTTTGAGTTTATCGCGAGCAGACAGACGGGTTGTCCCTAGTTTGTAAGTACCTGCCAAGAAAGACAAAATATCGATATATCGATGTTTTGTTTTCGTGTTTGCATACATCCCTAAGCCGGCGTCTATCAAGGTGCTGCAAGGTGCCGCCGGTCGCAGCGACCAGCTACACTCGACAGCACCCTGCAGCACTTTGATTAACGCCGCTATAAGTTGAACTGTTGACATATTGGATCTACTCTTTCTTCATATGCACTAAATGCTGTGCTAAAAAGAGACAGATATATCACACACATTATCACTACAACTCAGTGTAGTCGCGTGCTGCAAACTCTTGCGGCTTAAAGGCGGTCTCGTGATAATCGGTGTGCTGTCGTGTGCTGTTAAAGTCGACGTATTCGCCAGACCCTACCTTTAAGGGGATGTAATCCATGGTTACCTAATATTTTATTTCATCGTATTGTTTGGTTTATTATTTTATTTAGGTGAAGTTTATATCACTGATTACAAAATAACACATTAATTTGTTTTTAAAACTGGTATTGCCTTTTGCAACACACTAATCGTCATTATTATGGATTCTTAGCCATTACCATCTCTCTCTTTAGCCGTATTTCCTCATGACTGAGGGTTGTGGTCATTATATGGAATGAAACACACACAACGACTCTCTTTGCAATTTTAATGGAGTGGTTTGCCATTGCCTTCTCCATTTCACACACTAGCTGATTATCATCAACCAGAGTGCAGGTTTCCTCACGATGTTTTCCTTCACCGGAAGCAAGTGGTGGTCGATGAAAACTAACATGAGTCAGATTGGTATACAAAGCCATGTAGCCCGGGCAGGATTCGAACCTGGGATTTTGCATCCACAGGCGGGCGCCCCACCAGTCGGCCACCACCGTTTCAGCCATTACCATAAGTATTAAAAAATAGAATACTATTAGCCTGATGCGATTACCACCAGTAATTATTGTTTAAATCAAATATCACCTAATTTCTTTCGATATTTTTAACTTTGCACGCATTCCAGATGATTTAAAAAAAGGCTTCAAAATAAATCAGAAATAATCCAAAACGCGGCCCCTTAAGTTTGCGACAGTCTGCGTTCCTTTGTAGAAAGCCGCTTCTCGTAATAACTTTTTTGCGTTTTTGTGGAGTTGTTGTGACAATATGTCTATCTCTTTTTAGCTCTTTTAAGACGAAAGAGTGCAACCAATTTGTTAACAGTTTGACTTAAAATCTGTCGAGAATCCCAGACGACGCAAAGCCACTCCCCACTCGCCGCTCTTTCCCCTCAACCTTACGCAGATATCGACGTTACAAGAGACCATTCTCAACGGTTTTCATACAATTTTGTATCCGATATAACGTGTAGCCCGTCGCAGAGTAATCGAAAGACCAAAGTTTAAGCTGTTAAGTTGCTGTGCCCGACAGGGTCCATAAATGTACTTTCATTTATATGTCACCATGTCAACTTTATGGATGCAATAAAATATTGAGTATTGAGTAAGCAACTTTCTAAATGGTCGGTCATGGGATGGGTCACCGAATATGTATTAACTTTAGCTCCTCCGTGCTTCAGAAATTTTACGAGAAAGTAGTTCCAAGACGCTATTACGCAATAAAAATGCCTAAACATAAAATTTATCAAATATTACATCCCGGTAACGAGGTCCCATTCTACGCAGACCGACTGGCGAACAAACTAGAGGCAATTTATTTGAAGCATTCGCTAACAATGTCTGTTGTGACTATTCAATAGAATTCCGTTCAAAATGGAATGGAATGAAACTTGTCCGGGCAACTTGGAAGTTTCATATTCCGAATAGAAAATAACATAATTTATGAGTGAGCTTCAAGTTTTCTCTTCTGTACAGTCAACATAGGCCGATCGACAAGTCGCAAAAAGTGGACTTTCGAAGAAAAAGGTCGGAATTTAATGAAACTTGGAGATGTTGTTCAGGGATGGTTATTTAACATTTTGTTAAGTTTTGGACCTCGAGGACCCTGTGCAAAAAGAGGAGGGGGGGAAAAACTAAAAAAAAATCGACCTTTCGTCAGTTTTTCGTCAATATTTTTTTTCCTTACATCCTACTGCAAAAGCATCTCAGTACTTTTTTGTAGAGCGTTAAATTTCCCACAATTTTCACTAAACAAACTTATTTGTAAGTCAATTCGTTACCGAGATATGGCGCTACGAAAGAAAAGTCAATTTTCAAAAATCGCAAAAAAATGGCGAAAATGCAGAATTCCACCTTTTTTCTTCATATATCAGAATAATGATGAAGTGTTGTTTCTATTATGGTTCCTTGTTACAATAACCAATATTTGAACCCCCCCTTCCCTACCCAACCCCAATTCTCAAAAGCTTATTTTCTTCTGTAATTTCATTCCAACCATATTATCATGTCGGTAATGTTGGTATTGATGTTAGTTACTTTTTAGACCCCTCCCCCCACTATATAATTATTCCAGAGCAGGTAAAAAAAGACAAAGTCCTTTCGTGAACAAAATTAATGTAATTAAGGTATTCACAAAGCATAAATTATAAGCAACAGAGATATTATTGTTGAAAGGTGCTCATACATAGGTACTCATTTGTACTCATTACAGCTCCTGTCGAGATTTCTTAGCCGTTGGTTCTACTTTTAACAGCTCGTCGTCCTCCTGAGCGATCAGGCTATTAAGGACGTCCTCGCCGTTGCCGTATTCGTCGATTATCTCTGATGAGTCCTCCTCCTCGTGAGTGGCCTGTGCAGTACTTGCAAATTGCTGAGCATCTAAGACCTGCTTTCTTCTGACGTCCTCGCCGTTGTCGTATTCGTTTATTATCTCTGATGAGTCGTTAGTTAATAAATTTAATAAATTTGAATAGAATCGGCTATCAGATCTCGACTCTAAACGCCTCCTACGAAAAACCGTCCCAAGCCTTCCTACACGTACACATACAACAACTTAGGTCAGTTGCACTGTGTGCCATGCAACCGGATCTTCAAAACCAAGTTTGGTTTTGCTAGCCATATCCGTTCCCATCTACGGAGATTACAAGATTCGCCGTTGACGGACACGTCAGGGAGGACATGACTATCATTCCCCACAACCAAAAATGCTGGGCCAGATAACATCCTCCAAATTGTTTCCTGCAAGTGCAGCAAAGGCTGTAGCACCGGAGCTGGCGGCTGCAAGAAAGCAGGTCTTAGAAGCAATTTGCAAGTACTGCACAGGCCACTCCTGTGAAAACGCCCTCACAACTGATTTGAACGAGGAGGACTCATCAGAGATAATCGACGAATACGACAACGGCGAGGACGTCCTTAACAGCCTGATCGCTCAGGAGGACGACGAGCTATTAAAAGCAGAACCAACGGCTAAGGAATCTTGACAGGAGCTGTAATGAGTACAAATGAGTACCTATGTATGAGCTCCATTCAACAATAATATCTCTGTTGCTTATAATTTATGTTTTGTGAATACCTTAATATTGTTAATTACATTAATTTTGTTCACGAAAGGACTTTGTCTTTTTTTACATGCTCTGGAATAATAATGTAGTGGAGGGAGGGGGAGAGGTCTAAAGAGTAACTAATATCAATACCAACATTACCGACATGATAATATGGTTGGAATGAAATTACAAAAGAAAATAAGCTTTTGAGAATTGGGGTTGGGTAGGGAAGGGGGGGGAAGGGGTTCAAATATTAGTTATTGTAATAAGGGACCATAATAGAAACTACACTTCATCATTATTCTGATATAGGTATATAAAGAAAAAAGGTGGAATTCTGCATTTTCGCCATTTTTTAGCAATTTTTGAAAATTGACTTTTCTTTTGTAGCGCCATATCTCAGTAACGAATTGACTTATAAATAAGTTTGTTTAGTGAAAATTGTGGGAAATTTAACGCTCTACAAAAAAGTACTGGAATGCTTTTGCAGTAGGATGTAAGGAAAAAAATATTGACGAAAAACTGACGAAAGGTCGATTTTTTTTTCAGTTTTTCCCCCCCTCCTCTTTTTGCACAGGGTCCTCGAGGTCCAAAACTTGACAAAATGTTAATTAACCATCCCTGAACAACATCTCCAAGTTTCATTAAATTCCGACCTTTTTCTATCTGAAACTACCTGTCGACTGGACTAACAGCATATCAACATAGGTAAATTCATTGCAAATTCACTTCTATTACGCCAGTAATCAGTTCCATTTGACTGTACCAACTTGATTTGATAGGCTGCAATTAAAATTTAAAATACATATTTTTAAATACATTTAATTGTGTTAGTATGAGACTTTTATTAAAAACTATCTTTTTCCCGTGGCTTCGGCCACGCGAATTTCCCACCGGAACAGTGCTTTTTCCCGGGGTGAAAGGTAGTATGTCCTTCTCAGTACTTCTAACTATGTGTATGCAAAATTTCAGGAAGATTGGTTCTGAAGATGAAGCCTGAAGAGATAACAAACAAATAAATAAACAAACAAACAAGCAAATAAACAAACTCACTTTCTCCTTTTAATATTAGTAAGGATTCTCGTTTTATTTTTCTATTAAGAAACTCAAAATCATCTAAAGTAAGTATTTTCGAGAAATATATTTTAGGGACAAGCATTAATTCACCTCAAACGGCAGTGGTCAAAAGATTTGGGAAATCCATTAGAACTTTGAAATAAAACGGTTTATATTCAATTCTACTATTGTAGTAGATTATAAATAGGGACATTTCTAAGGCTTTCAATCAATAGACGAGAGACGAAAGAGATGAATTGAGGGAAATTGGTAGGATATTTGATAAGATTAATTGTTGTTAAGATCATTTGTCTGAATCAAATGAAAAGCTCTTTTGATATACGTCTTCGTGTAATATGGAGAAAGTATGAACATTATAGAATAATGTCGACTAAGGAATAAGTGATATTTTAATTACATAGGTAAAGAGAATACATAGATAGCATTTTTTCATATAGCAGTAATAACGGGAATTAGAACGGACCTTTTTTATTATATGTTGTAAATAAACGTTTCGTGCAAGTTCCGATAATATTATAGACGCGAAAGTGAAAGACAGCCGTATTTTAAAAATGTATGTAAGTATGTTTGTTCGGGTGGAATCTTAGAACTCAATTTTGAAGTAGATATCTTCAACCGATTGAGCTGAAATTTTGTACACGTTAAAGTTTGGATGACAATGCATGATATGATATGTGTCGTCATTCTAAATCCAATATGGCGGATAATCCAAGATGGCGGAATAGTTCTTTGCAATGCATTTTCTACAATATAATATCAAATGAAAGGGTTTGTTGAGAGTAACAATAAAATATTTTATTTTTTATTTTTTTTACTATTATTTTTTTTCATGTCAAATAAAAATCGATCGCCAATTCCGCGGTGAAAATTAGCACTTTGCGGAAACCAGTATTGAATTCAATAAGGCTCAGTTTTGCCAAATTGGACCTGTGCCCGAACGTTCTGAATGAACACTAGGTAATCTGCAGTATAGAAACTGAATTCAAAATGGTCTTTTCAGACCTGCTGTTTTGTTTATTAGCCAGTCCCACTAATATTAAATGATTTTTTTAAATCTGGGGATGATTGTTATTCTAAATCTCGCAACATCTACTGATAGGCCGATTGAATTAAAATACTATTCGAATAAAATACTAGCATCATTTGTAGCCCAATATGACTATCATAGTGTTTACCCTCTAAAAGTTGTGCTTGGGGCACAGCGGATGAAAATATACCTACAAAAAGGGATATTTTTGCGGTTTTACTATTATACCTATCTCGAAAAATACAAACGATTTCGAAAACCTAGTCCTATTAAAAGTTTTAAAGCATTAAATTCTGCGTCTTATGGGACTAAATACATATATTTTGGACCACCTGGTCCCATACTAGTGCTCATCAAAATTGAACAAAACCCACAGATAGATATTTTAAATGCGAAAAAGTTTATACATGCGCGAGGATGTAGGTAGGTATGTTTGATACTCAACTATGCAAAATCTACTAGACGGATTTCGATGAAATTTGGTATACTGGTAAACGCAGTAGAACGCCTGCATTACCTGGACCTCCCTTGAACTTCCTTCCCATCAGGCCTTCTTACCGGTTGGTACCAGTACCAAATTCTCATATAAATTAACGAAAGTACCGGTACTTTCACAAGTTTATATGATGTTTTGATACCGATAACCAGCCCTGCTTCTGCCCATGATGGTTTTCCCCAGCTCACACTCGAACAAGCTAATTAATAAAAAATAATAAACACGAGTGACAACTCACTTAGCCCATGTCACTCGCAGGAATGCAAAGAATCTAAAAATATTTTTCACATCTAAATCTGTTAAACCGTTTAGGACTTATGGTAGAAGAAACTTACATACATACAAACATACATACATGAACCCTGAAAACATAGCACTCCTTTTTTGGTCAGTCGTGTAAGAAGAAAGCGTTGACAACTGAATAAGTTTTCAGATACGGAATAAAACTCTACTGCCACGCTTTCATGTGACAGTAATATTTTTTATAGAATAGTAGGCAAACGACGACGAGGGAAACGAGGGGTAGGGAGGACGGAAGATGGGACCGAAAGTTACTGAACTGGAGACCGTGGATGGGACGCAGAAAACAAGGCAAACCAGCTGCCCGTTGGAGTGACGACATCGCCAAAGTTGGAGGCCCATTATGGAAAAGAATTGCACAAGACCGAGAAGCTTGGCGTGCATTAGAGGAGGCTTATTACCTGCAGTGGATTAATTAAGCTGGAAAAGAAGAAGAAGGCAAACGAGCATGCGGGTTGCCTTATGGTAAGCAATCACCGCAGTCCATAGACACCAACGACCCTATGAAGGTCACTGATGCGTTGCCGACGTTTGAGTATTAAGAACAGGTAATTTTTTGTTCCGAAATGACTCTTCTCTACACTACTGTTACTATTCTGAGCTTTAAAACGATAGCAATCAGTCTCCCACCACCTGCACTTGTTCATTACGCTGACATTTGTAACAATTACCCGTTTGTTTGTAATATATTGGGTAAAACTAAACGCAGGCGTTTCCTGTTATCGCCGCCAGGCGTTTTGGGGTTCTCACACTGCTAGCGTGGATGGCGTCGCGTGTGGTCCGCCATTGCATTGTCCAGGGCGATATCGGTTTGATTTTAATACGCGGAGCGGTCTCGCGTCTTTTGCTTGTTGTTTAGTTTGAGTGATAATTGTGAATTTCCTGTTTGTTAAATAACTATTGAATTTGTGTTTGTGAAAAACTCTGTTATTGTGACTTTCTCCTGTGGGATGTGACGCGTGGCTGCTTGCTCCCATCTATCTGTTGCCGAGCCGATTTCGGGAAGAAATCTATTTATTTGTCCTGGGGAATTGAGATCTCATGGGTTAGGTAGGGTGATTAGGAAGTCCCCCTTCCCGAAGACACTCAAGTTTGGATCCGAAGAGAAAGAAGATTTAATTTGGTAAGTGCTTTTCCATTGTAATTAATTTATAGGTTAGGTTATTATATAGGGCCCTGTAGCTCCCTTCATAAGCTACGGTGGTAGCAGACTGCGTTAAGTTAGTTAGGTTTTAGTCGGGCAAACGTGGTGCCGCGTGGAGATTTTTTCCCGGTACTTATTTTTACCGGTGGTTTTTTCCCGGTGAAGTTCCGGTACAGAATTCTTCCCGCCGCTTCGTTTGTCCGGATTCGCTCTGCGCACATTTTCTGGCAGCAGAGCGTAGTTGCTCTGCACATTTTCTGGTAGCAGAGCGTAGTTTATCTACCCTCTATTTGTTCGTTTGTAAAAAATAATTAATTGTTTGTAAAAATTATTAGATTTTTCTTAGTTTGTTTGTATAAGAATATTTGTAACCTTTTTTGTATTTGTTTGCGGTTTGTACCGTGCGTTCCGGGTTTGTGCCATTCTCATACCTACCGCGGTTCTTCGTGTAGTTGCTTGACTTTGTTGTTTTTTATTTACCTTTTGTTATTTTTTGTTTGTGACTTGACGCGATGGCGAAGGCCTCCAATGCTAGGGCGACACTCGCCAACGAATTGAGATGGTTTGTGACGGCCGGAGGACTCCTGTCCCGGAAGGACAGGGAGGGCGCCATACTGCTAAGAGCGGATCACCTCCACTCACGATTGATTAGCGCGGAAGCGGCCATGGCGGCGCTTACCGAAGCCGATCTTACCCCGGAGGTCTACGCAGGTCACATGGCGGACATGGACCAGATCCTGAGTCTGCACGATGATATCGCGGAGGCGGTGACCGCAATAAGGGCGAGACAGGCTGGCGGACCAGCCCCTCGCACACCTGTTAGACAGGAAGGACCAGCGGTTACTGGTCGGCTCCCCACCCTTCAGCTGTCCCACTTTGGGGGTAGGATGGAGGAGTGGGTAGCATATAAAAATATGTTTGAGTCCCTGGTCGTAGCACGACAGGATTTGTCGAAGGCCCAGAAGATGGCCTACCTCCTCTCCACTCTTGAGGATGAAGCGCGGTCGCTCATCCAGCACCTCCGGGTGGAGGACGACCAGTACGATACGGCTTGGGAGTTATTGAACTCCCGCTACCAAAACTTACGTTTGTTAGCGGATGCGCACGCCGCACAGTTGATGGCCCTGCCCAAGGTGGCCAACAGGGCACAGTTGCGCCTGCAGTTGCTCACGCCCGTTACAGTGGCCTGTAACGCGCTCCGCACACTGGGGCTGCCGGTGGACCAATGGTCCTTTTTGCTGGTGCACATTGTATTGGGCAAATTACCCAATGACATCCGCTCGCGATTTGAGCGCGAGAATGCGGAACGGGACAGCACCACCCTACCAACATTCACTGACTTGGTGAAGTTTTTGGAGTTTGAGGCACGGGCGGCTGAGAATACCATGACGGACTCAGCGCCATCCAGAGCGCCTGAACGTAGGCCCCAACAGGGACGGCAACCGCCACCGCGTGGAGCTGGTGTGCGGGTTGCACACACGGCAGCAGTCGCGGGGGACGCGGACTGCCTGCAATGTGGCCGGATGGGCCACAGCCTGCTGCAATGCAGGGACTGGCAGAGACTGCCAGTACAAGATCGGCGCCGCATGGCAAGGCGGCATGAACTTTGCTTTTACTGTTTGGGCAGTCACTATGCACGTGACTGTCCCAGAGCCATACCATGCAGTGCATGCCGTGGGCTGCACCACGCGATGCTCTGCATGAACCGGAACGGGGATGGCACCCGGATGTTGAGGCAGAGGTCCCCTATGGGCGGGGGCGCTCCTGCGCGAAGCCCTCCACCTTTGGAAGAAGGACGCGGCTTCGCTCGTCGCACCCCCCCTCGGGAGGGGGTCGCGTACCTGCGCGGGTCTTGGCGGACCGGGACCACGCGCCTCAAGGTCATGGCCAGTATGTGGCTGGCCCGGCCCCGGATAGGGCCCCCATGGGCGGGGGCCCTAGATCGGACGTGAGAGTGGGGACACCCCCCTCCACGCGGGTTACCAATGCCCAACACATGCCGCCGCAGCGGTTTTCTCCGCCGCTGCACGAGTACCCACGGCTGGAGTACCACCCGCCGTACCATATGTATGGCCGGGCCGCGGGTTATGCCCCCCCTCAGATGGGGATGTGCACTCGCCCGCCATATTATCTGGGTCAGTGGCGCGCCCCTGGTTTGGAGAGAGTGGGGAGCCCGTAACTAGCTTGCTCCCTTGCTGGGACAGAGCCGCGGACGGTTCTGCTCCCTACCGCGGTGGTCCGCGTATGGGGTCGTAGGGGAAGCCATTAATTTGAGAGCTCTGTTGGACTCAGGGGCTCAAAGCAGTTTGGTTACCACTCGAGTGGCACGCCAGTTAGGTTTAGTCGTGGAAGACTCGCCTGTGCCACTTCTTGGAGTTGGTGGCATACAAGTGAAGTGTCTGACGGGCCAGACACTTGTCACCTTTTCTTCGCTGAAGTCCTCCACAATGAGGATCACGACTTCGGCTATGGTAATGGATACCATTGCGGGTTGGCACCCCTCGACAGACATACCGCCGGGTGTGTTGTCTTTGGTTTCGGGTCTGGATTTGGCCGACCCCTTTGTCTTTCATCCCGGCCCAGTGGACTTGCTCCTGGGCTCGGACGTATTGGGTTGGATTTTGTTGGGTACACAGAAGGCTCTGGGTTCGTCTTCACTGATGGCAGTGTCTACGATTTTTGGTTTTGCCCTGATGGGCCCTGTGTTTGATAATGGCACCGCGGAGGAGCCACCGGTTGTCGCATCTGCGTCCTTGGCCAAGACCATGCAAAGGTTTTGGGAGGTGGAGGAGCCACCTATGAGTTCCAGGATGGATCCGGAACACGCTGAGTGCGAAGCCTTCTTTCGATCAACCACGGAGAGGTTGCCCTCCGGTCGGTTTGTAACTAGGTTACCCTTTGTTGCCTCTCGTCCTAGCCTAGGGCAAAGTAGGGCGCTTGCGGAGAAACGACTGCTGTCCATGGAGCGACGCATGCAGCGTGACCACGTACTTCGCGATAAATATATTGAATTTATGCGCGAGTACGAGGATTTGGGTCACATGTCTCCGGCTCGAGTTGATTGGAGCTCAACTGAGCATTATTTTTTGCCCCACCACGCGGTGGTGAAGGCCTCAACAGGCAAATTGAGGACCGTCTTCGATGGGTCCGCACCCACTTCGAACGGGGTTTCGTTGAATCTGTGTTTGCATTCGGGTCCCAAATTGCATAGGGACATAATTGACATCATCTTGAACTTTAGAAGACATCAAGTGGTTTTTGGTGCGGACATCCGGATGATGTTCCGCCAGACAGTCATACATCCTGAGGACAGGCGATTCCAGTTGATACTCTGGCGTGAGCGCCCTGAGGATCCTGTGACGGTGTATGAACTCAACACAAACACGTATGGTTTGAAATCTAGTCCCTATATCGCCATCAGATCATTGCTTGAATTGGCAGAGCGGGAACGGATCCGCTTTCCCCGTGGGGCTTCCGTGCTGTCACGTGACTTGTATGTTGATGACGTGTGCACCGGAGCCCAAAGTATTGAGGAGGCCCTCCTACTGCGGGATGAATTGATTGAAATATTGAAGACAGGTGGCTACGAGCTACGTAAGTGGTTGTCTAATGAGCCTAAAGTTCTAGAAGGGATCCCGGAGGATCACCAACAGAACCCTCACCTGTTTGAGGATGTGGATGATCCCAACAGGATAGCGGTGCTGGGCATGCAGTACCAGCCGCTAACCGATATTTTTACATTCCAAGTGGACTTGGAAATACCAAAGGTCTGGACTAAGAGAACGGTGTTGTCCGTAATAGCCCGTATGTTTGATCCAAGCGGTTGGATCAGTCCAGTGATATTCTCTGCGAAGTGTCTTCTTCAGAGACTTTGGACTTTGGGCGTCTCGTGGGACGAGCCGCTGTTTGGTCCTCCATTGGATGATTGGCTCGAGTTGTTTTCATCGATTAAGGAAGTCAATCGGATTGCCTTGCCTCGTCGAATATTGCCCCCGGGAAATATCGAGCCAGCTTGCATGGCTTTTGTGACGCGTCGGAGCGAGGCTACGCCGCGTCAGTCTATATGCGGACAGTTGACGCCGATGGCCGGGTCAATGTCTCGCTTTTGTTAGGGAAGAGCAAGGTCGCCCCCATCAGGACTAGGCTGACTATTCCCAAGCTTGAGTTGAGTGGAGCTCACCTTCTCTCTAAATTGTTGCATCACGTTGCCAGTGAGCTGGCGGCCACGGTCGAGATACGAGACATCTTCGCCTGGTCGGATAGCCAGGTCGCGCTTGCATGGTTGCGCGCGGCCCCACATACCTTGGAGGTTTTTGTTGGAAACAGGGTTTCCCAAATCCAGAATATCGGAATTGATATAACATGGAGACATGTGCCGGGAGAGCTTAACCCAGCGGACTGTGCCTCCCGAGGTTGTACGGCACCAGAATTGGTGTCACACCCGCTCTGGTGGGGTCCAGAGTGGCTGATGGGATCAGAAACTTCTTGGCCTGTCTGTCAGACAGATGTTACTTCTTTGAGTTTGACTGGGCTCCGTGTACATGCTGTAGTCGCTGAGACGACGTCGGAGCCGGATTGGCTACTTGCTCGGTATAGCAGCTTGGATAAGCTTCTGGGTGTTACCAGTTGGATTAAGCGTTTCATACATAATTGTAGAAACCCACAGGCAAAGCGGTTGGAGCCGATTGCAGGTGCAGAAGAGCGCCGGAGCGCATTGTTGCATTGGGTCCGTGTCGTGCAGACCGGACGGTTTGAGTCAGAGCTTCGTATTTTGCGCGACGGACGCGCTAAGTTGAAGGGCGCGGTCGCTCGTTTGAACCCGTACATCGACTCGGATGGGCTTCTTCGGGTTGGAGGCAGGCTCCGGAAGGCGGATCTTCCATATGAGACTCGCCATCCTCTGTTGTTGCCCAAGGGCGGACCCTTGGTGCAGCTTTTGGTGTCTGATCGACACATTCGTAACGCCCATGCTGGGTGCAATGCTTTGCTGGCTATTTTGCAACGCGAATTTTGGATTTTGTCTGCCCGAAGAGCAATCCGTAGTGTTCTGTTTCGATGTATTGCATGTTATAGGTTGAAGGCATCCACGATGCAACCACAGATGGGTGATTTGCCCGCTGATCGAATCCGACCTTCGAGACCGTTTGACGGCGTTGGAACCGATTTTGCCGGCCCCTTTTCGATCAAGGCTTCTCCCTTTCGTAATGCCCGTATTGTGAAGGGCTATTTGTGTGTATTTGTTTGTTTGGCCACCAAGGCTGTCCATTTGGAGGTGGTATCGGCTCTGACTACGGAGGCCTTCGTCGCCGCGTTGGATCGCTTTGTTTCGCGTCGAGGTCTACCTTCCCTTATTAGGTCTGACAATGGCACAAACTATAAAGGAACTGTAAATTATCTTAAGGATGTTTCTGTGTTTATTGATAAAAATTGTACTAGTTTAAGTCAAATTGCTGCCCAAAGGGGAATAACCTGGAAGTTTAGTCCCCAAGTTGCCCCCATTGGGGAGGGATTTTTGAAGCGGCTGTGAAATCCGCAAAGACCCACCTCCGCCGCATTATCGGAGAAACGGCTCTAACTTTTGAAGAGCTGGCCACAGTGTTTTGTAAAGTTGAGGCGGTCCTCAACTCTCGTCCTCTCTGTCCGCTATCTCCAGATCCAAATGACTTGGAAGCTCTCACCCCTGGTCATTTTTTGGTGGGAGGGCCGTTGAATGCCCTGCCCGAATACCCGTGGAAGGATGAACGCGTATATCGGTTGTCGCGTTTTCAAATGTTGCAGCAAATGAGCCAGGACTTTTGGCGTCGCTGGTCGCTTGAATATTTGCATTTGCTGCAGCAAAGAGTGAAGTGGACAGACAGGACTGAGCCTCCCAGGGAGGGTGATTTAGTATTGTTAAAAGAGGCAAATTTGCCCTCATTGCTTTGGCGACGAGCTCGCATATTACGTTTGATTCTTGGCGGAGATGGCACTCCGCGTGTGGCTGAGGTGTTGGTCGACGGTTCGATTTTAAGGAGAGGTGTGACCTCTCTCGCCCGCCTTCCCGTAGAGTAAGCTAGCGGTCTGCTTCTCAGACCGGGACGGGGGATGTTTGTAATATATTGGGTAAAACTAAACGCAGGCGTTTCCTGTTATCGCCGCCAGGCGTTTTGGGGTTCTCACACTGCTAGCGTGGATGGCGTCGCGTGTGGTCCGCCATTGCATTGTCCAGGGCGATATCGGTTTGATTTTAATACGCGGAGCGGTCTCGCGTCTTTTGCTTGTTGTTTAGTTTGAGTGATAATTGTGAATTTCCTGTTTGTTAAATAACTATTGAATTTGTGTTTGTGAAAAACTCTGTTATTGTGACTTTCTCCTGTGGGATGTGACGCGTGGCTGCTTGCTCCCATCTATCTGTTGCCGAGCCGATTTCGGGAAGAAATCTATTTATTTGTCCTGGGGAATTGAGATCTCATGGGTTAGGTAGGGTGATTAGGAATTCCCCCTTCCCGAAGACACTCAAGTTTGGATCCGAAGAGAAAGAAGATTTAATTTGGTAAGTGCTTTTCCATTGTAATTAATTTATAGGTTAGGTTATTATATAGGGCCCTGTAGCTCCCTTCATAAGCTACGGTGGTAGCAGACTGCGTTAAGTTAGTTAGGTTTTAGTCGGGCAAACGTGGTGCCGCGTGGAGATTTTTTCCCGGTACTTATTTTTACCGGTGGTTTTTTCCCGGTGAAGTTCCGGTACAGAATTCTTCCCGCCGCTTCGTTTGTCCGGATTCGCTCTGCGCACATTTTCTGGCAGCAGAGCGTAGTTGCTCTGCACACCGTTGCTGGAACGGCCCGGGTCAAATTGAAAACGGTTTCACTATTAGCCGTTGCTAACGACCGGTATTCATCGAAGGAACGAAAATTAGATTCCAATTTGACGGAAATTGGGTTCGTTTTTTAAATATTTACTAATTTTGTAAATTAAATTGTGAAAAAAAAAATAGATACATAAGGAACACAATTAGGTCAATTAGGAACTTAATTAACCATTAAAAAACTCGGCACGAAAGTTACGTGGACCATACTTTTTCGAAAATTACGCCTAAGTTCAACTTTGAAGTCAGAAAAACACGAATTAAAAGTCAGAAATAAAAAATAAAAAAACACAAAATACACTGACAAATTAGAGGCACCGCGGCGCAGTTGAAATTTTCACACAAGTAAAATTAAAACATAAAACAACAGTTAACATTTAACGTTCTAAAATAAAAAGGCTTATAAAATTGTCTACGCAGCGTAAATTCAGAATTGTCCCCTAAACGTTCACAGAAGATTACTCAGCAATTTTGTGAGACATTTAAGTCAAAGCTTCGCAAGCTTTTATTTAAAATCTTTGTTTCATACGGATACAGTACCACGTCTTTATCCGTTACGGGTTAGACAGAGCCAAGAGTCGCGAGACTCGAAGGCCACCCTTAGCTGGATAATGAGCATATAGTGGAATAGAGTTTCAAATATAGTAACAGATTGGAGCCACTATATCCTACATATTGGGGGGGGCTAAATTGAAGGTATAGGAAGTTTTACAAATTGGTTAGCTCAAAAGAAGACAAGAGATGAGAGGTGGATAAGCGCTGCTACGGCAAAAATAGAAACTAAATTAGAGTTGTGTTCCATTTCTAAAAGATATACCTTTGAGAAAAACTTTCATTTTAAAGCCCTTTCTCTTCGCTCTGATCTTTGTTTTTATGTAAAAAATATCATCAACTGCTAGCTATCCAACCCGGCATTGCATGGGTAACAACATACATTATACTTAAATTTAGGTTTCTTTGGATTACAACGACACAATTTTACTCCTTGCAATGGGTCGTTCAATATTGTCCATTTGAAACTTGCATATTTAGAAATTTATTTTTACGAAAAGGTAAAAATAAACTGGTTTTTGTATGTAATTGGGGATGAGGGTAGACAGAAGTGGCATATTAAATTATGCGCCCTGAAAGAGGTAAGCAGGGATAATCCCGCAAAGTTCCGCTTCTTTATTTGACATGAGCATGGGTTAAGCCTACCATTTTTTCGACGTTCGCGTCCAAAGAAACGGAAAATGCAAATTTAGGCCCAATTAACGTTGATTAGTTTTCAGTCGACCTCTGTTGGAATAAGTCTTATGTTGTCTCTACTTATAAAATACTAGCGCCCTACTCCGGCTTCGCTCGAAAGGTACAGTCAAGAGTCAATAGCACAGTCAGAATATACAAGGCATTATGATCATTAAGGCTAGGAAATAAGGTCTTTGAGGTATGACTGCACTTATGATGCTTGACTGTACATACATAAATTGTAGCCTATGTCACTTAGTTATAATGTAGCTCTATTCGTGAATGAATTTTTGAAACCGGTTTAGCAGTTCCAAAATTTACTTCCTATAAATTAACTTACAAACACTTCCTTTATATATTAGTGTGTGATAAAGTTTAGTCTATGACTCGCATCTCTCTGTTTCATTATAGGTTATGGGCTAAAATGCTTCCACTGCGTGACGATTTTTCAGGATACTCTAGAAGAGCTGAGGTGAGGTTGATCGCACTACAGGAGTGACTGAAAGACGTACCCATAAACCACCGGGGCTATGATTCAACTATTTACAAACGTAGCATTTCGTCACATGAGTTAAAAGGGTATTTAGTAATCTGCGATATCGTGCTTCAGTTTTGTCTCAAAAGCCACAGAATTGTAATAAAGCATAGAGATATTTTAGAGATCTTGTCGTCTTAGTTCAATCTCTTTGGTTCTTGAGACACGAAATCTGCGTTTATTATTAGTGGAATAGGCCCCTGAACTTGCCATATATCCCATATGTATAGGAGTATTGTTTTGTGTGGTGTTGTGTCCCACTGCTGGGCAAAGGCCTCTCCTTTAATAAAAGGTCACACAAATCTCTGTCCACAGCAAGTAAAATATATTACTAAAATTATACATGAAAATATTATCTATCGGTAGTTCTTGAAGTTTTATAGCTATGCTCTGTAAAATCTGTTGCACTGCCGTTGCAGTCAGTTCAAGGATCGAACTATTAAGAAAATCATGATGACATAGAATAGTTTATCATGAATCAGATGATAGTAACGCGTCAGCTATAAACACTATAACAGCTATATAGTGCAATAAATTCAGCTTGACCTCTCTCGACAGAAGTGTGGCATAGATTGATATAGAGCTGAAATTACGCTGAAATATCGCACAAAGACAGGATTTATCGACGGCTAAATAGAGGTATTACTGGTAATGCCTGCCATAGAAATTGAGGCCATCATAGAAATATTGATTTCCGGTAACTGAAGTGCGAGTACGTTCAACAGCTCTTCGACCTACCCAATTCATTACAATACGTCATAATAACTTAGGAATTATTTATTTAACTGAACAACTGATAAATTATACATTTATAAATTTGAGTTTCTAAATATCCACTTAAAAATAAAACTTTAAATGAGTTATGGGTCCATTATCTAAAAAAGCAAGGCTTAACTGTCGAAATTCTCAACAAAGTTTAATCTGATAATATGGAAGTTTAATTCGGCAACAAAACGGCATCTCGCTATAAACCGGTGGAATTCGGAACGTCTTCCATTTATCCTTTATTATTATAAAATTGAGAGTCGTTCGAAGTTTTCTAATAACTTACCTCCTAGTCCCTTGTTTAAATTCCCGAAGATTCGAGGTAAAAGTCGCAGATCTCAATCAAAGTTGGTCGCTTGACGCGAAACTTTGCCAAACACCCGAACTAATAGAGGAACGTGTCGCCGATGCCAGTAAATTGGCTGAGAACATTTTTCTGTTTTCAAAAATATCTCTGGGTGGATTCAACCAATCTAAAGTACATATTATTCTTAGAATAAATCGTCAGTTATCCGAGAGTAAATGAATTTTACATTTTACCATCTGCAATTCTAAGAATAGAGAGCCTATTCGAGAATAGTTCCTTATACCACCGACATGCATGGAATATCAGAGTAATCCTAGAATAAAAATGGCGTCTGCGCGTCATATGTTCTGTCTGTCAGTGTCATACAATAATACGACAAAAGACAGTTTATATGACCTAAGCCATTGTAGTACAACGTCTATTGGCCGGGTATTATATTCATTCATATTTTGTTCGTCGTTCATTCTGCTATAGGCGTGTACTTATTCCAAGATGGAAAAACGACTATTGGTTTACTCGAGATAATAATCGAGGAATATGTATATACCTGGTATAGCTATTCGCGTATAAATATAAGTTTGGTCGAATCCACCATACGCATTTAATGTATTTATTCTAGATTTTGCTCTAAGGTTGTGCTAGAAAATAGCAATTAACTAGTGGTTCTGTCAGGTCTATTAACAGTCCCCGTCTCCTCACCGTAGCGTCACAGAATTAATATAAGTACTAGTAGCGTGTAAAAAAACTTCCTCATTTTTGCTCCTTTTTTAATTTTTTCAACAATTATACCTCTGGGCAATCCGACGTACAATGTTTCCTCCAAATATGATAGAAATCCGTTCATAAATAGCTACAGCAAACTTCCCCTCTTTTTGTCCCCATTTTCCCCCCAATCAAAAAAGCTCTCGACAAAATGTTTCAAATCAATCAAAGACTACGTGTCAAGTTTCGTAAAGATCCGTTCTGAAATGCTCGGAACAAACAATTAAACCCACAACCCACATCCCGACAAAAGCATATTCGCCAGTCTTGAAATGGAGACTCTCGCTCGCTAATCGCTATGCTTGCTCGGTTAAAAAAAGATATAACAGATGCTTAGGCTGGATTGCAGAAAAATTGAAGTTATTGTAGTGTAACAGTAACTTTGACATCCTTGAATTTTTAAACTAGTTGTCAACTGGTGCAACTCATATTTTGCCTAACCAGTATGTAGTGATGAAGGGAATGGCAAGAGAGTAGCAGTTTCCCAAGGCACAACTGGTTGGGCTACGGGGAAGAAACACTTTACTGGATTTTTGGTTCAGATAGAGTTACTTACTACCTATTCCTGTCAAAGAGATGGTGGCAATCCAGCCTTAGAGTTTATACATAGTTCACGTTCTTTCAGATAGCCTTAAATTAGATAAATTTGATTATTTCGTGTTACTACATTATTTAAATTTGAATTTTAAAACCTGCATTAACTTTTCACTAACAATTAAACATTCGTTTTAATATTTTAATTGCAGTCTCGGTAATGATTGCGCTGTCCGACGCGCAGTCCCTAATGCATATCTACTTCAAATTAAAATTGAAAAAATAAAGTTTTAGTCTGATCTACTATTAGTAAATCTGTGAGAGCTGTGGACTAATTCTCGTATTCAAATCGTAGATACGAGTACAAGCAGTGTGTGAGCGGTGCACCATTATATTAATGCTATAGCTCTGGCTGCAATAAAAATATTTTTTTTATTTTTACTTTTGACTATTGTCGCACCACTCACACATTGCAAGTCGCCAAGATATCGCAGCGATTTTTATTACGAGAATAAGACTACTGAATAGTCGTTATATAAAATAATTCGAAGAAGAAATTTGCTGTGTAGGTAATAGATATACCCTACAATATAAACACAACCAAACATTCCCCTAACCATTCCAGTGTAAAACACTATCGAACATTTAAATGGAAGGCAACCCCGCAGCTTACAGTAGTTCTTGCATCGCTAATCCGGCCCAGATACGCATCAATTAAGCCAAACTCTAAATCTTCAACTTAAGGTCGCATTAAATGAATCCCTTTGTACACAGTTTGTGAATTTGAAGGAGACATCAACCACTGAGTTATATTTATAGAGAAGATTATTATTTTTTACAAAGTCAAACTATATCGGCTGTGGCTTGTGTGGAGTTTGGACGGATATGTTGCCCGTGATGGGCATCAGCTTGCCCATGCGGTCCCTTTTAGAAATAAGGAGTACCTATCTTATATTACGCAGGAGTTCTCTCTGTTCCGTGCTGACCCCAAGGTTGGGGCGGTCACGTAGCCCGTGATGGAGGTTAATTTATCAACATCTCTTTATTGTGCATATGTGTTATAATCAAATCTTGATATTTGAATTACTTTTCTACTTGGATTAAACTGAAATGTTCACTACGCGATAATTTTCAAATGATAATGAAGCGGCTTGCTGACGAATCTGACAATATACAGCTATATCACAGATTATAAGGTATAATACCTATATAGCGCTTCTAGAGGCAGCTTGACATATTTCAAGACTTTGATTGTTTACATAGTATTGGTATTATTGACAGCACATGACTGATAAAGCGTTAGATATTATTTAGTTTGGCCAAAGTAAATGAGATAAACATCGACACTGCAAAAGCATTTGCCAATTCTATCCGTTCAATTTCATTGTTTACACTCCAAACGCATCGCGCCTACATATCCAGTGTATATGGAACCCTGATCGCGTCAAGTATATCTCTTTCTATACCTTGATTAGTAAGATCAGGGGAGGAGAGAGTGGTGTCTCCTTAATTTGGACAAGATAAACATCCTAGTGAGCTAATCCCTGGTAAATTGAAACGTAACACCGCGGATTCGCGACGTAAACTCCTTTTACGATTCCGTACGAATTTGCTGTTTGTGATAATTTACTGCGTGCATTTGAAAGTTAAGTAAGTTGCATAGACTCAATTGTAATTTGGTTTTATTGATTTATTTACTTCCATTGTTTTTCACGACCATTTTCTATTTGCATTAGACATTTCAAACCTAAAAGCACAATCAATTTTAAAATCGAAGTGAGGCATAACTTTGTTACAACGTAGAAACAAACCATACACTTAGGTTGGGTTGCACTGTCTTACATTGACAGTAACAGTGACTTTAACCGTACCGGTTAGGCAAAATATGACTTTCACCAGTTGTCAAAATAAATTAAATAGAGTCTACTTATGTCAAAAGTAAACGTAACTGTTAACTTTGACACTAATCTTAACAAAAATATCTATTTCGGTGCAACCCGGCCTTATCCTAAGGCCGGGTTGCAATCTATACATATAATAAAACAGTAAAAATATTTTGTCTGTACATTTAGTATTTTTGACTAAAATGGATAGAGGGACACTTAAAAAGAACAATAGAATGCAAAAATTTTTTTTTGGAATTTCTTGTCTGTCTGTATGTATGTACGCGTTTCACGCAAAAACTACTGGACGGATTTGAATGAAACTTTTTTTGTTGTATAGCTATTAAGTCTGGGCAACATATAGGCTATAATTGATTTTGAAAACTGGAACACCTGATGAAGAACCATAACAGAACAGCTAAACTATAAAAAAATATGGAAATGGTGCCTTAACAAAAGTCATTCAACCTGATGAGCATTTTCTGCTAACGTATAAAACTTGAAGATCTGGAACATCTGATGAAGAACTGCAAGAGACCAGCTACACTATAACATATATGGAAATGGCGCCTTAGTAAAAGTCGTTCAACCTAATGAGCATTTTCTGCTGACATATAAAAATTGAAGATCTGTAACATCTGATGAAAAGCTCCAAGAGACCAGCTACACTATAACATAATGAAAATGGTGCCTTAGCAAAATTCGTTCAACCTGATGAGCATTTTCTGCTGACGTATAAAAATTGAAGATCTGGAACATCTAATGAATAACTCCAAGAGACCAGCTACACTATAACGTATATGGAAAAGGCGCCTTAGCAAAACTTGATCAATCTGATGAGCATTTTCTGTAGACGTATAAAAATCGAAGATCCGAAACATCTGAAACAGTTTGGAACACAAAAAGACTTTTCATCTAAGCGAAACTCACGCGGGCGAAGTCGCGGGCAACTGCTAGTCTATACATATAATAAAACAGTAAAAATATTTTGTCTGTACATTTAGTATTTTTGACTGAAATGGATATAGGGACACTTAAAAAGAATAATAGAAAGCAAAAAACATTTTTTGGAATTTCTTGTCTGTCTGTCTGTCTGTCTGTCTGTCTGTCTGTATGTATGTACGCGTTTCACGCAAAAACTACTGGACGGATTTAAATGAAACTTTTTTTGTTGTATATCTATTAAGCCTGGGCAACATATAGGCTATAATTGATTTTGAAAACTGGAACACCTGATGAAGAACCATAACAGAATAGCTAAACTATAAGAAATATGGAAATGGTGCCTCAACAAAAGTCGTTCAACCTGATGAGCATTTTCTGCTGACGTATAAAAATTAAAGATCTGGAACATCTGATGAAGAACTGCAAGAGACCAGCTACACTATAACATATATGGAAATGGCGCCTTAGCAAAAATCGTTCAACCTGATGAGCATTTTCTGCTGACGTATAAAAATTGAAGATATGGAACATCTGATGAATAACTCCAAGAGACCAGCTACACTTTAACATATATGGAAATGGCGCCTTAGCAAAACTTGATTAATCTGATGAGCATTTTCTGTAGACGTATAAAAATCGAAGATCCGAAACATCTGAAACAGTTTGGAACACAAAAAGACTTTTCATCTAAGCGAAACTCACGCGGGCGAAGCTGCGGGCAACAGCTAGTATACTATAATATACAATAGTATCATATATAACATACAATAGTATCATATCATGTTGTCGCAGACTGCATAATAATTTTACAAATTATGTGTACCTATGCGAGTTTTCAGGAAGATTGATTCAGTAGATAAAGCGTAAAAAGGTAACAACCAAACAAATAAATAAACAAACTCGCTTTCGCATTTAAACTATTAGTTAGGATTATTTGAAAATTTCGACTGATACATTAAAATAGTCTCCGTCACATAAAATCGGTAAAATACAAAAGTTCGAAGCAGCGAATGCCCGCGAAAATTTTTCATTTATCGTAAAGTTGGGCTCATTAATTCCCTTTCTGAAACATTCAATTATAAGATGAGAGAGCACTTTGAGTACTTCTCAAGTTTCTGACGAAATGACAAAAAATATTAAGAAGAATTTAATTCGAGCCTTTTCCCTTCTTATTTTCTCTAGTAACAAGAGAATGATTAAATTTCAATTTAAATAGTTTTTCTTTTTAATAGAATCATCAATGTTGGACATATAATTTGCACACCAAAAAAAAGTTTGTGTTCTATAATTTCCAAACCCAGGTTGAATTTAAGGATCTTGATCAAGGATGCAATTGGTATCCTAACTAATATTATAAATGTGAAAGTGAGTTTGTTTATTTGTTACCTCTTCACGCTTTATCTACTGAACCAATCTTCCTGAAATTTCACATACATATAGTTAGAAGTACGGAGAAGGAAATAGAATACCTTTCATCCCGGGAAAAGGCACGACTCTCGTGGAAAATTCACGCGGACGAAGCCGCGTGCGAAAGGTAATAAGTAATAATTTCCAATTTAAATGAAAAACCTATCTACATCCTATGTTTGGGTCTTAAAGATATAACAGGCATTGTGTTACTTTCGAACAAAATAAAAGTTTATTTACTGGGTTGCACCGAAATTAAAGTTTTGGCAAGTTTCTGTATGGTTGGCAACAAATTGCTGCTGATAGAGATACATAAAGGAAAAAAGGAGGAGGTCTTTGCCCAACTTAAAAAAAATACTGTTTGCTTAATTTTGCGTTTAAACTCCGCGTTTTTTTAGCATTAGAGCTGATCAGTGCGTAGGTAGACAGAATAATCATAGCTACATCCAAAGCATTGAACCCGTGAAATGCGGCCTTCCACTATAGGAATCCTTGGGCCAATGATTGATGCTCTGAGCATTAATTAATCTTGCTCAAGTTCGACCCTGTTTCCCTTGATTACGCCTTACCTACTTGAAATATTTGTCGCTTACTTAGGGTATTAGAACATTACGTTAGCTTAATCTAAACATGGTTCAATCAAAGTAATAGGTAGATAATAATAATGGAGAAGACATTTTAAAATGTAACTAAATATTTCTAACAGATCTATCAACGTGTCAATTCAACGATGTAAGTATTGATAATGGCTCAGTGATATCTAGTTTGTCAATTTTTTTTTTGCAATATAAAATGACACGATGATATATCTTGAAGAAGTAACAGAAATATACTTTCTTCGTCTTAAACTTATTTTAAAATAAATATTTATATTTCGGGATGAAGGAAGCTTTTGTTCAAAATCAATAGGTAGTCCGAACAAAGAATCGACCATCTAATGATGGTCAACAAACTCACTTTCGCATTTATACCTTAGTAAGGAATTATCCATACAAGGTAAGGATAATTCCTTACTAAGGTATAAATGCGAAAACGAGTTTGTTTATTTATTTGTTTGTTTATTTGTTACCTCTTCACGCTTTATCTACAGATCCAATCTTCCTCAAATTTACCTACCTATTGTGAAGGACATAGGGTACCTTTTATCCCGGGGAAAAGCACTGTTCCCGTGGAAAATTTACGCGGACGAAACCGCGGGCAAAAGCTAGTGAGTAATATACTTAAATGTTTGAAAATGAAATTAGTATTTGCACTTCTGTGTCATTTCAAATTCACTCAATCGCAATGCGTCCCGATGAAACGCGGCCTTTGCCTGCGTAGTGAAAAGCAGACGGAAATAGAATAAAGCTCTATTCCGAAACGCCATTAATTTCGGGTAATTAACTACCTATCTTGGTGTATTTGGAATACAATACATTTTGGAGGAGTGCCGATTTGTAATCTTTCATGGGCTGTGAACTTAATGAATTGACGGTGATAGTGGCTGAGTTATTGTTTAGATTTAGTGGTAATTCGTAAATTAGGTTGCTACTGTTTCAGAATAAAGACAAACTATAACTAAATATCTGACCACATTTTGAAGTTAAAAAGCTCAACAATGTGAAAAAATGTACAAAGAGTAACAAAGTAAATCACCAATCTAGGGCAATATAAGTAGTATCAGTTTTAACACTTTGATGGAACCAGACGACTATCAGTTATAACAATAAAACTTGTTTTTTGTCAGTCGTAGTGTTCAACATAGTGTTAATTATTATCTTGGAAAAAAAATTTGTACCTATATGTCCAGTGCACATTGCACCCCGTGCACTAACCCTATTTTCCTTCCAACTTTCCGTCTAATACCTTAGGTCTCACGGTATTAGACTTCCCGTACTATTTGTATTTATTTTTAGTTTATGGATAGGGCTCGGGTGTTAGATGTTAGGTGCTAGGGTTGTTTGTTAGTAACAGTCATTCCTCTAGTAATAATTTCATGTACAGTAGCTGGCTATTACAGCACAAAAAAATACTACGCAGTGACACTTTTATTCACACCACACATACTCAACGTCACACTAATAAATAGCTAGTTGATTGTACACTATATATATGAAAGAAGGTATTTTCGATCTAACTAAACTATGTTATTAATAAAATAGTCATTATTTTAAAACCACGACATATACAACAATACAAATAAACCGACGAAATTGAACTACAAAAGGGCATCCCAAAAACACAAGGGAAAATATCTTTATAATAATTCAAAAACATATAAATGATAATACGTCGGAAAAACTAGGGGTCGCGATCATTCTGGCAATATAAGAGGTCGATTTTATGGCAACCGTAAGTGCTTTCTGACCTCCATTTTCTTTTTCAATCCCTCTGAACTGCCCCCTAAGGCCAGCGGACACCTGCGCCCTTGATATCTGAAATGTCCGATATAATTTCGACGATAACTTTGAAAATGACGTTGAATACGGAACGGAAAGGGTTGGATGTTTTTGTGACAAAAATATTTTCGAGATTATTTGATTAGGCCAATTTTTAATTTATGAGCATTATTGTCAAACCTGAGGCATCATACTCATATATCAACATACATGAGTATCCACATATAGATGATCTATATGACATTGCAGAAAACGATACAGCATTATCTGAAACTTCAGTGGACACCTACATACAGCATCGGTGTCGTAGGAACTGATCCTTATAAATATGACCCGACCGAGTCTTCATGCTGAGAAGAAGAAATTAAAATTGATCAGGTAAAGTGCATAAAAGTTGTTTTCCCAAAATTCCGACTGGAATGGAGTTTCTGGCAGTAGTTAATCTTCGTACATATACTAATAACGATCGTGTCCTTTTGAATGTGTTGCTGACACAACATGGACAGGTTAACGCGGCCGATCATCAGATTGGGACCTTGTACACGAAGATGTGTAGCACTGGAACCATACTAGAATTGACAAGTTGTTTCGTTTTTAACCATCGTCGTCAGTCAAATTATCCATATTTTTGGTACTGATTGAGAACAGGTGTATAGTGTTTACTCTTTTGCTACTATCCTCACAGACTGTTGATTCTGATCCTGATACCACATTATTCTCATCTGTCTAGTCTGCTCAAAACTTGATTGTAGTTATTATAAAGTTTTTCCTATCATTTATTAGGTAAGTTTATATAGCATTTAGGTACTACTAATGTAATCCACGAAGGAAAAGGAGGCATATACCCAGTAGTGGGTCATGGAAAGCTGATGATGATAATGAATGTAAACCACGATGAAAATAATTATGCGGTTGAGCGAAGAGCCTATGCAACGCATCAGTGACCTTTTTAGGGTCGTTGGTGTCTATGGACTGCGGTGATTGCTTACCATCAGGCAACCCGCATGCCTACTATTCTATAAAAAAAGAATTTTTATTTCTTTTATATTTGTAGTGCAACTCATGAAACAAAAAATTATTAAATGTTAGCCATCATTGTAGCCACATCCAGAACCTGACTATCCCTGATAGTTTGATTGATGGTGCGGCGTATCAGCGATGCCGGGTGCCGGGTCATCGTCTACGTGATTGATCACCCTTCGACGTCTCACGCTGAGACTTCTGTCTGCAGGCCACTGCCAAGACTTGGCAGTTCTGTTCCTATTCATGGTTGTATCTTTAGATGTGTAGATATATTTGATATGGTAACCCAACTAATCTTTCTCCAACGTTTCAAGATCGTCACGGTTGTATCTTTACATGTGTAAATATATATGATATGGGAACCTTCTAGATTTTACTAGTAATATTTTCTACCAAAAGTATTCTAATTTTTTGTGCAAAATTACAACTGATGCTGTGGTGTGTATATACCGTTTGATTTGGATTTCCTCAACGATAGAGAGATTCTTGATAACATTTTTAGGTATTTGATTCAGGCAAAGTTTCGTGCAAAGCTAGACAATAAGTATTATAAAAACGAGTGTTTATTGCAGTTTTACGCTAGTATAAGTAGGTCCTCAAATCTACTTGTTAGTCCTACGACCACTAGATGGGGCAAGGGCCTGCTTCATCATCGTAATTTATCTTGGGTTATGCGCTTCACATCAGACCCAGACGACTGACTTTAACTTCTTGAACGGTCCACCGCTAGGTTTACTAATCTTCTTTGCCTGAGGTGCCGATCGCGACCTGGATACTTTCAAATAACCTACTTCAGGTGATATAGGCTTTACAGGTAGGACAGATACAGTAGGGTGGGTCATTTTTCAAAAAAATCGAATTATTTTACAGATGGGTGGGGATTTGGTGCCTAATAGGATATTGAAAACGTAAAAAATATTTAAAAAAATATTAATTAATAGGAAATGCCTCCACAACGCCTCCGAAAACTAAAAAAAAACATTTTTTTGATACATTTTATTTTAATTTTTTTAAATAATTAAAACGCTCGTGTGTATTACAGTTATTTTAATATTAAAGAAAAAGGTGTAATAACACGAAATAACTTAAAATAAACATAAACAATAACTTCTAGAAAATAATGAAAAACAAAAAAAAATACCTAAATAACTAGAACTTAAAATCTTTTTTACTCTTAAATTGAGGCATGATTTCTCTGCTTTTTATGTGTGTTTTTATAAATCCGTCTCTTCTTACTGGCCTACACACTGAAGCTGATACTTCAGTTATAATTTTCACGCATATTTCAACAGCTTGAATGTGGCAACAGCTTGAATGTGGCTTGTGTGGTATCTTCTTTATTTTCGGCAGCACTTCTCCAACCATCTCTGAATTGTTAATTAATCTGATATTTAATTCTTGTTAAGAAATCCTAGAATTGGTGGTATCGAAATATCTCGTGTTGGAACCATATTAATATAATCTTGTGCGGAAAAATTGAACTTAGGCAATTCAAAAATACGAATTGTAGAAGAGGGAAGTGACATCAAATTTAATATCTTTTTTAAAGCCAATACATGGCCAATACTATGATCATCATCCAGCATTGCCAAGATGATGTTAGCAGGATGCCCGACAAAGCCATTTTTCTGTGTTACAGGATCGATTATCTATTTCAGTGAATCCGGAAGATAACGTGAGATTATGATTGTTTTAAATAAATGATTATGCAGGTACAGGATCTAGATAGATAGACTGAGGTGACTCCATTTCAGTAGCAACATGATTAGCAGATGAGGATAACTCCCTTTTAGAAGCACGACTTTGTTTGCGTAATTTTCTTTTAAAAGTATCTCATTTCTACGTGTAGTCTTGATATTAATGCCGCAAATTATAATTTTTTGATCATTTCATTGATCTAACAGAAAGTCGCGTTGTTGTAGCGGTATTTTGAGACTTTTAATACAAGAACAGTTTTTAAAATTAACACACTTGTATGTAGCAATGTCAAACAAACGTTCACTGCTGTCCTTAAAAAAAAACATTTTTTCTTGTAACTAGGACAATTTTTCCGCTGTTTGAATAGTTCTTGAATATTCTTGTACTTATCATGGTAGCACCTGTTTCGTGACAATATATTGCAGTGTTCTGCTATTGTCAAAGAACTTTTTCCACAGTTCTTCAACCCCTGCAGCCACCAGTTGATATGATTCGGAGTATGATTGTCCATTATTTTGTAGCCATAACAAATACAACATAACTTGTACGTAGGCAAAACATTATGTGGTAATTCCTGTGCAAAACCAAGTATTGGACAAGTAAGTGAACTTCTTTTTAACGCCATAATTAAAGTTGCAACTCACAAATTATACTAAAATATTTATTCAACACTCCATGTCACTAAGTGTTAACTACGGGCTATAGTCAATAATTTGTAGCATCAATAAAATGTTTTAGAGATCTACCTACTGCAATTTTTAACATAATGTTACCAGTTTTTTTATCTATAATTAAACTATAATAAATAATTTATTGAAATTATTATTATTTATCCCTATTATTAATTAAAAAAAATATTTACGATGTACCTTGAATTAAGATTTTTTTAATGTATTCAATTGCTTTGTGGAGGCACTTACTGACTTCAGTTATTTTTTTAATTATTTTTCCCGGAAACCTATGAATATATAGCATAAAAATTGCACCCATCGTTTTTATAAACTGAGATTTTTTTTTTCCCCATACATTGATCGATCCACCCTAAGATACAGATATACAGGGTCAATTTACCTTGCTTCTACAAAGAATATCACGTTCACGTTGTAAATAAAGTCTTTAACAGCAAAATGAACGCTCCATTATCCAGACATTACGCATTCTCTATACGTGACCGGTATCCGGACTTATCCGGGTCCGTTCGAAGTGGGTTTAATTCTAGTTCATTAAACATCGTAGAGAGCACTTGATTCGGGTAAGCTGCAAAAAGGTGTTTGAAATTCCATTGGACAGCTGCATCGGTGAACGAGTGGCGTTATGAATTTTCAAGTGTAGTGATTGGTTCAATTTTTTTACGTATGCGAGCGGTAAACGTTGAATTGCAAAAATACTTTGTGACTAGTTTTGTATTAATTGTCGCGAGGTTAAAAACCATCCTCAAAAATCTTCTCTTCTCAGTAGTTTTAAATTCGTTTTTGTAAATGTTTAATTTGTCAATAGTAATATCCTGAATAATTTATAAATCAGAACATCTCTATATCATCACACCTCTCGTTTGCGTCGGGAGTTAAAACCTTCATCCACACACCCAGGGACCCCCACAGTTCATTTCACTGTAAGCGTCCGATTCGTGTTCGTTTCCATCCCGTATCATTATTTATTGTTATCGTTTCCATTCCATGGTTTGGCAACTTTGGTCACTACTTTTATTGTACCCTCCTTAGACCCATTGACTCGACCTTAGATTTGATGTGTACCATCCTTTTCTTTGCTTTTCTGCAATATTTGGGAGTGATTTCATTAAAAGGAACGGAAGTGTGTAGCAGAAAGCCAAAAGCGCACGTGGGGGTAGATACAGTTAGATGTTTATTGTGCAATACGTACATGTTCGCCTAACCTCGACAAATCTCATCGTACATTGCTTCGTTTTGCAATACGTATATGTTCGCCTAACCTCGACAAATCTCATCGTACATTGCTTTGTTTAAATTAAAACTTTGTTTTGACACAAGACAAAACTAATTAAAGAAGATTCGACATTATTATATGGAAAGCATGTGAGGGACGTGGTGAATAATAAATAAAGCAGATGTCCACGTACCCAAATAGATTTATTTCCAGAAGGAGAAAGATGAAGGATGATAGTCCAAGTACAAGCGAAAACAGAAGAAAGTCACAAGATACACACGCACAGATATAGAATAGAAAAATAGGCACAATTCTATGAAATAACAAATAAGTAATATGCGATTATGCAAGCGGAAAAAACTAAGTACAATTGGCGCGGGCTTCGCGCGGCAGTGCCAAATCGAGACTGGTTATTTGACCGAGCGATAGCGGATTCCGGCCGGCGCGGCGCGGCGGCGTACGCGCAAGTATAGTTATACGGATATGATGCGGTCCAACCGGTCCGCACCACATACATACAACAACACAACGGGTTTGCCGCGGCGATGCCCGTGAATTAATCTTGTCTGTACATAAAACTTGTGAATGGGAATAATGTATGAAATGTAAGTGTGAAAGTTGAAAGAAAGGTAATAAACATACGATATTATATATTATATTAATTCGTGTATATAAAATGTAAATATAAATAATAGAAAATAAGTGGGAGCACCCACATCACCCCCCTCCAGAGACCGTGTCTACGGGCGATAATAGTCAGGGAATCTTACCCGTCTTCCCGAGCTAGTTGTACGCACAATCTCTTTAGGTTGTTGTGTGCAAGTTTGAGTGGGTGTTGAGTTGACCTGTGAGTTAGGCTGTTCATCGAAATGGTCAACGGTGTCGTCGGACAGCATGAAGACCGGCTTTAGGCGATCGACAGATACTGTCACGTCTTTACCGTTTATACGGATTTTATAAAATTTATCACCCCTCTTAATGACCTCATGAGGACCTGTGTAGGCTGGTCTAAGCGCACCACGCAGCACGTCATCCCTTAAAAATACGTGAGTACATGTAGCCAGATTTTTAAAAATGAAAACTTTGCGGGTCGTATGTTGCTGAGTAGGAACTGGGCGGATATTTTCGACCAAAGACCTTAAGCGCGCTGAAAAATCACTGATATCGGTGGTATGCTCTATATTACCGGTGTCAAAATAATCACCAGGGAGACGAAGAGGCTCTCCATATACTAGCTCCGCCGAAGATGAGTTAAGGTCTTTTTAAAAACCGCCCTGACACCTAGTAGCACAAATGGTAGGGATTCTGTCCAATTAGGGTCGCTATGGCAAGTAATTGCATACTTGAGCTGCCGGTGGAAACGCTCCACCAAGCCATTGCATTGCGGGTGATACGCTGTTGTTCTGCGGTGTCTAAAACCTATGGTTTTGGCTAGCTGTTGGAACAGCGCCGATTCGAACTGCCTGCCTTGATCAGTAACGATGTCGGTGGGACAGCCGAATCGGGATACCCAGCACGATATAAATGCTTTGGCCACAGTATGCGCAGAGATATCAGTTAGAGGGACAACTTCCGGCCATCGCGTGAAGCGATCGACGATTGTCAAACAATAACGATAGTCTCCGGATGGAGGTAGGGGTCCGATCAGGTCTAAATGGACGTATTTAAAGCGCGCCAAAGGTAAGTCATGTGTGCCTAGAGGCGATATGACATGTCTAGTTACCTTCGTGCGTTGGCAGGTTAAACACGCCTTAGACCAGTCGCGGCATTCCTTGCGCATACTGGGCCAGACGTATCGTTCCGCAATCAGATTGGCGGTAGCGTTCGCACCGGGATGACTCATAGAGTGCAGACAGTCAAATATCTGCTTTCGCAGGATTTTGGGGACAAATGGCCTGACCTTCGATGTACTGACGTCGCAGTACAATTCTTGGCGACTGCCAGGGATCTGTCGTTTGACGAGGTGAAGGGAATTGTCACCTTTTAAACAGTCTGCGAGTTCGGCATCGCTGGTTTGAGAGTGTGCTAACACTTCTAGATCGACAGGTGCTCGCAATTCCTCAATGCGCGAAAGAGCATCTGCAACCACGTTGTCTCGGCCCGAAATGTGTTGAATATCGCTGGTAAATTGCGAGATTAGGTCTAGGTGCCTGTACTGACGTGGCGTGCAGTTACTCTTCCGCTGGTGGAATGCATAACAAAGCGGCCTGTGATCAGTGTACACCGTGAAGTGTGTAGCCTCCAGCATATGCCGGAAATACTGAATGCTCTCGTAAATCGCCAGGAGTTCCCGATCATATGGTGAGTATTTCCTTTGGGAGGGGCTCAATTTCCGTGAGAAAAAGGCTAGAGGCTGCCAATTTCCGTCCTGTAATTGTTGTAGGACTCCACCTATCGCAATGTCAGATGCGTCAGTGACGAGTCCTAACTTGGCTCCAGTTTTGGGGTGTGACAAAAGAGCTGCTGAGCACAGACTTTTTACAATCCTCAAAAGCTTGCAGCGAATTTCCCCTTAAGTCTACTGGCTGTGAAGGTTTCACCGCTCCTATCAGAAGGGCATTTAAGGGAGCTTGGATTTTTGCGGCGTTGGGAATAAATCTCCTATAAAAATTTGCCATACCCAAAAATCGCCTGAGCTCTCTTATCGTTCTGGGAGCGGGGAAATCCACGATGGCCTGGACCTTGCTTTCCAGAGGCTTAGTTCCAGCTTCGGATATAGTGTAGCCTAGAAATGTTACCTCAGGGACACCAAAAACACATTTCGCAGTGTTGATCAATACGCCATAGTCTCGCATGCGGCTGAAAATTTGGTGTAGGTGTTTCTCATGCTCTTCCTGAGTCCTGGAATATATTAAAAAATCATCCAGGTAGGGGTAACAAAAATCTAGGCCACGGGTCATCTCATCAACAAACCTCTGGAAAGTTTGGCCTGCGTTTCTCAGACCAAAAGTCATAAAAGGAAATTCGTACAAACCGAAGGGTGTCGTGATGGCAGTTTTCGGTATATCCTGCTCCTCCACAGGGATCTGATTGTACGCCTTAACTAAGTCGATTGTGGAGAAGAACTTACAATCAGATAGATAGTGCGAAAAATCTTGGATATGGCGGATAGGGTACATATCGGGTATAGTGCGTGCGTTGAGCAATCTGTAATCCCCACAAGGACGCCAGCCGTTATCCTTTTTCGACACTAAATGCAGAGGAGACGCCCAAGGGCTGTCCGATGGACGAGCTGTGCCGTTACCTAACATTACCTCAAATTCCTGCTTTGCGATTTTCAGTTTGTCAGGTGCTAGTCTTCGCGGCTGACAAGATACAGGAGGACCTGGGGTGGTACGTATGTGGTGTTTTGTGTGATGTTTGGCGCTGCCTGGTGTACCAGCAGGACGTGTAATTTCTGGATATTGAGCTAGAATTGCGAGATATTTATCAGAAGAAGTATTAGAGTAACCAGTCATGATTTTGACGCTCGATACTAAACTAAGTAAACTAGGATCAACTATGCTAGCTACAGCGCTGATATTGGTTGTACCATCGACTAGCCTACGGTTACCTACGTCGACCATGAGCCGGTAATGCTCGAGAAAATCTATCCCTATTATGGGCTTAGTAACGTCAGCTACTACGAAACTCCAGGGGAAATCACGACGTAACCCTAAATTTAAT
Source organism: Ephestia elutella (assembly GCA_018467065.1). Classification (NCBI taxonomy): domain Eukaryota; kingdom Metazoa; phylum Arthropoda; class Insecta; order Lepidoptera; family Pyralidae; genus Ephestia; species Ephestia elutella. The sequence continues at coordinate 14,366,188 of CM031580.1, read as the reverse complement.
TTTAATTGTAAGTAACCGTATGTGTCGATGCTAGAACCATTAGCGGCACTTAGTTGGTACGCAGTTTTGTTACGAGGTTCACTGAGGGCGTTCACTGGATATACACACAAATCACTCCCGGTGTCCACCAAAAACTTTGTTTTTGACGCACGATCGACGACGAACAGGCGACCAGTATGGCTATGGCAATCATCGGTCGCCATCACTGACTGCCTGTGGAGTTTTCCGACTTCTCGTAATCGCAGGGCTGGATGCATCTTCTCGCTTGCGCTTGGAATTTATAATGGTACCAGCACACAGGGAACTTCCGATAATTAGAATTCGTCCTGCGTGATAATGATCGATCTCGTCTACCTCCTTGCTGTCTCTGACTGGACCGTGATCGTCCGTCGACCTTGGTTGTCAACGCGCTGACTTGCCTTGTCAGCTCCGCGACTTGTCGTGTAAGCTCGCTGATAGGAGAAGATGCTGCAGAAGCTGCTGCTACCTGGGCGGCGGGCTGGGCCATATCATTAATGCGATCGGCAAGTTCCGCAAGGGCAACTAGGGAAAGGGCTGCCTGAGAAGCTAGGATCGGCTGCATGCTAGCTGGTAGGCGGCTTGTCCAAATAGTCCGTAGAAAGTCCTCTGGTATTTTAGGACCCGCGAGGTGCTGAAGGTGGCGAAGGAATTGCGAAGGCTTGCGACTTCCAAGCTCCTCATGCATAAGTAACTGTTTTACCTTATTCTCGCGGGACACTGAGAGTCTCTTAATAAGTTCAGCTTTCAGACGGTTATAGTCGGGTGGGCCGACCAAAATGTCCTCGACGTCCGCTGCGTACTGCCTGTCCAAAGTTGCCAAGACGTGGTAGAACTTCGTCGCGTCATCGGTGATCCGCATGATTGCAAACTGGCCTTCGACCTGAGCGAACCATATCGCTGGTTTTTCTGGCCAAAATGGCGGGATCCGCATGTGGTGTGGTGGTGTAGGCGCCAAAGGTGCGGTAGGATCGAGCGTGGCATTCTTAGAATCTGAGTCCGCCATTTTGTCTTGCCTTTTTGTGCGCACGGTTACACACGGGGTAGCCTCGTCGTCGCTGGACATCTTTTCCAATTCTTCTCAATGTGTTTGTAAGGGTCACCAGTGAGGGACGTGGTGAATAATAAATAAAGCAGATGTCCACGTACCCAAATAGATTTATTTCCAGAAGGAGAAAGATGATGGATGATAGTCCAAGTACAAGCGAAAACAGAAGAAAGTCACAAGATACACACGCACAGATATAGAATAGAAAAATAGGCACAATTCTATGAAATAACAAATAAGTAATATGCGATTATGCAAGCGGAAAAAACTAAGTACAATTGGCGCGGGCTTCGCGCGGCAGTGCCAAATCGAGACTGGTTATTTGACCGAGCGATAGCGGATTCCGGCCGGCGCGGCGCGGCGGCGTACGCGCAAGTATAGTTATACGGATATGATGCGGTCCAACCGGTCCGCACCACATACATACAACAACACAACGGGTTTGCCGCGGCGATGCCCGTGAATTAATCTTGTCTGTACATAAAACTTGTGAATGGGAATAATGTATGAAATGTAAGTGTGAAAGTTGAAAGAAAGGTAATAAACATACGATATTATATATTATATTAATTCGTGTATATAAAATGTAAATATAAATAATAGAAAATAAGTGGGAGCACCCACACATGTATGTGACCTTAACTGATAAATTCTGCACCAAACAGAATAGGCGGCGATGATACTGCTTATAATTGGTTCTTCTCTTATTCTTTTGCGGCTCACTTCGTCCATTGCAGGACATAAGCCTCCTATGTAATTGGTTAGGAATACCTATACATATTTCCAAATTTTTAAATTATTAAAGGGACGGCACAATAAAAACAAAGAGAGTAACCTTAGATTCGTTCCGATTGCCTGCCTGCCCGTTGTTTATTTTAGTTAAGGCATAATATTTGACATTTATTTGGGACAGCTTTGAATCTCTCGGTAGTATTGGTCTTATTTAAGTCTGATTCCAGTATGATATGCGTGTTGTTATATTTATTTGTCTTTGAATGTTCTGTTTTATATGAATCGTTAAGGGTTTTTATTGACTTTTTAGATAAGGATTTTCTTGATATATTAAAAAATATTTCTATATTTTGAACGTTATTTTTGTTGTCCAACTGCATTGACGTTTTTGCATGTTTTGCAAAATTAATTTCTGAAAGAGGACTTTCTCAATTTTTTGTCAATTTTATTCACTTTATGAGAGGCCTATGTCCAGCAGTTTTTCTTGTTGCTGAGATGATCATGAATCATCATCATCTTAGCCACAAGAATATTCAAAAAATTGTATCATCATTGATGATACAATTTTTAGAACAAAAGCTATGGACTGCCCTACACATGAATATAATTTAAGTAATTCTAAAATGTAATCAAGTAAAAATATAATAAAACCAGCCATTCTGGACAAGGCTGGTACTCAACAGGCATATGACGTACAAAAAACATAAATTCAACATGTCGAGATCAACCGACAAGGAAAATAGGGGGCAGGGTCGTTCCCTTTGCTCTAAATTCATATAAAAAACGTGAGACGACTGACAATGTACCTAGTTACCGATATACTTTACCTGGAAGGGCCTAGGTCATAGTATATACGTTTTCATAAACAAGTTGTCGATTCGTATCTCAAAATAATCTTCTTCTGTACTGTTTCTTATCCTATATTTTTGCCTTACGCTATCCATTTTATTTCATTTAAATATTCCTTTCAAATACTTGGTTGACTGGAAAAAATCCCTACCCGGGATAAGTCTGCCATACACCTTTCTTTTTGTTTCACTATTTTTTGTATTTTTCTTATTATATGTGCAATAAAGAGTTTACAAATAAACAAACGAACAATAATAAATAACTATGTATATACAGACAAATCAAACAGATTGAGCCCCCAAAGTAAGTTCAAGACTTGTTTTATGGGATACTAACTCAGCGATACTATATATTATAACAAATACTTATAAAGATAAAAATCCAAGTCCCATCTTAATCTGACCAGTGATCGAACCCGGGACGGGTGTGATAGCGCCTGGCATAATGACCACTAGGCCACAGAGGTGGTCAATGTAAAAAAAGTGCCTTTTACACAATTCTTGCTACCGGTGTGTAAAAAACACAACTATTAAAAATTCATCAAGACACGATTATATAAAAACACTAGCCACGCCCCGGGGCTTCGCTCCCGTGGCATTTCGGGATAAAAAGTACCCTATGTGCTATTCCCGGTATTTTTCTACCCGTATACCTAATTTCATCGAAATCCGTCCAGTAGATTTTGCGTGATTGAGTAACAAACATCCTCACAAACTCACAGACTCACAAACTCACATCCAAACTTTCGCATTTATAATATTACTAGCTTTTGCCCGCGGCTTCGCCCGCGTGAATTTCCCACGGGAACAGTGCTTTTTCCCGGGATAAAAAGTAGCCTATGTGCTATTCCAGGTCATTATCTACCTCTGTACCAAATTTCATCGAAATCCGTCCAGTAGATTTTGCGTGATTGAGTAACAAACATCCTCACAAACTCACAAACTCACATCCAAACTTTCGCATTTATAATATTAGTATGGATGGATAATATTACTAGCTTTTGCCCGTGGCTTCGCCCGCGTGAATTTCCCACGGGAACAGTGCTTTTTCCCGGGATAAAAAGTAGCCTATATGCTATTCCAGGTCATTATCTACCTCTGTACCAAATTTCATCGAAATCCGTCCAGTAGATTTTGCGTGATTGAGTAACAAACATCCTCACAAACTCACAAACTCACCAACTCACAAATTCACAAACTCACAAACTCACATCCAAACTTTCGCATTTATAATATTAGTATGGAAGTATGGATTAGGATAGGATTAGGATATTAGGATTAGGATGACACGTGTACTAACAATGGTAATTTAATTAATGATAAAATGAGTCTACCCAGAAGAACCTTGATCTTAATGTGTTTTACAAATCAAAATCAGATAGGTACTATGTCTCGGGACATCTTCTTACCAACTTAAACACTCTCAAACGAGATAAAGCAAAGTTTACAAAAGTTAAATATACCCACCTTAATAATTTAATCAGTACAACTCAATTTACAAAGTACTAATCGCAAAATTAAATTTTGAAGTTAATTGAAACTTAATACCAACTGTGTTGTCGGTTCATTTGTTTCTTATCCTCCTTAACTTTCATATCGTCTGATGAATGGAGAAGGTCAACGTGTACTTACCCTGGGAAGTGTAATTTGGGGACTCCTCATAAATAGGGCTGCCGTTGCCTCAATTCAGATGAGTTCGTTTTAATTCGCTATTTTGAAACGGACGCAGATAATCAATGACAGTCAGGCCCAAATTCGTGACCCGTATTTTTCAACAAATTGATACGAATATACGTTCAATTTAACAATTAATTAACGAGAAGACGACGAGTCTTTGTTAGTGAAATATGTAATTACTAGCTGTCGCCCGCGGCTTCGCCCGCGTGAGTTTCGCTTAGATGAAAAATCTCTCTTGGAGCTTTTCATCAAATGTTCCAGATCTTCAATTTTTATACGTCAGCAGAAAATGCTTATCAGGTTGAACGACTTTTAATAAGGCGCCATTTCCATATATGTTATGGTGTAGCTGGTCTCTTGCAGTTCTTCATCAGATGTTCCAGATCTTCAATTTTTATACGTCATCAGAAAAAGACAGACAGACAGACAGACAGACAGATAAGAAATTCCAAAAAATTTTTTTTGCTTTCTATTATTCACTTTAAGTGTCCCTCTATCCATTTCAGTCAAAAATACTAAATGTACAGACAAAATATTTTTACTGTTTTATTATATGTATAGATAATTATTGAAATCACGCCAGTTTTATTTTGTTTCCGCTCCATATAGTATAGCGTAACAGTAACAAATTAACTTATACGAGTCTGTGCCCGCGACTTCGTCCGCACATCTCAGTTTCTCATTAGCCTGACATTAGGCTAGACTGTAATGATATTAGCGTATTAAATTATTTATATAGATACGTTAAGTAAAAGGAAAAAAAAATCTCAGTTTCTAAGCGGGGCGTATCGAGATTAAACTAACGCCAGATTTTAAGTTAGACCTTCTATAATACAACAGTGAAAACCGCATCAAATTTGGTCCAGTAGTTTTTGCGTGATGCGCGTACAAACATACAGACAGAAAGACAGACAGACAAAAATTCTATTGGCCCTATGAAGACCCCTCATAGTTTTTCTTAAATATCTTCTATGTACAGACACCGAGTAGTAACAGTTTTATTATATGTATTGATGATTATACGTGCTGCTTTCTACTCTTGCTGGCATATGGGCACACTCCAGGTGATATTTTTCCCGTATTTTCATCGAAATCCGTTCAGTCTATTTTGTATGATTGAATAACAAATATCCGTAAATTCTCTCACACATTCGAATTCATAACACACGACTACTCGCATGTTATAAATTCGAAGTGTGTCGACATGTAGAATATTTATTCGTGTGTTCATAATGTTAGTAGGATAAATACTTCGCGACATAGCAACAATAAATTGGAGCTCGATCGATGCCCACCCGACAAATCTCTTCTACTTCATCAAAACGCTATCTGGCAACCACAATAACGATAGCCAGGCCGTAATTCACAGTTATAAATTTAGGGTTAAGGTGACAAATGGGTAACCATAAACCCGTAGATGAAGGGTACCATACTAACCCATAAAATGTTACTTACATTCTGTTACAGCTCACTTTACGATGTCTCTGAAGGTGTTCAACCATTAACACCATAATAAAAGTAAGAATTATTTGCATGAGTGGTAATTTGCGCTTGACACTTTAAGGAATGTTGATGGAAGATAGTGTGACATAAAATGTATGTTTTAGTATTATCCCTTTAGTACCATATATAATTTTGTAGCTTAAGTGTTCTCTTATTTGCGCAGGATGTTATAGATATATAGATGGTATTTTCACCGATTTTTATATTTTATATTAAATTTTTTCAAATCTATTTTATATTAAACTAGCTTTCGCCCGCGGCTTCGCCATTTCGCAATTTCTCTTCCCACGGGAACAGTGCTTTTTCCCGGGATGAAAGGTGTCCTTCTCGGTACTTCTAACTATGTGCATACAAAATTTCAGAAAGATTGGTTCAGTAAATAGAGCGTGAAGAGGTACCTAACAAACAAACAAACAGACCAACAAACAAACAAAGTCACTTTCGCATTTATAATATTAGTTAGGATTTATATTCCATAATCCCTCAAGCCGTACGATTACTAATAAATCGATACTGAGCTAATTAATAGGACATTAATTTTAATTCAACAATTTAATCCACGTGCACTAACGTAGGTATATAATATTGTAGTACAGCTTGCGTATTACTAATCATTTTTCCTGATAATAATTTTTAATCATGCCCCAAAAGACTGACTGAGGTAGAGGGAAAGTTTACATGAAAACAAGCAGCTGGCAGCAAGGAGCTGGTAACACCTACTCCTACTAACATTATAAATGCAAAGATGAATGTTTGTGAGTTGAGTATTTTGAGTAACTAACAAAACCATGCAAAATCTACTGGATGGATTTTGATGAAATTTGGTACACTGATATAGAAATGCCGGGAATAGCACAAATGGTATATTTTATCCCGAATTTCTGATGGAAACACACGCAGCTCATACTGAATAAATGCAAAAGTTCCTATAGACAAGCGATTATGAGCGGAGTCCCCGATTCCTAATTACACGTTTGACCGGATCCGACCTTACTAAAATGCCTACTCAATAAGAAAAGTTATATTACTTTTGTTTGAATTCATCTTGATTCCAAACAGGTATTACCTATGTACTTTAGGTACAACTCCGCAGATGTTTGAATGTGCTGTTTATTTCAAAATTATTACACAAATGGAACACCTAGAGAAGCACATAGTTTTTTAGGGTAAGGTAAATAAATTTAATTCCTCATTTCCTTAAAGTCTTACCAGACATAGATTTGTGAGGTATCCTTAGATTCTTTACATTATCCCGGGTAACTTAAGGTATGTCCATAACTGCAATAGTTATTTTTTTTTAATTAGTAATACAGCAATGGATTTGCACCTTCAGCTTCGTCGAGACGTTTTCACTTTTAAGCTCAAGTTTTAATGAGAAACTTTACACCCGAAACTTTCGATTTTGATGAACGTTTCCGCTTAAAACTTCAGATTTTTCAGCACCTGATTGGAACACGAAGCCGTGTTGTTGAATTTTAATTAATTGGAAGCCGGAACATCGGTATGATCAAACGGAATACTTGTATAACAAAATACACCTAATTGTGCCTAAGGTAATGTAAAATTTTGTAATATTTCTTGCGATATTGAATACCTATTAAACTTATTATAAAGGGAAGAATTTTGCATAATTTGTTCTATAAAAGTTGGTTGTAAGAAGTTGTTTGGCCCATATGTATGTAGGTACTAGCTTTTGCCCGCGGCTTCGCCCGCGTGAATTTCCCACGGGAACAGTGCTTTTTCCCGGGATAAAAAGTAGCCTATGTGCTATTCCAGGTCATTATCTACCTCTGTACCAAATTTCATCGAAATCCGTCCAGTAGATTTTGCGTGATTGAGTAACAAACATCCTCACAAACTCACAAATTCACAAACTCACAAACTCACATCCAAACTTTCGCATTTATAATATTAGTATGGATTCGGATCAAATCTTGCAATCTAATTGAAACTAATTCCGTTTGTCCCACATAATTGAAATTTCACACTTCGGTTAATTTCCAAATAACAATGCACCTATTTCTGTACCAAGGATCGGATTCTAACAAGTAAACTATTCAACGGCACTGCACGGACATTATATTTTTGTCACATAAGTATTTAATGCACCAAAGGTCTCCCTGAGGAAAAAGATTGGGCCAAAAATGATTTCACAGAATGATTTCCTTGTAAAAATACTCATTTCACTTCATCGAAAACTCAAAACTATCTCTAGTATTGAGAATAAATTTTAGGATGTATGCAGTTTAATTCTTTAGTCAATGTCTGTAGTCATAGATAAATATTTTTGTATCTATGCTTCTCGTTTTTCTTGTTGTTTAGCGAAGTATTTCTGCTGTACAATAAATTGATATTTAATAGAAATTCTCAGTATTATTCATTAAAAGGCCCTAACCTTAATAGGTTATTGGGCCCAGGACACGCGGGTGCTAATAATATTGAAGAACAGTATTAGAACAACAAAGAAAAGAAGACGGAAAAAAAATGCTGGTTGCCGTGTGAAAGAAAACAAAATGGAGTCGAAAATGAATGTCGAAAAATTCGATGGAAATAATTTTCGTCAGTGGAAATTCCAAATAAAATGTGCACTGCGTGCAAAGGGAATAGATTTATGTACGCCAAAACCAAAAGAAAACGCTGAAAATTGGATTAGAAATGATGGAATTGCGATGTTTATCATTTCTTCATCAATGGATTTAAAATTGATATCTTTGATAGAAAATTGTGAAACTGCCAGAGAAATCATGACTAAGTTGGAGTCAATATATGAACGGAAAAGTGAAATGACAAAGATGATTTTACATGAAAAATATTATCAATATAAAATGTCTCCAGGCGAAACAATGGCGCAGCATATATCAAATATTGAAAATTTGGCGCAGCAACTTCGAGAATGCGGTGAACAAATTAGTGACACAGCTGTCATCACAAAAATGTTGGGTACTTTGCCATCCAAGTACAGAACTTTAAGGCAGGCATGGTTGTCGTTGGATCCCAAATGTCAGACGATTCCTAACTTGACTGCTCGATTACTGGATGAAGAAGCCAGTTTGACGTGTGAGGAAGAAGTTGAGACAGCTCTTGTGGTGTCTAAGCCCAAGAATACGCAGAAAGGTACAGAAGAGCAGCAACCTAGAAAAGGTAACCAGAAGCATAGATTTGAATGCTATAATTGTGGAAAGAGAGGTCATTTTGCCAGAGAATGCCGTGCACCTAAAAAGTCTAAGAAACCGCAGCAGGATGGGTCGATGTTAGCATTTAATGTAGAAAACGACAATGTTTGCGAAGAAAACAAATGGATAATGGATAGCGGTGCATCGGCGCATATGACGTATAAGAAAGAATATTTTGCTGAGTTCGTGGAGTTTAAAACATCATTACGTTTGGGAAATAAGCAGCTTCTTGAGGTAGAAGGAAAAGGATTTGTAATGATAGAACGCCTAGTGCATGGGAATTGGGAGGCTAGCAGATTGGAAGAGGTGTTGTATGTGCCTCAACTACGCCGGAATCTATTTTCAGAAGGTGCGATTATGCGAAAAGGTTATACAATCGTAAAGAAAGGCGCGAGTGCTATGGTTTATAATAAGAATTCATTAGTAATGAGTGCAGAATTAAAAATGAACAATTTATATGAACTGAACATCAGAACAGTAGTTAATAGTTGTTACGTAGTACAAAATGATCTGAAAATATGGCACGAGCGGTTAGGACATGTAAATTTAAAGGAAATAAAGAATATGTGTGCTAAAGGAATTGTAGAAGGGCTGAATTTAGTTGATGGTTCACAGGATTGTCAATTTGTATGTGAAGCATGCTGCTATGGTAAGCAAACACGTTTGCCATTCAAGAAATCGGTGCGTGAGAATGTACATCCAGGTGAGTTGGTGTACAGTGACGTCTGTGGTCCCATGAGTGTGACGTCAGTCCAAGGTATGAGATATTTTTTGCTTTTTAAAGATGCAGCTACAAGTTACCGCCATGTGTATTTTTTAAAGAACAAGTCTGATGTTTTTGAATATTTTAAGAAATACAATGCAATTGTATATAACAGGTTTAATAGAAATATTCAAATCCTACATACTGACAATGGCAGGGAATATGTTAATAAGTTTTTTCAGGATTTCTTGTCTGAGAGAGGTATAAAACATGAGTGCACTGCCCCTTATACACCGGAGCAAAATGGACGAGCTGAGCGGGAGCTCCGTACTATTGTTGAGAGTGCTCGGTCTATGTTGTATAATAGGGATTTACCTTTATATTTGTGGGCAGAGGCAATTAATTGTGCTGTGTATATTTTGAATAGAACCTCTTCTAGTCAGACTCCTGATAAGACACCTTTTGAGATTTGGGCAGGTGTAAAGCCTAGTTTGAATCATATTAGGGTATTTGGTAGTGAAGGGTTTGTGCATATTCCAGATCAATTAAGAGTAAAGTTAGATAAGAAGAGTGAGCCAATGATATTAGTAGGTTACGACAATTGTAATTATAGAATGTATAATCCCAGAACAAAAATAATAAAAATAACTAGGAATGTGATATTTGATGAGAATAAGGTACCTGAAATAAGAAAAAATATTAATAAAATTGTTTTAGAGGATGAAGGTACAGTCCAAGTTTCTTGTCAACTAGATAGTTCTGATTCTCAGGATCATCAAGTATCTTTGAATGATGATTCATTGTTGAGTTGTGAAGATCCAAATGATCTCACTTATGTACCTCCCCACGATATTTCAGAGATGGATCAAAGTGATTTTGTTAATACAAGGTCTAGGAGAAATGTATATGAGGCAAATATTGTAGAGCCACTGGTTCCTTCAAGTTATGATGAAGCGATGGCAAGCCCCCAGAAAGATAAGTGGTTGGAGGCTGTAAAAGAGGAATTTAAAGCGCATGAAAAGAACCAGACTTGGTCAAATGTTAATAGAGATAGTAGTCATAAAACAATAACTTCAAAGTGGGTTTTTGATTTAAAAAGAGATGTAAAAGGTAATATTGTACGGTACAAAGCTCGATTATGTGCCCGTGGCTTTACTCAGGTAAAAGGGATTGACTATCAGGAAACGTTTTCACCAACTACTCGCTATGACTCTATTCGCATTATGCTGAGTATTGCTGCTCAACATAATTATAAAATTAAACAGATAGATGTCAAGACAGCATTCTTAAATGGGGATTTGGAAGAAAATATTTTTATGGAGGTTCCTGATGGTCTGTCATACAAGAAGAATGAAGTATTAAAATTAAATAAGTCATTATATGGATTGAAACAAGCCTCAAGATGTTGGAATAAAAAGTTTACGTTATTTTTAAAATCATATAATTTTGTGCAGTCTCAGGCTGATAATTGTGTTTATATAGGTTGTTTTCAAGATATTAAAGTATATTTAATACTATTTGTTGATGATGCTCTTATTATATCTCCAGAAGAAAAACTTATAGTTGATATAATAGATTGTATGAATAAGACTTTTCAAGTGAGGCAATTAGATTTATCATATTTTGTTGGAATTGAGATTAGCAGAATTGACAATTGTATTTGTATTCATCAGAAAAGATACATTGATCAGTTGATAAATAAGTTTAATATGTGTGATGCTATTCCTGTTAGTACTCCAGCTGATGTTAATGTAACTATTTGTAAAAGTACTGAGGATTGTAAAGTAAAATTTCCCTATAGAGAAGCTATAGGTTCATTGTTGTATTTGTGCTCAGTTTCACGCCCTGATATTGCTTTTACTGTTAATTTGTTGAGTAGATATATAAGTAATCCTTCCAAGGAACATGTGAATGGTGTTAAAAGAATTATTCGATATTTGATTGGTAGCAAAAATGTATGTATAAAATATGGAGAAAGCAGTGATATTTTGGGATACTCTGATTCTGACTATGCTGGTGATTTAGATACAAGAAAATCAACAACTGGGTATATTTTTATTATGAATGGGGGACCTGTGACATGGTCTAGTCAAAAACAGAGAACCATTGCTCTTTCCACCACTGAAGCAGAGTTTATTGCTTCTTGTGAAGCATCAAAAGAAATATTGTGGCTTAACCAATTTTTGTTAGATTTAGGTGAAAGAGGTAACAGTGCAATGAAGTTGTATGTTGATAATCAGAGTGCAATACAACTGATTAAAAATCCTGTTTATCACAAACGAACTAAGCACATCGATGTTAAATATAATTTTATAAGAGAAAAGGTTGAATGTGGGTTGATTAATATATGTTATGTAGAAAGTAGTAAGCAGTTAGCAGATGTCTTAACTAAGGCTTTGCCAACGAACAAGTTTATTTTTCTAAGGGAGCAACTTTTGAATTATATTTAACGTGTTTAGTTTAAATAAATAAAAATTTAATTTATGTTATCTGTGAGCATTGATATTTTTGTTGAATTAGTTCTTTGTAATGTGTTTGTTGAATAAACTGCATATTGTTATTTAGAGTGTTAAAATTTAGAGGAGATATTGAGAATAAATTTTAGGATGTATGCAGTTTAATTCTTTAGTCAATGTCTGTAGTCATAGATAAATATTTTTGTATCTATGCTTCTCGTTTTCTTGTTGTTTAGCGAAGTATTTCTGCTGTACAATAAATTGATATTTAATAGAAATTCTCAGTATTATTCATTAAAAGGCCCTAACCTTAATATCTAGGATCAGAAATCTCAGCTAACAAGGAAAACGTGCAACTCTCATCACGTTGCGGTCTTCTCCCCATAAACTGTCATTAGCGAGTCCTTACAACGGTCTGGTCCGACGATGTGGTATCAGAAAAGGCTTTCGGGTCCCCACTCGTTTCGTGCACGTACCACTGAAATGATCATAGCCACTCAATGCTATCTACTGTCGTGTATAAAAAATAAAAAAATAAAAAGTGTATTGTTGGGCGGTGCGCAGGGGTCCCCAACTATTTGAAGTGAAGACGGGCAATATCCCTGCGCAGTGCGATTATACACGAACAATTACTTTAGAGAGAGCCGGATGTAATGCTCAGGATAGAGCCTCGTACTTTTGAAGTGCAAGGACCTCTTGTCTATTAAGCCTTAGGTCCTGGGAGTCATGGGCAGGGTGATATCATTAATACAATATGGTTGGGATAGAATATAGCATTTTATTCCATAAACACACTAGCCGCTGAGGGCGAGCACATGTTATACTAATACCAAAATCTGATAAATCTTTGCCGCAATTAAAAGTTAAAATTAACATAAACCAAATATAGGGTACCTGGCCAGGTCCGTACACAAACGTCTGCGCGCACTTAGAACGTTGTCCCGTTCATCGTTTTGTGATACATTGGGTTCGAGCACTGGCGCTGGTCGCGTCCTCAAAGCGACGCGGCGCTCCTGCACGCTCCGTTGTATGCGAGATAGTAGACGCTGGCTGGACCTTCCGAGGTTTGCGCTGAGCCACTACGGGGACGGAGGCGGCGATGCGGCCTTCGGAAATAAGGTTAGGATCCGTGTGTTGCGCGTTGGGGTCGCCGACGACGGGGCCTGCGCTGTGGCATGCGGTCCACGGTCCGGGAGAACCGCACCCTCTGGTGATGGGAGGACACTCCAGGAAGCGCCAATTCATACGGCCGGGCGGGCACGTGGATATCAACAGCTCATCCTCCTGACAACTTCGTGGCGGCAAATATCCCCTGTGTCCTTGCGCGTATCGCGGATTTTAAAGCTAAAGGTTAAACTATAGTCCCATGACGGGGTGCCGAGGGCGGCGAAAGTGAAAAACCCCAAAAAATTAATAATTGCTCAAACCACGTTACATGTCGTGGCCTCCTTCCAGGGAGAGAAAGATCCCTCCACTTGATTTGACATTCCGCCTCGTCGCGTTCCATTTCGCCCAATTCGGACGCACGTCAAACCAACTTTTAAACATTCTTTAAAAGAACTAATGTTTAAATAAGGTATTCATTCGTTGAATATTATAACAATCTAAGTCGACGATATTAAAGGAGAATAATTAAAATTCTACAACAATCCAGCCATGATTTCTTATTTGTTTATGATAAGAAAGGTTGGTTAGGAACTGATACGGAACGTGTGTCACCAGCTGTCAATGTCAGACGTCCAACTCTGCAGATTTTGTTGACAGTCTAATTTAATCATAGAATGTTTTGTTATGAATGTTTAGTTTTTGATATAATTCCGTAAGTACACAAAATCGCGTCGAGTTATTGCTACCAATGGTTTCGGCGTGACTCAAAGAACGTTTTGATGAGCGGGTCTCCCTGTTTTCTTAATAAGTATTGTAAAAACAACATATGAAATTTGTGTACTGGTGTGTCACTTTCCCATTCAATTTGTCTGGAGACTAATGGATTTGAATGCCTGCTATTGTAGTGAGTCGAGAGCCTATCATGCAGGTAATACGCCACAGGAATAGTATCCCAATATATCAACTATTTCACCTAAAATATGACATGCAAAGTTGACCAGTTAGAAGTTCAAAATAATTCTGTAGTTATCACTACAATACCCCCCTTTTCGGCAAAGAGGTTAAGTCGTACTTAGCCGAAACAGCCGGGGTAACCGGAGAAAACATTCACCTATCCTACGGCGATATATTTCTAAATATAAAACTATCAGCTATATATGAAACTAACTCATGCTATTTCATATATTAAACTAAAATGTATGTTCTAGAGTTCTAAAACTAACTCAATTTATGTTGAGTGTCAGGAATACAGCGTCTGGCCAGACCGCTGCAATTCCCCTGCATTAAAAAAAATCATACTTGGATTTCTAATGAGATAATCGCAAGTAGCATACTAATAATAAAGAATTATCTAAAGTAATATAGTTTTTACTTATGTATAATAAGAAAAACTATTTGAGATTTAATTAAAGTATAGTAATCTAGCATTCCTACATAATTTACTAGTTAGTAATTAAATTGTAAACCTAATAAAGTCTTTAAACTAATGGAGAGCTCTCACATAAATTGACATTTAAAATGTATAGCCGTTGGGCTGACATTGTATAAGGGAAAAAACTTATTTTCCTTTTTTTCTCAAAAATTAAGGAGTATTAATCCATATCCTTATATTTACTCTGGCGCCTAGGGTGTGTAGTTACAAAAGAAATTGGTTTTCATGAAAACGCTTGACAAAAAAATTTCACATGTGAGTCATGTCATATGTGAAAAATGAGGCCTCTAATTGGTTATACCAATCCAAAATAACCAAGTTCAAAATAAGAAAGTTGCTAGCTAGGGGACACACCTTGTGAGACTTTTATTATGTCCAGGACATGATATTTTCCATCTTTACCAGTTTCTATCTCCTCAAGGTTGTAAACAACATCCGAATGCTTCCTGACAACTTTACATCACAAAGCGCGGTGCTAGTTTAGCGGAGAAGAAATGAGCTGAACGACTGGTCATTTGAAGGTATTAACGAATTTGGAATGCCGCCTCTTTTTGGCAACATGCCATCCGTCATTATCTCCCGACCTTTAGCTAACAAAAATGGTGTGTGCCCGGTGGCAACATTAATAATGCTATTCAAAGATAGCTACCACTAAATAAATCAAAAAACATTTCAGTACTTTATGTTCTGAAGTATTCCGACTACGCCTAAAATCATCACTTCTAAGAAAAAATCTGTGACGTCTGAGTCACCAGAAAATTTTAAATTCCACGACCTCAAATGGTCCTCCTTTAATATGTGAATAACGCGTTCATCATCTTCCCTAGCCTCCGTAACATAGGTAGTCCTACCCATTGAGTTGGCTTGACGTACTAAACCAGGAGCTCCTAGTTGAGACAATGTGGGTTGTAACGCTTTAAGTGTGGAAGGGCCGGGTGGGTGGGTGTCAATTGCACCTCCCCGCGGTCGTGTATTAACAAATGAGGAAGTAGTAGTGGTAGGTGGTTTGTTTGCCTCCCCACTTACTTCGTGATATTGCTCTTCACTTTCGCCGTCCGACATGTTGACAAAAATGTGAGGTTATATGTGTCAGGGTATGTAATAGGTTATAATAATTGATAAATTTCTAAATAGTTACAGGTTACTCCCTGTCAATAAAAATAAATTAGCTCTCAAATTGAGATTAAATAGGAATTATGGCTGAGCGCTATGCTTTTTATTCATAGCGAAGCCCAAATAAAATATTAATTATTATATTATTAATTATAATATTATTTAGTAATATTATAATAATTACTATGAATTGTATTAAATGTATGCTTACAACCCTGTCGCATATAAACCTAACATACACTAAGTATAATAACTTTACAGTCAATGATATCACCAAAATTTCAAAATAACAAGTGAGCGAGTTTAAAAATTTAAAAACTATTTTTTAGAAAAAACTGCCACTCTCACAGGACTCAAAGGCTCAAAAATATATTAGTTCGGGCGCCATTGTCGTGTATAAAAAATAAAAAAAATAAAAAGTGTATTGTTGGGCGGTGCGCAGGGGTCCCCAACTATTTGAAGCGAAGACGGGCAATATCCCTGCGCAGTGCGATTATACACGAACAATTACTTTAGAGAGAGCCGGATGTAATGCTCAGGATAGAGCCTCGTACTTTTGAAGTGCAAGGACCTCTTGTCTATTAAGCCTTAGGTCCTGGGAGTCATGGGCAGGGTGATATCATTAATACAATATGGTTGGGATAGAATATAGCATTTTATTCCATAAACACACTAGCCGCTGAGGGCGGGCACATGTTATACTAATACCAAAATCTGATAAATCTTTGCCGCAATTAAAAGTTAAAATTAACATAAACCAAATATAGGGTACCTGGCCAGGTCCGTACACAAACGTCTGCGCGCACTTAGAACGTTGTCCCGTTCATCGTTTTGTGATCCATTGGGTTCGAGCACTGGCGCTGGTCGCGTCCTCAAAGCGACGCGGCGCTCCTGCACGCTCCGTTGTATGCGAGATAGTAGACGCTGGCTGGACCTTCCGAGGTTTGCGCTGAGCCACTACGGGGACGGAGGCGGCGATGCGGCCTTCGGAAATAAGGTTAGGATCCGTGTGTTGCGCGTTGGGGTCGCCGACGACGGGGCCTGCGCTGTGGCATGCGGTCCACGGTCCGGGAGAACCGCACCCTCTGGTGATGGGAGGACACTCCAGGAAGCGCCAATTCATACGGCCGGGCGGGCACGTGGATATCAACAGCTCATCCTCCTGACAACTTCGTGGCGGCAAATATCCCCTGTGTCCTTGCGCGTATCGCGGATTTTAAAGCTAAAGGTTAAACTATAGTCCCATGACGGGGTGCCGAGGGCGGCGAAAGTGAAAAAAACCCCAAAAAATTAATAATTGCTCAAACCACGTTACATGTCGTGGCCTCCTTCCAGGGAGAGAAAGATCCCTCCACTTGATTTGACATTCCGCCTCGTCGCGTTCCATTTCGCCCAATTCGGACGCACGTCAAACCAACTTTTAAACATTCTTTAAAAGAACTAATGTTTAAATAAGGTATTCATTCGTTGAATATTATAACAATCTAAGTCGACGATATTAAAGGAGAATAATTAAAATTCTACAACAATCCAGCCATGATTTCTTATTTGTTTATGATAAGAAAGGTTGGTTAGGAACTGATACGGAACGTGTGTCACCAGCTGTCAATGTCAGACGTCCAACTCTGCAGATTTTGTTGACAGTCTAATTTAATCATAGAATGTTTTGTTATGAATGTTTAGTTTTTGATATAATTCCGTAAGTACACAAAATCGCGTCGAGTTATTGCTACCAATGGTTTCGGCGTGACTCAAAGAACGTTTTGATGAGCGGGTCTCCCTGTTTTCTTAAGGTGAAAGCCAAGCTTTGGCTGTCCATACATTTTGTTCTACAGCAATGCTCTAAACTTCGTTAATGATTCTCATAATAAAATCGAATTTCCAACTCTTATGAAGTAATTGTGCTCTCATGTTGAATTTAACATAATAATGTATAATAATTTACGAGAAAAACGGCATTTAAAATACGACAAAAATTGAGATTCTTGTTGATGTGTGCGTAATATTTTGTGACATTTAGGGGCGACGTCTAGCAGATTTATTACAAACTACTGACTAAATTTATATAAAAGCACTTTGAGACCTAAATGCATGCTACCTCGATGTTGCTTGCCTTGACAGCGCCATCGGCTGTACGTGAAAAACAAAGGAAAATCATGAAATGCTAAAAAATTATAAAATAGCAAGTTTCAATATTAAATACAATTTAGGGTTCAATATACTTATTTTTATAAAAGATTTTTTATGGTGAAATTTAAATTTGATTACTGGGACTTTTGGATATCAAGACAGGCTATCTAAATATGACATCTGGACATCACCTGTACATCTGGATGTAATGTCCTGGACTTTATGTCCTGCTGTCCAGGTTTTCGTATCCACATGACCAGACTCCCACGTCTTCAAATTTATATGTGCAGGTGATGTCCAGATGTCCAGGTCTTCAGCTCCACATTTTCAGATCTTCATTTCCAGATGTTCAGGTGATCATCTCCTGAAGCTTTGGTCTTCATATTCAGCTGTCCAGCATTTCATATGCACATGACCAGACACCCAGGTCTTCACATCCAGATGTCAAGAGGTCATATTCAGATATCCCTGCCTTCATATTCAAAAGTCCCAGTTATCAAATTTAAATTTCACCATAAAAAAATCTTTCATAAAAATACGTACTGAACCCTAGATTTAATATATTATTACAAGCTTGCCATTACGTATATGACTGGACTGGAATATTTGTGCGAATTCATCTCAGGCATTCATCGATACGTTGTTGCCGATCTGTGCGAGGTGTAAGATGGCAACGTTGCTTTTTTACCCAAAAAGATAATTCTTTTTACAATCATAAGTTTCGTCCTGAAACTTAAACAATTTAATTTTGAAAATACTTTTATCAAAAGACATTATAGTAGGTAGATATTATACACGTAGGTATTCATTTACAAAAAATAAACTATAGGAATATGTGCATACATTTATATTTAGTTTCAAAGAAAACAATCAATCAATCAATCAATCATTTATTTATTTGTAAAACATAGGTAAAATACATTAGTTGTTATTTGGGTATTAGAACCACTATGTTTTGCCTCCATTTAGGCGTACAAATATAAGTTTACATTTCCTTAAATTAAGCACAAATATTACTGATTAATTATTTTTTAGTTTGCATTTCACAACATGTTTTCTGAACGTCTAATTTAATCCTAGAACTTCTAGGGCACGAAGTATCGATACTTTGAATTATCGATAAAGTCGAGGTGGGCTCGACCTCCGTGATTTATATTAATTATTTTTTTTCCGATTTTATTTAAATACATTTCATTGAAAGTGTGATTATGTATTGACCGTTGACAGTGCTGAATCTAATCGATCAGATTCGGATAAGTATTAACAAATTATCAATTAAAATGTAAATAAGGTACCTGTGTATTACTTTTTCACTTTATGCATAAAATACGCATTTATTATTTGCAGATTTATTTTTACACGACTGACCATAAAAGGAGTGTTATGTTTTCAGGGTTCATGAATGTATGTAAGTCTGTATGTAAGTTTCTTTATTCCACCATAAGTCCTGAATGGCTTAACAGATTTTGATGTGAGAGGTATTTTTAGATTCCTTGCATTCCTCCGAGTGACATAGGCTATATGACGTCATCATAAAAACAAAATGGCGGATTATATATGCGATAAATAGCAGACCAAAAAACAATAAAATTTGATCAATCTTATCGAGTGGGGTATCAAATTGAAGGACTTTAAAAGGCGATTTGAAAAATGTATATTCCTTATATGTTTGTATATAGGTATACTTTTTGAGTAAAAACTTGTCAGTCGTGTTTTTTATTTTTAATAATTAGCTTGTTGCATATTTAAAAACGATATTAATTTATATCAACAATAAAAGATATCGATATTCGTCGTGGTATCGATGTAAGTCTACACTATATACATATCTATCTACTAGCGTTGCAGGACTATCGATAGTATTGACACGTGTCAAATGTCAATACTGTGGCAGGAAATGCACAGCACAAGTGTTTCTTTATACACTAATTCTGTAATACAAAAACAAAAACTGTAACACAGGTTTGTCGTGATGAAGAATTTATCATCACCATCCATCATTCCAAGCTATGAAGGAGTCATCATGAATAATGACTGCAATATTTAACA
Organism: Ephestia elutella; assembly: GCA_018467065.1. Classification (NCBI taxonomy): domain Eukaryota; kingdom Metazoa; phylum Arthropoda; class Insecta; order Lepidoptera; family Pyralidae; genus Ephestia; species Ephestia elutella. The sequence goes on along the minus strand of CM031580.1, from coordinate 14,346,199 downwards.
ATTTATGTTGGAAAGGAATAACTATACCTAATCTTTTGTTTTCTTTAATAAAAAAAGGTCGGAGAATAAATTTCCACTTCATTACTAAAAATAAAAGTCAACAATATGTACTATTTAGTTTTATTTAAAAAAATATAATTCTAGTCATACAATTCAATAGAACATTATGACCATAACGTCTGCGGTGCTGCTTGCTGATTGATTTTTGAAAATGGATGTTCGAACTATTGCTAGATTTGCGTTGGGAATCTAAGAGGTGGTGAAATCCAAACTGCTGAAACTATTGGTAGATAGGTATTTAAATTACAGTTTCTTATTACTAATTATGATTTTGCACTACTGAACTAGTGCCTCTCCATTACTGAAGGTTGGCCGTCAGATTCGCAAACTCTTCTCTGTTCGTCGCTAAGCGAAACAGCTCCTCAACCGTGGTGACTCTGGTCCACTCACATGTTTCTCAGCCATGATTTTTTGCGTCTTCCAACACATCTCTTGCCTTCTATTTTTCCCATAAGTTGAAGCAGCTGATATCTGTTGTGTCGCAAAACGGGTCCCAAATATTCAACTTTGCGCTTTTTGACAGTTTGCAACAAAAGTCTAGACACTGCAACGCGCTGGAGGACTTTTTCGTTGCTGAGTCCAATTGAAAACTTGAACTACATAGGTACCTATATTAATTCTCATAAATATATATTTTTTGCTTTCTTACAAAATATGACAATGACAAGAAGAAATTATAGGTTATTTTTCGCTTTTTGTATTTTTTAAATTTCTTTTTCTTTTTTCTTATGCTGCCAGCCAGTCCGATTGGCATTATTGTAGTTAGACACTCTTTTGAAATAAGTGCCATCTAGTAGCGTATTTTTAAATTTATAACAATGCTTTGCGCTATATTTAATGTCATTTTGAAAGCTCTCGTCGTAGTGTGAGTGAGTGTAGAGATACGAAGATTCATGGCAGATTCTATTCTAAAGCTTTTTTTCATTATGTTGACTGAAATATAATCGTAGGCCATAAAATAAATAAAATAGTATGTTTACCGCTCGCCAATTCAAAATGTTTGCCTATAAGTACTGCAACAACGCAACAAAAAAAATAAAACGGAAAATGTTGCTATCAACGCCATCCAGCGGAAATTGTTTAATGAACAGCCCTTCGCTTTATCCTTAATAAGTATTGTAAAAACAACATATGAAATTTGTGTACTGGTGTGTCACTTTCCCATTCAATTTGTCTGGAGACTAATGGATTTGAATGCCTGCTATTGTAGTGAGTCGAGAGCCTATCATGCAGGTAATACGCCACAGGAATAGTATCCCAATATATCAACTATTTCACCTAAAATATGACATGCAAAGTTGACCAGTTAGAAGTTCAAAATAATTCTGTAGTTATCACTACACTACTGCTGGCCGTCGCACGATTTATTTGGCGGAAAATTCTGTCATGGTATTCATTTGTATGCCTTTGGTGATTTGCGAATACATTTTATGAATATTTTGATTTTTGTTTACTATTGGCTTATTATTATTGCCTAATCGTGGTATCGTATGGCATCTATTTCTTAATTATTTTTCTAAAATTTTCCTATTTGTTAAGAGTAGTCATTATTGTGATGAATCAAACTCATGCAGCGACTTTTTAGCCATATTATAATATAGGTAATATGTCTGTCTATTGGCCTACTCCATAACAATAATTCCAGCTATAATGAGCATTTAACTCATTATCGATTTCCATAATTGACAAGTTGGAATCGGCTTGCATCGTGTATCGTAGGATATCAATTATAATAGCTATATAGCTACGTTTACTGCCGCCGTTGTATGGCTTACCTTACATGTTTTTTTTTTCTATAGCTATCTATGTCCCACTTCTGGACAAAGCCTGCCTGTATCTCTATATATCTTTGATTTTTTTCTTGTATATACGTATTTTTATCTTACAAGAAGCAAAAAGAAGCTCAAAACGTAACATATTTTATACATTTTCGTCTGGTTCGTATGAATAACAATTGAAGACTATCAAAATCGAAATTGTTTGTCTGGCAGACGATGAAACCAATACCCGGAGGGGAGGATGAAATAAATGCTAAAAACCGAGGAAAAATTACAATAAATCACGATTTTTTTACGGCGCCATTCCGCATTGAGTGCGTACTGCACGGATTTAGAGATTATGGATGTCCTATCCTATGTAGAAGTACTATTTTTCTATTTATCCTACTGATATTATAAATGCGAAAGTTTGGATGTGTGTGTGTTAGGCTTTAGGGTGTATGGATGTTACCTACTTTGGTATATGGGTAGAATATAGCCTGCAATAGCACATAGGGATTTATCCCGCAATTTGAAAATAGTAAAACTCTCAAATAATTCTTGCAGTTAAACAATGGTTAAACTGTCTCCCAGCCAATGGACTGGGAGGGCACAGAACAGAACACGAATACGGGATTCTAGAGAGCCTCTAGGCTTTCGGCTATAGGCTAGGTATCAAGCTTCTTGAAATTTCCACGAAAGTGTAGTTATGGGATACAGCCAGAAGTACACTATAATACCTGTATAACGTTAACGTTATACAATTTCACCCATCTAGTCTATACATATAATAAAACAGTAAAAATATTTTGTCTGTACATTTAATATTTTTGACTGAAATGGATAGAGGGAGACCTAAAAAGAACAATAGAAAGCAAAAAAAAATTTTTGGAATTTCTTGTCTGTCTGTCTGTCTGTCTGTCTGTCTGTCTGTCTGTCTGTCTGTCTGTATGTATGTACGCGTTTCACGCAAAAACTACTGGACGGATTTGAATGAAACTTTTTTTGTTGTATAGCTATTAAGCCTGGGGAACATATAGGCTATAATTCATTTTGAAAACTGGAACACCTGATGAAGAACCATAACAGAACAGCTAAACTATAAGTAATATAGAAATGGTGCCTTTACAAAAATCGTTCAACCTGATGAGCATTTTCTGCTGACGTATAAAAATTGAAGATCTGGAACATCTGATGAAAAGCTCCAAGAGACCAGCTACACTATAACATATATGGAAATGGCGCCTTAGCAAAAGTCGTTCAACCTGATGAGCATTTTCTGCTGACGTATAAAAATTGAAGATCTGGAACATCTGATGAAAGCTCCAAGAGACCAGCTACACTATAACATATATGGAAATGGCGCCTTAGCAAAAACAGTTCGACCTGATGAGCATTTTCTGCTGACGTATAAAAATTGAAGATCTGGAACATCTGATAAATAACTTCAAGAGACCAGCTACACTACATATACGGAAATAGCGCCTTAGCATAACTTGGTTAATCTGATGGGTATTTTCTGTAGACGTATAAAAATGGAAGATTGGAACACAGGAAACAGTTTGGAACACAAAAAGACTTTTCAACTAAGCCAAAGTCACGCGGGCGAAGCCGCGGGCGACAGCTAGTTTAAAATAAAACTTAGTGGACCCTCAAATAAAATCAAGAAATCGAATTCTTTATTTTTTTTCGTACAAACTTCAAATAAGCACATAAAGTACATCTAGGCTCTCTAAGTCCGTGTTTACTTATGTCGATACTTCATAAAAATATAATGACAAATGACTTTCCGTTTTATGCTGGTATCCCATTTCTTTGCGGAGCTTTTTCGTGATGTGTGGAAATAAAAAATAGCATATATCATGTCGCACTTTGAAAATGATTATTACCTACCTCTACTTACAGGATACAGAATCGTCTTTATCCCTTATATATAAGGGTAGATAGAGCCAAGAGTCTTGAGACTTGAAGGCCACGCTTAACTGAATTTTGGGCTTATTGAGATTCAGATGTAGTCCCATCGTCTATAAGTGGGGGAATTCCCAGTTTAAAGCCCTTTCCCTCGATTGACTTTTACAATCTGTGCGGGAAGAGAACAGCTAGCACATTCTATATTTTTCTTCGCTTTCAGATCAGCATAGAAGACCTTTAACTTGGAGGTTTCTTATTGAAAAGTAATTTATGTTCAATTTCGGGCCTTCAACTATATTCATCCCAAATTGAGCTATAAAAACGTAACAAACAGACAGACAGTTATAATAATAAACACGGATGTAACATATAATTATAAAAAAAAATATTATTTATAGGTAGTATTAATAAATAAATAAATAAATAAATATATACGGACAAATCACACAGATTGAGTTAGCCCCAAAGTAAGTTCGAGACTTGTGTTATGGGATACTAACTCAACGATACTATATTTTATGACAAATACATATATAGATAAACATCCAAGACCCAGGCCAATCTGAAAAAGATCATTTTCCATCTTGACCTGACCGGGGATCGAACCCGGGACCTCCGGTGTGGCAGTCTGGCGTGATAACCGTTAGGCCACGGAGGTCGTCAAGTAAAGTAAAGTAAAGTAGTATTTAATTTATTTATTTTTCAGAAAATAATGTTAGACCAATTTTTAAATGTAATATAAATCTTATTATACTTCAATAAAGTTTATTCTTTGGATGTAGGTATGAATTAAAAAGCTAAAGGTAAGTACCCCGAATATCTCGAATCAAATAAACCAACAATTTGCTTCTGTTTCTTTTCCTCCTGTTTCACCCAAACAGTTTCCAGTCCGATTGTAACTGTTCACAATATCGGATCCCTGAATACATTATGCTAAACGGGCACCTTCGATGGGTTTAATCCTCGATTTTTTTCCGATATAAAAAACGCATTAAGTCCGTTCAAAGTTACTGGGGCATTACTTAGCATGGATCTTGCCCTTCCTTCTATTTTAGGGTCCTTCCTCTGAAACAAAAACGAATTTGGTTTGTCAGGGAATGTAATTACTATACCTACTAGTAAAAACAGAATTCAATAGCAGTTATCAAAATATCGACATAGTATTTTGGTAAAAGCTTTTGCTTGCCAATTAGTTTCATAATCGGATTGCTAATTCATCGGTTCTCTTTGCATACCTGTTCGTTTTCACGAAATCGTTGATGAACTATGTTATTTTATAATATAGGAGCTGCCATCTTTGCTCCCGTGGAAATTTGTGCCATTCCCGGCATTTTTCCTGTGTACCAAATTTCATCAAAATCCGATGTATAAAAAACTACTAACAAAGGTACTCGCAAAGTCACATTCAAACTTTCGCATGATTAATAATATTAGTAGGTTTGGCATGTTGTACTGTTAGTAGTCCTATACTTAACCATTAGGTTAACTTGTGGCATTCCTCTCACAGCTTCAATTTCAGCTCCTGAAGTATTCCACTTGCAGCTCCTACTGGCAAAAAGAAAAACTATTTAAGCAAGTAATTATTATTGTTTCCATGAAAAAAGGTACCGTCGTAATATCTAGCTTGAATCTTTCAAGAGTCCGGCGAAGTTTGAAGAGTCGGCCACAATGACGAAGATCGTCAACTTTCAAAGTTCCCAGCTTATGAGTTTGCGAGCAAAAACGTGCTATGAATAACGTCGCGGTGCCCTGGTTTGTGTAAATATCTATAATTGATGCTCAATTTTTATAAAAAATCCTAATGATGAATGAAAAAACATTTTTTACAAAAAAAAATGTTTTTAAGAGAAGCTTTCATTGAAGCGTGATACGTGCAGTTATCCGCAAGGATTTTTTTATTTTGGGAACTGTCAGACAGTGGCTATCATTAATGCAAAGTCGTATGAAGCCATGTGTAGAATTTCAACTCTGTATTGTAACGTTGCGTTTTATTTGTTCTTTTGAGAAGAAACAGAAAGTACTATTTTGTGAATTAGGTCATCTTTTGAAACCACTAGTGCCATCTGTTGTGCAGGTTGGAAATTAATATTGAAGATGTTTTGACATCTAGCATCATAGAGGTCGCTGTCCTTTGATGATATAGAATATATTTTGAGATTTCTCTTGATTTTATTATTTAATAACCGGAATAAGTAAATATTCTATTCCTAGTCATGTGTTATCCTTTATTTCAATAAAAGGTTTTAAATAAAACTCATCGAATTATAAATTTTATTGTTTGGCAGAACAACTGGGTGTTGATTGTCATAGATTTGACGTTTAAAAAAGATAAAAGGGACGCGATGGCAATTTGATAGAAATGGTCGGATGACCGCAGCCGGCAGGCACATTATATCGTTTCGTTTCGTCGCCAGGGTAAAAATGAAGGATAAACCTTTATAAAAATAGTACATACAATGCACTAACAGGTAAGGCTTGGATAAAACGCTAGTTGTGGGTTTATTTCTGATGTTTGAACATCCCGTGAAGGAATACATTGTCTTTTTTCCCTTGTGATAATTTTCTGTACAATTCGTTTCAGCCAGCCAAATTGCAGATGGAATAGAGGCCTACCTGAGTATTTATGTGAACGGTTGGATGGATTGCTTATGTTACGCAGATTTAGTAAGTATTTTTGAAATGATATATGCATCGCGCACATGGCCGACTTTGTGCGTGCCTTTGTTCAGAAATTTATAAAATATCTTATTCCAGGAACCGATCATCACTGGTAGGCTGGGTTCATGGATGGGGGAGTGTGTCGTAGATTGTTTTGATCAACACGAGATACTCGTAAGTTGTTTTTTTATCTAGTTGAAGACATGTGTTGGCCACATGGTTGCAATCTTATAAATGAATAAAATCCATCTCTTTTCTTTCCAGATGGGATTTTACAAGAAAGAATTTAAAAGTTCAGATTCAAAAGTTAAGATTTAAAATTAAACTAAATTAAACTGATTTAGAATTAAACGGATTTAGAATTTCTATTTGCCCCAAATAGTATAGGGGTGATTAGTTTGGTCAATCACAACGGTTGGAGAACCTGTCGGCGTGGAGAGTTCAAGATATACCTGCAGGAGCACCAGGAGACCGTGGTTGCGGCAACAGGAAACGTTTAATCTACGGAATCTTTGGTTAGATCCAAAAAGAGGTACCAAAAATTCATCTTATCTTGCTACGTCGAAGCTGGGGAATCAACCTTTGCTTTCCCTTGTATTTGTTACTACACAAAATTGGTAGTTAATCATTTTGAGGAGCTTTAATAAACCACGCGAACCGAATATACTCTCACGACCCTTTATATTTGGAAATTATTATGTTCTCTCTGACTCGGTCATCCTTACACACAAGAGTTTTGCTCATAATAAATAAGGTTATCTAAGAGTTTACATATTTTAAATATTGTACCATCCGTGTCCTCCTAGAGGGGTCATGTTTAAGAGTATAACTGTGCAATATTGTAATGATATCTAAATAATCAATAAATTCTGAGTACCTACCGAGTCCAGACAATTTTATTTTATTTCCATTTAGCTAGTCCGGTTCCAGTTTTTTAACAAATTTCTGAAAGACTCTTAACATAACATAACATACCATAAAACACAAAAATTACCTATAAAGACCTTTCAGTGGCGCCCACTTGGTTTATTAAAGCTTCATTTTGGTAGTGTATTATTATTTTCAGCTCATTGAAATAACTACTTTGTAATCAGGTTGTGCATTTATTTTTCATTTCCTATTTAGGGAAAATAAATACAATTTTTAGTTTTGGTTAATTTATTTTCTCTAAAATCAAAATAAAGAAATAACTGAGTTTTTTATATTCTATCTGCAAATTATTATTTTTTGCTGTGCTGCTGTTAGTGTATGCTGTGCTTTGTTTTGTATATTTTTTAATGTAATGTAACCATTACATTTATATTTTTTTCTTTGGTGTGTCATAACTACCTATACCGGGTTAATGATAAATATTACCTACTATCTAGACATATAAGTTACTATATAATATAAGTTACTTTATAAATCACAAAATACATATTGTTATAAAACTGCTTATAATACAGGTACTTAATCCTTTTTAAATACTTTGTATAAATATTCACAGATTAGTGAAATATTTTAATACTTTAATTTCACAACAAATTTTAAATACAAGTACTTATTTACACACAGCGATAGGGCTGTGCATATTATTTTTTTGTGGTGATTTGTGAACATGATGTTCCACTTATTTTGTTTTACAAGTAAATAACTTGCATACTTATTGTGACAGAGAAAACATATAGGTTATATTAATTTCTCCCTTATACTGGTGTTTATTACTGCTCCTATATAAAAAAAAAATGGATACACAAAGCGTTTATTTTCATTCGTTGCTACGCGAAGAGCTTATTTATGAGGTTTCTGTTCGATCGGAGATTCCAGAGGACACCGTTCCCAAATTGCGAAAACAGTTGAAGTCACTTTGTAAAGAATTTAAGCCGGAGGACATTTTGGGTGATGATATCAAACCCAGTGTGGAGTTGCCTCTTGTTACGGATAAAATCAAGGAATTACAAGGTATTTTGGATAATTATAAGAAATCTAAGGATCGTTATCAGCTCTCTCGTGCGAAGGCCTTATATTGTCATTGTTTGCAAAGATTGGAGAGGTTGCAATGTGAGGAACCTGTGGATAAGGATGTTTGTGCTGCATTGCTTTCAAAGTTGAAACCTTTTCTTGGTATTTTAAACGGTTGGGATTCTAAAAAACAGGAAGGTGAATCCAGTTCTGGTTCGGTTGAAGAGGTTGCGAAGGATAGTCAGGAGCGTTCTCCTATTAACAAATTAAATATCCACAAATGGAATATTAGTTTTAATGGTCACACAAGTGTACATTCCTTCTTAGATATGGTATGTGAACGTGCTACGGCTTTTGGTGTAAACGATACAGTGTTGTTCAAATCTGCGTTTTGTTTTTTCACGGACCAGGCACTTTTGTGGTATCGAGGTGTCAAACATCAAGTTTCATCATGGAAGGAACTCAGTACTTTGTTAATCGAGGAATTCGCACCAGTTGATTACGAATACAGATTGCTAAGCGAAATAAGGTCACGTACACAAGGTTCAGATGAACCTATACACATTTATTTTGCGGTTATGAGTGGAATGTTCTCGCGTTTAAATACACCACTATCTGATAAAGACAAGTTGGATATTTTATTACATAACATTAGACCAACTTATAAAGAACAATTAGCGTTATACGATATTAGTTCTATTGATGATCTCAAACTTAAGTGTAGAAAAATAGAATCGGCACATCAAAGCACAGAATTGTTTGTTGAACCACCTAAACAATCGAACATAAATCCCGATTATGTGTACAAGTGTAAACAGACAAAAAATGTCACCGTTGTGTCTCAACCACCTCAGGTAGAAAAGAAATTTCCAGAACAAAGACAAACTAGTAACATTCAAAATCAAAAACAATTTATTCAAACACACCATAATAAACATTTTGGTAACACACAAAAACAGGATACAGTGAATAAAAATAAAAAAGTGTACTGTTACAGATGTAAAGTGGATAACCATAGTACTAGATTTTGTAGAGACAAAAGGTTATTATGTTTTAAGTGTGGAGAATTAGGCTACACAACTCGCTCCTGTCCTAAATGTGAAACTGGTTCGAATCCAAAAAACTAGGAAGCTCAAATCGATGTAAACTTAATTCGAAGGAAAAGGCTGATCCTTTGGAATGGAAAGAATGGTTAGGGATTGTATCTAAATATTTTAAACATAACAACGTTACATCGGTTTTGTTTGAGCCAAACGTAAATGATATTCGGCCTTATCTAAATGTAGATATCCTAGACTTGACAATTTGTGGATTGTTAGATTCTGGTGCAGCGATTTCAATTATAGGAAATAATGCTCATAAGCGTTTTATTGATTTGGGATATTCTTTAGAAGACACTAACGAATCAAATGTTATGGTTGCGGACGGTTCAGTTTGCAATACTATTGGTTATTTAACACTGCCCATTACTTTTAAGGGAGTGACTAATGTAATCAAATTTCATGTAATACCTTCTATAATTTCAAATGTCATATTGGGAGTAGATTTTTGGAAAAGTTTTAAATTAATGCCGGAGATTTTTCAAAACATATCTTATATTGAAGCACCTACAAATTTTATTCAAAATTCTAGTTATGTTGACAAGCCTATTAATTTTGTAAAATCTTATAATGATTTGAATTCAAACCAAAAAGAGCTGGCAGAAATTATGATTAAACAATTTCATGACGTTTCGTTTGAAAGCAAGGGATTAGGTAGGACACATTTAATTGAACATACAATAAATACTGGTGATGCGTTACCAATAAAATGTAGACCATATCCAATGTCACCCGAGAAATTGAAGGAATTGCATAAGGAAGTGGATAAAATGCTCGAGCTCGATGTTATCACACCTAGTGAAAGCCCGTGGAATAACCCAGTTCTTATGGTTCCAAAGCCAGATGGTACATGGCGATTTTGTTTGGATTGTCGAAAGTTAAATGCAGTTACGAAAGGGGATGCTTATGCAATACCTTATATACCTCAAATTTTAGATAGCCTTCGAAATGCTAAATTCATAAGCTCTGTTGATTTTAAATCAAGTTTTTGGCAAATTAAATTAGATGAAAATTCACAAGAAAAAACTAGTTTCACTGCTCCGGGTAAAGGTTTGTTCAAATTTAAGGTAATGCCATTTGGTTTGTGTGGAGCTCCTGCTCGCCAACAAAGATTGATGGATATGCTCTTTGGTACACCTTTTTGTAGTGATATTACAAAAGGTTTAGTATTCTGTTACGTAGATGATATTGTAATAATAGCTGAAGATTTTGAAACACATTTACTGCTGTTAAAACGCGTTTGCCAAAGAATTGAAAATGCAAATTTAACAATTAATTTTGAAAAAAGTAAGTTCTTCCGTAAATCACTTAAATATCTTGGGTATGTGGTAGATGAGTGTGGATTAAGAACGGATCCGGAGAAAGTGCGTGCAATTTTGGAATTTCCTACACCAAAAACTTCTAAAGAGGTCAAAATGTTCTTGGGAACTTGCTCTTGGTACCGTAGATTTATAAGAAATTTTTCATCTATAGCAGCACCACTTAATGCTCTTACCAGTACAAAGATTAAATTTGTTTGGAACACAGAAGCTGAAGAAGCTTTCACTCGTTTAAAAAATTGTTTAGTTTCAGCTCCGATTTTAGCCTGTCCAAATTTTGAAATACCTTTTGCTGTACATTGTGATGCATCAAGTTATGGTATTGGTGGCATGCTAACCCAAAATATTAATGGTCAAGATCACCCTGTGGCCTATACTAGTAGATCACTAAATAAAAATGAACGTAACTACAGTGCAACAGAAAGAGAAGCTTTAGCTGTCGTTTTTGCAGTTGAAAAATTTGAGCCATATTTGGGAACTAGACCTTTCACTGTTGTCACAGATCATGCATCCTTAAAATGGTTCATGAATTTGGAAAATCCTACTGGACGATTAGCTCGTTGGGGTTGTCGTTTGTCACAGTACAATTTCACAATTGAGCATAGAAAAGGGAAAGATAACGTCGTACCGGACGCTCTCTCACGTTTACTCAAGGTTGAAGTCATAAACACTCCCTCGGTAAATGAAGACGATGATGAGTGGTATAAGAAAATATTTCAGGGTTGTACAGCATATCCGAAAAATTATCCCAACTACCGTATAGAAAATGGAAAACTGTTTAGATATTGCAAAAGTAAATACACATTAACACAAGAGTTTGATTGGAAAGAGGTTGTGTCGAAATCTGGGCGTGCAAAGATTATCTCGGAGAATCATGAACCTCCAACTTCAGGACACCTAGGAGTATTCAAAACACATCGCAGGATATGTTTGAGATATTTTTGGCCAGGAATATATAGAGATGTAACAAATTATATTAAAAATTGTGCCACATGTTCAGCTTACAAACACAAGACAACTCTCACACCAGGACTTATGGGTCAACCAAAACAGTGCTATAGACCATTTCAAGTTTTGTCAATGGATTTGGTAGGACCTTTGCCTAGATCTCGTTCGGGATTTGTACATTTGTTAGTGGTAACATGCTGTTTTTCAAAATATACCATGTTGTTTCCGTTAAGAAGTGCAACTGGTGCCGCGGTGACAAAGAACATTGAGAATTATGTTTTCTTAGCTCACGGAATTCCTGAAACCGTAATTACCGACAACGGGGTTCAATTCACGGGATCTGATTTTCGTAAATTGCTTGAAAAGTATAACGTTCCTCGTGTTCACTACGGACCTAGGTACACACCACAAATTAATTTAGTGGAGAGATATAATAAAACCGTAATGACAGCTGTCTCATCTTATGTAAAACAAGATCATAGAACATGGGATTTAAATTTATATAAAATACAGTTTGCATTAAATAGCGCTGTTAATGAAACTACTGGTTTTACACCATTCTTTTTAGTTCATGGCAGAGAACCGATAATAAATGGGTCATTTTATAAAGATACTGGTGATTGTGATTATGATATAGCCATGCCAAGGGATGAATATGCAGGTGAGTTTGGAGTTCTGAAGGAGATCTTTAATAAAGTACGTACAAACATTTTAAAAGCTCACGCTACGAACACCAGGTATTATAATTTACGTCGCCGTGAGGTTAAGTTGTCTGAGGGACAGGAAGTTTGGCGGAAGACGTACATACAAAGTGACGCTGATAAATTTAAAGCTACCAAACTAGCACCTAAGTACGAGAAATGTATCGTAAAGAAAGTATTGTCACCATTGGTCTACGAATTAGAAGGATATGACGGAAAATATCTCGGTACTTGGCATATCAAGGATATCAAGGTATGACTACCTGTTTCTCACATCGCTTATACCCGTTTCTTCCTTATTTTTTTCTCCTCACTGTTAAGCAGTGGACTCTGGTTCTCTAGCCGTAGGACGTTTTTACGTGTTGCTTTGGTATATACCAAACAACGATGCCAAGGTCATTTTCAACTAGCATTAGTATGCTAGATTTTATTTTGAACTAGCTTTAGTTTGCTAAGTTTTAATTTAAATTAGCTTAGACTGCTAGGTTTTATTCTTAACTAACTCTAGTTTACTAGATTGTGTTTTTAGCTAGTTAATAGAGGTCGTGTTTTAACTTGGTTGCATGCTCGTTAGGAAATATTTTTGTACTATGGATAGTAGGTACATACATAGTTTTACTAACGGTTAGGATAGGAACACACAATTTTCTTTTGTACTTGCTTGGTGATATAGCTTCCAGCTGTCACTAAGGTTTTTTTTCTTTTCTTTTAATTTTCTTTAGTCTGTAGACTATATTTAGTAATATAGCTAAGAGCTGTTACTTAAGTTTTGTGATATAGCTAAATGCTGTCAATTTTTTTTTTCTTGTCCTTAGACATAACTTTAGTGATATAGTAATAATTACTGTCACGTTAGTAATTTTGTTTCGTTTAAAATGATAGCACATGTTGCATCTTTTTATTCATTTCATTGTTATCTCTTGGTAGAAATCATGTGGCACATTAGACCACTTACCTTGAGAATATTTTTTTTGTTTGTTGTGATGGCCCATGGCGGCTAGTAACTGGTTTATAGCTAGGGTTGATATCATGTGGTTTGAAAAATATTCACTATATCCTAGACTATATACTTTTCTTTCTTACATGAGTAGAATTTCAGAGTAAATAGCTACTTACTGGGGATTGAGTACAACTGGGAATGACAGTTTGGACTCCTGGGAATAAGTGTGCTAGAACGTGACAGGCAGTAAAATCTGCAACTGCTACTGTTTATGATAGGGATGTATGATAGAAAGATGGATTGAAAGAAAGGGGAACATATGCTCGGACAGCAGGTGAAAATTAAAGATGGAATAACAACGGTCCTGGCAGTTGGGTTTCATTTTGGTCTGTATCACAGTAGGAAAGGAAATGTAAGTAGGTAAGTACTCAGAGTTTGTTTTGTGGTGGATAGGATTTTAAAATTTAACATAGTGAAATTTTAATATTTAACGTTTTAAAACTGGTGGTTATTTTCTGTTTTATTTTCATTACCTTTTTTTTGTTTCCAGCTAAGTACGCTGAGGGCAGCGGGTTTCTCCTGTGTCGAAACTTTTTCTGGGGGAGGGATATTGTAACGTTGCGTTTTATTTGTTCTTTTGAGAAGAAACAGAAAGTACTATTTTGTGAATTAGGTCATCTTTTGAAACCACTAGTGCCATCTGTTGTGCAGGTTGGAAATTAATATTGAAGATGTTTTGACATCTAGCATCATAGAGGTCGCTGTCCTTTGATGATATAGAATATATTTTGAGATTTCTCTTGATTTTATTATTTAATAACCGGAATAAGTAAATATTCTATTCCTAGTCATGTGTTATCCTTTATTTCAATAAAAGGTTTTAAATAAAACTCATCGAATTATAAATTTTATTGTTTGGCAGAACAACTGGGTGTTGATTGTCATAGATTTGACGTTTAAAAAAGATAAAAGGGACGCGATGGCAATTTGATAGAAATGGTCGGATGACCGCAGCCGGCAGGCACATTATATCGTTTCGTTTCGTCGCCAGGGTAAAAATGAAGGATAAACCTTTATAAAAATAGTACATACAATGCACTAACAGGTAAGGCTTGGATAAAACGCTAGTTGTGGGTTTATTTCTGATGTTTGAACATCCCGTGAAGGAATACATTGTCTTTTTTCCCTTGTGATAATTTTCTGTACAATTCGTTTCAGCCAGCCAAATTGCAGATGGAATAGAGGCCTACCTGAGTATTTATGTGAACGGTTGGATGGATTGCTTATGTTACGCAGATTTAGTAAGTATTTTTGAAATGATATATGCATCGCGCACATGGCCGACTTTGTGCGTGCCTTTGTTCAGAAATTTATAAAATATCTTATTCCAGGAACCGATCATCACTGGTAGGCTGGGTTCATGGATGGGGGAGTGTGTCGTAGATTGTTTTGATCAACACGAGATACTCGTAAGTTGTTTTTTTATCTAGTTGAAGACATGTGTTGGCCACATGGTTGCAATCTTATAAATGAATAAAATCCATCTTTTTTCCTTCCAGATGGGATTTTACAAGAAAGAATTTAAAAGTTCAGATTCAAAAGTTAAGATTTAAAATTAAACTAAATTAAACTGATTTAGAATTAAACGGATTTAGAATTTCTATTTGCCCCAAATAGTATAGGGGTGATTAGTTTGGTCAATCACAACGGTTGGAGAACCTGTCGGCGTGGAGAGTTCAAGATATACCTGCAGGAGCACCAGGAGACCGTGGTTGCGGCAACAGGAAACGTTTAATCTACGGAATCTTTGGTTAGATCCAAAAAGAGGTACCAAAAATTCATCTTATCTTGCTACGTCGAAGCTGGGGAATCAACCTTTGCTTTCCCTTGTATTTGTTACTACACAAAATTGGTAGTTAATCATTTTGAGGAGCTTTAATAAACCACGCGAACCGAATATACTCTCACGACCCTTTATATTTGGAAATTATTATGTTCTCTCTGACTCGGTCATCCTTACACACAAGAGTTTTGCTCATAATAAATAAGGTTATCTAAGAGTTTACATATTTTAAATATTGTACCATCCGTGTCCTCCTAGAGGGGTCATGTTTAAGAGTATAACTGTGCAATATTGTAATGATATCTAAATAATCAATAAATTCTGAGTACCTACCGAGTCCAGACAATTTTATTTTATTTCCATTTAGCTAGTCCGGTTCCAGTTTTTTAACAAATTTCTGAAAGACTCTTAACATAACATAACATACAATAAAACCCTAAAATTACCCATATAGATCTTTCAGTATGACTGTATGCGTATCCAATTCTGCTTGCAACATTTGAATAGATTTATCATTTGTTGCGTTAACATAACTGATGAAAGTCTTAATATTTGTCTCGCATTTTTACTTTATCAAACGCTATTTAGAAGTACAGTAAAGCAATATTTCACCGATTCATTCGTTCAAACAACTTCTCTCTTTGTCACAATAAGAAATCACTTGAAATAGAATATCGAACAGCCCAAATAGAGATGGACAAAAACATGGTTCCCCGAGGGGGAGGTTTCCTAAAAAGCAAATGGAAGCAATAACAATAAATTATTCGCTAACGACACAGGCGAGTCCCATGGACTGGATTCGAATCGCTTAGTTCTTGCACACGTATCTTTGATTTCTGTTTATTGAGCTATTAAATTGATTTTTTGGTACATTTTAGTGTAAATTTTTATGGAATTATTACAGTTCCGGCAGGAAATCAATGGCAAAAGTTACCTATGAAATAAAACACTGCTGCTTTTTTTTTTAATTTGAGCGCGTTTGACCTCAATCTTGCATGATGGGAAGCAAAGATGAGATACGCAAACTCTAAACATACCTATTCACTCTGCTTCTGCTTATTTGACTGACAAGATATGACTAGCCTCATGGCTCTAGCCTATAGATATTTATAAATATGTGTAACTAGCTTTTGCCCGCGGCTTCGCCCGCGTGTATTTCCCACGGGAACAGTGTTTTTTCTCCGGGATGAAAGGTACCCTATGTCCTTCTCCGTACTTCCAGCTATGTGTATGCGAAATTTTAGGAAGATTGGTTCAGTAGATAAAGCGTGAAGAGGTAACAAACAAACTCACTTTCGCATTTATAATACTAGCTTTCGCCCGCGGCTTCGCCCGCATGAATTCCCACGGGAACAGTGCTTTTTCCCGGGATAACCGGTACCCTATGTCCTTCTCCGTACTTCCAGCTATGTGTATGCGAAATTTTAGGAAGATTGGTTCAGTAGGGTAGGGAGGTAACAAACAAACAAACCAACAAACAAACAAACAAACTCACTTTCGCGTTTATAATATTAGTTAGGATAGTCATTTTTTCATTTTAGGCAATTTACTTCATAGTTATTTTGTTTGCGTCCACCTAAATAAAGGCATTTTGTAACGCAGCGACGCGTTCATCCTCTTTGGATCCATTTATGCGTGCGCTGGCACATAGTACCTGTCATAAATTTTAAACTGTATTCATTCATATTCGATTCTGCATTCTGATTGTCATTCTTGGCCTCGTATCTACCGATATACATTACTTTATTTGTGAAGCTATTTTAAAATATTATTATACTATAGACCCTTATCGGGTATGTATAATTAAGTTTTATTAGTTGTTTCGGAAGCAATTCTAAATTTATAGTGAAGTGTGTCTTGTTATCTTTTCTAACCGTTATTATATTTGTTTTAGGTCTTATGTTTTTACCAATAAATTACCATACACCGACCCTGAAGATTACTTTTATTATTATATGGAGCTAACGCTCCAATTTTGTTTTATTTATTTTGCTCTATATACATAAATTTTAGACATTTAGCTTTCATAGTGATTTTTGGGTAATATGATCAGGAAAGATTTTCTACTGTACAGTTACGAGGAAAAAGTCTTTTCGACATAAAAATACTGCTATTACCAGAATCAACTTCGGTAGTTAAATCAGACTCGATGAAAGGATCACGTATGGCCTCCGGATCGAGATAGTTAGTTCAATTGCGCTGCTTCTCTGTATCGGTGCAAAATCCTTCCAACACTACAGAAATCCTTTTAAAAGATTCGAAACTCTTCCCGAATCGTTTTAAACTTTCTTTTAGGTACCTATTCAATTTCTATAGGTTCTATTGATTCTCTCTTTAAAAACATTAGATGATCTAAATTGTCCAAAAGATAATACATTAGAATCACGTCTCTTATCCTTTAAAGTCTTAGTTAGTCTTACTTAAGTACCTTTTTGAGCCGTGAGACTCGAAGGCAACGCTTAGCTAATAACATTTCTCTGAATTTACAAAATGTACCTTCAAAATATAGCGTCAAATATTAAAAAAACTAATTTATTAACTAACATTAGAAGACAATTAAATACAAAATTTAATACTGAAAATCACTTAAGAAACTTTATTCTTCGTGTTTCTTGGCTAGGAAATACGAGTATCTTAGGAGCACCTACTTCCTTAATAATATTCATTAAATCCTCCTAGACGTTTCTCGGAAACTACACACATTCTAGCATTAACCCTAACTTCCCGAAGTTTGTTATTCCTTGGCATTATCCTGAGTTAGTACATTATTGAATTCATTATCGGAGGAATAACGTTGGCCCCTGATCGAGATTAGGTTCAAAGTTCTAATGCTACGGTTTTAATCTAGTTTAAGTACAGTGTTATGCAACTGACATTTATTATGTCTAATTTAGACCAGTATTTGGCTTCTTCTATTGTTATGCTTCTTACGATCTATTATTGGACAAGAAATAGAGAAAAAGAGGCAACACTACAGATTCCTACTATACAAATGCGAAAGTTTGGATGTGATTGTTTGTTACTCAATCACGCAAAATGTACTAAGTACACGGATTTTTATGAAATTTGATACACGGGTAGAAAAATATCTGTTAAAACACATAGGGTACTTTTTATGTCGAAATTCCTACATGAGCAGTGCACCGGGGCGCAGCTTGCCTAAAAATAAGTAAGTATTAATTAATATCTACAACTACCTCTTTTTCCCTGCTGATCAACTCAGTTGAGCAAGTTAAAAGCAATCAGTCCTCTGCGAATTCTTTCAACGAATTTTTTTGTAGTGCGAACCATTACTTGATACCCGTGTCGCAGAATTAATATAAGTACTACGCCCGTGTTGAACACATATCAGATAGGTTTACTGGAACTTACCATGTTTACATAGCCTCTAAGGATCACGGATGATGAATCACGTGCACGTATGTCACATTCCGTGCACGTATCGTCTCCAACGCAGTTTGTATCTAAATTGGTTTGTGCAGCATGCTAGGCTGGTATATCACTTAGGTTTATTTTTAGACTTACTAGATAAGGAAAGCCAAGAGACCAAATAAAAGAGAAGGCAAGGGTTGTGTCGTATAGGGAGGTTAAATCGATGGCGGAAGATAAATGCAAATGGAGGATGCTCCACCGACAAGAACATAGTTCTTAAATATGTGATGATGATGATGGATACTCAATAAAGCACCGTCCTGTTAATTCTTAAAAATGATTTGTTGTAAGATATTCTTTGCAAGTTTAGCCGCGTTTTCACAAAAGCTCGGCTGCGCGATGCTGAAAAGAGATGTTTAAAATTTGTCCAATCATATTGCTCATTGTGTATTTTGAGCAATATGATTGGTTTTTTCAGGTCTCTGCACGCAGTTATGTGCAGCTCAGCCTCCAGCCTAATCCTGACTAACATCATAAATGCGAAAGTGGATTTGTTTGTTAACTCTTCTCGCTTTATCTACTGATCCAATCTTCCTGAAATGTTGCATACACATAGAAGTAATGAGAAGGACATAGGGTACCTTTCATCCCGAGAAAAAGCACTGTTCTCATGGGAAATTCACGCGATAAGCCGCGGGCTAAAACTAGTTATATTAGAAAAAAAATTGACCTCTAGGGACATCTTGTAATCGATGTGGATAACATTTAAACGGCAGTTTGCAGGCGTTGAGCGATTTTTCTGACAGCTAATTAAGAAAAAAAAAATCATAACAAAAAAATCTCAACAGATGGAGTTTTATTTAAAGGCGAGTTGTAATAATGGCTGTACCTATATTGTGCGCTTTTTATCATCAGCCCTCTGGCTGACGATAAAAAGCGCACAGAAAAAAAAACATAACACTTTGACAGGTGCACAAATCACAATATTGATACTTCTTATTAGGTTTTCTTTTTTTTTTAAATGCCAATCCCGTGCATTTTTGCTTTTTGAATGGTCTCGCCTTTTACTAAGCTCCACCTATGAATTCATCTGGAACTATTTTATTTTTTAATTTGGGTCTCGGAAAATCCCTCATTCTACAACACAACCTGACAATGGTTTTCAACTTTTTATTCTAGTCAAAACTTCGAGCAACAAGACTTCCGCGTGCGGAGTCCGCGTTGCTCTATGAGTCAAAACATATCATCAATACTTATCCATACATTTGATATTATAAAGCTGAAGAGTTGGTATTGTTTGTTTTAATGTGCTTTAAACTCAGGAACTACCGGCTCTACTAACTATGATACTTTCATATTAGCTCTTGTTGAAATCCTAGCATATCGTGATTTCAACTGTAATAATATTACTACGTAAATAAATAATAACTATTTGCGTACATTTACCATGGGGACAAAATACTGACTAAAAATTAAACTCATTTCGATGGCAATAATTTTGACTTAATAGTTTTCAAAGCTTTAGAGACTCCAGTGGACATTACAAGTCTTAAAATTAATTTGGGGCTAACTCAATCTGTGTGATTGTCCATATAATATTAATTTATACAAGTTATACAAGAACTAGCTGTTGCCCGCGGCTTCGCCCGCGTGAGTTTCGCGTGTTTGATGTCAGTAGCGACATAGCTATTATTAGCTATGTCGCTACTGACATCAAACACGATGTTTAACTAGGAAATAGTGGAATTTTTCACACTAAGTTATTGCGTTTTGCTGGTAACATAATATTTATTTATGAATACATATAGCTATTATTAGCTATGTCGCTACTGACATCAAACACGATGTTTGGCTAGGAAATAGTGGAATTTATCACACTAAGTTATTGCGTTTTGCTGGTAACATAATATTTATTTATGAATACATAATAATATAGGTACAGGTGGTGCCCTTGCAGGGCGTCACCTGTACCTATACTATTATGTAACTACTTTGAACTTGTGGCTTGCAATAAATCTGAATCTGAACAGTAGTCTAATTAAAAATCCGGATAATTTATTATTTTTGTTTTTTTACAGCTAACTAAAAATCCACTATTTTCCAGGATCAGAACAACATTATAACAACAAAATTATAACACCAAATGCCATTTCTAGTTGTATTATTTCATTCCGACTAATAATTGCATACAGCTTCGCCCGCGTTTATTATTCACCAAAACCCATACTATCCATTAGTGAAAACTGCGTTAAAATCCGTTCTAAGTCTTTGAGTTTATCACAAACAGACGAATATGAATATTTCCCTGAGTACCCCATGAGTCTGTCCCCACGAACCTTCGAGTAACAATGACTTCCGCGCGCAGAGTCCGTGTTGCTCTATGCCACGAACAGACCATAGAGCTAGCAAAAAAAAATTTTTTTTTCTATGTCTATGGAACAGACAGACGCGGCGGGAGCTTTATTTTAGACTAGCTTTCGCCCGCGTGAATTTCCCACGGGAACTGTGCTTTTTCCCGGGATAAGAGGTACCATATGTCCTTCTCCGTACTTCCAGCTATGTGTATGCGAAATTTCAGGAAGATTGGTTCAGATGAGAAAGCTTGAAGAGGTAACAAACAAACTCACTTTCGCATTTATAATATTAGTTAGGATATGTAAGAATTTGTAAGGAGATTTCTGTGGCTCGATTTACAAGCATTAAAAGCTCCCAGCAGCGTTTAGAAATCAAAACTGCATGAGTTGACGGCAATATGAGTTCGTGGATCGTTTAGTAACTTACCATCATAATACTGTATAAGAAAGCAACAGGTCGCCATTCGTGAACGGGGACGGATGGGCGTGAGTGATCGCAGTAATAATTCCCTGTCACTAGTGATTTAATAAACCACCTTGGGGTATTGGATCAAATGACGATGTTACAATAAATTTATTTAGAAAATAAAAAAATGAAGACGATGTATCAAAACCTTAAATGTAAATAGAGAGGCATTGTGTATACTCCAACGACAACAGCACAGTTCCTAAAAAGAAAGAAGACACAATACATTTCCTCTTTCGCTGTCTACTAGCTTGCAGTATCTACTGGAAGTGTAAAGAGTATTTTTAGAGAACAATATATTATCGTGAACATTTATCTTACACTAGCTTTTGCCCGCGGCTTCGCCCGCGTGAATTTCCCACGGGAACAGTGCTTTTTCCCGGGATAAAAAGTAGCCTATGTGCTATTTATTCCAGGTCATTATCTATCTCTGTACCAAATTTCATCGAAATCCGTCCAGTAGATTTTGCGTGATTGAGTAACAAACATCCTCACAAACTCACAAATTCACAAACTCACAAACTCACATCCAAACTTTCGCATTTATAATATTAGTATGGATTTAATCTGTGACAACAACAATATACCTAGTAGTAGCGATGTTCGACATTTTTATCGATGTGTCGCAATGGAGGATTAAATAAGGGACCCTAAATACAGTGAAACTTATATGAAAATAGCTTTTGCCCGTGGCTTCGCGCGCGTACGATTTCCCCCGGGAACAAGGCTTTTTCCCGGGATAAAAGGTACCCTATGTTATGTCCTTCTTAGTACTTGCAACTAATGCCGGCAAACCCTCTTGTGATACTCCTGGTGTTTCAGTAGTCTATGGGCAGCGGTGACCGCTTACCATCAGGTGACTCGCTTGCTCGTTTGTCGCCTTATGTTATAAAAAACTTCTAGCTATGTGTAGTGTACCTATGCAAAATTTCTGGAAGATTGGTTCAACTGATGAAGCATGAAGAGGTAACAAGCAAGACAAAGAATAAACAGACAATCTTTCGCATTTATAATATTAGTTAGGATTAGGATTAGTTAGGATTAGGATTAGTTAGGATTAGGATTAGTTAGGATTAGGATTAGTTAGGATTAGGATTTAATAGGCATAATAAAGTATAAAATAAAAAATAAGTCTTCTTATTGTTTGGTACATATCTAGGATTTACTTGATACCGCTACTTGTAATATTATGTATTCTGTGATACCGCTACAATACAATGTAGCTAGGGAGCTTAAAAATTACTCTTTCATTCAACGTTTTTCTGCAAAAATTTTCCCTATTTGGCTTCTTGAATGATAACCATATATTAACGTAATTTTCATGAATAACGACATCAAGCACGCAAACATAAGGCTGCATTTAGACTGCGATTCTATCTTCGTAAGCGACAATTGATTCATTCAAATGTATCTATATATCTATTATTTTTTTACCTTTTTCTCAAATCACCTTATCCTTCGAGACCCCTCCCTTACCTACTTTGTCAAGGTTTTTTTTAAGAACCACAAATATTTTACTTGATTATTATACCTTTTTGTAAAGCTAATAAAGCAAGGATGTTTTCTGTAATATCCGCACGAATATTTTATATTAGGTTTTTTTTAGAAAATTGTGTCTAAAGTTGAAAGTCATAGAAAAAATTATTAACAAAATACTGGTTATGAAGCTAAATTTTCCATTTCCTTCTTAAAGATTTTGGTTTTCTTTACAAAATAGTTTATATCAAACATTTGTAAAAATAAAATCATTTAAAAACTAGGTAACTACTTTAAAAAAAAAAAAAGAAATAAGTACAAGACAAAATCTACGAAAAATTGCCTTTTTTCTCAAAACATGTAAAATGTGAAATATCTCTGAAACGGTTAACTTTTGGATAAGGCAATAGGGGGTAAAAGTCAAAGTCAAAGTCAAATTTTTTTATTGAAACTTGGCGTTCAAAGAAGGCTCTTTTTCACGTCGATAACTAATTATTTAACCATAATATATTATGTCTCAAAGCTACAAACTACTAGCATTTCGGAACGACCACTGCTGAGAAGAAATGCCGAAAGAAACTCATGAAACAGTCTTGGTCGCCTAGCATGCCAGAGGGGCTATTCATTAACTTTATA
The DNA here is from genome assembly GCA_018467065.1 of Ephestia elutella. NCBI lineage: Eukaryota > Metazoa > Arthropoda > Insecta > Lepidoptera > Pyralidae > Ephestia > Ephestia elutella. The sequence goes on along the minus strand of CM031580.1, from coordinate 14,322,717 downwards.
CATACACTAGATAGTGTACAGTCAAAAAAAAAAATATAAGAAAAAAAAATAATATAATAAAACATGTTATGTTTGTGATCAAGTAACCACAATGAATTGGGTAAAAACAATTTATTTTGACCAATACTAACACCTCTCAACGGATGTAGGTCGACTTACCAGTAACCCTGTATATGTTTTGATACATTCCTGTAACTTTTGCTTTAACAGAATAAAAAAAAAATACATACATTCGTTAATATCTAATAAAACTCCAAATAATTTTGTGTTTAACACAATAAATGCTAGTTAAATAAACTGTATCTTCGATTTCTATTTCGTATCAGTGGGCTAGTTAGAAAATAAGTATATATCTTTATTTGGCATATTGTGTATACTCACCCTTACGAAGCATTTATATAAAAAAAGAAAATATCCCATTGTATCAGATAATGACCTAGTCATTTGTTTACGAACCGGTGAAATAAAACGCAAATTTAGCAATTTTTTATTTAGAAAATTTTTACAAAAATCATTTACAATTTGGGAATTTGTTTGACTAAATACTTAAACAATGTAAGATCATAACGAAGTACATCAAGTAAAGGCAATGTATTCGTCAATTTATATTAACCTAGCTACGCCCCGGGTCTTCGCTCCCGTGGGAATTTCAGGATAGAAAGTACTCTATGTGCTATTCGCGGTATTTTCCTACCCGTATAGCAAATTTCATCAAAATCCGTCCAGTAGATTTTGCGTGATTGAGTAACAAACATCCTCACAAAAACACAAACTCACATCCAAACTTTCGCATTTATAATTAGTAGGATTTTATTAATTTATAATTTAAAGTTAACACAAAAACTTATATTATTGACAATTTAAACTCATGCCAGACAGATCATTTTATAAAAATAATAAACAATATATAATTTATTATTTTGTGTGAGGGGTAAAGGGGGTTTCGCTTCTTTGGTGTGGTCATAAGCTTAATAGGTATAATTAATTTTATGGTTGTTGTGGGTCTGTGGTTAGGAATCATTATACTGACAAAAGCGTATTCATATGGACCAAACGCTTTGCAATCAAATCACTCACTTTAAAGTGATCCATGTGGTAATCTTAATGCTTTGGTATCTATTTTATACATAATACGATTATTAATATTCAAAAGAGGTATTATTTTTACACGACTGACCAAAAAAGGAGTGTTATGTTTTCAGAGTTTATGTATGTAAGTTTCTTATTCCACCATAAGTCCTGAACGGCTGAACAGATCTTGATGTGAGAGGTATTTTTAGATTCCTTACATTCCTCCGAGTGACATAGGCATGTTATTAGTCAGTCGTGTTTTTTATTTTTTAATAAATAGCTTTTTAAGGTTAAAATCCGAAACCTACGCATGTAGGCACATATTTTTAACTAGTAGAAATACCTTTTGATTTCGAATTATCCATAGACATTTTACATCGTCCGCATACCTTTAAGCACACGCGTATTTAGTCATATTTTTAAAACAAATGATAGGTATATTCACATAATAATATAAAGTTGTATTTCATATCTACGTGTATATATTATTAACGATATAAAATAACGGAGTATTGACTGAGTTTTTGAATATTTACATATTAAAAGATCAATAAAATTGACTTTAAAATTAAGCATAAATCTAATCTCGTTATTGGTAAGAATTATGATATTTATATAATATAACAATCACAGATTTTACGTATCAGCTAATAATAAATATAGTAAGTTTTAAGTGCAAACGAAAATTTGTTACGATATGTTTATACATCAAGTGCAAAACATTTAATGCGAAATAGTATTTTAGTGGAAATCTCAATTTTAATTTAGTTCTTTTCTTTAGAAAGGATATTACGATAGTATTTTTACAGTATTTTTTTTTTATATTTTCGACAAGCTTTTTCTTGAGTAAAAGAATCTTAAAAATTCGAGAGTATTCTGTACGCAGTAATTTCCAAACATCTTTTGTCCGAATATCTTTCATTAAGCCTAGAGGAATTAGATAACAAGATTGACGTAGTATTCTCTATTGGAATTAATATGTTTACAATCATAAATAAATTAAACATTCAATAAATTTACTCACAGAAGAACCATTACCTTTCAATCAATAAATGTATATCATTGAATAATAGAAATGTGCAGCAAATGACTGGGTGGTGTAACGGGTCCTTTGTAATTTTACAGAAATTTGTTGATTAGGTACATGATTACTAATATTACGTGCTGGACTTTTGGAGCTATTTTAAGCAAATTGATATTTCATCCTGGTTCACCATTTGTTATACTTTTTATACAATAACTAATATCTGACGAAATATATGCTCCCATGGGAAATTCTAAATAAAATGTTGTAGTAATTCATAGAAATCCGTTTAGTGGATTCTGCGAATTTGAGTAACAAACATCGAAGTTTTGATCCATATCCTGATACACATCCAAACTTTTTCATTTATAATATTAGTGAGACGTAATAGGTAATTGAAAAATATATTTCGACAGAAAAATACGATCTTGTATATGTTTTTCATCGACCCACATATCAAGTGGAACCCTTTTCATATTGCTTGTGTGTATAATCACGTCTTTCTACTGTGTAATGTAGGTTTACTTTAAGTAGTAATTAATTTGATCATTGAAGATAGATAGATATCGATAATTAACAAGAATATGAAATGCAGTTTAATCTCATCCAAATTTAAACAACGCTCAAAGCCAAAGGCCGAGATTGAATACTTTAATAGCTTTACAAGCATAATTATAATCACTGATAGGTACAGTCAATTCACTAGAAACAGTAAGTTCTGGAGGCATCGTCGCGGCCTCCCGCAGTCCTCCGTCAGCCATAGTAAAACTGAGAATTAGAATAGTTCCCTAAACTCCTCGGACTAACCATACTCTCAGGCTCTTCCTCCTGGCTTTTGTACTTAACCTCTCTTGCTTGAGGTACGTAATCTGCATTACCGTACATGCTAGCACCAGCGCAAGGGTAAATTGTTGATAATGGTCTCATTGCTCTAAGAGTTCCTCTATTACCATTAGCTTCTCTATACAGAATCATATCAGGGTGTAATGGGTCATAGAAGGTTCCAGATATATGACTGACGTCTACATCGTTATCTATATCAGAGTTGGCGTCACCAAACACATTCGGAGCCTCTGTTGTAAACATGTCCCCAGTTTTGGAGTCGCCTGAAGACTTACGAATTATGTAACACCGAACTGCTATTAGTAGAATAATTAAAATTATGAATAGGAATATTCCCGCTCCGATATAAACTAGCAGCTTCACTTTGTAATCTGAATTGAGATCTGAAAATAAAATGCTGTATTATTTATTTTTATATACTAAAGCAGATTTTATGCAAATGATGGTAATCATAGGGAATGTAAATAAAAATACATTTTACATTTATAATCATACCTATGATGATCACTATAAATGTTTTGAATTTTTAGCCACGTTATTAACATCGTTTTGTACACATCGTAAGGTTTTTTATAATGTATGTATGTATAGTGAACTATTAATTTTATCTTTTAGGCGGCAGAACGAGAATTAAACTGCACCCTTGCAAAGTAAGTTTTACGTAAAACATTATCATTGAATTTATAAATAAATAAAATAGGGAAAGATACTTTGAAATATTTATATTGTACTAAAATAGGACTAAATAATCGATTTAAATTTGAAGGAACCAATCATAGTAGTTTTATAGCATACACTATTTTAGATTCAAAATTTACTATGTCCATACGTACCACTTTCTTTTTTCGGTTGAACAGTGGTCTCTTCGATCGTTACAGTAGAAGCGATTGTGGTGAAGACATCATCAGGTGGAGGCATAGGGTTAGCCACAGCTGACACGGGGTTAATCTCACCCCAGCGCTCGCTTGCTCCTTCTAAATCAAAATTAGTTATAAATCTGACGTCTGACGTGAAAATAACTAATTGAAAACGAATTACAAATAGCACCGTCCTTTGGGGTATCACAAAATTTAAATTGGTAAAGGCATTAGTAGGTAAGTCAGTCTTTACGTCTATCATCAATCATCAAATCAATCAATCACCAATCGATATGAATAAAGTTGTTCTTTTACTGAGTGACTGACAGACAACGCACAGCAAAAACTACTGGGCATAGAAAGCTAAAATTTGGCAAGTAGGTTCCATACGGAGTGTAGCGGAGCACTAAGAATGTATTTCCTGAAATTTCCATGGAAACAAAGTCCCAGGTCCATGGTAGTGAGTTATATATTCTATTCTAAATATATTATGGAACAACTTCTAATTAAAAGATGTGCCTTGCACCTCAGTTCCTGCCGGATCCTGAATTAACGGTACCTGATTCGTCAATAAAACTTGGTTCGTTATTGTCCGTTTTGGAGATCTCATCGTTTTCAGCCGCACTCTCGTATCTCTCGATTAGGACTCCCAGAGGAACTGTGAACAATAATTTATGACGTTACATTTAGAGAGATGGGTTTACGCCCGGGTTTAAATGGGCAGGAACCGTTTCTTCCCGGCATAAACCCGTCTGTCATTTATAATATTATACCCAGGCCGAAGGACTGCTGGCTGGCATGTCTCTAATTTGCCTAAGGGATATCTTCGTAGCCTTCGTAGCATATTTCTTCTCGGCGTAAACCCGTGTGTCATTTATAATGTTATTCCCTGGTCTATGGACTGCTGGCATGTCTTTAGTTTGCCTAGGGGATATCCCCCGGGTATACTAGAGACATGCCTTAGTGCGTGGCCTGCGTAGCCTTCGTAGCACTGTCCATGTGCATAGACGCTCTTCACTCACCACAAGCATAGACGACCTTAAGATAAGCCTAGACAGGCTCTTGCAAGGATTGCCAAAGGTCTTGCTGTTGGCTTCCACCGGGCACTGCCCCGCTTGCCATGGCAGATCTGCATCACTATTTGTTTAGCTACTAGTGACGTAACTCACCACAAGCATAGACGACCTTAAGATAAGTCCTGGACAGGCTTTTGAAAGGAGTGCCAAATATCTTGCTGTTGACTTCCACCGAGCACCGCCACTTGCCATGGCAGATCTGCATCACTATTGGTTTTGCTACTAGTGACGTAACTCATCACAAGCATAGACGACCTTGAGATAAGTCCTGGACAGGCTCTTGCAAGGAGTGCCAAAGGTCTTGCTGTTAGCTTCCACCGCCGCTTGCCATGGCAGATCTGAATCACTATTGGTTTAGCTACTAGTGACGTAACTCACCACAAGCATAGATGACATTGAGATAAGTCCTGGACAGGCTCTTGCAAGGAGTGCCAAAGGTCTTGCTGTTAGTTTCCACCGCCGCTTGCCATGGCAGATCTGCACCAATATGGATTTAGCTACTAGTGACGTAACTCACCACAAGCATAGACGACCTTGAGATAAGTCCTGGATAGGCTCTTGCAAGGAGTGCCAAAGGTCTTGCTGTTGGCTTCCACCGAACACCGCCGCTTGCCATGGCAGATCTGCATCACGATGTCAGTACCATGAGGCGTGGTGCAAGCTGTGATAAAGATTTATATTAAATACTAAGTGTTAAAAATAAGGCCACTTTACTCAATTTTTGAATTACAAATTATCTAATTATGTATAAGAAAACTAAAAATATCGATGGATGAAATTGATAAATTCGTTCTCAAATTATGGCGTGCGTGACAATAGGGAAAAAAAGGGATTCGTTTTGATTTCGATAATAATTTTCATCTGATGAAAATAAACTTTTCGATAAAAAAATATAAGCGACGATGTCTAAAATATGAAGTTTTGATTAATTTTGTGCTAAAATTGTAGCAGCACACACAATAACTACGTTATTTGAACCAAAAGCACACTTATAATATGTGTATTATTTAGTGCACTTCGTTACGTTTTCTTTACAATTCAATCGATAATATTATTGTAATATCAAGAGAAACCTTTTAATGGCCTTATATAATAGGTTTGAACTGTAATAGGTTTGAACTGTAATAGGTTTGAACTGTATTTGCTGTAAACGCTGTTGGTTTCTTTAATAAAATGAAAGCTTTAATCTCTTAAAATCTCTGTCACCAGTGTTGCTATTCCAAAATAAAAGAAAGAAACAGCAATTTAAACGTCTTGATCCAACAGCGTCGATGTTATTTGAATAGAAATAAAAATAAATGTCTAGACGAGCGCTCTAGTTCTCTGGACGAGGTCAGTATACATTTCCATATCTAAGAGCCATTATCGTTCGACTAACGATTTTACTACTCAATTGTAGATACATTTTTCCATGAATCTTTTATTCCAAGACTTATTTATGTAGAGATGAATGAAGATCAGTATATGATATGACAAATCTTCATAGACAAATAGTTATTGTATAATCTTTACTTATTTAATACCTTAAGCAGTAGAGTAAATTGAGGAAGGCTAATATATGTATAGCCGGAATCTTTAATGACTTTGGTTAAAACGTTTTTTTTTTAATATTTTTAATCATATTTAATTGCCCTAGATCCTAATCCATACTAATATTATAAATGCGAAAGTGAGTTTGTTTGTTACCTCTTCACGCTTTATCTACTGAACCAATCTTCCTGGAATTTCGCATACACATAGCTGAAAGTACGGAAAAGGACATAGGGTACCTTTTATCCCGGGAAAAAAGTACTGTTCCCGTGGGAAATTCATGCGGGCGAAGCCGCGGGCTAGTAAAGTTAAAAATAATAAAATCAATGAAATTTTACATGTCCTACCTAAGAAAACTAATTGTGTGTCCTACCAAAGAAAACTAATTTGAAAACTAAGTGTATTTGTTTGTTTTTACATATAATCCGACTTCTTACTAATATTATAAATGCGAAAGTTTGGATGTGAGTTTGTGAATTTGTGAGGATGTTTGTTACTCAATCACTCAAAATCTACTGGACGAATTTCGTTGAAATTTGGTACACGGGTAGAAAAATACCGGGAATAGCATATAGGGTACTGTTTATCCCAAAATTTAAGCCCCGGGCTAAGCTAGTCTATTATAGAATTAATAGCCTACAGCAAGTACTTAATAAGTATTAAAGTAACAATAACTTACTTTCATCAACCAACCCTTGCGTTTGAGGACAAGTGATTGACTCAAACATGGTCCTCCCGTATTGAGCTTCAAATATGGCGATCCTAGAGTGAGGGTTGCAGCTCAGCTTGATGACGTCACCCTCGCAGCATGTGCGGCTCCGGAACGTGGCTTAGGAAAAAAATCACCATTATTACACTAATCACACTATCACATACTATAAAGAGGAAGTTTTGTAAGTTTTTGAGATTGCTTGTAGGGGGTTATCTTCGTAACCACTGAACCGTTTTTGAAAATTGTTTTACCAATAGAAAGCTACATTATAGCTTCATTATGCCTGAATGACATAGGCTACAATTTATGTATGTACCTCCTGAGAGAAGTTGGGGAGGGGCGCTAGTCAATAATAATCTATATATATAACGCAAAGGTGACTGACTGACTGACATAGTGATCTATCAACGTACAGCCTAAACCACTGGACGGATCGGGCTGAAATTTGGCATGCAGGTAGATGTTATGACGTTGGCATCCGCTAAAGCAGCGGTTCCCAAACTTATTTTGTCTACTGCCCACTTTGAGAATAAATATTTTTTTAGCGCCCCCATTTTTTCACCTTTTTAAAAACCACTATAACTTCAAATTAAATTAATTAATTATTGTGACCTTATCTCATTCGACGCTCAATCGTACTCAACAAGTCCGAACAAGTATTCAATGAACCAGCAAACTGATACAGGAATGCACAATTCGGGTTATTTAACAAAAACTTGTTAAAACATGATAGATATCTACGAGTACTAATAACTATTAAAATGCGAAAGTGTGTCTGTTGCCTTTTTATTTGTTTGTTTGTGTCTACTTTCATTACGAAACGGAGCGACCGATTGACATGATTTTAATTTTTTCTATAGTCAATAAAATAGGACAGATATATGAACTACGCGGAGAAAAATATAAAACCGAGTTTGAGCAATCTTTTAATTCATATTAGTTGATGTTCACAAGTTGTTGTTGAGAGTCGAGAGCTCTTGCAGTCGTTGTTTAAGAGGCCTCCTAGCTAAATAAAGCTCCTAGCAAAAAAAAAAACATTTTCTTTCTGGGTCTCTTACCGCCCCCCTTGAGACCTGCAGCGCCCACAAGGGGGCGTTATCGCCCACTTTGGGAACCTCTGCGCTAAAGGATTAACGCGAGCGAAGCCGCGGGCAAAAGCTAGTTACTTTTATAAAATTTATCCGTTACTGACTGAGTGGCAGACATACAACGCACAGCCAAAACTACTGGGCGTAGGAAGCTGAAATTTGACATGTAGATTTCTTAGGGAGTGTAAGGGAGCCACTAAGAGAGGATTCCGGAAATTCCCACAGAACGAATGTCCCAGGTGGTCCCAGGCCTAATGTGCTAATAATATTAATTAAAGATTTTTTCTTTTCATTCCTAGTTTGCTCATATTATTTTCCATTCATATTTTTTTAAATCCTAATACAGAATTAAATGGATATAATCAAATACTATTTGAGAACCCCTTGTTGTTTAATAGTGATTAAATTAATGAAGTAAAAGGCATTGGTAAACAAGCAAATGATTAAAAAATAAAAAACACGACTGACAACTCACATAGCCTATGTCACTCGGGGGAATGCAAGGAATCTAACAATACCTCTCACATCAAAATCTGTTAAGCCGTTGAGGACTTATGGTGGAATAAAGAAACTTACATACATACATACTTACATACATACATACATGAACCCTGAAAACATAACACTCCTTTTTTGGTCAGTCGTGTAAAAAAACATGTAACCAGCGACGTTAAAAAAATACAAAGTTCTTTGTACAAAATTTTGAAAAAACGTGTTTTTAAAATAATCTTGCTGGATGCAAATTTAAATATTTTTTGTTTTTTTTTTAATTCTTATTAGAATTAAATGAATATAATCAAAAACTTATTAGTGTTTGGTATTATAGATATCAATGCTAACAGATTCGTTGAATTTGTAATATGTATAGTACAACGCCATCTGTCAGGACAACGACGAACTACTTTGTAATTCAACTCTGGAAAACCAGTAGCAATTCATAAGTGATGAGCGTTTGTTATTATTTTCAAAATTGCGTAGGTATTTTGTTACTCTGCAACTGTATTTCTTTATATTTATCTATTTACGTTTTATTATTGTAAACTGATACTTTATCTATGGATTTTGAATGAGCTCTTCTTCAAACTTCAGAAATCTGTCAAAAATCTACGTTTGCGAAGCCAAGAGTTCTTGGTTCTAGTTTAAGGAAATAAGGTAGGTAAGTATCACTTTATTGACTCATAACAAAGTCCCTTATTTATTTTTATAGAGATAAAAGATAATCCTAACTTCCTAACTATCTTATCCTAACTAATATTATAAATGCGAAAGTGAGTTTGTTCGTTAATTTGTTTATTTGTTTCTTACCTCTTCATGCTTTATCTACTGAACCAATTTTCCTGAAATTTCGCATACATACAGTTAGAAGTACTGAGAAGGACATAGGGTACTTGATTCCGGGAAGACCACTGTTCCTGTGGGAAAAGATTTCCCGAATCACATACAGCCTAGATTAAACATAATGCACCATGGTTCTCAATACCAGGCTATAAAGCTATTTAACAGGTTACCGTCAGAGCTGAAAACCATTCGTAGTCATCATTTATTCAAGGCTAAGTTGCGTGATCTATTATTGGAAAAGTGTTGCTACTCTATAGACGATTTTTGATAGAAATGATTTTCATTGAATTTTAATATACTTTTGCATATTATTGATATTTCGAATTTGGATTGTAATGTATAATAATATTCGTTTGTTGTATTTATTGATAATTTATGTATAGTTTTTTTAATGTTTCTGACACAATGTATATTATTTAAGAATGAATAAATAAATAAATAAATAAATACACGCGGTCGAAGCTGCGGGAAAAAACTAGAATCAATACTACTACTACTACTAATAAAAACATCGCCTCCTACATTATATCAGCTAATACATATAACTCATCCTTTTCCAAATCAATAACTCTCTCATAAATACCCAAATGACATCCCATAAAATGCTCGTAAATCAATATTACGCAGTAATAAAGCTCACATGAGCAGTATACTCAGATGTTAATTACCGTCGGTACGTCATTAGTACGCCAATATTACGACGACAACGCCCTCTACGAATTATCTAGTAAACAGACCAAACCCTTTCCCATTAACGGAAATATGAAACCGTTTGTACTATATAAAGGTCGGAGTGTTTTCTAATTATACACAACCTTTGGAGGTTCGGAAGAAGGTACTACATCAAAATTAGATCGTCTTTTAATGTGGTAAGTATCGGTTTTCCTAACCTACCTAAGTATAATAATAAAATTATACGCTGACTGATTGAAACAGCTGGACGTAGAAATTTGAAATTATGCAGATCTTTATATAGCGTACTTACCTAAATGCTCACTTACGATTTAAGAAGGGAATTTTGGAAATTCTACCTCTAAGTGCATGAAAATGACTGTTTGCGGTCCTTTTTTTTAAATAATGCAGAAACTGTTATTAAAATATTTTGTAATTAAAAAACAAAAAGATACAAATTCGTATGACACTCTCTGTTTAAAGTATAAATTTATAATTATTGGACATTAAGTTTGTATTTTAGTAGTAAAGTTCAGTTAAACTGCTGTTAAATAAACGCCCGTGTACTGAACAAGCAATATGGACTAAGCACATTAATTTCAAAAATGACCACTTTATCTTTACCATTAGTTCGCTTCGTTACGAAATAAGTTACCCTTGTTTTATTTTAGGACCCCTTGTTGTTTAATAGTGATTAAATTTATGAAATAAAAGGCATTGGTAAAAAAAAACATGTAACCAGCGGAGTTAAAAAAAATACGAAGTTCTTTTTACAAAATTTTGACAAAACATATTTTAAATAATCTTGCTGGATGCAAATGTTCTATTCTTTCTTTGAGTATTCATTTATAACAGTAGTCGTTCCGAAAATGATCACGGTGACTGGGACTGAGGCTTATTGGAACCGCGGTCCGAGTAAGTTTTCTTTTTCTTCCGGCGACTGGGACTACTCAAATTTTAAAAACAAATCCTTTCTAAATTCTATAGTTTAGCCTTTATATTGCCTTTCAAAAGTGGGTGTGAAAGTATAGTTATTGAATGAATATTTTATTTTATAGACACGTGAAATTGACAAACACCATTTTCAGCGAAAATAAAAGTAAAACGTATATATTTGTTTAATTCGGAATTTTTAGTAGAAGAGGAAAACGTTATGCATTTTTGATATTCAGGCTTGAAATAACACGTTATAGTCTCGCTCGCATAAAATAATTTGACTTCGTATTTTTTCAGTATGTTATTAGGTTAGAACCGTAGGAAAATCAACATCGTTAGACAGAATTTGTGTTTGAACTTCTTGATTATTTTTCATGTTTTATATTAGTTCGCGAGTGTGAACTTAACTCATGATCATATTAAATATACTATGTAAAATCCATGGTAATCCTTTAGTGTAAATTTCATAATAATTTTTCAGTTTTTTATAGTCCAGTTCCATTAGTTCCATTTGTGCTCGTTTGATAATAAGGGTGGGTTTAAATAACTCATAGAATTAATTATATTCATATAAGGCGTATTTATATTGCAGAATAATTTTTCGCCTAAATTAATTTAAATTATACATATAACCCAACTAAGTAGGTACTAAAATCCAAATGCCTGCAGAAGGAACTATTTATACATTTTTTGCTGTGACAACTAGGCGTGATATTCCTGCATTTGGAGCCCTGACAAACATTAAGAATACTTGGGGCTTACTTAGTGGTGGCGAGTTAACACTGATTCCTGCTACTAGTTGTATATTTTCATAGACTCATCCATGCAATGGAAATCATTAGCTTGATGAAAGAATTTAAGTCAAATACCTATAGACACCTCTATAGTAAGTACCTTACAAAAATGATGCATTTAATGATAGATTTTCAAACTGGCAACTAACACATTGAAAAACAAGTTTTAGAAAAAAGAAAAAAACGCGTTCAGACGCGGCATTTTATCCGCCCGTCTACGTCCAAAGCCGCACCCATTAGCCGCTCCTGCACTTCCGCGCCCACGTCCGTTGACCCCATCCAGAAATTTATTAACGCGGAATAAATCAGAATAACCCTCGTAACGTGACGTCACGCGATTCCTGGATACGATTCACCCCATTGTTTTATTGGTGTAATGATGACAGCAACTTTTTGTAATGAGTCGATAAAGGTGGTTTGACTTATTGAATTACGACAGTTGCCACGTATTTGTTCGTACATCACACATTTCTTATAAACCCTACTAGGGGGCACAATGAATAAATAAAAAGGGACATAAGAATCTCTCCTTCTATTAAAAAACTCATACTCCGTATTTATTAAATATTATCTATTAAAAACAAGCAAAATTTTATTAGTCTTTTTGTTGGTATGTCGTGGCGTAAAATTATTTATTAAAAATATTGCCAAAAACTTATACCAAGACCTCATGGTTCGCGCTGTTAAAAATTTGTCAGATCTGGATGAACACCCAAGCTTCTACCTCTACACGCCCTAACTCTACAACCCCTATCACACCTTAGTCAAAATATGTGGCTAGGCCATTTCGTTATCGTTACCCCGACATCGGTCATACTTTTCTGTTACACAAATAGTACTTATAGTAACAAAATAATGATATATTTTTGACTGTATAAATTAATCTTAGTACTGCTACGTGGAGTTAGCATAGTGTTTCCGCGTTTTGAAAGTAGGTTAATTTCAATTTTTTAACCTAAATGCCAAACGATAAGGCCACACCTGAAAAATAGCGTGATGAAACAGAATTGACCTGGTTAACCGCGTAGTTACATACTAATGTATATTAATTAACGCACGGTCCCTTTACGATCTCAAACTTTTCCGACACGGTACTAAAGTGTCATGTGATGTAGTACGGGGCATGAAACGTGCGTAATAAAAAATGACACAGTGAAACTTAGCGCTAATAAACGTATGAAGGATTGGGTTGACATTTTTGTATATAGTCTGAGCCACCAGCTTTTTGTTCTCAATGTAAATCTAAATTTGCAGTGCGTCAATACGAAGCACAATCAAAATATCTATACAATAATATAAATAGAAATCTCAACATTCATCCTTTGCGATTACGGGAAGTTAAAGAAAAAGTATCCACTTGGTTAAAAGGTCTAAGCTACAATGACACGGAAGCACAAATTAAATGAATTATCAACCTATATTATTATTTAAATTTAATTCTATTTTTCTTAAATCTAATCATCTATAAATTGTAGTACTCAAATTGTAAACAAATTATATTTTCTATCTTAAAGTGTGTTATGTAAAATGTAAGCTATGAAAGAGCATGTCTGTCTGACACAGGCATTATTTGCTTACTAGGCAGTCCTCACAACATGATTGTAAACACATCATTGTTAATGAAATAAATGATTTTTTTTTTTTTTTTATTTTTTTTTTTTATTATACCAGCCAGATGTCCGACGACATCAGGACCACCGCCAGCTCTTCATGGATGCGGAAGACCAACAACAGGAGAGAATGGAGAAACATTGGAGAAGTGTATGCTCAACGGTGGGCAGTTATACGCTGAGGAAGAAGAAGAGAGAGATATAGTCTGAAGGTTCATTTTGATGTGCTTAATTTATGTTTATCAGCTTTGGTACCAATTTCTCCCTCTTTAGTCGTATTTCCTCATGACTGAGGGTCGTGGTCATTATATGGAATGAAACACACACAACGACTCTCTTGGCAATTTTAATGGAGTGGTTTGCCAGTGCCTTCTCCATTTCACACTCTAGCTGATAATCATCAACCAGAGGTGCAGGTTTCTTCACGATGTTTCCCTTCACCGGAAGCAAGTGGTGGTCGATGAAAACAAACATATGTACATAAGTCAGACAGGCGGCCGCTTCATTCTAACAGATTAGCATGTATTTATTTGCTAATGGTAAAGTCAAATACGGAAAGGGAGGTTGTCAATCCATTCTACAACCTCATGATCGCTTTCATGGATCTTCAGAATGTCGCCATCTATGGAATACAATGGGCAGTGATCAGTGAGGTGTAGCATACTTTGGATATCCCCGCAAGGACACAGAAGACTGTCCAAAAAGTTCCACCTGCACAGCAACTCAACACATCTTCCTTGCAAAGTTCGGCACCTATTTATTTGAGTCCAGTACTTTTTCGGAAGATCGAAACCAGTTACAGGTAGATTAGGGTCAGAGTTGAGATTTCCATTGGCCACTTCGGTATTAATCCATCTAGCCAGCCACTTCTCCTTAGATTGGCATGTAACATCAAAACGAACATTGCTGTACAGTTTAATTAATAGTTTATTCACCACGACTCCACACGTGTGGTCACCCAAACATTGGTTTTGACCAATGTGTGGGTCATTTGTGATGAAACTCGAAAAATTACCGGACTAAAATATTTTACCACAGAGTGATTCCTAAGTAAATACTATTTTTCGGGTCATATTAAAATATGATGTTTTCTGCACTCCATCAAACGAATCAATAAATATGTAAATAGGTACCATTATTAACATTCTAAAAACATTACGATGAATATTAAATTTTTTAAATGTATATGTCTACCTATAGTGAATGGTTATCGGTACTTGAATGTACTTTAGTTAAGTGCCTAAAATATTCAATGAAACCAAATCACTCTAATATTAGGTTATAATGGCAATCAGGGCCCGGGCAATTAATCACCTACTGAAAATACACTCAAAAAACACTCCGATCGGCGACAGTTGAGATTTGTAAGTTGTGATTGATGAACTCCCAGCGAGAGGAGCAATCCTACATTAACACCAGTTTGTATATTACATTGGAAATCAATTTAGAGTTAGGGCTAGTGGATCTAGCAACCTGGGCAAGAAAAAATTCCACTAATTACAAACATAGATATCGCGTCTTAAAATTGTGTATCAAAAGCAAAAGATATTGTAGTAAAGCGACAAGATCTCTAAAAGATCTACAAATATGCTATAGTACAACCTCTTTGGTTTTTGAGAGACAACTGAGCCACGATATACTTAGTAATACTTAGTATACTCGTCATAAATTGCAGATATAAATAAGTAACTTCTTCAAAAGCTTCATATTAGCTGATGTGCATAAAGCTAGATCTAACACTTCTTAATACAATGATCTCGATCGATTATTTCTAATAGCGACCGGTAAAAGTGACGTTTACCTGCACTGCACAAACCTTCTCCTATCTAACAATGAAAACGGCATCAAAGTCCGTTACGTAGTTCAGAAGGAGTCAAAAGCAGAGCGACTTTAATTTATACTTTGATATGGAATGATTCATATACCCAATATATTGTTTCATAAAAATCTGTGACTCAACAAATGTCACTTAGCGAACTTTTACACAACTGTCATTACTGTAAGACTGTCTACTTCCTAAAACTCTTCACGTTACGTGCGTCTGCATTTATCATTACAACGATTTCTAACTCAATTTTCTTCGTCTGCCCAACAGATG
The DNA here is from genome assembly GCA_018467065.1 of Ephestia elutella. Lineage (NCBI taxonomy): Eukaryota > Metazoa > Arthropoda > Insecta > Lepidoptera > Pyralidae > Ephestia > Ephestia elutella. The sequence continues at coordinate 14,307,068 of CM031580.1, read as the reverse complement.
TCGCTGAGCGAACTACCCGCACAACTGTCATTACTCTCAGACTGGTCTAAGTTGCATTAATTCTATTTGTTACACGCCGTATTAACTCCAGCTAACTTGTGCCTTGTCACGACCCAGATATTCCGTGCTGAAGGGGCGATGGGTATATTTAGCTGCTAGAACAAGGTGAAACGGGTGAATGGGCAAGGGACATTATTATTACTAATTAATTTGCTATCTGTTTGTCCAGAAGGTTGACTGGTAGAGTAATCCGCGTTTTGTACCTATTTTTAGAAATAAATTGTTGCGGATATTTTGGATGTTTAGATTTCGACGAGGCTTGTGGCAGACTAATTTCTGTAATTTTAATAAATTATTGAAGTTTATAAAGTATTTAAGTAAATAAACATATAAACATTAAGCTGCGTATGATCAGGCGGAATACATAACAGAAATCGGAATTAAATAAATCAATATGCCAATAGCATAAAATGCTGCTGAGTATTTTGCGCCGTTCTTTCTCCATCTGCACTTAGAATAAGTAAATTTATTGACGTTTTGATGATTCAAATGTACTTACTTTTTTAATAACTTCGAAACGTTGATCACGTATGGAACGGACGGAATCTGTTGATCCCATCATTTTTAATGCGCACTTGCATGATGAATATAGAAATATTAGTGATTTTTATCCTAGTAAGTATTTCATTTTTGTTTTCATATAAGTACAAATGCGAAAAATTGGTGATCTAGATTCACATAATATTTGGACTTATTAAAACTCAAATACACATAAAAATACGAGTATCAACCGCCATACGATAAATTAAAATAAAGAACCGAAAATCTCAAAGACAGAGGGCGTAATTTAAAAGTAATTTGAGATAATGCGTCAAGTTAAGCTAATGCTATGCATAGTTTAGATTATCTCAGTGAAGGACTGGATTTGCATACTGAGGAGACTCAATACTCGGTAATTTGGCGCTGAAGATTGAAGACGTTAGATTGCTCAACTGTTTAGTGCCGAGCGAAGAACTTTAGTCGTAAATAGTCCTTAACAAATACACATCATCATCATTGCAGCCTTTGTTCCATTGACTCCCTATCTCTAGCCTTCCTCATCCAGTTATAACCGACATGCTTCCTAATATCGTTCCCCTATCTCTCTGCTGGACGACCCCTTTCCCTCGTGGTCTCTCTAGGTCTCCACTCTAACACTCGTCGAGGCCAACGTTCGGTGCCCATACGCGCAACATGTCGTGCCCATCTCCACTTATGACGTTCTATAGTGGTCATCACGTCTGTAACCCCAGTCTTGCCTGATCCACTCGTTAAACAAATACACATACTGGTAGACATTTACAGAACCAACAATAATATTTAGCTGCTAGCGGTTGCCCATAGCTCATGATCCGTTGCCAAAAAAAGTCTTATGTTTTTTACATACCAAGATTAAAAAGCCTGTATTCCTCTAATGACCTCGGGATCTCGACTTTCTCCATGCCAAATTTCATCAAAGGGTTCAACTGTTTGGCCGTGAAAATTTAACAGACAAAACAATAAAAACATCAAAAATCACACAAAAATTAAAAATTAACATATTTTAGATTGTAAATAATCTCTAATGAGTATCTAGTCATTAGAGATTCTTATGTCTGTCTATTACATATTCTTATGAGTATCTTATAATATACTGCATAGTCCGAACTAATATTACAAATGCGAAAGTGAGTTTGTTTATCAATGTCTTTGTTTGTTACCTCTTCACGCTCTATCTACTGAACCAATCTTCCTGAAATTTCGCAAACACATAGTTGGACGTACTGAGAAGGACATAGGGTATACCTTTAATTCCGGGACAAAGTGCTGTTCCCATGGAAAATTCACGCGGGCGAAGCCGCCTGCAAAAGCTAGTAATTTATACAAAAAACTGTCCATAAATATCAAATTCCAATAAGTATGACAAGATATGACCCTTCTTAGAGATCACAAGTCATAAAATCGAACCGGCAGATACCCCAACACATGTAACAATTTTTATGTCCAACCAAAGGCATTATCTTTGAATAACTGCCTTGATTTCTTATAAGAAAGTAGATATACAAATTAACGAGTTGAACAGAATGATACATCGAATTCACATGCGTTTTGTCTCTAAAGTAGTCGAAGTTTGCCCTTGAATTTATGTTTGTTTTTGATTAGGTAGTTGGATATTGTGAAGAGATGAAGTTTAGCGAATAAACAAGAAAACGTACATAGTGACCAAAATTACACATACGCAATGTATATTAACAATATCGTATATTATTATTTATTCTATTTAATCCCATTAGGGATTAGGGATTTAATTTTTTTTTATTGGTCGAAAGTTCAATTGCGATGACATAAAAGTTTTACTTTTATTACTCATTATTTTATATTATCAACATTCATTCATTCATTCATTCATTTTACTTCCAACTAATATTATAAAAGCAAAAGTTTGGATGTGAGTTTGTGAGGATGTTTGTTACTCAATCACGGAAAATGTACTGGACGGATTTCAACGATATTCAGGCAGAAAACTACCGGGAATAGCACATAGGGTACTTTTTATCCTGAAATTCCCACGGGAAAGAAGCCCCGGGGTGCGGCTAGTATTTTATATAATCAAAAAATTACAACGCAAAATGATACACATGTTTTTTTGTGAAAGAAAAAAACAAATGTGGAGAAGCCGCGCTACAAACTCTACACAGCACTTCACAGCGTGTTTCTTTTCTACAATAACCTTATTTTACCTTAAAGACCAGTCACCGAGCATTATCGGTAAGTTATTGGGGCCACGGTTTGTTTTACTTACCCGTTATATCCGGATATTTCTGGTCTACCCGCACTCTTATTAAAATATGGGAATTTTATTCATAGATGCCATAAATACAGCATAGCAATTTTGAAATAAATGCGCCGTGTTGTTAAGGTAAGAAAGCTCAAAACGTTTAGAATTTTCAATATGATTCTTCTGATATTATGTGGAATATTCCATTCAATCTCTCTATTTGTTCAACAATGATCATTTTTGTTAACATTAATTATCTATTACATGTCGTATAGCTCCCGCCCTTGTCTGTCTATCCCTGTTCGCAATAAACCAACGGATTAACGGATTTTCTTGCGATTTTCACCTATAGATAGACAACGTGTTGCAGGTTAAGTATATTTACTAGCCAGGCGCACTATACATTTTTATATTGCGTCTATCAACTCTACATATTTCTTTTCAAATAGAAATAATCTCAAATAGTAATAAAAAAGGTCATTGAAAAAATCCGCTTTCTGTGAGTCAGGTCTTTGCCTAACAATGGAACCTACATACCTACAGGCTAGATAAAAAAAATAACAACCCAAAGTTTACCCCAAAGGTCGACTGTTAGATAATGCTTCTGCATTGAGTCCACCTATTGTGCCATACATAGTGTTTATACAATAAAGGTTAAATAAATAAACCCATTGTATATACTTACATGGTCTGCATTTGTAGGCCACTTCCACGAACTTCCTCGTATTAGGACAGGGGTCCACCAGCCCTGATTTGGGTTTGGTACTGAACTTGCACTGTGGCTTCTTCTGGCACGCCTCCACCACTGTTTGGAGAAGGGAGTACTGTGGACAAACACCAGTATTTGGGTACAAAAGATCAAAAGGAAAAATGGTAGACAAACACCAATATTTGACTTCAAAAAATCAAAAGATAAATGAATCCTTACAGTGATTGCTCAGCTAACGCCTCTGCATCAGATCGAAACCTACAGAATGCCCATAAGATTCCTACTTTTCTTGAACTTTCTAATTCTTTACTTTAAAAAATAATACCTACTTAAATAAATTATTTTTTCTCACTCGAAATCGGTAAGTGTTATTTCCCCACAATCCCTTAATTTTACATACATACATATTATCACGCCTTTTTCCCGTGGGGGTAGGCAGAGACTAGCGATTTCCACCTGCTACGATCCTTACAGATATCTCTTGCTTTCTCTACACTCATCACTCTCTTCATACATGCTCTCCGGTTATGGGTGCTCCTAATATCTCCCTTTTTAAGGAGGTCCGCAATCTGGTTGGAGTGCGTTCTTCGAGATCGACCTTGACCAACTCTTCCATTCACCTCTGCATTGTAAAGACCTTTCGTCAATCTCTTAATTTTAACAGTCCTTTTATGCCAGCCCTTATCTATTTAAAAGGAAATTTACTACAAGACTTTCTATCTGGGACGATATTTTCTAACGTTTTAAGAATTCAGACTTGAAGTCTAAGTTAAGATTTATTATGGTATTCGCCGATATCTGCGACAGTTCAGCTATTAGACGGAGAATTGGCTTGAATGATAAATTTTAGTTTTTGAATTTTCCAGCACGTTGAACTAAAATGGCGAAAGATATTGCATTTGATTGATATTATCGCTTGCATGCACAAAATTACGAATACTGATGTGTAAAATTGTCCCCAGAAGGGAGGATTTCTATATAAAAAAAATTAGGTAAACAAAAAAGTTACAATTTGGTTGTTGGAACCTCCTTTTAAGCAAAAATTATGCCTGTGAATATGTTACCTCTATAAACTGATTTTGAATCGAATTAGTACTTACAGCATTTTGCAGTATACGTTTAGGATTTGATTTGTAAAATATGCTACATATACGATCATATCTTTGAAACTTTAGAACTTTGATTTTTTTAGTAACTTTATACCTCTCGACGCGTCATGAGAATAAGGTGTTGTCAGACAGAAAGACAGATGACCCATGTGATAGCTTATTATACCCATTTAGTAGGTACGGAAACCTTGGTTCGCGATTCCAACTCGTAAATCTTATTAAGTATATTACTTCATCCAATATTTCGAAGAATTATTTTAGCTTTGAATATTCGGTAGCCCTTACTCAGTACATGATGCCTTGTAGGCATGTCAATCAATCTTTGCGATCTAGCCACAATTCACCCAATAACTCGACGTATGTATGTATATATCAATGGATAATCATTTGACTTTGACTATATCAATGGATAATCTGTATGATTCAGATTGCCTCTGTATTTTTTCCAAGTATATAATACTAGCTACGCCCCGGGGCTTCGCTCCAGTAGAAATTTCGTGTTAAAAGTATCCTATTAGGCGCATCAAATTAGCTTAACCCGGACATAATTCTATAACTGTAATTTTCTTTTGCTATATCATTAAGCATTGTTATTTATTATGTAATTAAGAAAAATTAAACATTTTTGAAATGCGCGTCAATGCAAAAAAAAAATAATAACTTACTTACAAGTAAGTTTATTTTTATATCTACAGCATTATAAATAACTCTGTCGAAATATTTATCTTATATTATATATCTTGCATTCTATTTATATAAATCAAAATTAAACTAATTAGTCATCCGGTACTACCATTAATAAAGAAGGTTCACAAAATTTCAGATTTTTTGGTTTATCTAACTAGATATAATAGATAACTGCAGTTTTACAACTTATTCAGGACAATGTTTTATTTTATTAAACAAATTAAAAAAATTAAACAGATTCACTTTACAGATTTTTGTAAGAAAAATATTCGTAATTTTGGGAAAAACCAAAATATGTAACTATTTGAAAAATGTTTAATTTAAGCTTTAAACATAATACTTTTACCATGGAAATCAAATTAAACAATTATTGTTTACAGATATTCATTTTCACATATGTTTTTTCAGTCACATTTTAATATAGACGTTATTCCTTGGGCCATAAAGCCGTAATTGGTTTATTTGCATGCATATACTGTCGAGATGCGACGCGACTAGCTAGACGCACAACTTGCCCGCCACTTAGTTACGCGGGCATATTTTATACCTAAATAATAAAATTATAACTAGTTACGTTTATAAATATAAGCAAAGCATATTAAGTAAGGCTCATAAATGATATGCCCGTATTTATTATAATATGTTTGCTATATCACTGTGTAAAATATTTTTATTTCTTATACTACGGCACTAGATGGCGCTTAAAATAATTTATGGTTAAAAGGACTTACCTAAGTAATTTTCAACCAAAATTATACGAAATATTACATCCAAAGAGATTTAATACCAAGTAGTACGTGTTTTTTCATGTACTCCGTCCACATAATACAATGCATATCCATACTAATATTATAAATGCGAAAGTTTGGATGTGAGTTTGTGAGTTTGTGAATTTGTGAGTTTGTGAGTTTGTGAGGATGTTTGTTACTCAATCACGCAAAATCTACTGGACGGATTTCGATGAAATTTGGTACAGAGGTAGATAATGACCTGGAATAGCACATAGGCTACTTTTTATCCCGGGAAAAAGCACTGTTCCCGTGGGAAATTCACGCGGGCGAAGCCGCGGGCAAAAGCTAGTATTCTATAAATAAATAAGAACAAAAACGAACTTTTTGGGTCATCATACATTCGGAAGGCGTGTATTTTCTCAACTTCATTGGTGGTTTTTTTAGAAATTTAGGTGCGGGCTGCTTATTTTGTTGATTGGATTCATATGTCAATTTCTTAAGACATTTTCATATTTCATATCATGATATGAGCATACAGCAACAACGAACATCAACATGACTTGGCGATATTTGGCTTTAAGTTGATAAATGATATAGGAAAAACAAACCAATGATCTCAGTGGTTTTTGAAACGCAACATATTGTCAAAATATGTAATTTTTTAATTTGTAATATTAATACGATATAATTAAATAAAAAGTTGCACGAATTTAGATGGATTCTAAATATTGTGTATCATTGAAAAATGTTTATGTTTATTGTTAATCACTAGTGGTCCAGTGATTAACAATAAATACAACTTTTATTTCTTATTGTAGGTCAAGAAGACTTATCTTAATTTTTTGATTCTATCAATTCTTTTCCCAGATAGCATTTTTTGGTCGCAAAATATTTAAGTCAGTAACAAATTGACAAAGTTCCGTTATTGTTTCGAAACAATGCGACTGTGTGCGTTTCGGTTTATATGTGTGGTATCAGTGTTTACACAGTTTGACCGGAACGTGTTTCAGTAATTCTTTGTAGTCGTTGTGTCGACAAAATATGTATGCATTTGTAACGACTTCAGTTTGGTTTGTATGTGTTGTAACAATGTATACACATTTGACCGGAAAGTGTTTCAGTTACTCTTTGTAGTCGACGAGTCAACATAATGTGTACGGATTTGTGTCGACTTTATTTCATACACATTGCGTTGAGTTTTCACCAAGCGAACGATCAAAGATTAACTGTGTTGTAACGGTGCGGCAACTTTGTTACTAGAATAATATTCATGTACACAAAGTTTCGTAATGTTACGTCATAGTTCCAAAACAAAATTTTACCAAAATAAGCATAAAAATATCAACCAGCTGCACCTGGTTCTCAAATATTTCTAAATTGTATGCCAACTAAACATGACTACAGGAAAATCAACAATTTATTAGTAAGACAAAATGAAACTCCAAGTAAGTAATAACGAGTACTTTATTTATAATTAATAATATAATATAATAATAAACGTAGATCATTATTTCTTCTTAAAACATAATTAATTAAAATTGTCTTGTAGTTATTTAAAGTTTCTTTTAGTTTTATTCCTTCGGCAAAAGTCGCTATGCCTTGTACTTCAATGTTGCATTTCATTCTTCTCCAGTTCGCCAAACTCATATCTTCTCAACTACCTATTAAATGCAAAATAGATATTTTTGTAAGTTTATGGATAATTTTTGATTAAATATCATATTTTTAGCATAAAAAGTGTACAGTTTGATTAAACTAAAAGGTCTGGAGTCCAAAAAAATAACAAAACTTCTAATGAAAACCATGTAAATATTTCAATAAACTGGTTAAATTGCAATTATATGATGGCCCATCGATGATTTTCAATGTATTTTGTTAAAATAATACGACAAAGAAGATTGGCAGAGATATATGGGCTGGTGGTACCCTCTTTAAACGAAGTGTAGGACAATGAAAATATAACTAATTTATTTGTCGTTAGATAAGAAACAAAAAAGTAATCATACTATGTCTCTACCACTTATGAGTAAAAAGATAAATTCTTTTGAATTTAATATGGGCCAAAGATTAAAACTATAACAAAACGTTACAAATGAAGTTTAAACAAAACGTTTAAAACGTCAACATTACTTTTTTGACACATCTGTCAGTGTATATCACTGTCAAACAGATTTGTTTTGCTCTAAAGTGATGTTGACGTTGACAGTTGTATAAGGGTAAGATCACACGAATAGTTACACCAATCGTGTAAAATCGATTACGCCAATTATTCCCAAAATAGATAATATCATAAAATAGATGTAGGCCAAGATATACTGATATTATCTTGATATCTATAAGTGACTATTTTTTATGTGATTTTATAAAGTGCAACGATTAGTTTCAACATACTTGGTTATTGTTACTTATTAACTCGATTAAAGTAGTATCATCATTAGTCGATATTTTTTGGTATTTGCATGGCATATTAGTGTGTGACGGCCCTAAAGTGTGGGGGCCCATTGCGTTTAATTATTGCTTATCAGTTAAGCGTTTTGTTTGCATAATTTGATTGAAAACAAAAGTTAATTTTTATTTATTCTCATAAGTTGTAGAAAAACTTAAATGTATGAAAAATAAGTGACTAATTATGGAGTATATAATACAAAAAAATCAACACCCTACATCTTATATTTCAATGGGTACCACGGCTGCCAATCTTCTTTCTTTTCCCACTAAAATCACAATATCACAACACATTTAAAACTAATTAATTTCAAAAATAAACTTACGCTGTCAAAATAATTATGGCGGACCTTTCAATTTGTCTTCAATCTTCATATTGCATGAGTTTTCTTTGACATTTTATTTGTCTCTCGTAGGTTGCAAAAGAATGAAGAGAATTGACGAATGAACGAATGATTTCTGAAATAGTCGACGCATTGTTACCATACAGAGTCGTAACTTAAAAACCAAATGTTACCGTGTCGAGATTTGCCCCACTTTAGTCGCAGCGACCGAAACATAGTCGTAACAGTGACCAAAAATGTTACTGGTGTCGACTTTTCAGTGTCGACTAGTTTCGTAACGGCTACCAAAAAATGCTATCTGGGTTGTCAACTTATGAGTAATCAAGCAATGTCTGAACCTAATAAATTGGCCTTGGGCACTTTCTTACCTCTTATCCCGATTTCTCGCAGCCACTGACAAAACAGCGATTACTTCTCCAGCAGGATCTTTCCCCAGCATTCAGAGACCTGTCCAAATAGTTATATTATTTTATCCGGTACGGCCGCTAAGGGCTTTCAATTTTCATCGATGTCGATTCCAGGTCTTGTACTGGATCCAATCGGAACTGGCGGCTCCGAATCTCGTACTATTCCTGGATAATCGTACTACCACGTTAGGAAAGTAATAGATTATCCCTGTATAATATCTCGTATTACCACTTTAGGGAAGTAATAATTTGGTTCTGGATGATAACTCGTAGTAACTCGTACTAATCCTGGATAATATTTCGTATTACCACTTTAGGAAAAGTAATAATGTTGTTCCTGGATAATATCTCGTATTACCACTGTGGGGAAGTAATAGTTTGGTCCTGGATAATGTCTCGTAGCATCTCGTACTATCCCTGGATAATATCGCGTATTACCACGTTAGGGAAAGTAATAGCTTGGTCCTGGATAATATTTTGAATTATCTCGTACTATACCTGGATAATATCTCGTATTATCACGTTAGGGAAGTAATAATTTGGTCCAGGATCATTTTTGTACCCTAATGCTTTTTGCATTAGTCCTTGTTGCATTTTGTACTGATGAAGTTAGGAAAGAAATAGTTTATTCCTGGACAATATCTCGTATAACCACATTAAGATGGCAGAAAAAACATGATTTTTATTTTCTTAGATTATTGATAACAATTGTCAGACCACGCTTCCAAGCGTATTATGTAATTTTAATAATTCTTCAATAAGTAAATTTAAAAGTACCTTTTGCGAGGGTAGGTTGGCTAATATTGTCGCCTTTATATCGTTCGGAACGATTGAAATTTTCCTCCAAGCAGCATAGTTTACGGCGCGGCGAATTGATACCATAATACATATTTTCTTTATGTTTTCTCTTCTCTTCCGCGTGTTAAGTAACTTATTAAGAAAGAAAGAAAGAAAGAAATCATTTATTTGTTAAACATAGGTACATGCACTTGGTAGATAAAATAAAACGGCAAAACATAGTGGTTCACTATGTTTTGCCGTTACAATACAGCATACAAATATATAGGTAATAATTTAATTAATTCAGACATGTCAAATTGTAATGACAACTTTAAATAAATCATATTTAAATAAAAGTTGTCATAACAATCATAGTAGGAATCATATATAAATTAAAATAAATGAAAAGTTAATCAAATAATTATAAAACAAATGTCAAAGAAAAATAATTAAAATGTGTCATTTAAAAAGTCATTAATACAGTAATAACATTTTTAACTAGAAACGAGTATAACTTTTGTTTAAACATTTTCAAATTCAGCATTTTATATTCATTAGGCAGTTTATTATATATCTTAGGAGCCATTCCAATAACACTTTTGCGAACTTGCTCTAAATTGCATTTGAGTGTCACAACATTATATAAATATTGTGGTCGCAATCTGTTCCTTCTACGTGAATCTGACAACATCGGAAATAATTTAGGGTTACTCTTTACAAAAACAGCCATTTCATAAATGTATAGAGTAGGGACAGTTAGTATATTTAGGGTCTTAAAGTATTCAACACAGCTATCCCTAGTTTTAAGTCCACATATTGCTCGTAAGCACCTTTTTTGAGCTTTAAATATGACTTCTCTTTCAGTAGTATTACCCCAGAATATTATGCCGTAACGTAATATAGATGCTACAAGACCGTGGTAAGCAGTCATTACAGTGTTACGATTGACAATTTTACGTAAGTTATATAACGCATACGCAAGTTTATTTAATTTTTTGACTAACTCTTCTGAATGAGGCCTCCATGAAAGATTGTTATCAATTTTTAGTCCTAAAAATGTTGTCTGATCTACAGTATCTATATCTGTATCTTGATAATGAATATTCATGTAAGGTAATTTTTTATTGTAAAAGTTCATTACGTTTGTTTTTGTCAAATTTATTGTTAGATTATTATTCTCAAACCAATTAATTAAACTTGATAGATAGAAAAAAATAATAATATATTATAATAATTCATGAACGAGATAATAAAATGAACGATGTGTGACGGTGCGCGGTGCGCACACGAAACACGAATGACATTAGCTAACGGTTGGTGAACGAAGGAACTGTATTAATGAGTGAATGTATGATGACCAAAAAAGTTCGTTTTTGTTCTTATTTATATGGACGGAGTACATGGAAAAACACGTACTACTTGGTATCTCGAGGATGTAATCAAAGAGTATATAATCACTACGTTTTAGATGTAATATTAAAGTATAATTATGCATTATTTTTTCTAAAATCAACCTGCAAGATTGAAAAGATACTAACTTACTTAAAATATACTTTTTGCCGCGGGCGAAGCCGCGGGTAACAGCTAGTGCAAAAATAAAACGTGTTTAAGTTTGAGAGTGGGAATAAAAACGTCACGAGTATGCATACGAGTATATCACGAGCGATTGACCGAATTATGACGTATGGGGTGACGGCGGCGGCGCGGGCGCGGTGGCAAAGCGCGCCACCGCTCCGTCTCCCCGCCCCGCACCCACCGCATGTACCCCGCTCACAACCCGCGATCGCGCGTATTTTATGTTTTTTTATAAATTTCATAAAAGCGACACTAAACTGTATAATTTTGGTAAAAACATAATTGTGGCATCCCAAATCCTATAATTAAACAAAAAATCCACAGTTACGATTTTTTTTCTAGCGAGAAATACGTTTTGATTGAAACGTTAAAAAAAATGTTTAATTTTTGTGTAATGTATCTATAAAGACTTTATCAAGCTTATCAGAGTACATAACATAATAGTTGTTATTTTTGCTTAATGATATATAGGCATAAAATGAATACTACTAAAAAAAACACACATGCGAAATAAGATTTTGTTTAATTTTGATTTAAAGTGGTAGCATTTAATTAAAGCTTAAAATTATACTTACAAGGTTTTCGGTTACGTATTTTACTTTTACGATAAAGTTCGGTGATTAACAAAATCGTGTGATTTTCATAAAAAAACATTACCACCGCGGAATTTTTACAACTCGGTATTAATTTATATTTGACACTTAATATAAATATCCAAAAAAAATAAATAAACATCGAGTTAATGAATTATGTCCGGGTTATGCTAATTTGATGCGCCTATATGTGCTATTCCCGGTAATTTTCTACCTGTGAACCAAATTTCATAGAAATTCATCCATAGGCTTTTGCGTAATTGAGTAACAAACATCCTCACAAACTCACAAATTCACAAACGCATTTATATTATTAGTAGGATAATCTTCATTTTTAAAACAAAATAGGGTTAGTAACACCATAACACCATAACTCCAGAACTACTGGGCCAATTTTCATGAAATTTGGTATACTGGTAGAGTAAAGCCTGGAATAGAGCATATCTCTAAATTTTAACAGGAGCGGAGCCTCAGGACTCATTTAGTAGTAACATAATTACATACAAAATTTTCATACATACATATATATATTATCACGCCTTTTCCCGTGACGCAGAGACTAGCGATTTCCACTTGCTACGATCCTTACAGATCTCTCTTGTTTCCTCTACACTCATCACTCACTCACATAACTCTCTTCAAAATTTTTCGAAACAAGAAAAATTTCGAGCCATGTGTCACACTCCTGGGCAAAGGTCTCTCTCCATTTTTCCATTCTGTCCGGTCCTGTGTTAAAACCATAGAACAACACGGAATTCCGTTCCGCGCGCGGAAATCCTTGTTGCTCAAATGTTAAAACTGGTTTGATTATTCTTGATAACTGTACATGCAATTTTTACACTTGCTTGAAAACCTGAACTGAAATAAATATTTCTATTTCTATTACTGACCTGCATAGTATTCGGCCACAAACACTCCTCCCCCACCACCTCCACGTCAACTCCTCGCGACGCCTGCGCTATGCAACTGCGACCTTCTCCAGTCGCCTTGCCATACTGGGCCACTTGGATGCTGATGGCGGTGCCTCTTGGACAGGCTAAGGAGACCATCTCGTCATCGCAGGAAGCTCGCTGCATCATCTTCAAGGTGCCCAGAAGGAGAGCTGTAAAAAATTAGGAGTTAGTCCGAGGGTGCACTGTATGGTTTACGATTTTAGAATGGATACAGCTCACTATTCAGCTAAGCGTGGCCTTCGAGTCTCACGACTCTTGGCTCTGTCTATCCCGTAAGGGCTGAAGTCATGATACTGTATCATGGAAATCGGAATATAAAGGAAGTTTTACATTTTTTTTTTAATATTGCAGACCACACAGACACTGGTCATCAGAGAGGACTAAGAGATATGTCAGACTGATTCTTAGTTGTACAAATGCCAAAGAATATTAAAAGTATTTATAAGCATAGAGTCCATCACTCTTTGAGGGCAACCCAACATGCTTATTGAACGTACGTATTTATAAGTCCAAACATCATCATCATAGTCAGCTTTCTGCTACCCACTGCTCTATCTACACTAAGCTTCTCTATTCTGGGCCATAAGATCTAAAATTTCCCTCCAGTGGTCGAAAAAGCTAGGTCTGAGATCTATAGAGAGAGATAGATAGATCTGCAAGGACCATAGAAAGTAGAGAAATAAGTATATGTATGTATAGTAGAGGCTGTCAATGTTCTATATATTCAAACATGTAGGTATGTACCTACATATTTTCTATGTTTTCAGATTTGTATTTCTGTGTTCAAACATATATTGACGCATGCCCCGGAAATAATAAAATGGGGTATTAGCTGAAAACTTAACAAAAACAAACAAACGAGCGAGTTTATCTTAAAAAATCCCCAACCCGCTTACACGCCATCCATTGCTCGCTATCTACTGCTATCCCACACTGAGCCATCAATTTCCCGTTTTTAGGGGGCCTTCACATGAAACTGTGAATATTTTAAACTTCTTAGGCATTTTACATAATTATCTGGTTAAGTACTTTTTTTAATATAACAAAAAGAAACAAAACTATAATGAAGAAAACTTAGCAAAAGCTCTTTTACTTGTTGCAGATTTACCCAGTTGGAGTGTCTTTGATCTCATGATAACAATCAGAAAGGTTTTCAAAAGGTACATTTTAAGATTAGTTTCCTTATTGTGTTGTACTACTATTTTTTCTATAATAATGGCGAAAAAAATCAAATTGAATTTCTAGTGTCAAAATTTTACAAAAATACCTACTTCTTTTTACAATAATATCCATTGGCATTGGATTTTCATAAAAAATAATCACGTACGTTTGTGTAAAATTATCATGTATGTATTAAGGAAAATCGCTTAACGAGGAAATTTAAGACGACCGATTATGACGACCTCCGTGGCCTAACGGTCATCACGCCAGACTGCCACACCGGAGGTCCCGGGTTAGATTCCCGGTCAGGTCAAAATGGAAAATGATCTTTTTCTGATTGGCCTGGGTCTTGGATGTTTATCTATATATGTATTTGTCATAAAATATAGTATCGTTGAGTTAGTATCCCATAACACAAGTCTCGAACTTACTTTGGGGCTAACTCAATCTGTGTGATTTGTCCGTATATATATATATTTAAAAGTACCAGATATGAAAAAATTTAATCACCAATACTCGTGATTTTGTTCAGACTAAGAATGGTTAGGAATAGTCAAACTAAAACTTTTTCCGAAAAGGCCATTTCAAGTTTTCGTCGTCACCCGTATCCATAGTATCTTGTCACATTATGCCGTCCCCTTTACAGCGTCCCTTGGGAACTCTGCAAACACCTTTTATTCGCATTATCTGTGTGCTATTGTTTCAGACGATTTCCCTTATGACGTCATCTGCGTCAGATGTGACGGCCTGTCTTTTGTCTCCTTGCTATTGTTACTTGAGAAAAACATACGTGTTTGTGTACTAGCTTCTGTTTGTGACTCTGTCGGCGAAACAAAATAATAACTTCATTTTTTTTAACTCTTACTAAACTCTAATTTAGTTCACATGTAGTATATACGTATTTTACTCTTGTAAAGTTGATGACATTTTAAAAAGCTGAATTATTGTATACCTAGCATTTGCCCGCGGCTTCGCCCGCGGGTATTTCCCGCGGGAACAGTACCTCATGTTCTTTTCAGTACTTCTAACTAGTATGCGAAACTTATTTTTTTTATTTTATTTATTTTTTATTTATTTTTCCACAACCATATAGATTACATTAGATAATACAACTAATACACACAAGCATTTGTATAAAAGAGCAAAATAGAATAAGATTGTGGAGAACTGGTGTCCGTGCTAGGTATCCGAGGAACCTGTATTACGGATCACCAGGACTCGTCACACACAATGATTAAAAATGAACCTAAAGTGAAATATAACAATAATAAAATAATCAAATAATTATTTAAATTAAATAACTAACTACTAAACTTATCAACGTAAGGGAATTAACAAATTTTCAGTCTCTTCATAAGTCAACTGTTGTAGCCACTCACTTACAATCTTTTTGCAATTATATTTATTTAGAGCAAATATATTCGCCGTAGCATGAGCTTGTTTATACAGATAGGGCCCGAGAAAATAAAAGAATCTCTTTGTGAATGCTGTGTTTAATAATGGGGCAGGGAGATCGAGTCTATTATTTCTCAAAAGAAGTTCGGGATGGAAGGATAGTCTTGAATGCTGCTGTAGTATTGTCGCCAGTATAAAAAGTTGTCGAACACTTAGCACCTGGCAAAAATTATATAGGTCAGATGTAGGATATCTACGAGATTTAAATGTACAGACTTTTAATACTGCTCTTTGAGCTCTTTCCACTATAAGTATATGGGTTTTTGGAGCACCACCCCAGGAGGCAATACAGTATGTGATAATAGATTGACACAGAGCTATATATGTCATTTTAAGTATATTGGGACCGGCAATGTATCGAAGCTTTTTAAAAATGTATATGAGTTTTCTAACACGAGATGAGAGTTGTAAAATGTGCGGGGAAAAGTTTAAGTTGGAATCGATGACGACCCCAAGATACTTAGCAGTGTTTGTTATCTCTAGTGCAGGACAGTTGCAAGAAAAATCATCGCAGTTCAGAGTTTCATTTGTATGGGCAAGCAATTTGTGTTTAACAGGATCAGGACGGTTGACATTCCTGATCGTGAACGCCATATACTTTGTCTTATTGATGTTCAGAGTCAGACCATTCGCATTTAGCCATTTAATTACTCTATTGAATCCCAGGTTGGCTGTTTTGTATGTTTCGTCCCAACAATCTCCTGTAAATATTAATGCAGTGTCATCTGCGAAGGAAACTATTTTACAATCTTTTAAAGATAAATTACACAATTCGTTTACATATACTAGGAATAAAATTGGGCCCAATATGCTCCCTTGGGGGACTCCGTATTCTATTTTAAGATCTGTACTTGTATATGAACCAATTTTCACTCGTTGAGAACGGCCTGTAAGATAATCGCGGAAAAAGTCTAGCTGCGATCCTCTAATTCCAATATTTTCTAATTTTGAGATAAGAAGGAGACAGAAACAGTATCAAATGCTTTACTAAGATCCAGATAGGTAACAAGACAATTTGTGCCGGAATCAAGAGCTTTAACAGCTTTGTCAACAAGAGCATCGACTGCCTGAGACGTAGATCTTCCAGTTCGGAAACCGAACTGGTTTTCTGAAAGTAGGGAATTAGTTTCGAGAAAATTGACTAAGTGTTTAGAGACAATGCGTTCAAGGATTTTTGATAATGCTGGCAGGATAGAAATTGGGCGATAATTGTCTACTAAGTCACTATCGCCTGTTTTATGGATTGGATGGACCACAGCAATTTTGAAGGCATTTGGAAATACACCTTGGTCAATACAGAGATTACAGATATGAGTAATAAACGGAAGCAATTGCTTTTTGAACAAAATTAGAATCCTAGAAGAGATACCATCCCAACCCGGGCTGGCATCAGCTTTTAATGAGTCAATTATGGTACTGATTTCTTGTTCATCAATGGTATTAAGAACAAAAGAGTTAGAAATAGAAGAATGAGAGGACTGAGACATTGTAGTGATAGGTATTGGCATAACTTTCTGTGCTAATATTTTACCTATATTAGAAAAATGCTCATTGACACAGTTTACTGATTCCAAAGGAGTCGATTTTACAGACAAGAGGGACTCCGACTTGTTGCATCGCTTATCCATATCTGTAACTTTACGTATCGCTTCCCAGAGTTTTTTTGAATTTGATCCTGCCTTAGTCAGCTCCGCCTTATCATGAGATCTCTTAAGTTTTTTAATTAGATTACATAAATAATTGCGGTAACGTGTATAAGTCAGTTTAAGCGTTTCATTATCCGGGTTTAATTTTAAGCGTTTATGCATATTATCTCTATTACGCATACATTTCAATAAACCTGTGGTGAACCACGGTTTTAAGGTACGTTTGCGACAAGAGAAAGTGTTTGGTTTAGTGCTAGCTAAGATATAATTATTTATAGAATTTATAAAATATGTTGCTGCGATATTGGGGTCAGTGATATCTAAAATTGGGGAAATGTCATTTTTATCGAGCTCGGCAGCAAGTAAAGAATAGTCTATCCGAGCGTTTAATCGTTTTCGAATACTAGGGCATTTTTTAGCCGATAAGGCAAATAATACTGGGTGATGGTCAGTTATTACAGAATCGACTACTAAGCACATAGCGGGGTATTGCGATTTTAACATCAAGTGATCTAGGCAAGATTGAAGTCGAGTGCGAAAAATATGTGCAGGAAGGATCTCATGAGATGCTAAGAGATTTAAGTATTCGGGACTACGATCGTCTATACTATCGTCTGCAATATTTATGTTTATATCTCCAGTAATAATTATATTTTTAAAGGTGCTTAAACTAACAAGTACAGTATCCAAAGAGTCGAGAAAATTTGAGATTTGTTGATAAGAAGGAGAACGGTAAATTGCTATGATGGCAGTATGGCCAATTTTCAGGATGACGCTGTTACAATTCAGGAGAGTATGTGAGATAGATACGACATTAGAAAGAGACTGATTTACATAAACTACCACTCCATCATTTTGTAAAGTATTATTAATACTACAGTGATAATTATATCCATCTAGACATGGTATCTGTGAGTTAGTGTTCGTAGAGAGCCAACACTCAGTAAGAACAATTATATCCAAATGAATATTTAATCTACTCATCAGTAATTGAAGCTGTGGGAGGTTTTTTGAAATACTACATATATTTTGATTCAAAATAATCAATGAGTTATTAGTTATATAAGATGATAATTTATCTTGACATCTTTCCGCCTCACAAAAATTTGATTCGGAGATAGATATATTGTCTAAGTCATTAATAAACTTAGAAGACATAAATGTTATATGAATAAAACTACTTAAAAGTAAACTATATTAGTGCTTAAAAATAGTTAAAGGTGGCGCTCTTAGGCGCCTTCATAGTCTATTGAATGAATAAACCTTTTTTCAGCAATTAGTCTGGCTGGACATTCAGAATCACCTGTTTTATGATCACACGGCTTTTTAAAATGTAAGCACGTTGCACATTTTGGTAAGTCTGACGTTTTTGAGCAGTCCTTAACCGCGTGACCCAGTTGCCCGCAATGTCCGCACGTGCTGGCTTCGGCTCGACAGGTCTTGGCTGCGTGTCCATACTGCTGACACTTAAAACACCTAGTAACGAGAGTGAAGTCTCTAACAGGGCACGACGACCAATTCACAAATAATCTGTCTAGTGACATTATAACTTTCCGGATATGTGCGGTCACTTCTAGTACATAATTGCAAGAATGCGAGTCTTTCTTTCCGGATTTATGACTTAACCTTATTGAGGACAAAAATTTCTCTAGCGTCATATCAGGAAGTTTCTCGGATAAATTTTGGGCATAGAGACAGGTGAAGACATCCTTCTCCTGCATATTTGAGGGCACACCAATGACTACTATTCTGGGTTTCCTTTTTAAAGAGTCATCCACTACAAGGCCGGAGCTCGCTAACTGTGCTGAATTTTTTAGCTTATCAACGTCGTCCTTAGAAGCCGTACTTATTATAACACCACCATTTTTCGTTTTTCGCAGTCCTCGAACATGAAGTTTTAATTCTTCTGGCCTAATTATATTTTGAACTAAAGATTTTGTTTCCTCGCTTGATTTCTTTTGATCAGTGGGATAAATAGCCACTGATTTAATATTTGAGGGCTGTATAAAGGTATGAGAGCTCTTTTTCACCATTTCGGCAAAGGATACAGGTCCAGTGGACAGCTTAGATTGCTTGATAGTGTGTTCGAGATCCTCGATCTTTTCCGTAATGGTCTGCTTCTCCATAAGAGCTTGAACATTGTCGTAGGCCTGAATAGTTTTTTGTTTCAGGGATTGGTAAGTCACAGCCATTTGTGAGGTACTATGACCCACTTTACGACATAGATTATGAATGCGTAATTTTTGTTCGGAATTTAATTTTCCTTCGGAAGATATAGAACATACCTCATTCAGACACTTTTCAATGGATGCCATCCAGTTCTGGATCTCAGCAGTAGAGACTAATTTTGGGGCTTCATCTTCTTGGACAGTGCTCGGCTTAGGCTCAGGATTTAGAATCGCAGGCGCAGGCGGCGGCGGCGGAGGACTCCGGCGCGTTAGCATACTGCGGTTGAAGGTGGAGGGACTATCTTCCATAACTGTTCCCAGTTATATCACTCACAACATTTTAATTTGACAATAGTTAGTCACTCAATACGTTTGTCACTACTTGCGCGAAAATGTAGGTCACACTTCAGCAATTAAATAATTTTATTAATTTGGCATGTCAGGTCGCATCGGCTAGCGAATGACGAGTGAAACTGCAGGAAGATTGTTTCAGGAGATAAAGCGTGAAGAGGTAACAAACAAACAAATAAAAAAACTGACTTTCGCATTTATAATATTAGTTAGGATTTGGATTGTATATGTTTTTATTATGTCCTGTAGAAATAACTAACAAATTATCTACATTTAAAATCAAAGTCAATACTCTCTATTTATTTAAAGGAAAATTTACTTTTAATTTTTTCATTAAATTAATAAATGTAATTGCAAATCGTTGTAATATTATTACATCACAAACGTCTGAGTAATTAATCACACCCAAAACATCCACCCAATACCTATACAATTCGGAGGGAAATTCGTATAATTAATACTAAGACCGTGAGATCATTTACTTAATTAATTCAATTACAGCAATGAGAATTTTGGGAATATCACGGGAATATTATCAACGTTTGTTTTGGCTTTCATGTTCCCCTTCAAATTACCGGGACGACATTGCGTCTCATTGACTGATGGAGTTTTTATCTGATGCCCGTCGATGTTGCGTTGAAAAGGAAATGGAGTTTTGACAATTGATTGAAGTTTGACCACGGAGATGCGACCTAAAGATACCTATGATATTTTAACTGAATATAAAAATACTAGCTTTTGGCCGCGGCTTGCCCGCGTGAATTTCCCGCGGGTAAAGTGCTTTTTCAAAGGATGAAAGTTAGCCTATGTCCTTCTCAGTACTTCGAACTGTGTGTGTATGCGAAATTTCAGGAAGATTGGTTCAGTAGATAGAGCGTGAAGAGGTAACATACAAACAAACTCACTTTTGCATTAGGATTTGCTCAATACAATCCACACTTCTGTACTATCCATATCCATGCTAATTATCATAAATAAGAACGAGTGTTTGCACGCTCACAACTCAACCGCTGAACTTATTTTGATAAAATTTTGCACTAAGGTAGGAAGGGGGCTGGAATAAGGGACGAAAGTTTGTATGATAAACCTAAAATAAATAATAGTTTTTGCCGCGAACAAAGACGAGGGTTAAAAACTTGTTATTATAAAAGTTTATTAAAAGTACTGAGCTGACTTCAACTCCTATGATGGGTTAAATCTGACATCCCACTATTAATTTGTGAACACAAAATTCCAATCAATTTATATTTTATCTCCCAACCTGCAAGTTAACAACAATATTAATTATTATGAACAACTTTCACACAAAAGAGATTTAATTATGTTCATAAAATCAGTCTACGAGTACAAGTAGCCCTAATTAATACAAAAAAGAGAATATTCTAATATATTTTAACACGATAATTAAAAGAAAATTCCTTTTTCCACAACGAATATATATTTCTTTACGAATTTGGCTTCAATACGGCAATTGAGCAATATAAAATGGTCGCGGTCATGTCAAAATGGTTCGAAAGATTTTAATGGTTGCCGCTAAATTACCGCCATGCCGAAACTTTTCCTGGGCCCAATGTAAAAACTTATTGCCCAGGACCAAGAATGATAAATAAACCTTATGCCTTTGGTATTAACAGCCGTTTTCACTTGACAGCTTCCAGTTTAAATTGAAATATCACAAACATTTTTCGCGACAATGGCTCTGATGTACATTTTATTGTCTGAATGTACTTTGAAAATTACTGATGCAATGCTATGGAGATTGCAGTTAGGTAATCGTAGATTCGATATATAGCGAGCCTGCTTCACACAGGTATGTATTAGATTGCGTATTTAGTTTAAAATATCTAAACAGACAAAGAGCTCTAAACAGGAACTTTATTTTATAATTTGCCTTTTATGTTCTTTATACAGGACATACGCCTCTCTGGCATAGATTTTTACTCTGATAAAGTAGCATAAATCCAAAAAATAACAGGTATTTATTTCTACAAATGGTAACATGTCCGCAATTGACAACATTAAATTATACCTAACATTTATGTTTTAAAAGTACCTAACTTGGAGGTATTTTTTTTTTAAGAAATATCTAATGAATATTTCATAGCGGCCTTCTTATATCCGGATGAAAAATGGAAACGTCTAATAAATTTCATTTTATCTAATGGACGGCTTAGGAAATATGAGAGTAACAGTTTATTTGCGTAATTCGGGGTGAATCTGAAACCCACGGCGCTCTATGAATGAAATTATTTTTTCCAAGAATTTGATAAAAATTGAATGAAAAATATTTTAAGCCTTAATTCGTTAAACGGATCTTGGTTTTCTGGTAAAAATTGAAAATAAAGATTAGATAAGGTAAAGATTTAAGAACTTAGCCATCATTTTTATGAATACTTCTTTTGATATAAAATTAAATGGACAAAACTCTATTATTCACGTTGGGTTAAGCTTATATACTGGCTCCGATAGACGTGAATTTGAATAGGATGACACAACACACTCGGATCCATTAACATATTTTCATAAACAAGTAAGTAACTTGTAAACTAGAAATCAAACTATTACTATTATATAAAGAAGATCTTCAATATAAATTGAAAAAATCAGTAGAAACTGTCCAATAAAAATGGTTCTTTTGATTTTTTCATTCAAAATATATGTGTACTACCTAACCTAAGGTAAACGACCCTTCAATATTTTTACCATAAAAAAACGCCATGTTATCTTAACACTTTTACATAGAGATCGGATTTTGACACGCTTGTTTACTGAAGTGGGATTTTCCTAAGCCAACTGCCAAACATAATGTTTGCGGCAAATATTTTTTCCCTGTAGTGTAAGGCACCCTCGTCCCTTACATGTCGGCCCAATATGTTAGGTTAAACCTTGATGGACGACCTACCCCATCGGATATTGCTATTTATCGCCAAGATTTATAGATTTACTTTGTTTATAGAATCGACTTTGGTTTTAATGGAAATTGACGTATGAATTTAATTTGGCTTGAATTCTTAAAATGAGTACTTATACAATTCGGTGAAAGATGCTGCTAGTATGATAAGATTTTACACATTTTTTTACAAATAAGGTAAAATACTTATGACTATTCGTGTAACTTAAAGTTAGTAGAGTTAGTTAAACATATCAACCACTTTTAGTAGGTATATAAAGTAAATTGAAAAAAATCTGAAATAGTTACTAGGTATTTATACCCCGTTCGTTACCAAGACCATCTTTCACTGATTGTGCTGGAAAAGCTTGCCCAAATTAATTTTGTAGGGTCCAATTGCTTGTCATAATAATATAGCCTTATCATTCTATTCCCAATTTTTTTTTACTCCATGTGAAAAGAAGAAAGAACTTGCTAGAAGGTTGAAATATATAGTAAAAAAAATAATATACCTATTACAATGAGTTAAGTATGTCTTACCTATCATCCTACCAATTACTACCATGTAGTACCTAATTAATTTCAAGTGTGCTAACTAAATAAATACCTAAACAGAATCATACATTATGCGACCTACCTTCAGTCACATAAGTACTATAAATTCGAATAGTTTCTCTTTAACGTTAAATCACGATAAAATTAACTAGGAAACTAATGATACCTACTAGTCTCTCCATTATTCCGGTACACACGCTCGGTACCGGTACTCGGAACCAAAATAACCATTATGTGTTCCCGCCACATAAGGGTGCGACACAATAGTGAATGCCCGGGTCATCCATATAAAAATAACAAGGAACGTGACTCGGTATTATGCTAGTACAATGGTGGCATGGAAATATCAAGTTTGGAACTGTGATTTTTTCTAATACCATACTCGATCAAGCTGATATTCTTTAGGTAAATAAATATACCTATTTTACGTTTATTTTTAGTTTGTCGATTCTAAGATCGTTCGTCTCATCCGCCATGAAATGGAGCAAAATAAGGGGTACTGAAACTTGAAAACTACTGATTAAATAACTTTTCGGTAAGCCGTTATTTTCGTGTTTCGTGGTATACATTATTTAAAAATTTGTATGTGTGATGCTTGTTACTCTACCATGCAAAATCTACTGAACAGATTTAAATTGTTTGACCTAATACCCGCCGCAGAATTTCACCACCGTACCACCCGTCATAAACTGAAATTTCACCCAAACCACCTGGATGACTGGTTGTCAACCACCGTGCGTTTTAAAAGACACTTTTTGCCACATACGACCAAAATGTGCAATCAGCTTCCTGCGGCTGTATTTCCGAAATGATACGACATTGGAACCTTCAAAAAACGAGCCTATGTCTCTTTAAAAGGCCGGTAACACTCGTTTGCCGCCCTAAGTTATATAAAAAAAATTGGTACAAAGTTTAGATTAAGTATTACGTGAAATATCACATTGGGTACTTTTTATCCCGAAATTCCCACGAAAGCGAAGCTTCGGGACGCAGCTAGTTCGAACCAACCAAGCTGAAAGCGAGGCCGAAGGCCGAGCTTCCAGCTGGTTGGTTCCCCTATATATATATAGCTGCATTACCACTGACTGACTGACTGATTGACATAATTAGTTTGTTCTACGGAACTCACAACTGGAAAAAAGTAATGATGGGGATGTGTGGAGGGGGGTGAGGAGGCACCGGGAAAAATACGAAAGTGGAACTTGGAGCAGTTCCGGACTGATAGGGGGTACGGCCCGCGGAAACCATAATAGATAGGTGGGGGGTGCTCGACCAAATGTCATAGAGGACCCTGGGCAACGACCACAGCCGGCGGTAGTCTATGGTTTTTTTGACTTTTTTTTTTTTCTTCATACTAAATTTTATTTTTTCATACAAACTTGACAGGGGATTTTGGGGGGGAAAACGGACTCGTAGACTTTTACCGTCATAGACAATTTTTTATATTGGAACCGTGGGACCCCCAAACTGACAGGTTTTTTTTTTTTTTTTCGAAATTTTTTTCGAAGAGTTTTGTATGGGCCAGCCAAGTCACCAGCCGGGGAGCCGAGGCCGAAGGCCGAGGCTCCGCGGCAAGCGAGGCCGAAGGCCGAGCTGCGTTTAAATCGAGGGCTAGGGGGGGGGAGCGAGGCCGAAGGCCGAGCCTCTCCCCAGCCGCGCAAGCGCGGCTGGAGGCCGAAGCTCACGCCTGCGAGGCCGCAGGCCGAGCTGCGTCCAGGCGAGGCCGAAGGCCGAGCTCCGTCTCGTGCGAAAAGAATTGGGCGAGGCCGAAGGCCGAGCCATTCATGGATGACGTGATGATGACAACTCATACCTCGAGTTACCAGCCGGGAAGCCGAGGCCGAAGGCCGAGGCTCTCGCGGCAAGCGAGGCCGAAGGCCGAGCTCCGTATATGAATCCGAGAGGCGAGGCGAGGCCGGAGGCCGAGCCCTCCTCCAGCCGGGGCAAGCGAGGCCGCAGGCCGAGCTCCGTCTCGTGCGTCAAGAGCGAGGCGAGGCCGCAGGCCGAGCCCCCTCCCCTCCCATACGGGCCCGCGAGGCCGCAGGCCGAGCTGCGTCCAGGCGAGGCCGTAGGCCGAGCTCCGTCTCGTGCGTCAAGAGCGAGGCGAGGCCGCAGGCCGAGCCCCCCCTCCCCCTCCCATATGGGCCCGCGAGGCCGCAGGCCGAGCTGCGTCCAGGCGAGGCCGAAGGCCGAGCTCCGTCTCGTGCGACAAGAATTGGGCGAGGCCGAAGGCCGAGCCATTCATGGATGACGTGATGATGACAACTCATACCTCAAGTCACCAGCGGCCTCGGCTCCGCGGCAAGCGAGGCCGCAGGCCGAGCTGCGTATATGAATCCGAGAGGCGAGGCGAGGCCGGAGGCCGAGCCCCCCCTCCAGCCGGGGCAAGCGAGGCCGAAGGCCGAGCTTGCGCCGCCAGCGAGGCCGTAGGCCGAGCTGCGTTTTAACAGCAAAGAGCATAAGGCAAAGTACTCTTTCGGCTCTTCACCTAATCCCAACCGACAACATTTCTTTGTAGATGACTTTTTCATAATTTCCCTAAAATTTCCGTGCAATCGGAACTGCTTTTTTATAATTGCCCTGCACAGCACGCGAGGTGCTTGCACCTCGCGCAGCAGCCAAAAACTAGTTGATAAACTATATACTCGTATAAGCTAATATGCTCATTTTCTCCTTAAATTCCTATGAAAAGACCATAGGCGTAAATAGAGGATTAATACACACGAGTACATTTATTCACAGCCTACACACGTCCTTAGTGCTCAGCGTTAATTGATGAATTTCACATAAACGCAGACAAAGAGGTCGCGCGTGTACTCTGAGGCCTCGCCCTCTCGTATATTAATTAAAAACGTGACAACCGCGAATTTGGCCCTTTTCATGCCGTGACGGAGCGCACTTGGAGGCCAGCCTCGTAATGTACAGAGTTTAAAAGGATTCATATGTTTCTGTGGTACTTTTGTGCAGTGTATTGAGCGTACGGAACGTTGGCGACAGATTATCTGGCTTATACCTTTCATAGTTCAATATCAAATTACTATTTTCATGTGTATATAGGAACAAATCATAGAGTTAGAGGTTGTTCAAAATATTTCCGAATTTGACATTTAACGACTAAGCCCTAAAAGATGTAGGTATCGAATTATCCGTACCTATATTATGAAATACATACGTACGTAACTTTAGACTTATCTACAGTTGCGTACCTATGTATTTCATAACATACGGATAATTAAATAGCCTTTAGAAACTGCTAGATTATTAGACCAACCAACCATTATACCAACTCTGTCTGATAAAGATAATTTCCCAACTTAACAAAATCCGGTATCGAAGTTAAGACCTCATAGTTCAGAGGCCATCGTATCGCTGCGCTACTGGGGTCGTGGGATTATCAAATCATCGCAGAGCAGTCGTATAAAATCATTGCAATTATTTAGTAAACATCCGATAACATAAAGAAGAGCAGTCAAATGCAAAACATTCGATGACTTTTAAATAAAAATATCTACATTTTAACAGAAAATACTCATCGAGAAACAGTCGCTAAAACATGACTAGGTATAGCGAAACATTTGATGACTTAAATAAAAATATCTGCATTTTAAGAGAAAATAAAATATTGACTTCTATAATACGGTGTTCTTAAAAAAACTAGATCGCAGTTGAGCTGAGGTGCACGAACAATACCTGCCTTTCAGCTAGAATGGAAGCCGAGATCGCATCGGAAATAGAATCATTCGATACAAAACGAAACTCGACGCGACTGAACACTTTTGCGCTTCTTCCTTTGTTTAACATTTTATTTTAAGACCTAGAAAAATCATACTGCAGCGTAAGAGCGCTCTATCATATTTTTCTGTTTACCTTGTTTACTCTGTGGAAGTTACAAGGATTTTCTTTTGTATTGTTAGATCTTGAATTATATATTTCTTTGCATTTCTTTTAGGTAAACGTGATTCGTAAAAATGTATTTTTATGGACATATTGCATTTTTATTTTTGGATTTTTGAGCATCTCAGATGCAATTAAGTACTAATGTTCATATAGAAATTAGATATGGTTAAAAAATTCCATGCGACCAGGTCTTTATACGACCTTGCTCTTCCAACTGAGACCTGGTCGCGGGTTCAAGTCCTGCTCGCATGGAAATTTTTCACGATATCTAATTTCTATATGAGAGTATATTGCATTTTTATTGTCGAATTGTTTTGTGGATCTATGTATAAAATAAATATTTAGTTTGAAAAAAAAAATTCTGTGAAACTGATAGATAATCAAATTTTTTTCACTAGCTATTTATGTCTCACTGCGAGGGTCCCGGCGACTCGACCCGGTGCTCACTCGACCCGCGGGCCGAGTCGCCGGGACCCTCCCACTGCTGGGCAAAAGCCTCCCCTAATTCTCTCCACTCATCTCTATCCTTCGTTTTTTCCTTCCAGTTTGTTAATCATAATTACTAAATAATAATAATCATTGCATTTATAATAAATCCCACACTTTATTTACTCCATTTTCAAGTAAATGAAGTTGCTTCTTAAGTTACCTGAAGTGCCCAACTAAAGTGCCGACTATACGAGTATACTTTCCTGGAGAAATTGCACAGAGATTGCATCGCAATATAAAGATAAGCTGATTCCACTGAAAATACTTATCAGCACCAAACTTTTCCATGTATTCCTCAGAAAATGGTAAAAGGTCGTGTATGGATATTGCCAATTTATACATTATGTTATGTAGGGCAAAGTTAAATTTGTGTTGATATAAATATTAACGATTTTCAGATTTATTTCTCTACATGTTTTGTAAAACATTGCCTGTTATCTAATTCCATCATTCAAGGTCAAGGGGAAGTACCTCTTAGGTCTTAATTCTCTTGAAGGGTCCAAAAGTTTCCATTATTCAAGTCAATCCATTAGTAAAATGTATATAGCTAAAAATAGGTCAGAAAATACAATTTAATATGATATGAAGGGACACTTATCTAACAAAAAGGTCACAAATCTACATCTTCGGAACTCTTTCCAACTATCGATCTCAGCGTTTAAAAGGGTCTCGGAAAAGAAATCTCTGCAAACAATCTACCTACAAACTTTTAATATTGGTCCATTATCAATACCCCGTGGCGTATTTAGGACCGATGTTAAAGTATTGTTTAAATAATCCACTTTATATCCAGAATTCGTCCCTGGACGCGAATCCGTTGTTTTGCAAATAAGGTTGATTAATGTACGTGTTCATGTGGTCGGAGTCCGGCCCTGGTCCGATAGGTGTGGTGTCCCGAGTGGGTATCTGTTTGACCTGCAAAAGGGTTATGTCTGTGCCCATTTGAATTGTTTGACAGGTCACGTGTTAATGTAAATGAATTTACCTTTGTTTGTGTAATTAGATATATTATTAAATCAATTAGTTCAGGAAGCAGATAAATTGAGCAGTTGGTTTCATCCGTTACGGATATTAGTTTGGCAGCTTTGTAGGACTGTATTTTACCTTTTAAGAACTATTTAACTCATAAAACAATTGTTTTATTACAAAATTTTTTTTTTTCCTTTTTTTTCTTAGTTTTAGAAAGCTATGTTAGATTATTTGATGACCTCCGTGGCCCATCGGTCATCAAGCTGGACTGCCACACCGGAGGTCCCAGGTTCGATCCCCGGTCGGGTCAAGATGGAAAATGATCTTTTTCAGATCCGGGTCTTGGATGTTTGTCTAATCTATATATGTATTTGTTATAAAATATAGTATCGTTGAGTTAGTATCACATAACACAAGTCTCGAACTTACTTTGGGGCTAACTCAATCTGTGTGATTTGTCCGTATATATTTATTTTATTTATTTATTAATCTGAATTTAAGATCTTGACATTCTACGACTTCGACATTTCCAGACTTATTCACATTATATACATAACATTTATAAAAATTAAAAAAAAATACAACTAAAAATTATTCATGATAGCAAAACGAAAGCCTCGACCAAGTTTATTAAAACTAAAACTTCTGCACGATAACAAAAACTATCCGTAAAAAAATCCGTTGATCAATTTAAAAATACCTCGTCCGAGTTTGATTTTATAGCGGGCTCTTTATGAACGTTGTACAAGAAAAGTTTAATTAAGTCTGTACGTTCAGTGCGATGTAAAACATCTATTGGGTTTCCTCATCAAAGTTTAACCTCTTCCGCATCGCCTTGAGAAACAATAACCGTTGCCCGTTGCGTTCATTTTCAACGTTCATTTAAGCATTCTTCATTTGATAGAAAAGTTTATTTTATCTATCATAGTACCTATGTGGTAAGGGGACTGCGAATATTTTATTTACCACTAGCTTATGCCCGCGGTTTCGCCCGCGTGAATTTCTCACAAGAACAGTGCTTTTTACCGGGATGAAAGGTACCCTATGTCCTTCTAGCTACTTCTAGCTATGTGAATGCGAAATTTTGGGAAGATTCGTCCAGAAAATAAATCGTGAAGAGGTAATAAACAAATAAAGAAACTCACTTGCGCATTTATAATATTAGTTAGGATAGGATAGGATTTGATAATGTACGGAAAAACTAAAAAAATATTTGTCTAGAATATTCTCGGGTTATGTGATATTTGGAAAGCTCAAAATCATGCCCGCGGGCCGGTAAGCAAGCGATAGGTATGCAAAATTTTAAGTGATACGTAGCATACTTTCTGTCTACTATATTATTAAAAAAAAATTGTTCACTTCATCATAATAATGTTTCGTTTATTTGCGACTCAAAGACCTTAAAGATATCTGATTATGTCTACAACGTCGAAGTTGATTGATATTAAACATACATAATACATTTTGTTAACTAGTAACTGGGGCACATCATCTACCCCATAGAAATAGAACACAGAAAAAATACTTTTTCCAACTATGTTGTCTTCCCTAATTAATTGCAAATTAGCCATTATTACCGCCGCATAGAGGTCTTAACAGGGTAATATGACATTCAGTTGACTACACTTTTTATATTTTCAAATGCCGTATAGTTCGTTCTCTACATTATCATTCTAGTCCCGGAGCATACAATTTGCAGTTTTCTATGACAAGCTTTCCTGATTCACTCTGAAAAATGTTTGTTTCAAAAGACAAAATATATTTTGTTCTAGCGGCCCGATACGCCCAGTAGACACTATATTTCTAGCAAATAAAATCTATTCTGAGATTAATAGAGTAGCAAGTTTTTGGGTTTTTCAATGATAAATTAAATCGAAAAAAAACATAATCAATTTCGACTAGAAATTGAAAACGATAATGGTATTTGTGGTTTTGAACACTTAAATTAATTAAAAAGCTTAAATAATTAATTATCATGGTTGGATACTAATATAAAACCGCAGAAAGTAATGATATAGGTACGTCAGAAAAATGTATTTAATCACTAAAAAATGAAATTGACGATTACTTTTCTAATAAAAAATATTTTTCTTGATTTCTAAAAAAACAGATAAAGCCTTGTACATTTTACCGATTGCTTTCAGTAGCCACCGTACCTATTTTTGACGATTATTTCTATAGCTGTATTTAATACTGTATTATTATATCCACTGATATCTATCTGTTCTATGTAGACGAGTGTAAACAAGAAAGTACCTACCTATAAGTTAAATTCATAACTTATACATATGAAAAATAATAACACAAATACGTAGTTCATGAAATTCAAAAAGTCTTTTCATAGACTGATTGAAAAATCATATGGGACGTCGCATCTGCTACGGCGTAGCATTATCATGCAGGTCTCGTAGCACCGGGTCTACAGTTCGCTACGCCGATCCTGTCGCCTGATTCTGCCCGACATTATACTCTTTGATGGAATAGATAAACAACGGAGACTTGCGAACTCGTAGCACGTGTTTGTTCTTAGGTCTTGTCACACACATAATAAAATTTTGTGTTATAGACTGTACTGTTGAATTTCAGAACAACATTCAGTACAGTCGGGGGCAGAAAAATTGACCCCCTACCTCGCCGAATCCTATCTCAGTTAGGGTCAGGTTTATCTGCCTGTACATCAAATTCTACTGAAAAATTAATTGTTTATTTTCATACAAAAATTTCAAATTTATAATTTTGATTAGTTACTGTTGGTTCCTATCATTTTTTTTTATTATTATTATTAAGCCATATTGCTGGTGTCTGCCACCAGCGTGTCATGAGACACATAGGCCTCTTCAAGCATCTTTCATTCTGCTTTATCATTTGCCGTGCTTTTAATATCATCTTCCAATCTTTTTGTTTACATTCTTCTTCTTATTTTGCCTTCACGGGGCCACCATTCTGTGACTATTTTGGTCCATTTTTCTCTGCTTTCTCTCGTCATATGCCTAGTGCCACTTAAGTCGTTTAATTTTCTCTATTACATCATCAACTCGTCTGTAATCTTATGTCCTAAGCTATTTTCCTGTCTCTGACCGTGAATCCCGTCAATCTAATTTATTAAATGTTAAACATAATGAAATTATTTTGTAACACTATATTGTGAAATTAGACTAGGATTGTAGGCATTACTCTTGTTAATTAAAACAAGCTTTGGTGTTACCATATCTCAAGCGAAATTACTTTCCATGTCGCTAAAGATCCTTTAATTTGTTCACTGCCTTCTTTAAAATAAAGGTGTTTTACAAAAGGTAATTTTTATTAACGTTTTTTTTATTAGAAAATACAAAATTTGTATATTATTTTTCACAATAAGTCGCCATCTTTTTATTATACTTACGCAAGTAATAATTAATAACGACATTTGTAATCTCACTCAGCATAATACGGTAAAGTTAGGTACATTACACTCCGCTACCGCGAAATGCAGTTTTCCCAATTAAATTACTAAAACCCGACTCTAAACTCGCGTAAAAAGTCCATTCAGGTTGACCCCGTTTCATGTTAGGTATATATATAACACTAGCTTTTGCCCGCGGCTTCGCCCTCGTGAATTTCCCACGGGAACAGTGCTTTTTCCCGGGATAAAAAGTAGCCTATGTGCTATTCCAGGTCATTATCTACCTCTGTACCAAATTTCATCGAAATCCGTCCAGTAGATTTTGCGTGATTGAGTAACAAACATCCTCACAAACTCACAAACTCACATCCAAACATTCGCATTTATAATATTAGTATGGATTATAAAGAGTTAGCACATTATACTGTAACAAGCTAATTATTAAAAATAAAAAACACGACTGACGAGTTTTTACTCAAAAAGTACATACAAACATATAAGTTATATACATTTTTGAAATCGCCTTCTAAAGCCCTTCAATTTGATACCCCACTCGATAAGATTGATTAAATTTTATTTTTTTGGTCTGCTATTTATCGCATATATAATCCGCCATTTTGTTTTCATGGTGACGTCATATAGCCTATGTCACTTGGAGGAATGCAAGGAATCTAAAAATACCTCTCACATCAAAATCGGTTAAGCCGTTCAGGACTTATGGTGGAATAAAGAAACTTACATACATACATACATGAACCCTGAAAACATAACACTCCTTTTTTGGTCAGTCGTGTAAAAAATAAAATATATGGTAATTATTAAAAGAATCTCTTCCTCGCTTCTCTCTCCCCGCGTCGCTGTTTCCCGACAAATATAATTTAGGGGTTTTCAAGGTAAGAGTGAATAGGCATATTTCGAGTTTGCGTGTACCACCCTAGAACTTATCTATGCTTCCCATTAGGCAAGATTGAGGTCAAACTCACTCAAATCTCTAATTAAAAAAATCTAAGTATTCATAAATGTACGTAAATACTACATTTTATATGTTTTTTATGAAGTTTTAAATGTCTCATTACAATTTTATTATCAAATAGTTAAGTTATCAAAACAATTACTTTAGACTAATTTTGAAAAATTTTTTTAGAAAATGTGTGATAGATAAGTAATGAACGCACGCGCATCACAGTATTGAAAAATAGATTCTATAAAAAAGTAGGAATAATAAAATAACACAGAGTGAGCTAGCCCCAAAAAAATAATTATACATGTAAATAAGAAAAAAAAAATATTTAAAAAAATATCCAAGATAGGTACAGATCAATCCTAAAAAATAATTTACCATGTTGCCCAGACCAGGAGGTCTAAAAAGGCCACTTTGACGAATCAGGATATGATTCATTTCTCATTTCCTAAATATTTAAAAACGAACCTTATAAGTGGTATCATAAGTTTCATTTTTAAATATTTAGGAACTGTGAAATGAATCATATTCCGAGTCATCAAAACGGCCGTTTTAGACCCCCAGGGCACTTACCCGAGTCGCTGTGGTTCCAAGCAGGGCTTGTTTCCAGTAGTTAGCGGTACAAATTTCTCATGTTAAGTACCGGAAAGTACTGGTATTTTACAGATTACCGAGACCTTCAACTTTTACCGAAACGAATAATAATAATAATCTTACAAACTTTAAACATTCATCCTCTTACTTATTTACAACTTCAGAAAGCTGCCATTTTAAATAGGTACTTGCAGGATAATACGAAAATTCCTTTCTTTAGATACCTAATTCTTTCAATATTTTTGCTTGGCCAAAAGCCCGTAAAAATATTTAAATCCCTGAAAAGGTAGAAAACTCAATGTTTAAATATAAATAATAATAATAAGATTCACGTTGACGCCAAGCAAAAGTTTTTTTTTTAATTTAGCTAATAGGTCCCACAGCTAAGCAAAAGCCTCTCCCTTATCTCTCCAACTGCCTCTATCGCTCGCCATAAGTATACCAAACGATAAGTACAAAACACATATGTATTTAAAACACAATCATACTACAACATCCTCAAAAACAAACCAAACACGCCTCTATCGAGTCCCGAGCGTATTAAACTTTTACCAAGTACTTGCGACCTCTTTCAAGCTGGAACTCATAAAAGCTCTAAGTGACACAAACCGCAGTCGACCGCAGCGCCCGTGGCGGGGAAATATAGAACTAACTCTACATATTGCCTTATAAAGTTGCAATTTGTAATAGAGAACTAACTTTACATTATATCTGTCTATGCTACAACTAAATATGTTTGTTTTACCTAAAATGTACTTTAAAATCGACAATATTCTGCCTTCTGCGTTATACGGTTTTCATTTAATTAACCGTTTATTAAAGAGATTTGATCCTAAAGAATGTTCCTATCAATTGATACCATAAAAAACAGGTTGTTTTTTTTTTTGTCTGTTTGATTCCCGGGTATTGCAAGCAAATTTTTAAATAAGGTTTGAAAGCAGTTTTGTAGGAGAGAATGCTTCATTTTGCAAACATGTTGCTAACTACTGAAATGTACTTTAATCCAAGTGAGGTTTGAAAAGTTCCACTCTTTGGTTTGAGTATTAAACAAAGGCAACGTAAGGTCCCATAGAATCACACCTCTTCCTAATTCTTATGATCTGTGCCTTACCTAAAGTAAGGCCAGTTCTACATAGCTACGTGCTAGCTTTCGACGTCGAGCTAAATTCAGCCTTACGTCTTATGATTGAGAGCATAAAGTACCTTGACGTGGTAAGCTGGCACGATAGCCATTGCAGAAAGCAAAGGAGAAATACAATATTTATCAAAGGTATCAAAAAGTTGACTTAAAATAAATTTGTGTGTAAGAAACTGTTAACTACAAAAATAAAAACAAATAAATATTTCCCTGAAAATGTCAATCGAATTACAAAGACACAAATTCTAAGATACGTTTGCTAAGATACGAAAATTTAAGGTAATTTTCTTGCATTCCTTACTTACAAAATGTCCAAACAATAAATTATTCAAGCTTATAAAACAAAGCCGCAAAACAAAACTAACTTACCATTACTAAAAAAGCCATTCATAAACTATAAGTCAATAAAAACATCACCAATTAATTACAAATCCCATAATATATCCAAAACCTCGCACATAACGACGAGTGTTATTAAGTTAACGCCATTAGCCGTGAGTCGAAACCCTCAGTAATTATGTTTGTAATAAATCGTCCACAGACCTATATTATCTGAGTTGCTGCAGGAAGGGCCCGGCAGTAACAGGAAGCCAAATACGAGCACGTACATTACTCCATACATCTTCCAAAAAGTCCGTTCAGCCGGGGAGGGAACAATCAAAAAAGTTTTCCAAAGTTACTGGCACAAAAAATCACTTTTAAAAAGTAAACAATGTCATTGACAGCTTCGAAATTCGAAAAGTTACACCGCCATCGATGGCTTTTTGAGAGATGGGGCTATTAATTTATATGTCAGTTTTGAAATTCGAACGCCCGAGCACGTGACACGTGTCACATGGTGATAACATTGAACCGCGTGTCAACTCGCGTCGGGGAAGCAGGGGCGTGTGGCCACAATGACTCCGGACGTTCGACTGACGCGGCGAGTTACAAACGCCATACGACGACTATTGGTCACGACTCAAGCGAGCCCATCAATTTTACTTGACGTTTCAATGAAAACCCTCCCCTTTTTTCCCCAGGAGAGACATTACAAAGTTTTGACGCTTATAATTAAAAATGTATCGAAACTCCAAACTCAAGATTAGGCTTAAAATAGGGTTAAATAGTCATTATTCTTAAGATTACACAGCTTATAAGCCAACAAAAATTATTATTAAACAATCGGAACATATTTAGTTTTAATTTATAAAAAGTTTGTCTCAGTTATTCAAAGACATCCGAAATTTGAATATTGTTTCCATAAATACTTAATTAAATTCCTTTTTACATTCACGTTAAAAAAAATTCGAAAACAAAATACAACAAGTATTTTTTTAAAGGTGACCCCGTGTTTATTTTAGAGGCTTTCGAGAGCAGGCCCATTAAGTAGCGGCCATTTATAAATTCCTATATACACATTTATTTTTGAAATGCAACCTATTCAAAGATTCAGCAGGTGTAAAGTAATATGCTAATGTAAACAAAAAATGGACAACACTCACCGTGGGGTTCGGCATTTAAGCTACATGCTTAGAAACACAGATTTACGAAACAATATCCAAAGGCTGGATAAAGTTGTTTAAGGCAAAATCAACTCTATGTACAGGGCCATAGTGCCGTCAAGAGATATTGTATTAAATATCTTTAAAAAAATGAAATACTTATTCTGTAACTGAAAAATATGTAGCCAGGAGTCCCTATCCAGGATCTTACGGAAGGAGCACATTAAAACACGTCCGGCACTTTTGGCATTTATTGACAGAGGAAGATTATAAGCTACCCTACAAACCCAATACTAAAACTACCGACATATGTCACACCCTCACCCTTAATTAACACTAAGTATGATTTTTATATTAATAATTACATTTTTTTACTTAAGTACTAGTAACTTATTCTAATTAATCTATATCAAAACCATAACGCATAACAGGTTTTCTTGCCCGGTTAGTAGCTTCCGGACGGCTCACCGGCGGTAAAACGTTAGGGTTGTCGATGGTACTATTTTCCAATTCTTCCCTGGGATTCACAACTTTTGAAATTACCGGTGTTTCCTTTGCGCTCGACTCCTGTACCTCTGATACTATGGTATTATCCGTATTTACCCTTTCCGCTACGGATTCTAAACTTTTAATGTTTTTATTCGGTGACCCTGCTTCGGAATCATCTGTTACATCAAAACAACTGCTACGCCTTTTTTTAAGCTGATCTATGTGTCTTTTTAACGGTGGACCACACTCCCTATTTACAATATAATTGCGTGACCCTAACTTATCCCTGACTATACCACCTATCCACTTTCCCCCAGAATAATCTCGAGCCCATACTGTATCGCCTACCTCCACCCTCCTATCAGTTCCGCCCGCATTATGAATTTGACGATTTTGAGCGATTTGTACTTTAGTTTCTATCTGCCTATCTTCCGTTAGTAAGTCTAACCTCGAACGAAGACTACGGCGCTGTAAGATCATCGCTGGTGACATACCTGTAGTACTATGCTCCACGTTCCTGTACATCAGTAGGTAAGTTTGCAAAGCGGTGTCTAACTCAATACCATCTCTCAATGATTTCCTAATCGCACGCTTACATAACTTTACTGCGTTCTCCGCAGCGCCATTGGATGAGGGGTGATAAGCTGCCGTAAACGTTACTTTGACGCCATTGTTTGTCATGAATTCTTTATATTCTCGACTGGAAAATGGTGGACCGTTATCCGATACAATTTCTTTGGGAAGTCCAAAACGTGCAAATGTTTCCCTTAATACCTTTATTACTGCACTCGCTGTTGTCCTATGCATGGGAAATACTTCCAACCATTTGGAGGTTGAATCTATTATAACTAGAAATGTTTTCCCTTGGAAGGGGCCCAGGAAATCTACATGCAGGCGTGACCATGGCTCCTTGATATATGGCCAGGGCTGCGGAGGTGCATGTGGTGGGGCGCCCCCTCTAAAGCGCACGTACTGCAGCTTTTACACACCTGTTCGATATCCAGGTCTATGCCCGGCCACCATACAATACTACGCGCTAAACTCTTCATTTTGACTATTCCTAAATGGCCAGTGTGAAATTCTTTGAGTAGCTGCTCACGCAGAGTGCCCGGAACGACTAACCTATAGCCCCAGATTATACAGCCCCTATCTAAGTATAATTCATTACGCCGCACAACAAATGGTTTCAAATATTCATCTTTACATTCGTTTGGCCAACCCGTATTAATAAAATTTATCACTTTCTGTAAGATATCGTCTTTAACAATTCTATCTTGTACAATTTTTCTGGTAATCGGTAAAAAATTTTGGATGAAATTTAAATATGTAATTTCTTTGTTTTCCTTTTTAATTTTATCTAACGGTAACCTAGATAAGGCATCGGCCGCATTGTTTTCACTTCGTACATACTCTATTTTATAATCATATCCAGACAAGATGACTGCCCAGCGTTGCATTCTACTAGCAGCCATTACGGGTATCCCCGTCTTGTCCCCAAAAATACTAACCAGTGGTTTGTGATCTGTCCTAAGTATAAATTTTCGACCATATAGATACTGATGGAACTTACGTACTCCATAAATTATAGCTAAACCCTCCCGTTCTATTTGCGAATATGACTTTTCCGCTGCGTTCAGTACTCGCGAAGCATACGCAATGGGGCGCTCGCCGCCCTCGGGCATGAGGTGCGAGATGACCGCGCCGACGCCCGCGCCGCTCGCGTCTGTCGTCAGGACGAGTGGCAGCTCGCCCGAGTAATGCGCTAGTACTTCGCTGGATATTAACATCGACTTAACTTTATTAAAAGCTTGCATACAACTGTCATTCCATTCGTATTTAACTTCCTTTCTTAACAATTTATACAATGGTCCTAAGATTGTGCTTAAATTCGGTATAAATTTAGCATAATACATGACGAGACCTAAAAATGACCGTAATTCTGAAATATTGGTCGGAGCTGGCGCATTTTTAATAGCTTCTATCTTACTTGGGCATGTGTGTACTCCGTGTTTACTTATAACAAAACCTAAGTACGTAACCGAATCAGCAAAAAAAGTACACTTTTCTTTCCTTATTTTTAAACCGTATTTCTGCAATCTTCTAAACACTTCATGTAGTGTGAGTAAATGGGACTTATTATCCTCCCCCGTTATTATTAAATCGTCTAAAAAAATACCTACCCTGGGTAAATCAGCAAATAATTGTTCTATTTTCCGTTGAAAAATACCCGGGCTCGATGCTAACCCATATATGAGACGATTATACATAAATAAGCCCTTGTGTGTGTTAATAACAGTATATTTTTTTGATTCGTCTAACTCGAATTGAGCGTACGCTTGTGACAAATCTAATTTCGTAAATTTCTCTCCTCCGTGTAATTTAGTAAGTAGGTCTTCTACTCTGGGCAAAGGATAGTGGTCCACCTCTAAACACTTATTCAATGTCAATTTAAAATCGGCACATACCCGTATAGTGCCGTCTTTCTTCATAACTGGCACAATAGGCGTAGCCCAATCCGAGGTGGTAACCGGTGAGATTATACCATCTTTGATCATCTGGTCCAGCGTGCGCTCGACGGGCTCGCGCAGCGCGTAGGCCAGGGGTCGAGCGCGCAGAAACACCGGCCGTGCGCCCGGCCGCAGCTGGAACCCCACCGTCCCACCGGTGAACCGTCCCAACTTATCCTCGAATACTTCACAATATCTGGAACTGAATTCCTCCATATTAAATTGGTACCTTAACTGACCTAACTTATAACATGTATAGTTTTCCAATGGAATTGTAATCTTTAATTCTTCTAACCAATTTCTACCTAACAGGCAAGTCTTTCCACTTTTGACTACAAACAATGTTAACCTTTTACTAATATCGTTACATTTCACAAGCGGATCAAATTTACCCACCGGGGCAACCCTCTCGCCGGTATAATAGCGTAATACTAAAT
Source organism: Ephestia elutella (assembly GCA_018467065.1). NCBI lineage: Eukaryota > Metazoa > Arthropoda > Insecta > Lepidoptera > Pyralidae > Ephestia > Ephestia elutella. The sequence continues at coordinate 14,267,365 of CM031580.1, read as the reverse complement.
TGCTAGGTTTTAACACGTGTTTCCCGAAATACTTGTTATAAGAATCGAGACTAAAGGCTGCCACACACCGGATGCGTCTGCGACACCGTGCGTTTCATCTGCAGCACGGCTGCGGCAAAAGCAATTCACACCGGCTCCACGGCGTCGCAGACGCACGGTGTCGCAGACGCACGCAGACGCAGCGCGCTGCGTCTGCGACGCCGTGTTTTCGTTTCGGATCGCGGCTGTCATTTTGTTTCAAGATGTCGAATGACGGGGAAGATAGCATTTCAAGTGAATTACTTAACTTGCAACATAATAATCTTTATTTAGTACGTACCTTCAATTCCTAATTCCCTTCCAATTTTTTCCCACAACATAATTTTATATGAACTGTTCTTATAATTTTTGTCCTGTGAATCATATAAACATTTGTAACTACGTACTATATTAATTATCTTTTCGCGTATTTCAAAATCCATCATCACTAGTCACTAAAATCCAAACTAAAATCTGTAAATATTCACAACTGGAGTGCTGCGGCCGGTGTCGCAGATGCACGCAGACGTATAGATCACCGCGGTGTGTTTTCGACTAAAAAATCCTACGAAATACAACGTCACCACGCCCGAGCGAGTAAGCGACGTTGCCGTTCCGCTTATGCGCGACAGCACCGAGGCCATGTTCAGTTTGTATCGCGCGGACTGCCGGCCGACTGATGCACGCAGACGCAACGCAATGCATCTGCGACACCGTCGGTGGGAACCACCGCGTACAAATTCAAATAATACAAATCAAGACGCAGTGCAGCACGTCTGCGACACCGTTTGGTGTGTGTCAGCCTTAATACAGGAAATCGCACTGCCAGTGTCTATTTCCATTTTTAATTTTACCTCCTCAATCATAAGATCTATGGTGTATGGCTTAAAGTATTCTAGCTGAGCGTCTAGTGAATAATGATTTACCTCTTCAGATTCGTCACTGTTTTCGCTGTCTCGTTGAACTCCATACAAAACCTGTTGTTCGTTTAGATTGTAAAACGATGATGTCCCTCGCATGTTTGGGCACATTTTCTTTAAGTGCCCTTCTTTATTGCAAACACGACAGACGTACGTTTTGAATTTGCATATCCTCGATTCGTGTTTCCCGCCACATACTGTGCATGAACTTTTCTCGTTATAACTTCTGTAACTCGACGAATACGTTTTGCGCATATTGGAACTATCACCGCTACCCGCTCCTCTTGTGCCACTTAGGCCAGCCCGATCGGTCCCCGCCGCCGATGAGTCACGCACGGCCCTCGCGCCGCCGCCCCGCTCGCCCCGGCCTTTGCCCCGTCGACTCGCCCGCAGCTGATGCACTGCGCTCGAACTAACACTACTCAACGGCCCACTGCCATCCGCTCGATGCCGGGTACAATCTTCGACTAGTGCCGCGTTCGTCGCTGCAGCTTCCATTGAAACCGCAATTTTATATGCTCTGTCAAATGTAATTGTGTCATCCTCTGTAAAAAGCTTCTGTCGGATATCATCATCGATTAAACCGCACACGAATTGATCCCTCAGGTTCTCTTTTAAAGATTCCGCTGCAAATCCACAGTCTTTACTCATTTTTTTTAACTCGGCAACATATGTAGCTATATTTTCATCCGCCTTTTGAATACGTTGTCTCAATTTAAAACGTTCAGCTAACATACTCGGCTTTGGATTTAAATGTCCTTTCGTTAAATTAACTAATTCCGTAAAAGTCTTTTTGGCGGGTTTCACTGGTGTGCACAAATTTACCATTAGATCGTATGCTTCATTCCCCATAACAGTAATTAATGTAGCCACTTGTAGTTCTGTTTTCACTGAATTTGCCGCAAAATATTGTTCCAAGCGATCCACGTAGGTCTCCCAATTGTCCTTGTCAAGGTCAAACGGTCCAATCTTGCCGACCGACATCTTCGATTATTCTTGCGTAAATCAATAAACTTCATATACCACACGCGTACTGGGTTACTTTGAATCGTCGCCACTGAAAAATATGTAGCCAGGAGTCCCTATCCAGGATCTTACGGAAGGAGCACATTAAAACACGTCCGGCACTTTTGGCATTTATTGACAGAGGAAGATTATAAGCTACCCTACAAACCCAATACTAAAACTACCGACATATGTCACAGTAACAAATATTTATAGTAGCAATTGGAAATCGCTGGTATCTGCCTACCCCCACGGGAAAAGAGGCATGATAATATGTATGTTATAAATGTTTTTTTTTTCTTTAGCTATTTAGCTTATGCTGGGCAAAAGCCTCCCCGAATTTCCTCCACTCATCTCTGTCCTTCGTCTTTTCCTTCCATTTCTAATCGAATCCTTTCAAATTATCAGACCATCTCGTTCTTGGTCTCTCTGTCTTCCTATAACCATGTGGTAGAATCCAGTGAGTTATATTTTGGGTCCATCTTTCTGTTTTATATTATACCCTCATTAAAACTCACTAACAGTTAAATAGCAGTTCCTTAACGAGAAAAACAAACACTTCAGCAATACGCTCACCCATATCAATTCTAAACGTACCTCCAAATTTGGTTAATTATGTAAATACCGGTCAGCCCCGAGGCAAATTTGATTTCTCCACAATAAAACCAATTCAAAATCGGTTGATTTATCAACCTTATACGGTTGGATGCATTTGAATAAATCACGTAGAAAAAAATCCTTGTCACGTACGCTTATCCAGACAATGGTGGAAATAGTGTTGTGGAAAATAAGACTCGGGTCTCTATGTTTTTTGGCAATTTATTCTTGATATTATCGATAACTAGCTTTTGCTCGCAGCTTCGCCCGTGTGAATTTCCCACGGGAACTGTGCTTTTTCCCGGGATGAAAGGTACCCTTTGTCCTTCTCCGTACTTCCAACTATGTGTATGCGAAATTTCAGGAAGATTGTTTCAGTAGATAAAGCGTGAAGAGGTAACAAACAAACTCACTTTCGCATTTAAAATATTAGTTAGGATTGGATATTTGAATAATTTCTCAACCAATTTTCAAAAGTGTCCTGACAAATATAAAGTACATAACCTGTTATTTATTCAGAATGAAGAAAATATATAGTACTTTTTCTTCTTTCTGAATAAATAATAGGTTATGTTCTGCAAAAGAAAAGAAAATTACTGTTAACAAAGCCATAGTCTAAAATCTGCACGGGCGATGTCTATTTGGGACCTTTTTTAGTACTTTTTTCTTTGTTGAAATTACGAGTTAAGAGTATACTGTTAAGAGCATACGCAACTTAGTTCAAAGTAAATACATGTTTACTACTGAATGACAAAAGTTTTTGTTGAGAACATATCTGATTGTTAATTTTATAAAATTTTTGACTGAACCGACATTAATATATTTTCGCTCAAATAATCGGTTCTCAAATGGCACACGTCAAAAACAAAACTGTCAAAAGAAAATATATACCTCCAAATCTGTAAAAATCTCCTTTTTTAACGTCGTTTAAACATTCATTGGGGTTGAGTCTTGTAAAAACCGAAACCCATTACAACACTAAAAACCCCTTTTACCAAAGGTATTGATTTCTCCGCCTGAATTGTCGAGATCAAATAGACGTTGTGAAAATACCAAATACATAACATTACGCTCAGTGTTATGATTCTCCCATATTCCTCGAATATGACATTATGGAGCTTTTCATAGCTCCAATACACTCTTTTTGAGATGATTCAGACAATTCAAAGGGGCGCCCGATAGTTTACTGAATAAAATTGTTTGTCTTCGTTTTCTTCCCGCGTTCAGAAGCGAAGGTTTGATAATGACGTCCTTCCTCTTTTATCGCAAAAAGACCACTTAATTTTTATCTTCGGAGCCTGACCTACTTCAGTTTTATTGGAGATTATGTTGCCAGATCAAACTTGAATTGCATTTATGTTTGTCATTCTCACGTAAGGAATGATGACTCGCTAAATATTAAGCACATTTTATTCTGTTGTATTAAAGTATAATGCTTTTGTGAGGGTTGCCTGGAAGAGATTTTAGTAATATCATTTTTATGTATAGATACATAAAATGTAAAGCCGAGAATAGAGAGGTGTGGCGTATACTCCACCGACAAGAGCACAGCTCTTAAATGAGAAGTAATACAAAGTTATTGAAACTATTTACATCTTGTAATGCCCATCTCTAATATGTGAACATGACGGCTAAAGTACTGTACAGTGAAGTAGAAACAAAAAATGAAAAGAGTAGAAAGCTGTCATGAAATATAATACTTGTAAAGACTATTTTTTTTTCTACAGCTGACTATCCATCCGTAGGTGTAACAGCGTAAACTCCTACGATTTGAATATACCCGCTACGAAGAAAACGCGTAGACATAGGCCGTAGCATATGTCTACTACATGAGTTTACTTCGTAGAGTGTCGTAACCCCGCTGCGAAGCTGGCGTACCAACTTGCGCGAACGCATAAACATAGTGGTACATAAAATATAACGATACACATGCTATGATCCGCTACGAAGAAAACTCATAGACATAGGCCGTAGCCTATGTCTACTATATGAGCTTACTTCGTAGAGGGTCGTAACTCCGCTACGAAGCTGGCGTAGTAACTTGCGCGAACGCATAAACATGGTGGTATGACGATACACATTATTACACATGCTATGAAAAATAACAAACCAATTATTAATTCTACTTAGTTAAACACAATTATATGACTTTATTTATCAGTTGAGTCAAGGATAGGTAACATGTTGTACCACTGTACATATTTTATTTTTAGCTGTCTTTGTCTCTGATGATGGGCAACAGCTTTCTCTAATATTTTCCGCACATCTTTGGTACTTTCTCAACCGGCATAAAATGCGGATATAGTAGGCAAACAGGCATGCTGCTCACCTGAAATAAAGTAGTCACTGCAACTTATAGATGCCTGCAACACCAAGAGTGCCATGCGCGCGTTGCCGACCCTGATACATTACAAAGTTTAATTTATCCCAAAATTATTCCACAAATTAGACTCGTAAATACAAAATTCATTAATCGATTTTTCCGTTGGCGAAATAATACCGAGCTCAATTCGCTCCCTGGAGTGTGGAGCGAACCACATTTTGTCACAGCATATTAAAATTCATAATGTCATTAATTAAGAAAGGTTAATTGAAAGTTACAAAATTCATCAGTCGGATAATTAACGCTGACTAGATGGTTGTGATGAAGAAAATAAATTAAACTAGCCAATAAATTGTAGAGTACAAGCTAATTATTAAAAATAAAAAACACGACTGACAAGTTTTTACTCTAAAAGTACATACAAACATATAAGTTATATACATTTTTGAAATTGCCTTTTAAAGCCCTTCAATTTGATACCCCACTCGATAAGATTGATCAAATTTTATTTTTTTGGTCTGCTATTTATCGCATATATAATCCGGCATTTTGTTTTTATGATGACATCACATAGTCTTTGTCACTCGGAGGAATGCAAGGAATCTAAAAATACCTCTCACATCAAAATCTGTTAAGCCGTTCAGAACTTATGGTGGAATAAAGAAACTTACATACATACATACTTACATACATGAACCCTGAAAACATAACACTCCTTTTTTGGTCAGTCGTGTAAAAAGAGAGCGAATTACTAGTTTTACTAGAGATTGGAGCTCTTTTTCTCTCTCTTTGCTAAGTCGATCGACCCTTAAAACTTCTAATCTGATATAGCCTTACGTGGTTATTTAAAGATACCAGGTGGTGTTAAGGAAATGAGTTAAAGTTAAATTGAAATCTAAAAGTGTTTCCCATGATATTAGAACCAAGTTCGATTTACTATAACAATACGGATCTGAGTCATAGAGCAACACGGCGCGCGCAGAAGTCCTTGTTGCTCTAAGATCTGAGTACTTGTTTGCCCTTACATGACATTCTCTATTTAATTAGAGAAACATAAAAAAACGCAACATATAACTCAGAATAGGGGTCAATGGAAGGCTATGATATAATCTTTGCCCAGAAATGGGACAACGCAAGTTACTAAAAAATGTAAACGTAGAATATACATTATTATATACATTTCATACATACATACTCTCATGTGATGTAAGTATCCATATTACACATATAATTCCAATATCCTGGATTCCGAAATCGCTGAAGATAAAGAAAGGGATGGCAAATACGTTAACGGATGCCAAAACAATCGCTGCCCTTTGAGAAGACATGTCAAAACGAATGAAAATTCCCGCGGAAGGTGAAATATTTCTTATAAACTTGGCTCTCTTTACACGTTGCGTTTTTTTTTTTCATATCAAACAAGTTCTGGCTCTAGGCTCATTGTTAGAGAGTAACAAACATAGTATATATAAATTATTCTAAACTTATAGGAACATTAATTTCAATGCATTTCCTATACATTTTGGGAGCGGGATCTGTCCACCGATCTCGCTCCCAAAAATCTATTCTTCAACCCAAATTGTACAGTCGTTGTGAAAAAATGTGCAAGTAAAAGTTTTATCAACATAATGTTAGTAAAAGTATGCGTGTTAAATTTGATCTTACTTATAGATAAGATTTCTTTTTATATATATTCTCTAAAATTTTAAAAAGAGTAAACAAGTTTTCAAACAGCACTGCAGATAAACGAAAACTGTTTATACGAATCGTGTAAACAGAAGAAAAGGATTTGGAATGTGCAAAAAGGTGTTAAAAGATAAAAGGTAGACCAAGATTGAGTTACAAATAAATAATTCTAGACGTGTATGTCATATGAAGCATTAAAAATATTGTTGATCTTTACTTCGTCGATGTGAATAATCAAAAAATAGTGTTTCCAAGAAACATTTCTTATAAATAGCGAAAACATTTCATAAAATATTCTCTAACAATTCAGAAACATGGAATAGTAAACACTTACTAGTGCTAATGGATCAAAAACCTTTTAGGCAGAAGTGTTAGAAATGAACAATGTACATAGTTCCTTGACATGTTTTACTGACAATATACCTTTATCAGTATTCAAATGTATGATTCACTAGTCAAATGTATACAAATTTCAAATAGACAATAGTTCCTTAGGCATTACACCTTCTAATAGAGCGGAGGCCACTGGTTTTTCTTTGCTTTCGCTTCTTCGTAAGTAAAACTACAAAGCATTAGTCATATTAGTTAGTTTAGTTACTATGTTTTATGTATTTGTTATATACAAATAGTACATTGTTAACGAGTGGGTGAAAGTAACTTTTTTAAGCCCCGAGACGGGGTTTAGAGACTTAAAAAAGTCTTTCATCCGAGGTAAACACTGTGTTTTTCATTACGAATACAAGGAAAGTAAAAATAAAAACATGAATCAGCTAAAGAAATGATGAGTGAATTATACGGAAGCATAAACAAAACCCTAAACTTGAAAAAAAAATGATCGGATTACGGCTATAGCTTCCAGCATATATTTTTTTTTTCTGTGGCCGACCAACTATTTACCTATAAGATTCTTATCATTTGGTTCCATCATTAAAAAAATAATAAAAAAATCTATATTATAAATAAAAAATATATTCTTTAACTTCATGTTATTTCAATTTTACATAATATGTTGAATGGCTGTATAGGAAGTTAGAATATGGTTCAATAGAATAACGTGAAAATAGAACTAGTTTTTTTTTAAATAATTTGACAGCTGTCAGTTGAAAACGATTCTAGGGCTAAAAAGTATTACTTTCTCCACGCTCCTCAGGCAACTTCAGAGTTACTTTCAGAGTATGAGTAATGAAAAATAAATAAGTTGAGAAACTCACAAAGCAGGCGTAGTGAACCATTACAACCACCCTAAAGCCACAGCAACAGGTCAAAATAGTCATTGTGATAAATTCGTATGGGAAACGTATCATATTTTGATCCGTCAAAGTGGCCTCCTTAGACGTCCACCAACACTTCACTATTACTTCGCTACGACTACCATCTTTTAATTTCACCAGTCAAATAATAAAACGCTATCTGCCACCCCATAACGCTTTATCGGGGGAATATCACCAGAGGCCTACTGAATATTGGAATACGGCTTAAACTTCGCAGGTTTGCGTTACTTTGTGAAATTGTTATAAATATTAAACTGTCGGAATGTTCGGGTTAATCGGAACACTCCGAGTTCACCGCAGTGTCAACAACTTGCTTCTATATAGCTCGCTCATGGGCGACAGTCGGACCAAAAGTGGACTTTTACAAAGCGCCCAGTATTTGTATAACCTTTATTGTACAAAATACACAAGCTAATTATTAAAAATAAAAAACACGACTGACAAGTTTTTACACAAAAAGTACATACAAACATATAAGTTATATACATTTTTGAAATCGCCTTTTAAAGCCCTTCAATTTGATACCCTACTCAATAAGATTGATCAAATTTTATTTTTTTTGTCTGCTATTTATCGCATATATAATCCGCCATTTTGTTTTTATGATGACGTCATATAGCCTATGTCACGCGGAGGAATGCAAGGAATCTAAAAATACCTCTCACATCAAAATCTGTTAAGCCGTTCAGGACTTATGGTGGAATAAAGAAACTTGCATACATATTTACATACATACTTACATACATACATAAACCCTGAAAACATAACACTCCTTTTTTGGTCAGTCGTGTAAAAAGCACAATATGAGGACTTAATGCTAAGGCATTATCTACCAGTCAACCTTTGGGTCATGCAGATTTTAAGGTGGGTGTAAAGGAAATTACACTAACATACACAATTCAATACAAATAATAAGTTGCCTTATGGACTTTTAGAAAATGTCGGTTTTGGTCGGTCAGTTATCCATTTCTATTCTACCTCGCATTGGATTTCGGCATTAGACGAGTTTCGAGCTTCCAACTTTGTCTATTTGACTGTTCATGTTACTAATATTAGTATTTATTTACGAGTTATCAAATAAGTATGAATTCTAGGAAGCTCAAAGGAAGTGATGTTTGCAGTGATCATGCATCGTTATTCATATTTGAGTGTATGATCATTATCAAAAAGTAAGGTTATTAATATAGGTAAGGTTTCCAAATATGGTTATTTATCTTAACCGGCCTGGCCTTCAACCGTTCTCAAGTTGACACACCGGTCAGCCATTTCAGGGCCGAGAGCGTCGAGAACAATCAAATTTTAAAATTCGTGAGCGTCGCGACCGAGAGCGAGGTGGATTGACAGCCTTACGGCCGGACCCTGCAAAAGAATAACATTTGTGCGTCCTTCACCCGTTCTCGAGTTAACGCACCTGTCAGCCGTTGCAAAATAATAACATTTGTGCGTTACGTACTTTTTAAACAATTTCTTTATTTTTTTTATTGCAGGAAGTAGCGCAAAACAGAAAGGAGTGGAAGCTTCTAGTATCGGAGGCCAAGATCCTCTTTCGACGGGGTCGTCGATGGCTCGACGGGGTCGTCGATGGCTCGACGGGGTCGAGCCATCGAAGTAAGTAAGTTTTAATTATTCGAAACGGACTCATTTTGTTTCAATACAAATACATTTCTTACTCTTATTTGGCGACTTTCAAGTACTTCATATTTTTTTCTTTATGTTTTATTTATATCTACAACGGCCTAATCTAATCACAGAGCTTTGAAGTCCATGCGTGTCGTCCTAGCGCGCGCAGGGGCAGCGTGCCCCGATCGTTGTTCCATGGTTGTTCCCAATGAAAGAATGAATTAATATTTATAGAAAAAATATACATGAATTGTTGTACAACATATAACATCAAGAACGAACTAAATAAAAAAATAGGTCGCATCATGTGTATAGACAACGCTTGACCCACAAATTTTCCACTCCTGTTTACCACTTGATTTATCGATATTTGACTAGCTCTCCGGCGAGCTGCATTTGCATGATGATTAAATATCGCTGATTTTAAAACCGTTCAGAGATCCAACGTTATTTGGCTCGCTAGTTTCTTATTAGAGACAACTATTAGAGTTGAATATTAAAAGTTTGGGTTTTTTTTCGTGGAAACACTACGACTTTCCATAATAGTGTTGTTTTAAACAACACTATTCGAGCATCGCGTGGTGCAGCCCACGGCATGCACTGCATGGTATGGCTCTGGGACAGTCACGTGCATAGTGACTGCCCAAACAGTAAAAGCAAAGTTCATGCCGCCTTGCCATGCGGCGCCGATCTTGTACTGGCAGTCTCTGCCAGTCCCTGCATTGCAGCAGGCTGTGGCCCATCCGGCCACATTGCAGGCAGTCCGCGTCCCCCGCGACTGCTGCCGTGTGTGCAACCCGCACACCAGCTCCACGCGGTGGCGGTTGCCGTCCCTGTTGGGGCCTACGTTCAGGCGCTCTGGATGGCGCTGAGTCCGTCATGGTATTCTCAGCCGCCCGTGCCTCAAACTCCAAAAACTTCACCAAGTCAGTGAATGTTGGTAGGGTGGTGCTGTCCCGTTCCGCATTCTCGCGCTCAAATCGCGAGCGGATGTCATTGGGTAATTTGCCCAATACAATGTGCACCAGCAAAAAGGACCATTGGTCCACCGGCAGCCCCAGTGTGCGGAGCGCGTTACAGGCCACTGTAACGGGCGTGAGCAACTGCAGGCGCAACTGTGCCCTGTTGGCCACCTTGGGCAGGGCCATCAACTGTGCGGCGTGCGCATCCGCTAACAAACGTAAGTTTTGGTAGCGGGAGTTCAATAACTCCCAAGCCGTATCGTACTGGTCGTCCTCCACCCGGAGGTGCTGGATGAGCGACCGCGCTTCATCCTCAAGAGTGGAGAGGAGGTAGGCCATCTTCTGGGCCTTCGACAAATCCTGTCGTGCTACGACCAGGGACTCAAACATATTTTTATATGCTACCCACTCCTCCATCCTACCCCCAAAGTGGGACAGCTGAAGGGTGGGGAGCCGACCAGTAACCGCTGGTCCTTCCTGTCTAACAGGTGTGCGAGGGGCTGGTCCGCCAGCCTGTCTCGCCCTTATTGCGGTCACCGCCTCCGCGATATCATCGTGCAGACTCAGGATCTGGTCCATGTCCGCCATGTGACCTGCGTAGACCTCCGGGGTAAGATCGGCTTCGGTAAGCGCCGCCATGGCCGCTTCCGCGCTAATCAATCGTGAGTGGAGGTGATCCGCTCTTAGCAGTATGGCGCCCTCCCTGTCCTTCCGGGACAGGAGTCCTCCGGCCGTCACAAACCATCTCAATTCGTTGGCGAGTGTCGCCCTAGCATTGGAGGCCTTCGCCATCGCGTCAAGTCACAAACAAAAAATAACAAAAGGTAAATAAAAAACAACAAAATCAAGCAACTACACGAAGAACCGCGGTAGGTATGAGAATGGCACAAACCCGGAACGCACGGTACAAACCGCAAACAAATACAAAAAAGGTTACAAATATTCTTATACAAACAAACTAAGAAAAATCTAATAATTTTTACAAACAATTAATTATTTTTTACAAACGAACAAATAGAGGGTAGATAAACTACGCTCTGCTACCAGAAAATGTGCGCAGAGAGAATCCGGACAAACGAAGCGGCGGGAAGAATTCTGTACCGGAACTTCACCGGGAAAAAACCACCGGTAAAAATAAGTACCGGGAAAAAATCTCCACGCGGCACCACGTTTGCCCGACTAAAACCTAACTAACTTAACGCAGTCTGCTACCACCGTAGCTTATGAAGGGAGCTACAGGGCCCTATATAATAACCTAACCTATAAATTAATTACAATGGAAAAGCACTTACCAAATTAAATCTTCTTTCTCTTCGGATCCAAACTTGAGTGTCTTCGGGAAGGGGGAATTCCTAATCACCCTACCTAACCCATGAGATCTCAATTCCCCAGGACAAATAAATAGATTTCTTCCCGAAATCGGCTCGGCAACAGATAGATGGGAGCAAGCAGCCACGCGTCACATCCCACAGGAGAAAGTCACAATAACAGAGTTTTTCACAAACACAAATTCAATAGTTATTTAACAAACAGGAAATTCACAATTATCACTCAAACTAAACAACAAGCAAAAGACGCGAGACCGCTCCGCGTATTAAAATCAAACCGATATCGCCCTGGACAATGCAATGGCGGACCACACGCGACGCCATCCACGCTAGCAGTGTGAGAACCCCAAAACGCCTGGCGGCGATAACAGGAAACGCCTGCGTTTAGTTTTACCCAATATATTACAAACACGATGATAGCAGCAGTGGTGATGACAGTGCCGCTGATGAAAGCGGCAACGAAACGTTTCTTGTTGTTGAATATTTGGACTCCGATGATGAGTGAAAGTGATCAACCTTAGTATTTTAACTATAAAACATTCATCATCATCGTCAGCCTTTCATGACCCACTGCTGGGTATAAGCCTCCTTTTGTATTGCAACAAACATTATTAAAAACATTATTCTGGTTAAATTAAAAATGTTTAGTACAACTTTTCATAAGCAAGGTACCTACTGTAAATAAAACGGAAACAATATGACTGAATAATGTGTTTTAATTATTAGCTCGCTTTACCTGAACGAACTGCTAGTATCAAAATTATTTTGGTCACACTATATAGGGTTGCTACATGCACATCAGTGGCGCCATCATTTAATTTCAGGACTTAATAGACAGACTGTACACTGTCTGTCCCACAGACTTAAATACTCAAAAAAATTATTTCTGTGGTCTGTCCAAAATTTAAAAAACAAACTTCAAACTTTATGGTCTGTCCTATTTCCATGGAAGTAATAAATAGTTTTGTACGTATGTAAGTAAGTCGTACCTTTTACTTACATGCCTATTTCAGAGTGTTACATGGAAGAAAGACGAAACTTGGTTCTGCAGTCCTCTGACGATGCTGCTCAGTATCGACGTCTAAACAGACAGATCTCCAAGTCCCTAACGCGCGATTTACGCCAATTCAATACTGACCGTATTGAAGAGGCGATTAAGCGAAATAAGGGCTCAAAAGTGTTTGCAAGGGATCTGTCTGTTGGTCAAAGCCAACTGACCAAGCTGAAGACTGAGGATGGCAGAATCATTTCGTCGAAGCCAGAGCTGTTGGAAGAGGTTGAGAAGTTCTACGGACAATTATACACCAGCGTACGCGCACCTGTCAGTAATCTGGCCAAAGATCCAAGAGCCAGATTGACCCGACACTACACCGAAGATATCCCGGACGTCAGCCTATACGAAATTAGAATGGCTCTCAAACAGTTAAAAAACAATAAGGCACCGGGTGATGATGGAATCACGGCTGAGCTTCTGAAAGCAGGTGGAACACCGGTATTAAAAGCTCTTCAGAAGCTATTCGATTCCGTCATACTCGAGGGACAAACGCCTACGGCATGGCACAGAAGTGTGGTGGTACTTTTCTTCAAAAAAGGCGACAAAACCTTATTGAAGAATTATAGGCCTATCTCACTTCTGAGCCATGTCTACAAACTGTTTTCGAGAGTCATTACGAATCGTCTCGCTCGCAGGTTCGACGACTTCCAGCCTCCCGAACAAGCCGGTTTCCGAAAAGGCTTTAGTACCGTAGACCACTTACATACGCTGCGGCAGATTATACAGAAGACTGAGGAGTATAATCAGCCCTTATGCTTGGCGTGTGTGGACTACGAGAAAGCCTTCGATTCGATCGAGACCTGGGCTGTGCTACAGTCTCTCCAACGGTGCCAAATTGACTATCGATATATCGAAGCGCTGAAGTGTTTGTACGAAAACGCCACCATGTCGGTCCGTCTCCAGGATCAAGGCTCGAAACCTATCCAGTTGAAGCGAGGGGTGAGACAGGGAGACGTTATTTCTCCGAAACTGTTCACCGCCGCCCTGGAAGATGTCTTCAAGCTTCTGGACTGGAGCGGACTCGGTATCAATATCAACGGCGAGTACCTCACTCACCTTCGATTCGCTGACGATATCGTAGTCATGGCTGAGACCTTGGAAGACCTAGGCACAATGCTCGATGGCCTCTGTAGAGCCTCTCAACAAGTGGGTCTAAAAATGAACATGGATAAGACGAAAATCATGTCTAATATCCGTGTCGCACCCACTCCTCTAAAGGTTGGAGACTCTACACTCGAAGTTGTTGACAATTACGTATACCTGGGACAAACAGTTCAGTTAGGTAAGTCCAACTTCGAGAAAGAGGTCAACCGTCGAATCCAACTCGGCTGGGCAGCGTTCGGGAAGCTTCGCGATATCTTCTCGTCCAAAATACCGCAGTGTCTCAAGACTAAGGTCTTTGACCAGTGTGTGTTGCCAGTGTTTAAATACATAAGTTACCTCAAGCCACAGTATAAGTTATTTTTATGAGAATAGCAGTCATAATATTACTTTATTTTTTTTAATTGTTCTTTAAATCATAATTGATTTCGAGTGTTTTTTTGTCAACATATACGTTATCATAGCCAATAACAGGCACTATAGTGAGATAATTTCTTTTTATTCTATTTTCTGAATATGATTACCAATTCAAAGTTCTCCACCCAAGCATAATCTTTTACCCTGCTACGACCATATACGAGTATCTATAAATACTGACGTAATTATTATGAATAGTATGTAGATTGCCCAAAACCGACAAAAACTAAGGAAGTCTCTAATATACATCGACATTTCATAATTCGACATGTAGCGGAGTCCCCGTGTGGATAAAAAAGGCAGATGAGAAAGATAAGTATTTTACTAGACCTATGGCTGGCTATGGCAGTGAATTGAAATGAATGCACATAAAATAATACCCAACCAAAAAATAGACATCATAACGTTCCACATGTAGTACAACTCATCGCAAACGCGAGCGTGACGCAAGAGCATTATTTAATAAAAATACAAAGTGACGTTAATATGACTCGCCCTTTTAGAGTATCTGTATCATATACAGCACGCCTATGAGTACTTATTAGGCTCCACACGGGTTTCCCTTATTTTATATACGATGGAATATTTGATATTTGATTTATAGTTTTTTTTTTGTTTTTTTTTTTTCAAAAATATATTATTTATTTTATTATATGTATAGATTAATTTACAACAAGTCAATATACATAAACAATTCGTGATAAAGATACAGAATAGTCAATCACTAAATAAGATTTATAACAATATACTCTGTATATAGTAAAGATAAGCAAAGCTTAAGTAAAGTACCTAACTTATTCAATTACAAAGCAAAGATAGCGGAACAATAATAATAGGTATATGTTGAACATATAAATAAATAATAAATAATTTTACACGCAATTCAGTTTCATTGATACATGTTTTACAGATATTGAGTATGTTCCCAGAGTTTTTTACATTTTCAAATTCGATTTACATCTATACATATAATAAAACAGTAAAAATATTTTGTCTGTACATTTAATATTTTTGACTGAAATGGATAGAGGGAGACCTAAAAAGAACAATAGAAAGCAAAAAAAATTTTTTGGAATTTCTTGTCTGTCTGTCTGTCTGTCTGTCTGTCTGTCTGTCTGTCTGTCTGTATGTATGTACGCGTTTCACGCAAAAACTACTGGACGGATTTGAATGAAACTTTTTTGTTGTATAGCTATTAAGCCTGGGCAACATATAGGCTATAATTCATTTTGAAAACTGGAACACCTGATGAAGAACCATAACGGAACAGCTAAACTATAAGTAATATGGAAATGGTGCCTTAACAAAAATCGTTCAACCTGATGAGCATTTTCTGCCGACGTATAAAAATTGAAGATCTGGAACATCTGATGAAAAGCTCCAAGAGACCAGCTACACTATAACATATATGGAAATGGCTCCTTAGCAAAAATCGTTCAACCTGATGAGCATTTTCTGCTGACGTATAAAAATTGAAGATCTGGAACATCTGATGAAAAGCTGCAAGAGAGATTTTTCATCTAAGCGAAACTCACGCGGGCGAAGCCGCGGGCGACAGCTAGTATATAATAATTGCAGAAAACCAATACAATTTAAAGTGAAGTCATGAGTTTCATAAATCTTTGCAGTAGTTGAATTCTTGTTAGAGTTGGTTGAACATGAAAAGAAAAGCAAATAAAAACTTGCAGCGTTTGCGGTTGCGCGCGCTCTACTACATAGCAGACCGTACAAACTTCATGTTTGCCCTCCTTCACCTGGGGTCATGCGATGGGGAAGCGAATATGATGTTCCCCTGTTTTATGTGATTAATGACTCAGATTAGTTGCGCTCTAGTAATGTTATAATACTACTAATGTTTCGGCGCGCATTAAAACTGATTTATATCTATGAAGTACCTAGTAAGGCACTTAATAGATACAAAAAATCTATATAGTATCCTATGTAGTAGTCTAGCTATGTACCTTACAAGGTACTACATTACTATATTGGATATGCAAGTTATTTCGATCTAATATCGATTGCCTATCTATGTATACAAGGTGTAACGGAATACCTATATCCATATCGATTGTGCTAACTGTGATAATGGTTTTAAACTAATTCCAGACATTTTTAGTCTTGTAGGTATGTTTATGTTTTAATTTTAAGAAAACCATACAGGCACACCGAGAAGATGGAATAATTTGTTGTGTTGAGTTGTGTGTGAGCAGTGCAAAGGCAACCTTGACATTAAAATTTCCTGAATAGTGATAGTGTTTGTTTACATGGCAAAGATTTCGTTTTATCATTTATTTTTTTAACACTCCTTTTTAAAACTGCTGAAAATAATCTGAAACTTCACATAAAGGATCTACCCACGGTAACGAATCTTTCCACTTTGTGTAGTAATACCCTTTCCGTTTAGTTGTTAGTATACACAGTGAATTTTCATTGGTTTTTCACTTGTCAGCATTGAAAATTATTTTTGCATTTTATAGAAATCAATAAATATTCGGAATTTTTATTCTAGTATTGTGATGATTCAACATGATGTGAGTGTGGTGTGAGAACATTAATTCCAGTCGAGAAATTTTACAAAAAATGCGGTAGTAAAGTAAAATATATTTATTGAAAAATACCAAAAATAACGTTTGAAACAATATATCCCGTAACATAAACTGCATTGTTTGATATTCGAATTGTTTTAAAAATAACCAAAATTTTTACTTTGTTTTGTTCAGACTGGGATCGCATCGCATTGTTACTTATTTTGGTCGGTTATAACAAAATGTGTTTGTTTATCATTGAGTGTTTCTATGGAACAATCACTTCATATGTAAAAGTTGTTCATTTTTTGTAAGTAGGTTCAATTTATAATTTTGTATTTACAGTACACTATTTTCGATCACATTTCCTTGTTCAATGCATGATTTCCTACTGATCCAAAAGTTCGATTTTATTGTAGTAGTTCTCCAACGTATATGAAGAATATAATAAAAGAATTTCAACTTAGAGTGCAACTTTCAAGCAAGGGAATCCCAACTCAAGTTTCAGAAGTGGCGAGGTGAGCTACCTCCCTAAACAAGCGTATAAATTACCTAACTTCCTGAACTAGTCCCCTTTATAACTAACTAGTTTCAAGTTATGTTCAGTTTCAATGCTAAGTTGCTGAAGAATATCTAAATCGGAATATTTTAAACGCCCTCGTAAAATGGGAGTTTGAAAATTTCTTTGTTTGGACATAACACGAACCAATTCCACCCAAATTTTCTAAGACAACTAATACAATAGCCATGTTTAGGGATATCCTAACTAACATTATAAATGCGAGAGTGAGTTTGTTTGTTATCTCTTAATGCTACCAACCAGTTTATCTACTGAACCTATCTTCCTGAAATTTCGCATACACATAGTTAAAAGTACTGAGAAGGACATACCTTTCATCCCAGGAAAAAGCACTGTTCCCGTGGGAAATTCAGGCGGACGAAGCCGCGGTCAAATGCTAATTTAAATATAAAAGCAATTTATTTTTATAAATAAAATATTGATCATAAAATTTTGTAAATCAGATCCACGCACGACACGAACTTCCAACTCATCGAGGGCCATTGATATACGTCACCAGTTAAGTCCTCATTCAAGCAGCGTGCATTCCAAAACCTCATTTTCATTATGAGTCCCGTGTATAAACACTACAGAGAAAATAAAAGGTCGAGTCTTAATTAACGAAAATCAGAGCGTGTTTTGTTCCGGAGCTATATTTATTCGGGTTTATTTATTTACCGAGATCCAGAAAATCCGGACAGACTTTAATTCAAAGTCATTCTTTGAAGTCAAATTGACGTGATGAGTTTTGGCCGTTCATTTTGGGAGAGCCATTTAAACGTCATTTTGATTATTCAGAGATATCTTTCATTTTGCTGTGTTGGGTGTCAAAAGTCAATTTGTTATGGATCAAATATTCTGAGTATTGTGAACAACCTTGAGCAATTGAGTTTAGCCCGATCTCATTATTTTTACTTCTTGTTTTTGTAATATGTTTATCAAAGAAAAGGAGGAGGGATATATTTATATAGGACAATTGTTCTGATTGAAAGGATTGATTCCTAAAACATCTTCCGATTTCTGAGTTTCTATATAGGTGCCTGTATTGCTGAATGATCTATTGCTGATTCCTGTTTTTAATTATCATAGAAATTAGATTATTTCCAATTATGAGGTAATAATAATTTACTTTTACTTCAAATATAGGTTACTTATGTAAAAATTAATTTATTTTAAACCATACATACACCATTAAAATATCGAGCGTCATATTTCACGAAACATGGTAAAAAATGCAAAAATGCAAAATGTGAAATTTTGAATAAACAGTATTTATTTTAAAAACTGTACGGACGTGTACTTCCACTCACATTTGTCACTCTCATAATAAAATATACCGTACATTTCTCCGGGTACACAAAATGTATACAAAATAGTTATCTGCTCGGTGTCTGTTGCCTTTTCATACGTGTCCCGGGAGCGGGGTCATTTGGCATAAATGTAGTTTTGCCATATTCCTTTTTAAAAGTTAGGAGTAAATGACACCTCACTTTTGGAATTTAATAATATTTTTCTTTATTAATATTGCCAATGGAACTTGAAGATTGCCGATAAACCTGGGACCTTAATAAAGAAGAATAAAATTTGTGAAGGAAAATATAAATATACTAACTACGCCCCAGGTCTCTGCTCCCGTGAGAATTAAGGTATATACCTTTTATGCTATTCCACG
Source organism: Ephestia elutella (assembly GCA_018467065.1). Classification (NCBI taxonomy): domain Eukaryota; kingdom Metazoa; phylum Arthropoda; class Insecta; order Lepidoptera; family Pyralidae; genus Ephestia; species Ephestia elutella. Next base: position 14,248,307 of record CM031580.1, on the reverse strand, counting down.
TTATATGAAACCCGTGTTATTACTATATATATATATATATATATGCTATTCCACTTAAGTTCCATAGCTGGGCAAAGGCAGCGGTTCATACATAAAATTTTAAAAATGCGTAAAGTAATTAATTTAATTAAATTGATCCATGAGAAAGGTATACCTCTCGTGTATATCGATATAAATCTATTTTAATATTTCGTACTTACGATGCCTACCTGTCCTATCAGACCCATGTCACTTTATTAAATTTGCCGTTACCATGAATACCAATTATTTGACTTTACATCCTAAACAAACGCTTTGATCTAAACATAAAGGCGATTGAACACAGAGGGTGGAGAACGTAAGTATAAATAGATAGTGACTCAGTACATCATTGAGGATACTATATTTATAGCATGTAATTAGCGATCAGGTCCAAAATTTCCCTTCCCCAAAATGTCCCTTTCCCGAAATGTCCCTTCCCTAAAATGTCCCTTCTCCATAAAGTCCCTTTTGCAAAATGACTACCCTGCTCAGTCTTCATAAGACGAGGATAGCGGTATCTAAATGGGCTTCACGATGTGTCAATAAACTTTATGTACCTGGTTAAAAAGTAAATTAATAAACAGAGAAGCAAAGTTTAGGTAAATAAGCGCCCTACTATTTTAAATCACGACATTTTATAAAACACAGCCCTAATAAAGTTTGTGTGGAAAATCTTTAAATCTGGTTGCTTTAATAAATGTTGAGATTCATGCTCTTAAAAACATTTAATTGAATAACTGTTTCACGGTTTATTAGATTCACCCCTTTAGGGGGCAAAATAGGGGTTGAAAGTTTGTATGAAAATATTTAAAATCTGCTCCAATTTCCATGAAATTTGTTACTATATAGCTCCTAAATACAGATAATCTTACACACATATATTCCGGTTTTCTAAAATCTATCCCCTATCAGAAAGCTAGTTTTAAAAATTATAATACTCCATCTACGTAGCTGGTTTAGGTACCCGTGCGAAGTCATTAGTTCATTAATAGTATTGCGGGTCATTAGTTCATTAATAATATTGTTAGGTAGGCATATTTGGGGAGGGGACATTTTAGGAACGGGACATTTCGGGAAAGGGACATTTTGGTGAAGGGACATTTTGGGAAGGGGACATTTTGGGAAAGGGACATTTAGTGGAAGGGACATTTTGAAACCAGGGAACATTTTGAGAAAGGGACATTATGGACCTGAACGGTAATTAGAACTATTTTTCTTAGTTATCTGCGTCCCACTGCTGGGCAAAAGCCTATACCAATTTTCACCACTATATCCAGATTATTATCGAAACCTCTCAAATCAACTTCTTTAACTTCTTCTTCTACTTCTTTTACTTTATTTGTCAGTTGGAATCTAATTGGTTAAATTTTGGGTTAATCTCTACGGGTGCATGCGGCAGATGTTATGCCCACTTTAAACTAGATATTTTCTTATCAACGACCATTGTGATTGAACGCAGCGTTGAAGTTTCTAAACACACCTATTTAATAAAGTACTAATAACTTTTTATAAAGTAGGTAATTTTATAACATAACATATTTTATTATATTTGTTTTTATATTTTATTCTTGACCGTACATAATTTTATGTATGTATAAAAAATAGCCCCTCCGGCAAGATAGGCGACCAAGACTGTTTCATGAGTTTCTTCAGCATTTCTTTTCAGCAGTGGTCGTTCCGAAATGCTAGTAGTTTATAGTTTTGAGACATAATAAACTATGATTTCATAATGAGGGATTTTCCGAGACACAAATTAAAAAAATAATAGTTCCAGATGACGTCATAGATGGCGCTTATTAAAAGGCGAGAGAAAAAGTTCCATACAAAAAGCAAAAACTTCACGGGATTGGCATTTCAAAAAAATGAAACTTAGTAAAAAAAAAACTAAAAAGTATCAATATTGTGATTTGTGCATCTGTCAAACTGTTATTACGACTCGGCTTTCATAAAACGCTATCTATTGAGACTTTTTTATACTGATTTTTTTTCTTAATTTAGCTGTCAGAAAATCGCGCATTAGTTTTCGACGTGAAAAAGAGTCTTCTTAGTTTCAATAAAGAATTTCTGATTTCAGATTTTTTAAATCTTGAATGTTATTCACGAATATAATCATAGTAACTTTTTATGGACAACTTTTCATGTTATTAAACAACTTTTCCCAGAGAACTTTTTTACGAGAACATCTTTCTCAAATTTTGACAGACTAGACTTTTGATTGAAAAACTGTAGTCCATCCGCTTGCGACCTTCAATGGCACTTTTAGGTATTATAAAATTAGAAGACATCTGTGTCGACGTCATAATAACTGTTTCTAAAAATATAATTTGCTTTGAGATCATTCGATCAAAACATGTCTCGACTCGGTAGTCAGTCAACTGATCAAAAGAAGCGATTTAGTAACCGCCTCTTTTGTTCACCGAATTTCATCATTTCAGCCTCAGACAGAGCTTCTGTACTTCTCTTATCTATGCACGACCTGCAACTTTGACTATCCACCGATCATAACTGGTCATCCGACACTTTTCTCTCTTCTAAATGATAGAAAAAAAACATATTTTATGGGAAAACTATTCTGAAGTATAAAATTAGATTTCGCTGTTCTTTTCTCCTGTCAGGCCTGACAAGTCAGGTCATACAGAATCCTACCGTAGCATGACGTACGAGAATTTCAGTCGCATCTGGCAAATCTTCCAGAGCAAACACCTGCAAAGATTAAGGTGGGCTACGTCGCCGTTGCCTGGTATGTTCCACTTGTATATCCGTGTAGTAAACCATTTTTTCCCTAGCCTATTGAGGTGTACCACTGCTGGGCAAAGGCTTCCCCTTTTTCTTTCCACTATCGAAAGAAACCTGCTTCCGCTTAGAAACCTTCTAAGTAATGATGTATTGTTGTAAGAAATAACGAAATTTTGATTATTTTTTTCCCGCTACCGCAGATAACTTTAACTTTTGTCTGCACGGTAATTTTTCTTTGGTTTAGTTAAAAAAAAAATAACCCTAAACCTTGAATTTGTAATAAGGGCATATATATAAATAGGTTATATTTCTTTATTTTTTTTAGTTATAAGTTACTTTGTGTATCTGGAAATGTGATCTTGTGTGCTAATAAAGTGTTCTTGTCTTGTCTTGTTAGTTAAAGATAAAAGATTTAAAAAAAAATATTGTTCTCCACACAATCTTACTTCGTGTAATTGTTTGGAATCAATGCGCGAGTAGAATTTGTAAATGTCTGATTTTTTACTGTCTGTCTCAAGCTTGCCTATTTCTGGAAATAGCAAATCTATTGTACATTTACTTCTGTATTTTTTTAAACAATAAATAAATTTACGTGCATAATATTACCACTTATTTATTACACACTAGCTTTCGCCCGCGGCTTTGCCCGCGTGAATTTCCCACGGGTACAGTGCTTTTTCCCGGGATGAAAGGAACCCTATGTCCTTCTCCGTACTTCCACTTTCGTACTTATACATTCACGAAGATTAATTCAGTAGATAAAGTGTGAAGATGTAACAAACAAACAAAAGAACGAGCGAGCGAGCGGGGGAGCGAACGAACGTACGAACGAACGAACAAACAAACCCACTTTCGCATTTATAATATTAGTTAGGATTAGGATAAATAAATAGAAAAAATTTCCGTTATTGTTTGTCAGTATTTCACTATTTTTTTTGTATTTAATCTAGATCCAAAGTACTGGAGACAAAGGAAACATACCAATCTAGTGTTTACTTCTCCTTGCCACGTCGACATTGTCCTGTATATTGTTAAAATATTTACACGTTTAACCGCACAGGTTTACTTAGGATGAGTAGTTTCTGTCAGCCGTTTTGTGACCATTCACCAAAGCTATTTCATCTACCCACACATCCAGATATCACTGTGTCAAAACAAAATATACCTTATCCTAACAGGCTAAGGTTTAAACTAGTTTAGTGATGTTAAATCGTTAAATATTCACTCGGTAAATTATCAAGCTTTATAGTCCATAAATGACACCCGTAATCTATCGAAAGTTATAGCACTTAGTCGAATTTGGTCGTGTAAGATATGTCGCAGTCATTTCATTCAATATCAGTGATGTTATGGCCAAGCCAATGGGAGTTGACAATTAAATCGGACTAATTTATTGATTGGTTCCTAAATAAAAATAAGCGACTAAGAAAAACTACACTACCCTCTTTTTCATTTTGCTCTTTTGCACAAAGAGTAAGTACTTTTAAAGCTATATAGAAGATTTTTTTTTGATTGTTTTTTACTTTTAACAACTACAGTTATTTATTTATTTAATCACAACTGAATATACGGATGTAAGAAAACCTGCACTAGTAATTTATTTGCTGCATGAAATGGAGAAGGTGAATAGTAAATTACTCATTTACTGTTGTGTGATATTTTTGTCATCCTTCAGAGAGCAGGTAAAGTCTCACTATCTGAATCTTTTATTTTATTTATTCCGAGCATGTTCTCCTTGTCATGGCTGTGTTTTGAATGAGTGTGTAGGTATATTTATTTCATCAATTTTTATTTTATATTAATTTATTTCTTTCTTTATAATTAACTAGCTGTTACCCGCTTTTTGGCCGCGTGAGTCTCGCTTAATTGAAAAATCTTTTTGTGTTCAAAACTGTAGTAACCTTAACTCCAGTACTCAAAATTTAAGCCATTTGGTTATCCCATGTCCCGCAGGAATATATTAGGTACTCGTAGGTGTAAAAATGAATCAAAAGTGATATTTCATTTAATAAACGATCTTCGTCTGCTCGTTATCTACAATTTCCTGTGTACCACTACTCCTACCCCGAGTCCCTCTTTGTCCTATCCCGTGTCCTGTCTATTTACACGTCAGCAAAAAATGCTCATCAGGTTGAACGACTTTTGCTAAGGCGCCATTTCCATATTTCTTATAGTTTAGCTGTTCTGTTAAGGTTCTTCATCAGGTGTTCCAGTTTTCAAAATCAATTATAGCCTATATGTTGCCCAGGCTATATGACAACAAAAAAAGTTTCATTCCAATCCGTCCAGTAGTTTTTGCGTGAAACGCGAACATACATACAGACAGACAGACAAGAAATTCCAAAAAAAATTATCTTCTATCAATTTCAGTCAAAAATACTAAATGTACAGACAAAATATTATTACTGTTTTATTATATGTATAGATAATGTTTACTGCACCCTACATTTTTTTCACGAATATTTCCTTTCACCCAAAGCACAGGGCGGGAGCTTCATAGAAACGGGGCGTCAAATATACCTACTACTACTACAAATGAAACTGTACATCAGTGAACACGTCAATGTGTGCGTTAAACAACTAGGGTCGCCACAGCAAAATTATTGTTTTTAAAGACGCCGCGACAATGTTGTATGTTGAAAGTGACAACTCCGTTCGTTCCATTATGTTTGCCATGCTGTTTGATATTAGCGTCTTACTGGATAATAACTTTATTCAACATTTATTCAGAAAGGCAGATTAGGATGATAAGCCGACGACAAAGACACGAAAATAAAATTTATTTCTCATATGTTGCTCCCATTTACCCACAAAATGGCATATAACGAAAAAAATAATATCTAATGATGTGAAATATTTTTAATTACTTTGCTTACCTACCTGTATTCATCTTTCGGTGTATAAAAACGTCCTTCTTAGTTTGTACTAGATAAACAAAGGTTAACTGCGCATTACCTTACCATAATAGTTTCATTAAAACGACGTTTCTTTCTATCTATAAAAGCGAAACGTAAGAGTAGCTTGAGATACGCTTCGCAGTCGCAGCTGCTAACCCTGTTTCATAGTGTCCCTCGATTCAAACGGGCGGGGTAGAAGTGCGGGGTACGCCATATTGCGGGAGAGGCAGGGAGCTTCCTTTCTGTACGTAGTACTTATATTAATTCTGTGCTATGGCATCATTTTTTGGACCTCAATTTTCGGAGTACACAGGCTCCAAATTGCGTTTACAACATAAAAAATTTGCTCTAAAATTGAATTGATGTGCAAAGGCAAACATGCTTCCAATTTACTATTCATAAAACAGAACTATAAAATTCACCGTCCAACAAAAGATTTGGTTGCCATATCAACGAGAGAAACACTGACCTACATGCACCATTCAGAATTTTATTCCTGAACGCTCGTCAGACTGGCTACACTCGCCTTAAATGAACCTCCTTTTGAATAACGAACAAATGCGTTCTCTTTCTTGTTAGAATAATAAAAGAGAGAAACAGGTGTTAGGCTAAGGTCACACTACAAGGAACCTCGCTTAGTGCTAAGAGCCAAGGGACTCGCTTAAACTGATCCTAGCGAACAAACGTATGACTTACTATCGGAGCGGCCACACTGCGAGCGACGCGCGTAACTAGGTGCCTGGATAGTCAATAAGCGAGTAACGTAGCGAACAGTGTAGGTTAATTTGAATAGTCGCCTAGTGACTTTGCAATTTAGTTCTGTTCTCATTAACGAAATGCTGCAAAAGTAATTAGTGACACCAAGCAAGTATAGCTCTGTATGTGGCCTGTGTATCTTATACACAAGCGTAAACCTCTAGCTTGTCTCTAAGCTTGGCACCTATACTTAGGTTGCCTGGTAGAGATTGCACTGGCGATAAGGCCGCCTATTGTACGCATAATTTAGTCACAATGTTTCTGTCCATATTATGGTGCAATAAAATATTTTTCTTACTTACTTACCTATAGTGTGGACTTAGGCTTAGAATCTGCGAAAAACTTTGATCCAGTTGATTCGTGCCCCGTTTGGTTTGTCTTTTTGCGAAGCGCGTTGGTGTGTGCCTTTTGTTTGCTCACACTGAAGTGGATTTGTCTTGCCACTCCACCGCATTGGAAGATGTTTGAAGAATTTTAACAAGCTCAAATGGTGACATCAAATAAGCTCTCTTTTACAATTCTTATACTTTCTTTTGAGAATACATAGACTGTTGACAACATTTTAAAAAGCTGAATATACAAACATAGTTAATGCCGCTATTTTATATATATATTATATATTGGGTATCGCTTCGCTATATTTTAGATTGGGACGAAACTAAGTACTTATAAATATATCTCCATGGCGAAGCAGAATACTTATACGCCTTCTGTTCCATCTAGTTTTACCTATAGAGGTACATATTTGGTTTGTTTATTTGTAACTCTTCATGCATTATCTACTTAAACAATTTTCCTAGAATTTTGCATATATACAGATAGAAGTACTGAGAAGTACATACCACCTTTCATCCCGGGAAAAAGCACTGTTCCCGTGGGAAATTCACGCGGTCAAAAGCTAGTTATTTACACGGGTTAAAAAATAATTTGCTATACTTTCGTGTTGCTTGAAATAAATGAATAAATAAATTTAAATAAATATTAATCAAGAAAACATACAAGCTATAAAAAGTTTGTTAACAATATTGTCTACGAAGAAAAAACCTTTCTAATAGACATTTCAAAGTTAATGTTATAGTAAGAATCTAAAAATAGTTCCATTAATCCATTCGTGTCCATTCGTCAGTTTATCCGCAAGCTCGTCGATTCACCTGATTTTTTCTTTCACAAAGAAAAGATTTTACACGGCTTCATCTAATCTAGATTAATCGGGGGCGGAAATTGCCTGATCCTCTCAATCCATGGTTGCTACTTGTTTCTTTAAGATCGTGTTGCGAATATCAAGTTGTGGAGTAGTGTAAGCAGAAATCTGCTATAACTGTGATGTTTCTTCTTGATGTCATTATCGTTTATGCCAAAAATCACTGTGAAAAAAGTTGGTTTCATATTTGAAACCAGTTTCATCTTAAAAATGAAGCTTGGAGATCAGCAAACGGTATCTCTCACGATCTTGAGCGGCATGTTTTAGTCTCCAATACCTAAGTCCAGTCCAGGTCGTGATGTCGTCCATCCATTTCCTCCGTGGTCGACCTGGTGCCTTCTTGCCAGGTATCTTCCCTTCTATAAAAAGAATGCGTGTTGAGAACTCTATTGTATGTGTCAAAGGCCAATTTCCTTTTTACTATGTTGGATATCAGTTCCCGTTTACACCAGTTTAGACTTTACTTTTTTTAATGGTTATTATTTAATTGTTAGAACCAAGCTTAGCTGTCCTTACAATTTACATGATACACGAGCATCACGACCAATCTTAGGCGACGCTCGTTAGCCCAAATTCACGGGAGCTCATCGGAATATGAAGCAAAGTTTAACTGCTCCGCCTAACGATGTGTTAAAACTTCTCGCAGTTTAATAACGGCATAACTCACCGCCATTTCCCATGAAAAGATCCAGTAATGGCTGTTCGAGTTAGATTTTTTTGGCGTAGAACCATATTTAGTGCGCTGCCTTGCCAAATTCAAACAACTAATAATCGCACCACATTACTACCATATTTCTTTCAACTATATTATATTACTAGCTGCGCCCCGGGGCTTCCCTCCCATGGGAATTTCGGGATAAAAAGTACCCTATGTGCTATTTTCGGTATTTTTCTACCCGTGTACCAAATTTCATCGAAACTCGTCCAGTAGATTTTGCGTGATTGGGTAACAAACATCCTCCCAAATTCACAAACTCCATCCAAACTCTCGCATTTATAATACAAATATTAGTAAGATTCCCACGGGAGCCGAGCCCCGACCATAAACTAGTTATTAAATAAAATATACGCAGACGAAGTAGTGCTCCGCTCGTCTTCTTCTTCTTCTTCTCAGCATATTTTTGTCCACTGCTGAACGTATGCCTCTTGATTTGACTTCCACTCTTATCTTGATGCGGTGATTCTGGTCCAGGTCGGTCCTGCCGTCTTTTCGATATCGTCTGACCATCTGGCAGCTGGTTTGCCCACACTTCGTCTTCCTGTACGGGGTCGCCAGAACAGAACCCTCAGCCGCTCAGCTGGTATTGAACACAAAATACATGGTATATGATTGAGTTGAGTAATATTTATTTATTTTGACATCTTTACTCACTACTACGCATCACACCCTGGGTTCCTGAAGGTGGTCGACTTTGGAGAGGAAGGCCAAGGAAAAGATGGCGCGACGACCTTAACGCTTTCAAGCCGGATTGGTCGAGCGTTGCTATGGACAGGGATAGGTGGAAGTGGGGGTGGCCTTTGCCCAGCAGTGGGACAACATAGGTTAATAAAAAAAACTTCTTTACAAAAAACTTAAATGGCGGACTTAAAGCCGGAGACTTTTTCTACCAGTCAACCAATAGGTCATTATCTCGTCTGGCTTCCACGTATGATGAAAAATTTATTCACTGTTCATTTTTATATTCTATTTTCTAAAAGAAATTTTAGAAAATATTTTTTGTAGTAACGAATCAGCCAAGTCATATATTTTGGATTTTGACTAAGATGTAGAGTTTGTGAAGTTAGAGCTTGTAGAGTTGTTCTTACTCTAGTTAGAAGCTTAGCTTTAAGTAATTTTATGACGTCAACTAACTAAGTATAAAACAAGAATATGACGATTTATAAGTGCTATTATTAAGCCTATTTAAATAAAAAATAATTGACTTTCTGCATGAGATCTGATAACTTTTTGACAATACGACCCATATGGTATCGTCTTGGCTTATGTGAACATATTTTTGGTTTATATTATGTTCAGCTGCATTAATAGTTATGTCTGTGAGATATTAAATACTAGCTGTTGCCCGCGGCTTCGCCCGCGTGTGTTTCGCTTAGATGAAAAATCTTTTTGTATTCCAAACTGTAGTAACCTAAACTCCAGTACTCAAAATTTCAGCCATTTGGTTATCCCGTGCCCCGCAGGAATATATTAGGTACTCGTAGTACAGTCGCGGTGGTAAAATAAATCAAACGTGATATTTCATTCAATAAACGATGTTCGTCTGCTCGTTATCTACAATTTCCTGTGTACCACCAGTCCCACCCCTAATCCCTCTTTGTCCTATCCCATGTCCTGACTATTTATACGTCAGTAGAAAATGCTCATCAGGTTAAACGACTTTTGCTAAGGCCCCATTTCCATTGATTTTATAGAGTAGCTGGTCTCTTGGTATTCTTTATCAGATTTTCGGTAATCTTCAGTTTTTGCTCGTCAGATTGATAAACTTTTGCAAAGGTATCATTTCTATATTTCTTATAGTTTAGCTGTTCTGTTAAGGTTCTTCATCAGGTTTCCAGTTTTTAAAATCAATTATAGCCTGAACATTCTTCTTCTTCTTCTCTCAGCCGAAAGACGTCCACTGTTGGACAAAGGCCTCCCCAAGGATTTCATCCTTGGAGGGTTTTGCCGTAATCGCCACGCTAGGCAGGCGGGTTGGCGATCGCAGTGTGATGGCATAGTACGCGGAAAGATGCTGCTGCCCATCCTCCGGTGTTTTAAATCCCTTAGTCGCCTCTTACGACACCCACGGGAAGAGATGGGTTGGTGCTATTCTAGGGCCACACCACAGGCCACAAGCCTGAATATTGCCCAGGCTTAATAGCTATACAACAAAAAAAGTTTCATTCAAATCCGTCTAGTAGTTTTTGCGTGAAATGCGTAGGTACAGACAGATAAGAAATTCCAAAAAAAAATTTTTGCTTTCTATTATTCTTTTTAAGTGTCCCTCTATCCATTTCGGCCAAAAATACTAAATGTACAAACAGAATATTTTTACTGTTATATTATATGTATAGATTACTACAAAGAACAGGTTAAATTTTAACCATTTCTTTGTTACTTTTAACCATGTATTTGTGGGAGAATACACATAAAAAAAAACTACAAAATATCAAAAATATATATATTGAATAATTTAGGTAAAATAAAACGTTTAGTACAGAATATCATTTAAATATTAATTAAATAACAGAATAAACTGACATTATTTCCTGTGGAAATTCCATCCAAATAAATAATCACAACAAGGGAAAATCGTTATTCAATTTAAATATCATCCCATTTTAACAATATTATTTAACAATAACATAACATTTATCGATAAATTTCATTTCATATTGCTAAAATAGAAAATAACAATAAATAACAATATCAAAGATACAACCTGACACAATACCGTAGGGACAGTTCAGTGCAAGCACACAACTTGCCGTGTCCGCTGCCGGACAACAACTGATCTGTCGAAAGATCGTGCCCCACTTTATAAGGGCGTGTTCGTCATAGGCGGTGGGGGTCGGAAACGACCGTTTGAATGAAAACGGTTTGCATTCGTTTTCAAAAACAGTTTTGAATTTAAAAAAAACGAGTGACAACGTTTTGTTTGTTTATTTTAATATTATCCGCCCACACGGCCATTCTGACGAGCAGCCTTCATGGCTTGCGATATATTCAAATATTAAATAATAATATAGCCAAATCGCATGGCTAAGTTTAACATAATACAAATCAAACAAATAACATACCTAGCCAAATCACATGACTAAGTTAAACATAAAATACAAATCATTTGGATATCTTAAGTATCCATTACATAGGTGTTAAATTACATAACAAATATCAAATCACATGATATAAGAGTATTATAAAGCAATGGTCAAATCACATGACCTAGTAAAACTATGTGCCAAATCACATGGCACTGGCCAAATCACATGACCCATATGCAATTGCCAAATCACATGGCATGGTCAAATCACATGACCCATAATTGCAATTGCCAAATCACATGGCAATGGGGCAATGGTCAAATCACATGACCTGCAATTGTAAATGCCAAATCACATGGCAGTGGTCAAATCACATGACCATGGTCAAATCACATGACCCACAATTGCAATTGCCAAATCACATGGCAATGGTCAAATCACATGACCTGCAATTGTAAATGCCAAATCACATGGCAATGGTCAAATCACATGACCAATAATTATAAGCGCCAAATCACATGGCGATGGTCAAATCACATGACCAATAATTATAAGTGCCAAATCACATGGCGATACCAACTATCGAATGAATAGACAAACGTTGGCCAGGCGTTGTCCATACATACGATAAATTGGTATATTTTACAGACTATCTAGTATTTAAGGATTATGTTAATTCGAGAGCTACTAGATAATTAACAATAATAATTAGGTAATGATTTACTAATTGTCATGAGATACGTACAATTCATTGTATGTATCATACAGTTTAACAGTGTATCTATCACTTTCATTTATGTATTATAAATTATAAATATATTGTGATGACGCGTGGACCTTTACTTGCTGTCAAGTTTATTGGTTGCTAGTGGGTTTCGCTTAACTGAAACCATAACACGAATTTTAAATGAGTCAACTTTGGCTTTGTTTGCCGAAACGTCCTTTAGATGCTGAACCTCGTTCATCCATCTTAACGTTTTGCTTGTTCGTGACAAGCTTCAAGGTCCAAGCGTTTAACATCTTCTAACAAGGCAGATATAGCTAGAGGCGACCGATTACAACCCATCAAAAGCTGGAAGGGTGTTTGACCAGTACACTTGGTAAATTTGTTATTAATAGCTAGCTGTACTTCGTCAACAGAATCCTTTCAACTTCTGTTTTCAAGTATAGTGAAGTGAAATAATTGGTCAGAACTTTCATCATGCGCTCAACTTGTCGATTTGCATGACTTACACCACACACAATAAAATTTAACTCCATTGATCATTGCTCACAATAATTAACTCATACCAGTGTATGAAGCCGCTTGATCACATACAATCTGTTCAAGCGAAAAAAAAAAAATGAATAAAATAACTGTCAAATCATTGCCAGGTTTGTTGAAACAGTGTTCGGTAAACCCATCGATACTTAAATAAAACAGCATATTGCTTTGAGGGTTTGTTCCCTCTTAGCTTTACAGTCGTATCCATCCCCATTTACAGTATGGAAAAGCACTGGAGGCTTGTCGATGGGGTGAAACAAAATTTAACTTGAACCAGATTGACTCTAATTAATTTTGCATGTTAAGCAATTTTCAACAAATTTGCAAGTATATTTGCACAAACAAAAGTTTGGAAACCAAAATTTCTCGCGAATTTTTTTTTTTTTAAAGGATTTTTCCCGTCCGAAATGAATAAGGGAATCATGATAGACATTAATAGCATAACAACGATAACCATTATTTTGTTCTACCTTTAACCATTTATCATATACAGTTAGGTATGGTAGGATGTTGACTAAGGAAATCTACGTGGAGAATTCTTTCACTTTTTCGATATTCATATTCTAAATTAAATTATTGCAAATATGCCGTCACTTATGGACACGGTATTTATCTATTACGTGATGCCTTTAATGAGTTGCAGTCAGTAATAGCTATGATTCGTCTATAACTAACGTCTTTAATTAGTAAGAGCAATAACCACTGTCTGGTTGGGTGATGTGCAGACTGAAATTCTCAACAACTTAGACTCTGCTGGTTTTGTTGTATCAAAAAAATAAAATAAATAAGTAATATAATAATTTTATTTTTAGCTACAATAAACTCTTCATGCCAATACCACTTAGTATTTTTGCATGTGAGGTTATAAAGAGCGATCATTATTAATGGAAAATTAGGAATCAATTTTCCTCAAATATTCGGTCACTGACGGACATGTTTTATTTTTGTAGGAATTGTTGAATTTAACCAGAGCTTTTATTTTCCCCTAAACTAGGTCTTACTAGACCGTTGGAAACAATTTTATTTAAATATTGTTTTTCTTTTTTTTTTTTTTTTATTTGTAAAAATTTAAACTAATTGAGAATCCAGTCTCATGTAAAGTTTTAAGCAATAAATTTAAGTAATCTAGAGCTCGTTCTAGACTATTCTGGTAATAATAACAACGTTAATTGAAAAACAATAAAGTCATGTCAGACGCCTTTAAGCGACTTGAATAAAATCTGACACCAGTGTTAGTAATTACACACTCGATAAGGAATAAAGAATAATATAGGTTTTTAAAATCTTTATTTAGAGTTTTAATACAATCACGTTCTGCTGAAGCTAAAAAGCATCTTTGTTTACACAATTGTAACAGGATATTTCAAACCAATAGTAAGTTCACTTATAGCGAGCTACTTTACTTTGAGTTGCGTTATTGCGTGATGTAAATTTCTATTAGTTTCAAACTACTCAAGATTTATCATTAATAGCTAAATGATCAAGTTCAAACTGTGGCACACGGTTGAAGTTATAGCAATCCTTGTTTATTTCTGTGGAATTCATTGTAAATATAATCTTAAGCCCGGTTTTGAAAAGAGATACTAAGCAGAACGTCATATGGTATATATTTATCAGGGACCAGAACAAATTCTTATTCCAGGTTTAAGCCATTAACACAGAAAAAGTTTTACGAGAGGAATATAATTTATATATTTATTTAAATCTCCAACACCGCGCAACATAGTAGTTGCGAATATAATTTTGTCTTTGACCAAGTTGTCACATAACAAAGAACATTCATTAGGCACCACTATCCAATAAGGACAAGGATTATTCTGATACTAGTTAGACTACAATGATTAACTAAATACCAGGGTATTAATATTAAATGGTTTCGGTTTTTCATTTTTGCATTTATGATTTAAACGTGTAAAACAGTTTAAAAAGAAATGCTCCTTTTTATTACAAAAAGTGCAAGTTAACTGGAGTTTAGAATCTTTTGGTGTAGTAGTATCGATTTTGGCGGTTCACGATTGTTGGAGATAATAGATTGACAAACTTTCAGCAGATGCTTACGACATTACTTAGGCTTACGACATTTGTAAGAGTATTTTTGTTTACTTCATAGGACTTGGTTTAATACGCTTTAATAGAATGTTGTGATCAGTATTTTAAGCGGCAATGAGGCTCTGAATTTCCAGTGGCAAATTTTAGGTGTAAGTCTCAACAAATCTGAGCGAACATGAAAATCAGACATACCAGGATGTACTGCCTCAACTAGCCGTTGCTCGGTCACCCCCACACCAATCACCTTCCGCACCAACTGCTATTTTCGCATTGCGTATTCCGCTTAACTGCTAGCCTGGTCGCTGGTGTACTCGATGAACAGCATGAGGTGATCATAGTAACGCGCTTCATCTGGAAATATTGCAACAAGTTTCTTTTAATTCTGGCCAGTAACCAAAACGTAAGTAACTAAAGTAGTATAATTATGTCGTGCCCACTCGGCGACACGTCCACACAGGTTTCTCCTGGCCAATCAATTCAACAAAAATCAACAATTTATCTGAAAATTAATTGATATTCCTTTTATAAATCTTTAAGATTTTTACACCATATTTGAATGGTATCTGAACGATCATCAGAATCAAATGCAAAAACAAAATAATATCAAGGGTTCGCATATGGAAAACAGGTTTCAGATTAATATTAAAAGCATTTGCAGTAGTCCGAATAGTAATAGAATACCTAATAAAACGTTTATTAGATATGAATAAATTTAGACATCGTTGCCTGCATCATGCTATACAAAAAATTTAATGGAACGAAACCTGTCCTTGCATCCTGGGTACTGCTAGTAGAACAGCCTGGAGCTGCATCACTAACTGCCGAGGTGACTGGCAGTCAGCTGCGAACTCGCACTGAGGATAGGTGAAGGCGGCGCGGCATGCTGAACAGCTACTGCAGCTGGATCGCCCTGTCATGCTAATGGGCGTTACCCGTATGATGTTACAGTAGATAACTGCATAACCTGAAATCATAAACATTGGTAGGCGTAGTTTCGGTATTATAACGTAATCCCACTTCTGATGTGGGAGAATACACATAAAAAAAAACTACAAAATATCAAAAATATATATATTGAATAATTTAGGTAAAATAAAACGTTTAGTACAGAATATCATTTAAATATTAATTAAATAACAGAATAAACTGACATTATTTCCTGTGGAAATTCCATCCAAATAAATAATCACAACAAGGGAAAATCGTTATTCAATTTAAATATCATCCCATTTTAACAATATTATTTAACAATAACATAACATTTATCGATAAATTTCATTTCATATTGCTAAAATAGAAAATAACAATAAATAACAATATCAAAGATACAACCTGACACAATACCGTAGGGACAGTTCAGTGCAAGCACACAACTTGCCGTGTCCGCTGCCGGACAACAACTGATCTGTCGAAAGATCGTGCCCCACTTTATAAGGGCGTGTTCGTCATAGGCGGTGGGGGTCGGAAACGACCGTTTGAATGAAAACGGTTTGCATTCGTTTTCAAAAACAGTTTTGAATTTAAAAAAAACGAGTGACAACGTTTTGTTTGTTTATTTTAATATTATCCGCCCACATATTTTTAGTACAATAAAGATAATACAATCAGGAATCCTCCTTTTAACCTTTAAATAACTCATGTAAAAGCCAGAACACACTCCAGTGCAACGCAGCTCCTTCATCACCGTGTATTCACGGGCTTAGTTAACTTAATGTTCACTTCCACTCAACGTGCAACATCCTTTAATGAAAACTTATACTCACAGTATACAGAAAGTCTACAACAAGTAAAACTTACAAGATACAAACATAGATAAGAAATTCTTTACAAACTTTTAGGTAACTGTTTTTTCTGCGAGTTTTCATAACTGTGTGTGTAGGACTATGACCCCGGTCCTACGTTGGCGACAGAACGCCGCGCGGCGCGATGCTGTGCTGAGCTATAAGTGTACACTTGTGCACGTGTGCACTTGTATATATACGTGCATACATTTGCACACGACTGAGATTTTGATATTGTTTGATTTACATATAGTCACATAGAGTAAAACCTGGAAAATCACATATACACACACACACACATACACACACACACACACCCATACACACATTACCCCGAAATTCCTACGGAAGCAAGTACGATAAAAAAATATAAATCAAGATTCTTTGGACAAATTGTATGTAATCAACATAATTTCAAACAAATTTCTACAGTTAATTACATACCTACATGAACGTTGAAGGCACTCGGCATTATAATATAAGACAGGGACTGTGATACACGGCTGGTACCTGGAATACGTCGTTAAGATAACATGAAAATGTAGATTTGTCAAAAAGGGCATTACATAAGTCAGATATGAATAAATGAGAGATGAACTTTGGACGAAACGTAATTACCATAGATTTAAAAGGTCTACGCGGGCTCGCAAGACACCTTATGAATAATCTATTCTTCTCTTCTTCTCTCAGAAAGACGAAAGACGTCCACTGTTGGACAAAGGCCTCCCCCAAGGATTTCATCCATGGAGGGTTTTGCCGTAATCGCCACGCTTGGCAGGCGGGTTGGCGATCGCAGTGTGATGTCATAGTACGCGGAAAGATGCTGCTGCCCATCCTCCGGTGTTTTAGATCCCTTAGTCGCCTCTTACGACACCCACGGGAAGAGATGGGTTGGTGCTATTCTAGGGCCACACCACAGGCCGGTAATAATCTATTACCTATACTTAATTAAAATA
Organism: Ephestia elutella; assembly: GCA_018467065.1. NCBI lineage: Eukaryota > Metazoa > Arthropoda > Insecta > Lepidoptera > Pyralidae > Ephestia > Ephestia elutella. Next base: position 14,230,902 of record CM031580.1, on the reverse strand, counting down.
CATTAATTTTCGAACTAGTTTATATACTTATATATATTATCATTATGTATGATAGAGGAGGTAGACAGAGATTAATATTTAATTCCCATTTGATATTTCATTCATTCAGTTAAAGTTTAGCAAAGAAGTAACAGACAACAAACACGGTTGAAAATGAAACTAACGTTTGCAAAATTCCTAGAAAACCCTCTGTCTGCGGGCGCGGTACGTATCGTGCCTAAACGCTGTTAGTAGAGCTCACCTAGACTTGGAGGTAAACAGCCAGTGTAGTCATGTACAGGGCGCGCCAGGATTATAGTCCAGGGGCTGGCAGGTTTTATTTTAAATTATTTTAATATCGTGGTTAATCCCTGTTAGCTTTAGCTTATTACATAGACTATGAACGAATGTGGTCACGAATATAATGCGCCAGAGTCCTAGTCCAGAGAAAGACAGGTTTTGCATGAAAATGAATAAATCATTATTAATAATTAATTTAATACCATAAATATTGTGGAATCACTTTTTTCCCCATCGGGACTCTCCCTTTATAAGTATTTCAGGATTTACCACGTTCGTAGACAACCCGCCAAAGTGTTTAACAAACATTCATATCATTATTCAGATTACGTTTCAAAGTTTTGTCTACATAAATATATTTCTATTTGACATAATTTTGTTTTAAACTTAATGTAGACATAACTTTAAAAGCTTCTTTTGAAAAAGTAAAATATTTTAAACTTTAAATAAAAACTGAAAACTGAATAAAATTTGGCAGGAGCATGAGGAATCACACAGAGACAACTTTTAGCCCCTATACTAAGGGCGTTTCCGCAATTTGGAGCGTCACATTTGTACGAACGAGGTGTGTTCGCAAAACCATTAAGTAATTGAACTACCCTACACGTTCATATACCCGTTCTCCAATTTGCCAACATTGTACTCTGAATATTTACGAGGTTACAACTACTGCGCCTAATGGAAAATTAGGTTCGATATATTTTCAGCGTTATGACCTTAAAGCAATGATATTTGTCATAGATCACTCCATACCGACATACCAACCTTCATACTCTTTTCTTACTTGGCAACGGTTTCCATGACACTTGTATTGCGACTAGAAAATATATCGGAATAACGAATATAAATGTAGTTAATTATTTAACAAATTGGCGACGATGGCGGAAGAAATCGAACGCCTTATTCGTCTTCGGGCATCAATACGCGGCCAACTGACGAAATTACAACTACAACTACAACAAACTCAACTTATATCAGATTTCGAAGTAAGTCAGAGATTGTCAAATTTAGAAAATTACGAGAAGAAATTCGATACGATTCAAAGTGAAATAGAATCTCAATCAGAAAATTCGGATGTGGAGATAGAACAACGACATACAACTGAAGAAACTATTTTACAACTGAAATTGAAACTGCACGGCTTACGCCCTACACCACCTACAACACCTTCAACGTCTATCCCCGTTTCACAATACACGAGGAGCTTAGAAGGTACGAGTACTGATTTACGACAACAAACACCAAGACTCAATTTTACGCCATTTCATGAAAAAGAAACATTTAAGAACTTTATAAAAAGACTCACTGTATATATGCTGCTGAATAATATAACTGACCCAAAAACGAAAGTATACATGTTACTATCAACACTACCTCCGGATTTACATGAAAGAATCCACGACTTATGCTCTCCAGATGATCCACTTAATAAGACATTTGAAGAAATATCAGACATATTAGATGAGTTTATTGACCCGAAACCAAGCATCTGGGCATCTCAACATACGTTCATTTCGCGCCTACAACACGTCGATGAATCAGTTCCCATTTACGCTTCAGAATTAAAGAAGTTGTCACTTAACTGCGAGTTCAAATGCTTACATTGCAAAAAGCCTACAATTGATTCGTTTCTGTCACTACAATTGATACGTGGACTGAAAGATGGGGATATTCGCACGAAAATTTTACAAGAAAACGTAACCACGACATTCTCTAAACTAGTACATACTGCGGCATTAATGGAAACTGGAAAAAGCGAAAATTTAACCATGTCAACATCTGTTCATAAAACTTCAACTGAAAACATTAATAAGATAGCTCAAGCGCACACCGAACCACTACACCCACCGAGGGGCAAAACTATTACATCTACGAACCCTATTACGATTAGAGACCTTAAAGGTAAATGCTACCGTTGCGGAAGAGACGATCACAAAGCAAACGAGTGCGGCGCTATTAAAAGTACATGCCGTAAGTGTCGAAGGGAAGGACATTTAGCCCGTGTTTGCTTGCAGCGAAGTGAACACAATCAAACGAATCTCCTGAACCACTCTACAAGTAGCGTCAGCACCGACAGCGTAGGAGACATTCACCTCATTAAAAGTGAATTGTCCGATAAATTCATTGTTACTGTCGACATTGAAGGCAAGAAGGTTGATATGGAATATGACACTGGAGCTGCACTATCCGCAATTTCCCTCAAAGACTACAAAAGGTTAAAAATAAATAGCAAGATATTAAATACTACCACAACATTTAGAACCTACACGAAACAACCCTTTAAACCGATCGGTGTGGCTTACGTTAAATGCAGTTACAAATATCAAACATTCCATGGAAAACTGTACATAATTGACATGGACGTAGAACCTATTTTGGGCAGGAGCTGGATGAAAGAATTTAAAGTAGACTTTGCTGACATGAGGAGCATTGAAACCTGTTCGAAGACACCAAAACTAGCGAAATTACTCGAAGAATATGATTCTACCGTTTTCAATTCAAACCTGGGCGAAATTCCAAATGTCCGAGGTCATCTAACGCTAAAAGAAGATTCGAAACCAATATTTATAAAACCACGCAGAATACCATATGCGTTACGAGCAAAAGTGGATGAAGAAATTGATAGACTTGAGAAACAAGGAATCATTACAAAAATTGATCATTCCGAATGGGGTACACCAGTCGTACCTATAGTAAAACCTAATGGAAACATCAGACTTTGCGCAGACTACAAAATTACTTTAAATAAAGCAATAAAAGATGAACAATATCCAATCCCCATAATTGAAGATATACTTGCCGAAATGAACGGAGGACATCTTTTCTGCACCTTGGATATTACCCAAGCCTACTTAAATATGGTAATGGATGAAGAAAGTTCACTACTTCAAACCCTAAGCACACATAAGGGTACCTTCAAAGTAAACCGACTCATGTTTGGAGTAAAAGTAGCCCCTAGTCTTTGGCAAAAATTTATGGATCAGTTATTAATAGGCCTTGAAGGCGTCAAGTGTTTCTTTGACGACATAATAATTCAAGGCTCTACTGAAGAACAGCTACTTGTCAGATTAAGACAAGTTTTACAAAAACTCAAAGAAAGTAACCTTCGAGTCAACAAAGAAAAATGTGACTTCTTCAAACGTAGCATCAATTACTTAGGACACACCATAGATAAAGACGGATTACATAAGAACAAAGACAAGATCAAGGCAATTACAAATACACAACGTCCAAGTAACGTTAACGAATTAAGAACATTTTTGGGCATGGCAAACTACTACAATAAATTTATACCGAATCTATCATCTATCACTAATCCATTGAACGAATTGTTGAAGAAAGGTGCGAAATATCTTTGGACTACAAAATGTGAAGAAAGTTTCAAAACTATTAAGAAAGAAATATTGAGTGAACGGATATTAATACACTTCGATCAAAATAAAGCTCTTATTCTAGCTACAGATGCCTCACCCACAGGCCTTGGTGCTGTTCTGAGTCACAGATTACCAGATGGTTCAGAACGCCCCATAGCATTTGCATCTAGATCCCTTACATCTAGCGAAAAGAAATATAGTCAAATTGACAAGGAAGCTACAGCTATCTTCTGGGGATTAAAGAAATTTTTTCACTACTGTTATGGACGAAAATTTACCCTTATCACTGATCATAAGCCGCTTACATCTATTTTTCACCCGCACCAGACTTTACCTACCTTAAGCACGATGAGACTATTCCACTATGCGCACTTCCTCTCCGGATTCGATTACAACATTGAATATAGAAACTCAACCAGAAACGCAAATGCAGATTATCTATCTCGCTTTCCAGTAGAAAAAATAAACGATAGCAAGATTGACCAACACTGCGTATTTCAATTGAAGCAAATAAACGCAATAAATATTTCCCCGGAAACAATTGCCAAGGAAACGAAAGAAGATCCTGAATTACAAAACTTATTACAAACACTTCAGTCTGGTGCGTCACTCAGAGAATCTGGATATAAAGATAACGAACTGACATTACAAAATGATTGCATTCTAAAAGGTACACGAGTAATGATTCCACACAAATTGCGGCAACAGATATTAGAGGAACTACATACCGGTCATATTGGAATATTGAAAATGAAACTCCTTGCACGAAGCTTCGTATATTGGAAAAATATTGATACGGATATTGAAGACAAAGTCAAATCGTGCCGAATGTGTCGTCTAGAACAAAACGCCCCTCCAAAAACTCCAATTCATCACTGGGAAGACCCTGCAGGACCATGGCAGAGAATACATATAGATTTTGCAGGTCCTATATTGGGTTATCAGCTGTTAATTGTGGTAGATGCATTTTCCAAATGGGTCGAAATCATTCCTACAAAAACAACCACAAGCTCATTTTGCATTCAAAAATTAGACGAATTGTTTGACATTTTCGGTTTACCCTACACCTTGGTCTCTGACAATGGTAGACAGTTTACATCACAAGAATTTCAGAATTTCTTAAACAATAATGGTATTGTACATAAGACCACGGCCCCGTACCACCCAGCGACCAATGGTCAAGCAGAACGATTTGTGCAAACAATCAAAAAAGCACTGCACAAATTAGAGGGGGAGAGTGGAACGATAACAGAGAAGATACGAAAAGTTAAGAGTGTACTTCGAGGTACACCATGCAGTTCTGGTGATACGCCCTATATGCTCATGTTTGGGAGAGAGGTCAGGACAAGGTTGACGGCGAAGATCCGTGCGCCTCCCAAGTCATCTCCCCGACAAGCCCCGACTGTAATAAGGCAATTTGCGGTAGGAAGTAGAGTTCAAGCGCGCAGCTACGCTGTCTCTGGTATAAAGTGGCAATTTGGTAGGGTGATTCGTCGGCTCGGAAATCTACATTATGAAATTAAAATTGATGACGGACGTGTCTGGATCCGACACCTGGACCAGCTGCTCCCGGCTCCAGGGATTCACGGCGGAGGCGTGTCATAGATCACTCCATACCGACATACCAACCTTCATACTCTTTTCTTACTTGGCAACGGTTTCCATGACACTTGTATTGCGACTAGAAAATATATCGGAATAACGAATATAAATGTAGTTAATTATTTAACAATATTAAACCAATTTACATCTATATATTTGCTGAGACATTTAATTATGTCTCAGCACCCAACCGATTTAATGCTAATTAATAATTTTTGATTATTAATTAGCATTACAAAATTAATTAATCAATTAATTATGTAATGCTATTATTTCAATGTTTATTTCTATCAGTTTTTTCATCTTCGCTTCTAAGAATTATAGGATTTCAAATACAAAAATAAATTGCTATTACAAAAACAAGTACGACGAAATTCTGTGTTTCCTTGTTGTAACCTATTTCTGTAATTTCTCTCCAGCTCTTCGTCATTCTTTTCGGAAAATATTCGACAAGTTCAAAGTAAAATACGTCAATACTTTAAAGAGGATTGAAAACTGTTAAGTTCCGGTTCAAATTGAATTCAAGAGACCTCGGTGACTTGACGCAAGTTGGTCTCAGACGGAAACTTAACGACTTGTGATATTGAGGTCTTCGAGTTAACACCATTTGTCAATGTAATATGTTTATATTCAGATCTTTGTAGAAATCAGAACACTTTTTTTCTTTATGCTATTATAAACTACACTCAAAGAAATGGATAACCTAACTACTTTGGCTATTTCAGGAATAACCAAAATTTGACAAAATACTAATAAAGTTAACTTGATTTTAACAAAAAGTTAACTGTTATTAGCCAACTGGGTTTGGTTACATATTGCAAAAAGTTATGTAGTCACTGTTTTGTGTTATGGGTAAACGAAAGTTTGGTTGTGTATAAGTAAGTATTTTTTTCAGTGTAAAGTCTTTGTTATTTGCATAGAAGTAAGAAGGGCCAGGGGGGCGCGCTTCCTACCTTAATTTTGTCCTACACAGCGCTGTGTTACTTTTTGTAAAAGGCTAATGCTAATAGGCAATCAGGCCATTAGTTAGCGCAATTACGCTACAATTTTTTTTAAATATGGTATCAAAAGTGTAGTGTAGTGTGTGTGTGTGTATGTGTGTGTGTATGTGCGTGTATGTGTGTGTGTAGTGTGTATTAATTATTCAATTAATTCTTTCAATCATGCAAATAGATCATTCATTTTAGAAACTCAGACAAACCTAACAATTGTCTTTTAAAAATTCTAATACTTTTCTACAACAAAAGTCGCGAATCTTCAGGCGGGCTGTCCTGACGGGCCACAATTTGTCAGGGCAATTATTCAGACGCCTCGTTGAAAAGGTGTCTCTTTTCTGGACTTTTTTTATATTCACAACAAAATTATTTTGTTGGTACGGCGCCGCGGCTTAGCTTACTTAACGCGCCTTAAACCTTAAATTTTACATAAAAATAAACCAAATAATTTTAATATTAAAGAGGGCTCTTTATTATAATGTCATTTTTATGTGAAAGGAATCAAAAGGGAGATTTAACTGTCTCTTTTTACTTAGTTAAACGTCTCATTGTTTGAACATGATCGGATTATAGATATTGTTGAATACCACTTTAAGGCCGACGATATCAACTTACTTTAGTAACTTTATTACATACAGGAGCATAAATAGTCTGGGACACCTTACCTAACCTTTGATTTCTAATAAAACTAAAATCTATGTAAAGTTAGGTTTAGCCCTAGGTTTCCAAAAAATACTTACTTTTCGGCTAGAGATTAGAACCAGCCAAGCAGAACTCCATCGAATTCTAAACCATGTTAGCTCAAACAAAGTTCAGAAAGCACCCGACTTTCAAAATGGAGTTCCAAAGCTTTTGCAAAGTTCATGAACTATAGGAGCAGGAAGTATACTTTGTTTACGCAAGTTTTGTTTACATTTAACAATGAGTTAACAAGTATGGAGATAAAGGTGATATTCATAAATCTATCTATCTTCTTCTTATTATTATATAAGAGCTGTGCTCTTGTCGGTGTTGTATACGCAACACCTCTCTATTGTCGGCTTTATATTTAAGGTCATATAATCTATCTATCTTTATTATATAACATTGGACGGTGAATGATTACAATGTCAAAGCAGAGACGAAACTTCTGAACGTCAAAACTTGAATTTTTTCTAAAAGTTCTGTAAATAACAAAAAAGTATTACAACTCATACCCGATTCATTTGAGTTCACTAAAACTGGGGCTATGATAAAAATCTGTCGCAAGCACTTTAAATTAGGCTTATCAATTCTTGTCAAATACATCAATGCTCTTCATAAACCTACATCCACAAAATTGCATATAACGCTGTAGACACGTGCTAAAACTTTATGCACTACACTACCGAACGTGCTAGCATTTCATACCGAATACTATCTTTCTTTACCTGTGTTCAGATTCCCACTGCTACTCTATGACAGGCAAAGCCTGAATATTTTTCGTGATTAAGGAACAAACTCACGTCCAAACTTTCGCATAGTACTTAGTAGGATAAATATTATAATTTGTGGAGACGATTTTATGTCTGTTAACCGAAATCTAAATCTTCAAGATGGATCGTCGTATCGTTGGACTTGCACACATATGGAGTAACACCGAAATTGACACCATAGCGGACCTTCAAAGCGCAACTAATGTTATAAAACCCATAGAGTTATCCTAATAATTAGCTTTCTGGTAAAACCAGATCAATCTGTGTCTAACAGCTGAATAGCGGATTTTTTTTATATGTTACGCTCAAAGACCGTAAACGGTCGCTGAGCGAAAAAAACGCTCAAAACACGTCGTGGTCATTGCAAAGGGAGTTTTTTCCAGGAACTCAAATTGTAACTTACTAACGAAATATAGGTACTAAAAATGAAAATATGCGTATAAATAATGAAACAACTGAAAAATATTAACATCACAAAGAGAATGAACGATATTGAAATGCAAAAACTACTGAACGAACTCTGAAGCGTTTCATTATTCAGGAACGAAACTATTCTAGAACGCAGACAGACGAGCTTTGTTTCATTTGTACGGACATTGCAAGAGGTTCTAGACTGGAGCTGAAAATAATTACTGCTTTTGCAGCACACACGAGAAATTTGGGTTTCCGTGGGAATCAAATCACCCAATTTTGGTAAAAAATAAAAGGTAGCCTACATCCTTCTTTGTACCCCTCAACAATTCTATTTTAATACTTTGAAATCTTTTCATCAAAACGTCCGTCCGTGCGTGCGTATGCGTCCATGCATCCAATCTGAAAAGCTTTTACTTTATGATAACAAATATCCATAAACTTGTAATGTTGTATCTCATGTAGTCTTTTAATGTGGTATGTCACTTATTCCCTAGATATACTCAGGAGTTTGCAGTAGATTAATATAATAAGTCCGTTCAAATTCCATGAAAACCACGCTACATGAAGCCAAACGCGATGAGTGCCGTCAAACCACAATGGTCGTAAAGGGATCCTCTGCCGCTTAGAACCCCATTCACTGATTAGCGCTAAGTCGTATAGTCGGTAACTTAAGATTTATTGTAACTCAAGTTAACCGTCTTCTTAACAAATATGTATGGTTAAGTATTTTTCTTTTATTAAATTACGAAGCGACAGGCTAACGCTAGTAAGAATTCAAACCACGTTAATTGAAGCCATCAAACCACAACGGTCGTAAAGGGATCCTTAGCCGCTTAGAAGCCCATTCACTGATTAGCGCTAAGTCGTCTAGTCGATAGCTTAAGATTTATTGTAACTCAATTTAACCGTCTTCTTAACAAATATGTAAGGTGAAGTATATTTCTTTCATAAAATTATGAAGCGACATGCTAACGCTAGTAAGAATTCAAACCACGGTATTTAAAGCCGTCAAACCACAATGGTCGTAAAGGGATCCTCTGCCGCTTAGAACCCCATTCACTGATTAGCGCTAAGTCGTATAGTCGGTAGCTTAGGATTTATTGTATCTCAAGTTAACCAATATACATGGTTAAGTATTTCTCTTTTATCAAATTATATAGCGACAGGCTAACACTAGTAAGAATTCAAACGGTAATTGAAGCCATCAAACCACAACGGTCGTAAAGGGATCCTTAGCCGCTTAGAACCCCATTCACTGATTAGCGCTAAGTCATCTAGTTGGTAGCTTAAGATTTATTGTAACTCAATTTAACCGTCTTCTTAACAAATATGTAAGGTGAAGTATATTTCTTTCATGAAATTATGAAGCGACAGGCTAACGCTAGTAAGAATTCAAACCACGGTAATTGAAGCCGTCAAACCACAACGATCGTAAAGGGATCCTCTGCCATTTAGAACCCCATTCACTGATTAGCGCTAAGTCGTCTAGTCGGTAACTTAAGATTTATTGTAACTCAAGTTAACCAATATGCATGGTTAAGTATTTTTCTTTCATCAAATTATGAAGCGACAGGCTAACGCTAGTAAGAATTCAAACCACGGTAATTGAAGCCGTCAAACCACAACGGTCGTCAAGGGACCATTTGCCGCTTAGAATCAGTGTATGGATTTGCTCTGAGTTGTGATTTTATGTAACTCAAAACAGTGTTCTACTTTAAAAATATATTTGGGTAAATATTTTTTGACATTTTCTTTTAGAAAACATTTCTGTAGTATTTTATTAATATAATGAAAAATTTACAAAATCCAAACCTATATAGTATGCATTACTATGTCTCATGTCTCTCGTAGCCTCCAGATGCTTATTTTTTGTTAAGTATAACATCATCGAGATAACTCTTTTAGCCACCATTTGTAATAAATCGACTTAGCTTGTAAACCTACCTTAGTATCTTTTTTATACCTTGTAAATGTTACCTTATCACTTACCTTTCTAATTTTAGCTTACTATCGTTATTAGTTCTGTCTAGCGTTGATAGATCATCCAGAGCTATTTCGGGAGGTTAGATTTAATATTTATTACAAAGCTGCTGATTGATAGCTTCAGACAACAAATTAACTCGACTATAGTAAGAACTACAAGTTGCTACATTATTCGCCGAAGTTAGGGTTACCACTCGTCTGGATTTTTCCTGAAAAGTCCGTCCATTGAAAAATGTTACGATTTTAGTATTTTCCTGATTGCTTCAGTTTCAATAGTCTTCTTTGCGACTGCCATGTCGTATTACACTCTTGAACTGGCAGTGTATACATAAAGTTGAAAAATATTTGCGACTAGACACGTTCAGGAATAGTATGTTGGATACTATTTTTGAACGGGTCTAGTCTTTTTAGTTCCGTTTTTTCGTGAGTTTTGTCACTATGTTCACAGAAATCGGTTTCGTACTAGTATACTGGTTACCCTATTAGAAGAAGTTCCCGAGGGCAGATTTATCGTTACAACCGCGAGAATGCCGGCATCTCCGTCTAAACAACTCGCTAGTTTAAGACGATGCGAATCTGTAATTTATGAGTCAGATTGCTCGCATAATTACCTTACTGGAGTTGCTGCCTCTTGTTCATGATCAGCTGATTGTAATTCTGCTGGAGGGCTTGGTAATTATCAATATGTAGTGTGTAAGGTTACCAATATATAGTAGGTAAATTGTTAGAATATGAGTAGGAAATATCAGGAAATTACCTGTACAAACCTTGTTTAGGTATAATCAGGAGCAATTAGCATGTAAACAAAATAACATGAAAAGAGAAACTTAAAACAATAGGCAGAAAAAATACAAAAGTCATTCTATTGATTCTAATGAAAAAGAATATTTTCTAGCTTTATGTTCTTACTATCAAATAAAGCAAAAGGATTAGATCCATGGAGCAAAAATAGAGTAAAACAAATATAAAAACGTACCAGACATCTAAAATTTTGTTCACTTGCGGAAGCGGCAGTTTGGAACTGCAAAATGGCGGCCAATCAGCTGCCGCTTGAACATCGTCAAAGCTTTTCGCACTTTCCTTTTAGGTCACTTGACTCTGTTGTTCCGTATATGTTCCGTGTGTTCTTGTGTGTTTTGATTTTGTGTCCTATTTGGATGATTTTAAACGTAATGTTATGTTTTTGTACACTGAAAAAAAAAATTGTTCACACACATCAAAAAAATGATAATTGCTATTAAGTCATCTGTTTATATACGAGCGCATAAAGTTTTGTGATCCCGGGAATCAAGTCTTCTTGATTGAGAAACGGAACAAGCAGACATAGCACATTCAAACAAGTAATGGTCGGTTGAATCAAGTATGATTATTATTTATATCAACTGCCCTTTGTGCATGTTACTAAGACTTGATAATCTTAATAAAATTATGTGATGACTGTAACAATGTCATATATTTACCTAAATAAAATAATTTATTAGTCTAAACAAGTATCTTGATTGATCTTATTGAGTTTTATCTAGAATCAATTGAAAAAATAAAACACATTAAATTAACATTTAAACGAATTTATTTTTTTATTAAACAATATTCATTCAATTTAAAAAAGCAGATATCTATAGTATCTGCAATAATCTGCATACCGTGTGCGAACATTAGTTCACACAGGCGTTGCGGCGCCGCCGCCGGCCCGGTATCCCTCATTGTTCATTCTGTGCCACACGGGGCGGCGGCTAGCGTGAGCTTTCGTCGGCTTCCATCTCTTATCTTTCCCCTTCTTCTTTTTAGCTGATGGAGGGTCACTATTGGAGCTTGAAGTAGACTGACCGGGCAGTGCTACTACACTGGGGCTAATCGGTTCGGGCACACTCAATATAGCCGCGAGATTTCTATGTTCTTCGTTCGTGTCTGAAATCATAACATTTTTATTAGGAAAGAAATATATCGAAAAAAATTGTATTTTATTTACACATATTATTTGTAACACCTTCCTTTTCATGGAGGATAATTGATAAAATGAAAATGAACCAAATCACGCGTGACTACTCTGAACTAGGCACAGAAAAAAAAAAACCTAATTAAGTAGGTACTTACGCGCAAAAAGAGGTCCCTGCTCCGGGAGCCCCATAAACTTATAATATGGGAGCCCTAGGCACTCAACAAATCCATCACCTCTTCCATTTATACGTTTTGCACTGATTGTAAAACCTTAAAACCAAACAATTATTAAAAAATAATAATATTTCAAGACTCGCGTTGCCGTGCGTGCAGCGGAGCGCGCGGCCAAACCTAAAATGAACCCGTTAGGACTTGAATGAATGAACGAAAACGCTATGTTGTTTGAAATGTCTACTTACCACCTTTCAATTAAAAAAGCGCGTGTTCGTTAACTTAAAGTTTGGTGATCGAATAAATTAAGAAACTTATTTTATCAATTATTTTATAATTATTGAAATAAATGGGTTTAATATTTAAATTAATAAAAATCTTTTTGAGATTATCTAATTGTAATGAGTTATAATGATAAAGCAACTTGATAGATCTAAATAAGTTGATGATAGGTGTCGATATTAATAAAGTAAACTTATTAAATTCAACACATTTAAATTGATAGACGTTCAATCATTTTAGCTTTATTGTGACAAAAAAAAGTCAATTGTTGTTTTTGACATTTTATTGATCGATTCAGTCATATTTTTTTCAATCAAGCAAGATTGTAACTTGTTTAGCCATTATTTTTTTCAGTGTAGTAATTTCGTTAATAAATTGGCACATACATATACACAAGCTTCATTTGGTATTAGTAAGTTTTTTGTTATTTAATTATGATTATTTCAGAAGTACTATATTTATAAAGAACTAGCTTTTGCCTGCGGCTTCGCCCGCGTGAATTTCCCACGGAAACAGTGCTTTTTCCCGGGATGAAAGGTACCCTATGTCCTTCTCCGTACTTCCAGCTATGTGTATGCGAAATTTCAGGAAGATTGGTTCAGTAGATAAAGCGTGAAGAGGTAACAAACAAACTCACTTTCGCATTTATAATATTAGTTCAGATGAACTAATATAGGCTTTCTAGCTATCCTGAAATTTTTCACATAAATTCTAATAAATATGTTAGTTGTACAAATTGTACGAAAAAAAATATCGCCTTTATTCAATTTAATTCTTACCTACAGTTTTACTTGGCCCATAATATAATTCGATGCCAAAACACAAGATGCATGCGCATTGCGCAATTGCGCATAAATTCAAAGAATATTCCAAACCTGCCTTCAGTGAGAATCATTGGCTGAATTGGGGCACTTTATCACATTATTGAGGCGTCAGCACACGGACTTCGCTAGTCAGCACGGCCCGGTTTATTGCCCAACTTTCCACTTCAAGCGATATATCAACCTACTTCATTGATTCTTCCTTTTACTACTCATGATATAGGAAGTTTTATCTACTTATATTAAAAATGCAAAAGTGAGTTTGTTTATTTGCTTTCACACTTTATCTACTAAACCAATCTTCATGTTTTGCATACACATAGTTAGACTTTGTTCTGAGAAGGACCTTTTAGGGTACCTTTCATCCTGGTAAAAAGCACTGTGTAAAAGGAACTCTTATATATAAATTACTAGCTTTTGCCCGCGGCTTCGCCCGCGTGAATTTCCCACGGGAACAGTGCTTTTTCCCGGGATAAAAAGTAGCCTATGTGCTATTCCAGGTCATTATCTACCTCTGTACCAAATTTCATCGAAATCCGTCCAGTAGATTTTGCGTGATTGAGTAACAAACATCCTCACAAACTCACAAATTCACAAACTCACAAACTCACATCCAAACTTTCGCATTTATAATACTAGCTTTTGCCCGCGGCTTCGCCCGCGTGAATTTCCCACGGGAACAGTGCTTTTTCCCGGGATAAAAAGTAGCCTATGTGCTATTCCAGGTCATTATCTACCTCTGTACCAAATTTCATCGAAATCCGTCCAGTAGATTTTGCGTGATTGAGTAACAAACATCCTCACAAACTCACAAACTCACAAATTCACAAACTCACAAACTCACAAACTCACATCCAAACTTTCGCATTTATAGGTAATAATATTAGTATGGATTAGTATGGATATAGTGGAAAAAATTCCATGCGAGCAGGACTTGACCGCAAGTGCATATCTGCATTAACTGCATCTGAGAAGCACAAAAATCCAAAGTAAGTACTGTGTAAAAGGAATTCACGCGGGCTAAACCGTGGGCAAAAGCTAGTTAAATTATTAAATTATAATTGATAGAAGTTTTCGCAAATACAATATCAATAAAACTATAGTTTGGAACAATAGTCGAGCAGTTTGGCGCTCCCTCTCCCGCGGTCACGTGGTCTATCAGTTTAATTAAACGTTCAAACTTAACGGTCCAACTATCGAAACAGCTTAGTGGACCAACGAACTAGAAACCTGGAAATGGTAAGTGTATAATCATAATTGATTATTATATTTATGTATAATAATTTAAAGAGTGATTTATTTGTCGTATTACCGTTTATTATATCCCAATCACATTATTAGTATTATTTATATATTTTATTTATTTATTTAAAACTTTATTACATAATTATAAAAATTATATACAAAAGGTAGACTTAACGCCATATGGCATTCTCTACCAGTCAACCATTAGACCGAACAGAAAGTAGTATAGTGGTGCGATAAAGTGCAACGCGAAAATATTGAGTGTCGTTATATTGTACAATAACTGGCCATCACCACAAAATACATAATAGTATAAGTAATCACGTAGATTACAATGAAGTAAAGAGAACATTTTCGCCAAAGTATATATATAAAAAATTATCAGTTACCACTTACCACGATTATACTGTGAAATTCATATAGCGATAATTTTCATACATTGCGAAGGTGTCGTTAGTAAAATTAGGCTACACTGATACATAGGCATCAATTATATTTTAGGCCACGTTTTTTCTTTATATTTTCAATCTAACAGTTGCCTCATCCAGAAACTGTATTATGGGCTAAATGATGTAAGTTATGCTATTAGTACTCGTCAATGGAACAAATAGTTTTATTTGGTTAGAATAGTTACTCTCAGCTAACAATAGTTAATTATAAGTTTTCCCTAACTATGATCCCTAGGCCTAAATAATAATATATCTTATGTACTGAGGTCTGCTGATGATGCTGATGATGGTTTATTACAAATTATTAGTTACATGAAATGAAGATTTATATTAATAAATCTTTATTTCATGTAACTAATAATTTGTAATAAACCATCATCAGCATCATTTGTTGCTATATGATGATGATGATTTTTATTATGTTATTAATAAAATGAGATGATGCGACCTCCTCTTTTCTACCCAAGTTGCTGTGCCCGACAGGGTCCATAAATGTACTATCATTTATTTGTCACCATATCAACTTTATGGATGCAATAAAATATTGAGTATTGGGTTATTAACTAAACTATGATTTAAAAAAACAGTGTACATACATATAAAGTTCAAGTGTAAGCATTAAAAGAAGTGACAACAAATAAATCTTAATTTCATGTAACTAATAATTTGTAATAAACCATCATCAGCATCATTTGTTGCTATATGATGATGATGATTTTTATTATGTTATTAATAAAATGAGATGATGCGACCTCCTCTTTTCTACCCAAGTTGCTGTGCCCGACAGGGTCCATAAATGTACTATCATTTATTTGTCACCATATCAACTTTATGGATGCAATAAAATATTGAGTATTGGGTTTTTAACTAAACTACGATTTAAAATAACAATGTACATACATATAAAGTTCAAGTGTAAGCATTAAAAGAAGTGACAACGAAATGTGATGGAAAAGGATAGTCTGCTAAAGAATATCTGACAGATACCAGAGGATGAAAGTTATCGGCGGGAGTGGAAGCGGGCTTTACTCATCAGATAATTGTGGAAGGAGAAAGGGGAGGCCTTTGCCCAGTAGTGCAACACATCTGTTGGCTAGAAAAAAAAATATAAAGATTAAAAGATTGCTTCAAGTAATCTTTCTTCTTCATATCGATAATGATAAGACAACACTGGTGTCAGATTCATTTCAAATCGCCTAAAGGCATCTGACACAACTTGATAACTATCTTGTGCAGGTTTCCTTACGATGTTTTCCTCCACCGGAAGCAAGAGTTGGTATTTGAAAACTACCATACATGAGCGAAATTAGTATGCAAACTCATGTTTCGAACTCAGGTTCGAAGGTCTCAGGACCTTACGACCAAAGGCGGTCATTTTAACCACTCAGCCACCACTACTTTAAATAAATGCGAAAGTTTTGATGTGACTTTGTGAGTTTGTGAGAATGTTTGTTACTCAATCACGCAAAATCTACTGGACCAATTTCGATGAAATTTGGTACACGGATAGAAAAATACCGGGAATAGCACATAGGATACTTTTTATCCCGAAATTCCCATGGGAGCGAAGCCCTGGGGCGCGGCTAGTAAAGTAATTAATACAATTAGAGCTATATAGCCATGCCAATCATGAACTTCAGTAAGTTTCCTACACTCTCATTCAAAGGCTCCTTTATATTTAGTTTGCCAACAAACTAAGCTGTGTAAACAGAGCGATCAGCGTTAAGTTAGCACATTGTTAAATAAACTGAATTTCGCTTATTCAATTTAGTATTTTGCGTATGTTTCAATATTCTTTGTTGGCTTGTTCAAACATAACTTTATACTGAATTCGGGTCTAAGTAAACCCTGAGTAATACCTATATTATTCAAGTTTCTACACGTATGTACTTGAGCTGAAATCTTACTTTACGTAGATATCACATCGATCACGATAGGTATGAAAAAACACTATTTTTGTAAATCTCTAACTACAAAATAACTTATGTATAACTTTATCTATACTGTTCTTCTTAATCCCTATATATTTTATATATGTCGGTTTGTTCGCGATATACTCATAATCTACTTAACGGATTTTAAAGTAAATTTCACCAATGGCCGGGGTCATGAGAAATGTTTTGATATTTAATTTACGCAGGCGATGAAGCGAGTAAATACTAGTCTCAAACATTTTTATCTGTTCTTACTTTCATACATAGAATAGAATCACGTCTTTATCCCTTACGGGGTAGACTGAGCCAAGAGTCATGAGACTCGAAGGACACGCTTAGCTGAATTGTGGGCTCTGTTCTTACTTTCGTTTCTTTATTTAGTAAAAAAGTAATTTTCAATAGGTATATATAATTAATAATTAATATTATAAATTATGTTTAGGATATAAATCGATCACCAAATAGTTTAGCATACTTCTATTAAATAAAAAGATTGAGGATACTCTGTTAAACAAAAATCGTGTGATGTGTGGTGACTGTACAAAATCTTTTTCAATTCATAAATCGCGGGACGGTCGCATGTCGAAGCACAAACACGCGATCTTCAGAACAAACAAAAAGTAATTTCCCCGGCAAGCGACACGAGGGCGAAATATTGTACACGGATATGTTTCACATTTTTGCCCGTCATGGCATAAGATATTACATTTTTCTTGCAACACTTGTAATATTTTGGAGACGAAATTTTAATTTTTGGTGCAAGTATATTTTGGTACAGTAAGTTGTAATATTAAATTTCATAAAAAATTAAACAAATATGCTTCCATGCTAATCTGGGAGAGAAGAAAAAACATAGAATGTGCCAGCTACTTCTCTTCCCGCGCAGATTGTAAAAGTCAATCGAGGGAAAGGGCTTTAAACTTGGGATTCATCCACTCACAAACTATGGGCTAGCAACCTGTCACTACACCTAAATCTCCATTCCATCAGGGAGCCCACTATTCACCTAAGCGTGGCCTTCGAGTCTCACGGCTCTTGGCTCTGTCTACCCCGTAAGGGATAAAGACGTGATTCTATGTATAAAAAATATAAGTATTTAAAGTCCTAGTCCTGTCTCAAAATATTCTAAATCCACGCTAAGAATAGACTTATTCGTTTTTTTTTAAGGACAAAACCAAAAAACGTTGATTGTAACTACCTATCGATATTATTTGTGGACTAGAGCAAATACCTCTTATGAAATATTAAACAACCAACCCTCGAGTTTTTAGGGTTTTGAAGTAAACAAAACAAGACCAACACAAGACCAAACAAAACAACTTTTACTAGTTTCGCCATGACATCCGAAAAGTGATGAAAAAAAAAGAAAAAAAAAATTACAAAGCCTTTCTAAACATATGTAAAGGGAAGAGATATCCCTCTCTGATTTACCCAATTGGGTCTTCTTCTTCCGTGCCTTATCCATTATTTGGGGTTTACCCAATTGGGTGTCGCTGGAAATTTGAGTATGTCATAGGAACTGCGCACCGGGGCTTCGCTCCCGTGGAAATTTCGGTATAAAAAGTACCCTATTTGCTACTCCCAGTATTTTTCTACCCGTGTACCAAATTTTATGAAAATCCGTCCAGTAGATTTTGAGTGACACAATTTTTCTTATTGGATAATAAGAAGTACGATTTCCCTCGTTCCTTAGTGGTAGTTTATAATAAAGTATTAACCATTTAACAAATACACGATATTCCACTATCTTGCGCACTTGAAAATTATGAATTTAATGTAAATGATTTGAACCACAAACTTTTAGTAAAATAGTAAAAGTTACTAGGATAGTAAATAGTTAAAATAACATAAATAAATAAAATAAATAAATAAAAATATATTTATTGATTATTTTCAGAATAACATTTTAGGCTTATAGCATACGCTGTATTACCAGTTCGATCCCCTAGGTCAGCAACCCACCATCGAACTAGGAACCAACCTGTATCTCGAGTGGTGGGGAGCATCGCAGAGGGACCAATCTTGACATTACCCATGTTAAGGAAAACATAAAAAAAGATATCTTAAAAATATATGTTCAGTAATTCCCAAACTAGATAAATCTGTGGTTTGGGAATTAGTGTAACAGGAATTAATCTAGCATAAAGTATTGTAAAAATATATATGTAGTTACTTATAATTCTATTACAACAAAGAACATGCTCTCTCGTCCGTCTGGTTGTGTAGTATTTGTTAAGTGTAAGTATGACATGTAAGTTTCCTAGTGTGCAAATTGAATTATATTTGGAAATGTCTATTGCGAATCTCTTTATTTATTTTATTCAAACATAATAAGCTACGGATATGACTACGGGACCCTCTTCCCGGAAAGTCCACGTCGGCCTTGCTTTGTTTTTATCAGTTTAAAACCAATTAATTCACCAATAATCCTGTCCACGGTAGGGTTGTTTGTCAGGAGTAAACTAAAACAAAATATTAATTTAACGCCCTCCGTTCAATTTATAATTCAGTTTGCTTTTGAAAGGATCACCTGCCTTCAATAAATAATGAAATCCGGAGCGCTTTATGTTGATGAAATGCAAATAGGTTGTTCAAAACTCTCTTTATAAGTACAGACAACGGTGTCTCACGCTGGCCATAATTGAGGTATTGGTCCGTGTAAATTTATGTTGGATGGTTGGGTAATGACTGTACCGTTTTAACGGTACGGTGCTTTTAAGCACAGAAACCCAAACTACATTGTCAATTCGCTGATTTACCACACCGCTTGCAAAGTATCTTGCTGTTGAGATATAACAAGTCCCATTGCTGGGCACTCCTTCCCACTCATTTTGCATGATATTGTCCCTGGTCTTTGCCATCCACACTTTTGAATATAGCTTGCGCGTCCAAATTAATATTTAACTTGGCGTATGTTAGCTTCTTATGAATCTCATTAATATATTCCATATTAAATCCAATGTAACTAGTCGTTCGCTGCGAACGTAGACCTCGCGACTATTAAAATACAATATTTATTTTCACAAAAAATTAAATATCTCAAAAACGGTTGGACCGATTTTGATGCCCAACGAACTTGAAAATTCTATTAACCATCCCTACATATATTCCAACTTTCATCAAAATCGGAACAACGGTTCGAGAGTTATCGCGGAACAAACATACATACATACAAACAATGTGTTTTTCGCTCCAACTTGAATTATAGCCCTCGCTCGCTTCGCTCGCTCGGCCAATCAACGAAATTAATTCAACGTTTTGATAATTATCACGGAACATAAATACATGTACAAAAATGACACTAGATGTCGCTGATACGAAAATGAACGATTCAGGTTTTAACTCAATATCTCTAAAACTGGTGAAAAATTTTTGATATAAAATATACATGAAAAAAATAGTGATAATATCTCGTGATTTGTGAAGTTTCATCCTAATCTGAATAACGGTTCAAAAGTTATAGAGCAATATTTATTTTCATAAAAATGCGTATTTCTCTGAAACGGCTGAACCGATTTTGTTGCGCAACGAACTTAAAAATTCTATGAATAGTTGCTACACGTATTCTTAATATCATCGAAATTAATTCAACGGTTCGAGAGTTATCGCGGAACAAAAATACATACATACATACATACATACATACATACATACATACATACAAACAATGTGTTTTCGCCCCAACTTGAATTATAGCCCTCGCTCGCTTCGCTCGCTCGGTCAATTAATAATAAAAACCTAAATGAAATACTAGTTGTTCGCCGCGAACTTAGACCTCGCGATTATTATTTTAAAATATCTCAAAAACGGCTGAACCGATTTTGTTGCGCAACGAACTTAAAAATTCTATGGATAGTTGCTACACGTATTCTTAATTTCATCGAAATTGATTCAACGGTTCGAGAGTTATCGCGGAACAAACATACATACATACATACATACATACATACATACAAACAATGTTGTTTTCGCCCCAACTTGAATTATAGCCCTCGCTCGCTTCGCTCGCTCGGTCAATTATATTGAGTAATATTTTAAAAGATGACGTTTCGTAGGACGCCATCTTGTTTATTATGATTTGCGCAACACTATTTTGTTGAGCTCTTTATTTAATTAATTTATTATAACCTGATTGTTATATTATTTACTAATTTAATTGTTTTAATTTAGTGTATTAGAATAACTTAATAACTGATTGATTTACAAATAATTATTAATTAAAGTTGTTAAACGATGACACTCGGACGGGCGCCATCTTGTTGTTTACACAATACTATTTAAAATCCAAGAGCGCATCGACCGAGTGTCATTCGTTCCTTGGCTATCGGTCTGTGCACATCTAAGCCAGAGTACTTACTTGGTGAGTCTTTTATTCTTTTATATTTTTATTTTTTTCTTGTTGCTATATTGTTATAAACGTAACGCTCGTTTATTATTATTTAATCTAAATTGCTATCAAATATACAAAATAATGAAGTATTACTGTTTTTTTTTAATGCCCATACTGTTATAATTAGACCTCCTGACAAATCAGAAGCGGGATATAAGGACAAGTTTTTTTTTTCTTTTTGTTATATTTCTTTCCGACAATATGTTCGTACATGTAATTTTTTTTTTAAGACTTTGCTTTCTATTTTGTTCCCCTTCACATGAGTAGTCAAACAGTGAGCTACAGATGCGGATGTAATATTTATGCTTTCTTTAAAGAACAGATATTTCGGTTAAGTTGTTCTCCTTTCGAATTTTCAGGTTAACTATGGACCGTTCGAAGTCCCCTCTACTGCCTAGTGGTTCACAGGCGATTCAACGCTCCGTGGACGTGCTGTCATCGCAACAGCCCCGGACTCGTGAGCTGTTGTCACCACAGCGTTCCCGAAGCGACGACCAGCGGTCCCGAGACTGCGTACAGCGGTCATCCCAGCGGCCTCGAAGCCGCGATCAGCGGTCCCCACACCGGCCTCGGAGTTACGACCGGCGGTCGTCACAGCGGCATCAGAGCCGCGAGCTGCGACAGTGGTCGCGAGACCGCGATCAACGGTCGCCACAGCGGCCTCGGAGCCGCGATCAACGGTCGCCACAGCGGTCTCAGAGCCGCGAGCAGCGGTCGTTACAACGGCCGCGGAGCCGTGAGCAGCGACAGCGGTCCCGAGACCGCGATCAGCGATCGTCACAGCGGCCTTGGAACCGCGAGCAGCGGTCTCAAGACCGCGACCAACGGTCATCACAGCAGCCTCGGAGCTACGAGCAGTGGTTACGAGACCGCGATCAACGGTCATCACAGCGATCACGGAGCCGGGCGTGTCAGTCGCCGCAGCGGTCCCGGAGCCGCGAGCTGCGATCGTCACAGCAGTCTCCTGTCCGCGAGCTGCGGTCTCCACACCGGGGTCCAATGCCTTCTAATCGCGACTACAACTGCCCGCGTCAACCATCCAACGAGCAACAGGCTACGGGTAACAACGTGGAGCAGGTCAGTCCTATGTTGCCAAATTCTACGATAACAGCTGATAGTAACACTTTTAATGTGTTATAGCCCGGGAAGTAGTGTCATGACGTGCAAATTTTGGTATCGGAAGAATTCACTTGGCACAGGTGTTATATACATGAAGTTAAGCTAATTTAGCCCGGTAGCCATCCACCCCCCCCCTGGTGGGTAGGTAGGGGGGGCATTCAAAGGTACACGCCGCCGCGCTTTAGTTAAAAAATCATATCAGCTTCTATTTACCTACCACCTCGAGTTTGGTATCATTTTCTAGTAAATCAGGCATGAGGAATTCATTTTTGAGACATTTAGTGTATAGTTTAATAGAAAAAAAGGAAAATATTGACGAAAATATCGAAATCGGATGTTATTTTTTTTTATTCAACTGTCAATATTTTTGAAAATCCTGAATTTTGTGCAAATAAAAAAATACTATATTAAAGGATATTTATCTAGCTTTTAAAAAATATATACTTTAATATATAAAGTTATCATAGATGTTTCTGAAAAAAATCGGACATGGTACGCGGCGGTGCCTAGGAACTTTTACAGTAGTCTAGTTTCTCATCATTTTGTTGACATATTAATTTGGTTTTATATGCAAAATATACATAATATGTTCTTTTCTTAGTTATTGACTGTCTCTTATGGTCTGATGAATAAATAATAGTATTTTTAGGGTTCCGAAGTAAACATGGAACCCTTATAGTTTCGTCATGTCTGTCCGTTTGGCTGTCCGTCCGTCTGTCCGAGACTTAGCTCAGAGACTATTAATGCTATCAAGTTGTAATTTGGTATAGATATACATATTAATTACGCGGATAGAAATGTAGAATAAAATCATGAAAAAAAATTTTTTTAGGGCGGTTCCCCTACGGCTAAAGAGGGGATGATTTTTTTTTATCTCGATTATACCATCGTGTGGAGTATCATTTGATAGGTTTTTCAAAAATATTATCAGTGTGTGAACATCATATTTTGATTTAGGGATCCGTTTGTGAAATATTTGACTTTAAAGTGCAAAATTTTGTCAATGTGGTGAAAATGCTATGTGAAAATACCTTCGTATACCGCTTCACTTCTCGACAGTCGAGCAGTGAAGCGGCATGTGGGACTTGGACCCACTAAAAACACCCCGGTGCCTCTACATACCAATACTGAAGAGGTGGGAACGGTGGAATTACCACCAATCTTCCACACTCTCCAGCCACGGCAGTGACCTTCAAATGTCACCCTGCATCGAGTATAATTACTCCGCCTGCCTTAAATAATAGCCTCTTAAAAACGCGGACGATGGACCGATTACCAGGTCCATCGCCAGCCATTATCAAGGGGGCATAAGATGGGCATAGGCCCTTCTTCTCCGGCCCGGCCGACAGAGCTTGTTGTTGCTCTGCCTCTTCTTTCTTTGGCATTATAGTCTCGTTGAATATCTATGCTTTATTGTGACCTAGGGCGCGATTTTCTTCACGCCATAAAAAGCCCCAGAAAGAATTTTTGCCTCTAGATCCCATGGCAAGGACCCAACAAGAATACAAGCAGCGTCTGCAGAAACTGTGCGATATCCTCGTATTGTACAGATAGCCCTTTGGGGTCTACGCAACAACATTATGCTCTCCTTTTTTATATCATCTGCGCATATTGGGACTCCATATAATGCCATCGACCGTACGACACCAGTATAGAGGCGTCGCGCTGGTGTATTGGGTCCTATTAGGCAGTATCCTGGACGACGCAGATGCCGATTTCAAGAGTTTCGGAGCCATACTCTTGAAATGATCGGAAAACTTCCATTTGGCATCCAGGATTAGGCTTCATAGTTCTAGGGTTCATTCAGGCGAGGTACTTCATAGTTCCACCAATAGCGATATTGACCCCACCTACCACTATGCTCGCATTTTCTGGCGGTACATGTCTAGGACGATAAAAACATAGGGCATGGGATGCGGAACGCCACATGACATTTCCCAGCATCGCCATCCTTCTTTCCCTGGGTACTCGACGTGCCTTTCTGACAAGTAGGAGTCCACAATACACAGCACACTCTACACGCACACCCTAGTAAACAGCTCTTAGGAGATGCAGCCGAGAACTGGCTTCCATCGGCGGAACATTCTCTAGCTGTCAGTCTTTTTTAGAGAACAGTGCACTTGCGGATTTGGGATAGGAAATGGAATTAAATAAATGGAAACCAAAGTGGACTATTGCACCAGTTGCTGCTACCGCTTGTCGTGAACTGATTCGGTGCAAGCCACGGTGCGGTGTTAGGTGCAGCTGTCAAAATTCACTTAAAATGAACCAAATTATGCCACTGTGGTGGAAAATGTCGGTAATATAATAAAATAATTGGTTAAGTCCGTATCGGACCACAATTGTAGAGTTCCGAAGGTGCCTGCCTGCCTACTCTGTACAAATGTGGATATATCAACTCAAATTAACTCCCAGCTTTATTTAACTAATGACTATAATACAATGTATATATACCATACCATCATAATCAATGAAATATGTTCCTACAAATATTTTTCATACTAAAATCGATTTTGTAAGTTTATCGTCTATTACTAGTTAAAGTGTACAGCCTACATAATAGTGATAGTTTTCCTTTTAAATTCATTATCTTTACTACGTATCATGACTTTTTCCCGTATCCACCGACAACTATTTTCCTATTCGAAAGGGGGGACACTTGACTCTTAACAAAATTTTGCACTTTAAAGTCAAATATTTCACAAACAGATCCCTAAATCAAAATATGATGTTCACATACTCATAATATTTTTGAAAAACCTATCAAATGATACCCCACACGATGGTACAATCGAGATAAAAAAAAAATATCCCCTCTTTAGCCGTAGGGGAACCGCCCTAAAAAAATTTGTTTTTCATGATTTTATTCTACATTTCTATCCGCGTAATTAATATGTATATCTATACCAAATTACAACTTGATAGCATTAATAGTCTCTGAGCTAAGTCTCGGACAGACGGACGGACAGCCAAACGGACAGACATGACGAAACTATAAGGGTTCCATGTTTACTTCGGAACCCTAAAAATACTATTATTTATTCATCAGACCAGTCAATAACTAAGTAAAGTACATATTCTGTATATTTTGCATATAAAACCAAATTAATATGTCAACAAAATGATGAGAAACTAGACTACTGTAAAAGTTCCTAGGCACCGCCGCGTATCATGTCCGATTTTTTTCAGAAACATCTATGATAACTTTATATATTAAAGTATATATTTTTTTAAAGCTAGATAAATATCCTTTAATATGGTATTTTTTTATTTGCACAAAATTCAGGATTTTCAAAAATATTGACAGTTGAATAAAAAAAATAACAAACCGATTTTGATATTTTCGTCAATATTTTCCTTTTTTTCTATTAAACTATACACTAAATGTCTCAAAAATGAATTTCTCATGTCTGATTTACTAGAAAATGACACCAAACTCGAGGTGGTAGGTAAATAGAAGCTGATATGATTTTTTAAATAAAGCGCGGCGGCGTGTACCTTTGAATGCCCCCCCTACCTACCCACCAGGGGGGGGTGGATGGCTACCGGGCTAAATTAGCTTAACTTCATGTATATAACACCTGTGCCAAGTGAATTCTTCCGATACCAAAATTTGCAGGTTCCATATATTGGATGACACTACTTCCCGGGCTATTATTAGAAGCACTGAAATCGATTGCTCCGAACCCGGATAAAATAAGTTCATTAAACAATACAATACCCGAGTTCGATCCTGCGGGGAAAGAACAGACTATCACTATGTGGCTACACAAAGTAAACGAGTGTGCGGTTATATATAATTGGTCTGATAGGCAAATAGTACATTACGCTCTTCCAAAATTGAAAGTTGTAGCTAAGAGATGGTACGAGGGCCTACCTTCGGTGCTTTTCTCCTGGAAAGAATGGCAATCTAAACTACTGGCGGCATTTCCGTCTGACGAAAACTATGGTCAGATGTTAAGCGACATGCTTGCTAGGCGCGCTAAATTTGGGGATTCATTGAACGAATATTTTTATGATAAAATTGCACTTATCAATAGGTGTTCTATTACTGGGAAAAGAGCTGTAGAATGTGTTTTACACGGTATCGATGACCGTGCCATTAGACTAGGTGCTGAAGCAGCCCAGTTTGATGATTTAGATAAACTCCTCACATATTTAAGGAATTCCCGTAATATCAAAATACACACTGACAAACGTAATAACAATAATAAGCTTCCTCCGCCTAAAAATCTTGACAACTCTCAAACCAATAACCAATCTCAATCAACTTCATTTAAAAGAAAAGTAATTCGCTGTGCAAATTGTAAAGTAGAAGGTCATATGGTTAGTCAATGTACTATGCCCATAAAAAAATGTACAAAATGTTTCAGAATAGGGCATGAAACCGAAAAATGTTATTTTAATATACCTAATACAGAAAAGTCTGTAAATAGAGTTGGTTCTGATTTAGACTCAGGTAAAAAGTTTCAGAAACAAGCTTTAGCTAATAATGTCCTTATAGATGCATTTGTAGATCTTGGCAGTGATTGTTCTATGCTTAAAAATTCATATCTAGCTAAGCTAGGTGTACAAAAGATCGATTGTGATAACTTACCTGTATTAAAGGGGTTCGGTAATTCTTTTGTTCAAGCTTTAGGGAGAATTACTGCATATATTGAGGTTGATAGTGTTGGAGCATACACGGAGTTACTTCTCGTCCCAGACAACGTTATGCAAATGCCACTGATGCTAGGCCAAACATTTACTGAACAGCCACACATCATTGTACATAAAACTAGCGACCGTTTTGATATATTGCAAAACTTTACCGATTTTGAATCTTCCTACAAAACTAATTTACATTGCTTAAATTCTACAATTATATCTGGCTTAACTATAGTGAAAGTATATACTTTACCAAAGTTTACAGGGGTGTTATTTATTGAAGGTGGCTTAAGATATAAAAATAATGTTTATCACTATATTCTGAATGGTATTTTTCAATTTGATGATGCTGGCGAGGGTGAGATTGTAATCAATGGCCTGAATGCGGGAGAGTTAGTCTTCAACAAAGATTACTTAGTCGCACGTGGGAAAATAGCTCTTGAGGAGGAAGAAAAGAACGTACTCCGTGTATCAACCCGGAACTGTCAACATCAGTATAGTCCAATAGTAAAATCAGATTTAAGTCTTGGTGAAAATTTAGACCAGTCTACAATTGACAATCTTTTAGTACTCCTTAACAGATACCGGAATTGTTTTGCTTTCTCTTTGTTTGAATTGGGTAACTGTCGAGTATCGGATATGACTATTTCTTTGCAAGATAATGATCCAGTCGTATATAGACCATACCGCTTAGCATTAAAAGAAAAAGAAGTTGTGAGAGGTATGGTTACTGAATTACTAGAAAATGACATTATCAGACCCTCTACTTCCGCATATTCCAGTCCAATAGTTCTCGTAAAGAAAAAGACCGGGGATTATCGGCTATGCGTAGACTACCGTGCTCTGAACAAAAAGACTATTAAAGAAAATTACCCAATGCCATTGATTGATGACCAAATAGATGTCCTTTCCGGGAACACCTTTTTCACAACCCTTGACTTGGCCTCGGGTTATTATCAAGTTTCCATTTCTGAACAAGATAAATATAAAACGGCATTCGTTACTCCCGAAGGACATTTCGAATTTAATAGAATGCCCTTTGGTTTGGCCAATGCCACGTTTCAAAGAATAATGCATCAAGTTCTCGGTAACCTACGCTATAAGGAAGCTTTGGCATATCTCGATGATATTATTATACCATCAACCAGTGTCTCAGAGGGTTTACATCGTTTAGAATTAGTATTGCGCGTTTTATCTGATGCCGGGCTTACTTTAAAGTTGCAAAAGTGTGTTTTCTTTGGACGCTCCGTAGATTATTTAGGCTTTGAAATTTCGGCTGATGGCATAAAGCCTGGAGCAAAGAAAATTTACGCGGTAGAAAATTTTCCCATACCAAAGAATCAACACAATGTCAGACAGTTTCTTGGACTTGCCAGTTTTTTCAGACGTTTCGTGCAAGGATTTTCTATACTTGCTAAACCTCTTACCCAACTTCTTAGAAAGGATGCACCATGGGTATGGAATGAGGAGCAGCAAAACTCTTTTCAAAGTTTAAAAGATAAACCAATTTCAGAAACCTGTTTTGGCATTATATAATGTAAAAGCTGATACTGAACTCCATACCGATGCGTGCAAGATAGGAGTTGCTGGAATCTTGCTCCAAAGAGATGAGCAATCTAAATTAAGACCAATAGCTTACTTTAGTCGACAGACTACACCCGAGGAACAAAATTACTCGTCCTACGATTTGGAAACTCTCGCAGTTGTAACATCCTTTCAAAAGTTCCGAATCTATCTTATAGGTCTTACATTTAAGGTTGTTACCGATTGTAACTCCTTGCGAGCTACATTTTCAAAACGAGATATGTTGCCACGGGTTGCCCGATGGTGGACCCTCATGCAGGACTTCGATTTTAGTATAGAATATAGAGCAGGGGTTTCCATGAGTCACGTGGACGCTCTAAGCCGCAACCCACCTATAGACAATATAAGTAACGAACATTCTGTGTTCAATGTTTCGGAGTCCGATTGGATTACGACTGTTCAAAATGCGGATTCAGAAATTCAACGTACTATTGGCATTTTGAATGATCCTAATCTAGAAGATGTCACTGATGTGAAGAATAATTACAAATTAAAAAATGGTAAACTGTTTCGAATCACTCCGGAAGGTGATAGGTGGGTTGTACCTAAGGGCGTCCGGTGGCAGGTAGTGAAACAAAACCATGACGATATAGGTCATTTCGCCGTGGATAAGACTCTTGAGAAAGTTAAGCTTTATTTCTGGTTTCCGAAAATGAGACGCTTCATTAAAAAGTACGTTACGTCCTGCTTAGAGTGCGCGTATTCGAAAGCCGCAGCTGGCAAAAAGCCCGGATTTCTTAATCCAATTGAAAAGGTCAGTCAACCATTTGATACTGTACACTTAGACCACGTAGGTCCCTTTGTAAAGAGCACTAGAGGTAGTATTTATATATTGGTCATAATTGATGCATTTACGCGGTTCATTTATTTGAGAGCAGTTCGGAATACTAAGACCAGTTCCACAATAAAGGTAATTCGAGAATACATAGGTATTTTTGGTGTTCCACGTAGGATAATTTCGGACCGAGGAACATCATTTACGAGTGACTCTTTTAAAACTTTTATGACTGAGAGAGGTATCAATCATGTTCTAAATGCGGTAGCCACCCCTAGAGCAAACGGACAGGTTGAGCGGTATAACAAAGTTATTGTGGACTCATTAACAGCTAAATGCGTAGGAACCTCTGAGAGTAAATGGGAGGAATACTTACCGGAAGTTCAATGGGGTATAAATAACACCTTTAACAAGGGCATCAATAGAACTCCTGCAGAAGCTCTGTTTGGCATTAGACCCAAGGGCCTAAGCGACAATAAGGTAGTAGCAGCCATAGATGATGGTGTTATGACTAATAAAGAAGTAGACTTAGGATCCATTAGAGGTGAAATTAGTTCATTTGTAGAGAAATCACAAAAACGACAAAAGGAAAGATTTGACAAATCTAGATGTAAACCTATTCAATTTAAAGAAGGTGATTTAGTTAGGGTAGAACGTCAGGTTCCAGCTACAGGCGGTAGTAAAAAGCTAATACCTAAGTTTCAGGGCCCTTATAAAATAACAAAAGTCTATGACCACGATAGGTATCAAATAGAAGACACTCCTCTAACTAAAAAGGGAAACAAAAAATATTCAACCGTTGTTGCAATCGACAAACTAAAGCCATTGTTTGTAATATAATTGCTTGGAACGAAACGCGGCCGCGGGGTTCTCATGGCAAGGACCCGGCTTGCGGGGTTCTCACACGGCTCGTGTGAATGGGTCGCGGACGGCCGCCATTGTCCTGTGCTATATCGGTTTAATTTAATACGCGGAGAGGTCCCGCGTCTTTTGATTGTTAATTAGTTTGAGTTATATTTGTGAATTTCCTGTTTGTTAAATAACTATTAAGTTTGTGTTTGTGTAACCCGTTATTGTGACTTTTTCCTGTGAGATGTGACGCGTGGCTGGTCGCTCACATCTATCTGTTGCCGAGCCAACTTCGGGAAGAAATCTATTTATTTTTTCTGGGGAATTGAGATCTCATGGGTTAGGTAGGGTGATTAGGGATCCCCCCTTCCCGAAGACACTCAAGTTTGGATCCGAAGAGAAAGAAGATTTAGTTTGGTAAGTGGTTTGCAATTGTAGTTATTAAGTTAGGTTATTATATAGGGCCCTATAGCTCCCTTTATAAGCTATAGTGGTAGCAGGCTGCGTATAGGTTAGGTTTTAGGCTCTAGTCGGACAGACGTAGTGCCGTGTCAGGTTCTTACCGTTATTTCGATTTACCGCCATTTTAAGATCCGGTCTGTTTTTAAGACCCGGTCTTTTCCGGTACAGAATCTTCCCGCCACTTCGTTTGTCCCGGATTCTCTGCGCACATTTTCTGGTAGCAGAGCGTAGTTTATCTACCCTCTATTTGTTCGTTTGTAAAAAATAATTAATTGTTTGTAAAAATTATTAGATTTTTCTTAGTTTGTTTGTATAAGAATATTTGTAACCTTTTTTGTATTTGTTTGCGGTTTGTACCGTGCGTTCCGGGTTTGTGCCATTCTCATACCTACCGCGGTTCTTCGTGTAGTTGTTTGATTTTGTTGTTTTTTATTTACCTTTTGTTATTTTTTGTTTGTGACTTGACGCGATGGCGAAGGTCTCCAATGCTAGGGCGACACTCGCCAACGAATTGAGATGGTTTGTGACGGCCGGAGGACTCCTGTCCCGGAAGGACAGGGAGGGCGCCATACTGCTAAGAGCGGATCACCTCCACTCACGATTGATTAGCGCGGAAGCGGCCATGGTGGTGCTTACCGAAGCCGAACTTGCCCGGAGGTCTACGCAGGTCACATGGCGGACATGGACCAGATCCTGAGTCTGCACGATGATATCGCGGAGGCGGCGACCGCAATAAGGGCGAGACAGGCTGGCGGACCAGCCCCTCGCACACCTGTTAGACAGGAAGGACCAGCGGTTACTGGTCGGCTCCCCACCCTTCAGCTGTCCCACTTTGGGGGTAGGATGGAGGAGTGGGTAGCATATAAAAATATGTTTGAGTCCCTGGTCGTAGCACGACAGGATTTGTCGAAGGCCCAGAAGATGGCCTACCTCCTCTCCACTCTTGAGGATGAAGCGCGGTCGCTCATCCAGCACCTCCGGGTGGAGGACGACCAGTACGATACGGCTTGGGAGTTATTGAACTCCCGCTACCAAAACTTACGTTTGTTAGCGGATGCGCACGCCGCACAGTTGATGGCCCTGCCCAAGGTGGCCAACAGGGCACAGTTGCGCCTGCAGTTGCTCACGCCCGTTACAGTGGCCTGTAACGCGCTCCGCACACTGGGGCTGCCGGTGGACCAATGGTCTTTTTTGCTGGTGCACATTGTATTGGGCAAATTGCCCAATGACATCCGCTCGCGGTTTGAGCGCGAAAATGCGGAGCGGGATAGCACCACCCTACCAACATTCACTGACTTGGTGAAGTTTTTGGAGTTTGAGGCACGGGCTGCTGAGAATACCATGACGGACTCAGCGCCATCCAGAGCGCCTGAACGTAGGCCCTTGGAACCCTCATGGCGAGGAAGCCCCAACAGGGACGGCAACCGCCACCGCGTGGAGCTGGTGTGCGGGTTGCACACACGGCAGCAGTCGCGAGGGACGCGGACTGCCTGCAATGTGGCCGGATGGGCCACAGCCTGCTACAATGCAGGGACTGGCAGAGACTGCCAGTACAAGATAGGCGCCGCATGGCAAAGCGGCATGAACTTTGCTTTTATTGTTTGGGCGGTCACTATGCACGTGACTGTCCCAGTGCCATACCATGCAGTGCATGCCGTGGGCTGCACCACGCGATGCTCTGCATGAACCGGAACGGGGATGGCCCCCGGATGTTGAGGCAGGGGTCCCCTATGGGCGGGGGCGCTCCTGCGCGAAGCCCTCCACCACCGGACGGAGGACGCGGCTTCGCTCGTCGCACCCCCCCTCGGGAGGGGTCGCGTACCTGCGCGGGTCTTGGCGGACCGGGACCACGCGCCCCAAGGTCATGGCCAGTATGTGGCTGGCCAGGCCCCGGATAGGGCCCCCATGGGCGGGGGCCCTAGATCGGACGTGAGAGTGGGGACACCCCCCTCCACGCGGGTTACCACTACCCACCACATGCAGCCGCAGCGGTTTTCTCCGCCGCTGCACGAGTACCCACGGCTGGAGTACCACCCGCCGTACTATAGGTATGGCAGGGCCGCGGGCTATGCCCCCCCTCAGGTAGGGATGTGCACTCGCCCGCCATACTATCCGGGTCAGTGGCGCGCCCCTGGTTTGGAGAGAGTGGGGAGCCCGTAACTAGCTTGCTCCCTTGCTGGGACAGAGCCGCGGACGGTTCTGCTCCCTACCGCGGTGGTCCGCGTATGGGGTCGTAGGGGGGAAGCCATTAATTTGAGAGCTCTGTTGGACTCAGGGGCTCAAAGCAGTTTGGTTACCACTCGAGTGGCACGCCAGTTAGGTTTAGTCGTGGAAGACTCGCCTGTGCCACTTCTTGGAGTTGGTGGCATACAAGTGAAGTGTCTGACGGGCCAGACACTTGTCACCTTTTCTTCGCTGAAGTCCTCCACAATGAGGATCACGACTTCGGCTATGGTAATGGATACCATTGCGGGTTGGCACCCCTCGACAGACATACCGCCGGGTGTGTTGTCTTTGGTTTCGGGTCTGGATTTGGCCGACCCCTTTGTCTTTCATCCCGGCCCAGTGGACTTGCTCCTGGGCTCGGACGTATTGGGTTGGATTTTGTTGGGTACCCAGAGAGCTCTGGGTTCGTCTTCACTGATGGCAGTGTCTACTATCTTTGGTTTCGCCCTGATGGGCCCTGTGTTTGATAATAGCACCGTGGAGGAGCCACCGGTCGTCGCATCTGCGTCCTTGGCCAAGACCATGCAAAGGTTTTGGGAGGTGGAGGAGCCACCTATGAGTTCCAGGATGGATCCGGAACACGCTGAGTGCGAAGCCCTTTTTCGATCGACCACGGAGAGGTTGCCCTCCGGTCGGTTTGTAACTAGGTTACCTTTTGTTGCCTCTCGTCCTAGCCTAGGGCAAAGTAGGGCGCTTGCGGAGAAACGACTGCTGTCCATGGAGCGACGTATGCAGCGTGACCACGTACTTCGCGATAAATATATTGAATTTATGCGCGAGTACGAGGATTTGGGTCACATGTCTCCGGCTCGAGTTGATTGGAGCTCAACTGAGCATTATTTTTTGCCCCACCACGCGGTGGTGAAGGCCTCAACGGGCAAGTTGCGGACTGTCTTTGATGGGTCCGCACCCACTTCGAACGGGGTTTCGTTGAATCTGTGTTTGCATTCGGGTCCCAAATTGCATAGGGACATAATTGACATCATCTTGAACTTTAGAAGACGTCAAGTGGTTTTTGGCGCGGACATCCGGATGATGTTCCGCCAGACAGTCATACATCCTGAGGACAGGCGATTCCAGTTGATACTCTGGCGTGAGCGCCCTGAGGATCCTGTGACGGTGTATGAACTCAACACAAACACGTATGGTTTGAAATCTAGTCCCTATATCGCCATCAGATCATTGCTTGAATTGGCAGAGCGGGAACGGATCCGCTTTCCCCGTGGGGCTTCCGTGCTGTCACGTGACTTGTATGTCGATGACGTGTGCACCGGAGCCCAAAGTATTGAGGAGGCCCTCCTACTGCGGGATGAATTGATTGAAATATTGAAGACAGGTGGCTACGAGCTACGTAAGTGGTTGTCTAATGAGCCTAAAGTTCTAGAAGGGATCCCGGAGGATCACCAACAGAACCCTCACCTGTTTGAGGATGTGGATGATCCCAACAGGATAGCGGTGCTGGGCATGCAGTACCAGCCGCTAACCGATATTTTTACATTCCAAGTGGACTTGGAAATACCAAAGGTCTGGACTAAGAGAACGGTGTTGTCCGTAATAGCCCGTATGTTTGATCCAAGCGGTTGGATCAGTCCAGTGATATTCTCTGCAAAGTGTCTTCTTCAGAGACTTTGGACTTTGGGCGTCTCGTGGGACGAGCCGCTGTTTGGCTCTCCATTGGATGATTGGCTCGAGTTGTTTTCATCGATTAAGGAAGTCAATCGGATTGCCTTGCCTCGTCGAATATTGCCACCCGGGAAATATCGAGCCAGCCTGCATGGCTTTTGTGACGCGTCGGAGCGAGGCTACGCCGCGTCAGTCTATATGCGGACAGTTGACGCCGATGGCCGGGTCAATGTCTCGCTTTTGTTAGGGAAGAGCAAGGTCGCCCCCATCAGGACTAGGCTGACTATTCCCAAGCTTGAGTTGAGTGGAGCCCACCTTCTCACTAAATTGTTGCATCACGTTGCCAGTGAGCTGGCGGCCACGGTCGAGATACGGGACATCTTCGCCTGGTCGGATAGCCAGGTCGCGCTTGCATGGTTGCGCGCGGCCCCACATACCTTGGAGGTTTTTGTTGGAAACAGGGTTTCCCAAATCCAGAATATCGGAATTGATATAACATGGAGACATGTGCCGGGAGAGCTTAACCCAGCGGACTGTGCTTCCCGAGGTTGTACGGCACCAGAATTGGTGTCACACCCGCTCTGGTGGGGTCCAGAGTGGCTGATGGGATCAGAAACATCTTGGCCTGTCTGTCAGACAGATGTTACTTCTTTGAGTTTGACTGGGCTTCGTGTACATGCTGTAGTCGCTGAGACGACGTCGGAGCCGGATTGGCTACTTGCTCGGTATAGCAGTTTGGATAAGCTTCTGGGTGTTACCAGTTGGATTAAGCGTTTCATACACAATTGTAGAAACCCACAGGCAAAGCGGTTGGAGCCGATTGCAGGTGCAGAAGAGCGCCGGAGCGCATTGTTGCATTGGGTCCGTGTCGTGCAGACCGGACGGTTTGAGTCAGAGCTTCATATTCTGCGCGACGCACGCGCTAAGTTGAAGGGCGCGGTCGCTCGTTTGAACCCGTACATCGACTCGGATGGGCTTCTTCGGGTTGGAGGCAGGCTCCGGAAGGCGGATCTTCCATATGAGACTCGCCATCCTCTGTTGTTGCCCAAGGGCGGACCCTTGGTGCAGCTTTTGGTGTCTGATCGACACATTCGTAACGCCCATGCTGGGTGCAATGCTT
The DNA here is from genome assembly GCA_018467065.1 of Ephestia elutella. Taxonomy (NCBI): domain Eukaryota; kingdom Metazoa; phylum Arthropoda; class Insecta; order Lepidoptera; family Pyralidae; genus Ephestia; species Ephestia elutella. Next base: position 14,195,166 of record CM031580.1, on the reverse strand, counting down.
TGCTGGCTATTTTGCAACGCGAATTTTGGATTTTGTCTGCCCGAAGAGCAATCCGTAGTGTCCTGTTTCGATGTATTGCATGTTATAGGTTGAAGGCATCCACGATGCAACCACAGATGGGTGATTTGCCCGCTGATCGAATCCGACCTTCGAGGCCGTTTGACGGCGTTGGAACCGATTTTGCCGGTCCCTTTTCGATCAAGGCTTCTCCCTTTCGTAATGCCCGTATTGTGAAGGGCTGTTTGTGTGTATTTGTTTGTTTGGCCACCAAGGCTGTCCATTTGGAGGTGGTATCGGCTCTGACTACGGAGGCCTTCGTCGCCGCGTTGGATCGCTTTGTTTCGCGTCGAGGTCTACCTTCCCTTATTAGGTCTGATAATGGCACAAACTATAAGGGAACTGTAAATTATCTTAAGGATGTTTCTGTGTTTATTGATAAAAATTGTACTAGTTTAAGTCAAATTGCTGCGCAAAGGGGAATAACCTGGAAGTTTAGTCCCCCAAGTTGCCCCCATTGGGGAGGGATTTTTGAAGCGGCTGTGAAATCCGCAAAGACCCACCTCCGCCGCATTATCGGAGAAACGGCTCTAACTTTTGAAGAGCTGGCCACAGTGTTTTGTAAAGTTGAGGCGGTCCTCAACTCTCGTCCCCTCTGTCCGCTATCTCCAGATCCAAATGACTTGGAAGCTCTCACCCCTGGTCATTTTTTGGTGGGAGGGCCTTTGAATGCCCTGCCCGAATACCCGTGGAAGGACGAACGCGTATATCGGTTGTCGCGTTTTCAAATGTTGCAGCAAATGAGCCAGGACTTTTGGCGTCGCTGGTCGCTTGAATATTTGCATTTGCTGCAGCAAAGAGTGAAGTGGACAGACAGGACTGAGCCTCCCAGGGAGGGTGATTTAGTATTGTTAAAAGAGGCAAATTTGCCCTCATTGCTTTGGCGACGAGCTCGCATATTACGTTTGATTCTTGGCGGAGATGGCACTCCGCGTGTGGCTGAGGTGTTGGTCGACGGTTCGATTTTAAGGAGAGGTGTGACCTCTCTCGCCCGCCTTCCCGTAGAGTAAGCTAGCGGTCTGCTTCTCAGACCGGGACGGGGGGATGTTTGTAATATAATTGCTTGGAACGAAACGCGGCCGCGGGGTTCTCATGGCAAGGACCCGGCTTGCGGGGTTCTCACACGGCTCGTGTGAATGGGTCGCGGACGGCCGCCATTGTCCTGTGCTATATCGGTTTGATTTAATACGCGGAGAGGTCCCGCGTCTTTTGATTGTTAATTAGTTTGAGTTATATTTGTGAATTTCCTGTTTGTTAAATAACTATTAAGTTTGTGTTTGTGTAACCCGTTATTGTGACTTTTTCCTGTGAGATGTGACGCGTGGCTGGTCGCTCACATCTATCTGTTGCCGAGCCAACTTCGGGAAGAAATCTATTTATTTTTTCTGGGGAATTGAGATCTCATGGGTTAGGTAGGGTGATTAGGGATCCCCCCTTCCCGAAGACACTCAAGTTTGGATCCGAAGAGAAAGAAGATTTAGTTTGGTAAGTGGTTTGCAATTGTAGTTATTAAGTTAGGTTATTATATAGGGCCCTATAGCTCCCTTTATAAGCTATAGTGGTAGCAGGCTGCGTATAGGTTAGGTTTTAGGCTCTAGTCGGACAGACGTAGTGCCGTGTCAGGTTCTTACCGTTATTTCGATTTACCGCCATTTTAAGATCCGGTCTGTTTTTAAGACCCGGTCTTTTCCGGTACAGAATCTTCCCGCCACTTCGTTTGTCCCGGATTCTCTGCGCACAGCCATGGTTAAACTTTTCAAGACCTAATGATGATATTTTGAGTGAGGAAGAGTCTGATTAACTTCATGTTTAACCTAATATATAATAATACTAATTAACGCAGAACAATGAGGTCTGCAATCTTGTTACACAGGACAATGAGGTCTGTTGTAATTCTCTTAGTCAGGACAATGAGGCCTGCAATTTCGTTACTCAGGACAATGAGGCCTGTTGTAATTCTGTTAGTCAGGACAATGAGGCCTGCAATTTCGTTACTCAGGACAATGAGGCCTGTTGTAATTCTGTTAGTCAGGACAATGAGGCCTGTGGTTTTGTTAATCAGGACAATAAGGCCTGTAACAAGTGTATTACTGTAATATTATACTTTTATGTACTAATTAAGTCTCTAACTATCAAATTATAATTTTAGTTTTACAATATAATTTTATTTTCAAGTGTAAGGGCACACTTTATTTCGGATGGCCGAATCTGTTAGCTTCTTATGAATCTCATTAATATATTCCATATTAAATCCAATGTAATTAATAATAAAAACCTAAATGAAATATTATATTGAGTAATATTTTAAAAGATGACGTTTCGTAGGACGCCATCTTGTTTATTATGATTTGCGCAACACTATTTTGTTGAGCTCTTTATTTAATTAATTTATTATAACCTGATTATTATATTATTTACTAATTTAATTGTTTTAATTTAGTGTATTAGAATAACTTAATAACTGATTGATTTACAAATAATTATTAATTAAAGTTGTTAAACGATGACACTCGGACGGGCGCCATCTTGTTGTTTACACAATACTATTTAAAATCCAAGAGCGCATCGACCGAGTGTCATTCGTTCCTTGGCTATCGGTCTGTGCACATCTAAGCCAGAGTACTTACTTGGTGAGTCTTTTATTCTTTTATATTTTTATTTTTTTCTTGTTGCTATATTGTTATAAACGTAACGCTCGTTTATTATTATTTAATCTAAATTGCTATCAAATATACAAAATAATGAAGTATTACTGTTTTTTTTTAATGCCCATACTGTTATAATTAGACCTCCTGACACGTATTTTCATCACTATTTTTTTCGTCCCCGTTACTGAATTGAATCTAATAGAATTTTGAATTTTGAAACGATATGTAAAATAATATACATTTCTAAATTTTATACGGCTATCGAGCTTCTTAAAAATTTTTTGGCATCTTGCAGTGCTGTTGGCAATATAAATCAAGTAAAATACATTTTTTTTACCAAAAGCGTGGAAATTTCTTTCTCGATAAAATACTCACGTCTTCAACTATACCTATAAACAATAAAATCAATATTTTTTCGTTTAGTTTAGAAAAGAAAAAAAAGGGGGATGCCTTTGTCCAGCAGTAAGACACAACACCTATATAGGCTATTTAAAAAAAAGTTTAGAAAAGAAGAAACAGCAAAATCTATTTGCAACTTATTAAAATAAACAAGTTATATATCGTTTGCCTAAACATTTCCAAGTTAAACCCGTCCACAGCTGGCAAAGCGTATTATAAGCAAAAACTTTTTAAAGTATTCGGGAAGACGCTGACAAATTACATGCTCCATATTTCACCGACATTGTGCAATATATTATCCCTTTAACCGACTACAAAGGAGGTTCTTTATTGTATAACACTAGTGTATTAGAACATTTTCCGCGACCTTCTTCGGGAAGTTGGTCTTTGTGTAAGTTTTGGTCACTATCAAAACCCTAACATAAAATCGAGAAAAAAACACGCAAGAGTAACTAAATTTATGTTACTAGCTGCGCCCTGAGGCTCTACTTACGTGGGAATTTTGAGATAAAAAGTACTTTTGCGCTCTGCCTGGTATACCAAAATTCATTGAAATCCGAAATTTTCCAATCCACACACCTCAAAAATACCGCAGTGTCTCAAGACTAAGGTCTTTGACCAGTGTGTGTTGCCAGTAATGACATACGGAACAGAGACGTGGTCGCTTACTATGGGCCTTATAAGAAGGCTCAAGGTCACCCAAAGGGCGATGGAGCGCGCTATGCTCGGAGTTTGACTAGATTTATAACTAGAAAGTCTACCTGTGCAATTGTTCTTTGAACAAATGTAAACCAGAATATATGACAAGACTCCTTTATTTGCTTTTAATAATATCACGACATAATATTATTCCGTCTTACTATAATAATTTACTGTAATATTAAAGTTCCCTTGACTTGAATATGAAATGAGCAAGCCTCACCACTCCGCACAAACAACTGCTGAATGAATGACTCAATCCTAATCATTCATCATGTGTAGGGTAACTACATTCACGGGTAGCCTTGAAATTTTTGGGAATGTATCCTACATTCAGTTTAAAAGACCGTCATCAATAATATTATAACAACTAGTAATAATATATAAAATAGTAATATTATAAATGCGAAAGTGAGTTTGTTTGTTAGTTTGTTTATTTGTTTGTCTGTTTGTTACCTCTTCACGCTTTATCTTCTGAACCAATCTTCCTGATATTTCGCATACACATAGTTAGAAGAACTAAGAAGGACATAAGGGTACTTTTCGTCCCGGGAAAAAGCACTGTTCCTATGGGAAATTTACGCGGGCGTAACCGCGGACAAAAGCAAGTAATATTATAACAACTGGTAATTTACCATATTAGCTAAATATTATGCTAAACAAGGAAGAATATAAATTTTGGATATCAGATAAGGCATTTAGGAAATATGGTGAAATAGTTCCACATTCATGAAATCTGAAAACATAACATATAATTTTTAGGCAGTCGTGTACCTAATTAAAGTATATCATGTGTAGGATGACCACATTCACGGGTAGCCTTGAAACTTTTGGAAATGCATCTGACCGTTAGTCTTGACATCAATTAGTAGTAAGTATTTAAAAAAGTATCACAATCTGTCTGTACTTCATGAATAAACCTCTGAACATTTTGATGAAATGATGTATGGAAATAATTTAACGCTCAGCGACGCCGACGACGGCAAAAGCTAAGATTACTAATAATTTTATTTGTTTTACCTTTCCTACAATCTGTGGGAGTAATTTCGTAAAAAGGAAAGAAAGTTTGTAACAGGATACCAGTGAGTTCACGAGGTGATAGAGTCAGTAAACTCCGTTTTTTTCTACTTGTCATATTATATAAACAATATTACCATGTCTTTTTATGATTTTACAACAATATAAATAAAAATATACTTTTTAGGAAATTATTTTCGTGGTTAATAAATCTTTTACTTTAGAATGTTTGTTTGTACTAATATTTGATTTATTTTCAACAAAATTTAATAAAAAGTAATGTGAAGATTGTTTACATAATATGACAAGTAAGAAAAACGGAGAATATGTTTTTTCACAGGTGTAATCAAACTTTTATGAAAGTATTAAAAATCCCCGATTCCTGGCTGCGTTGTGCTGATCCTACACTTAGTAGGGTAACCCATTCTCCTACGGGCTCGTCTAAATAGTTAACCACGCTTTATGCTCCAAGAAAAATAACGCCCCACAAAGCGGCCCTTTCGACACCCGGATACGCTTGAATAATTTATTAAAAACACTAAACAAAGAGCGGAGTGTTTTATAGGCCCGTGTTCTTAAAAAGTTACCAGTGTAAAATGATAAACGGTACTGTCACAATCACCAAAAAATTTTATTATCTCATAAATTAATATAATTCTTAATTAAATTGATAGAAAATATCTTTATTGCTTACGTACGAGTAGATACGAGTAGAACAAAAAATACTGAAGTATGTTTGTGATTTGAAAATTATTTTTTTATTTGTCAAATTTTCACAGAGCTGTGTAGAGGAAATTACCCCTAATTTTGCCCAGCCGTGTGACATACATTCGTAGCTAGATTAAAAAAAAACTGGCCAAGTGCGAGTCAAGCTCGCGCACCGAGGGTTCCGTACACGCAAGCATTTCCAAAAACAAACTTAACTTTGCAGTTCGATCTAGCAATTAGAAATAGAGCACATAAAATGAAGCACATAAAACACATACACACATTAAAGAGAGCACAGAAACAAGTTTATTTAGACTTCCAACAAAATATTTACAACTTTCAGATTTATTCCTGTACAAGTACTGCTGGACCTTGCCAAATTTCATAATTATAGGTCAACAGGAAGTACCCCATAGGTTTTGATTGCTGTCGAAAATCGCAATATAAATACGCAAAATATCGCAACATTTACGGTAATATCTCCTGATCGCGTTGACGTATAATTTTGATTATTTTTTGCTGAAAGAGACCATGGATCCGAGTTTTCGATATTAATTTCAACTTGATTCCTTTAAGAGTTCCTGAGAAAAAAAGTTTGACACAACGGACAACAAAGTTATCTTATAAGGGTTCCGTTTTTGCCTTTTGAGGTACGGAACCCTAAAAAAGTATTTATTCATTTATTTCTCTTACGCGTAAACAAAGAAGAAGCGGTGAGACAACAAATATTCAACACCTGACGTTTAAGTAATTAATGAGAATTTATGTTCGGTAATCAGATAAACAACATCACAGCACATAAGTAACGAGGCGTTGACCTCCTTCCCGGGGTGTAATGGATTGTTTGTTCCGTGTGATTAGCTGCCGATGGCTCAGTGCAAGCCAGAAGCCGTAACTATAATAATTACAGTGCTAACTGTAACTTTATACGTATGTTTGGCAAACAGACTCTAACAACGCTATACTAAGTTACAGAGACATGACTGTTAATATGCGTTTCGGGCATCGCGACAATATAAATAGAATGGACGCCCAAAACGCGACTGTGGTGAAGGCTTTTTTGCTTTTTTGGCATTGTCATAAAATCAAGCTCAATAAATTATATAGAGAAAATCATATCAAAATCATTTCGTTGTCAAAAAGATCTAATTTATAAGTGAAATATTCCTGCAATTTTGTTAAATCTTAGATATGAATGGTGGTGGTGGTGTGGTGTATCTACAGAGGTAGATGTTAAAGAAACAATGTTAATGTCTCTTTATGCTAATATATTCTGAGCTCTCTCTCTCTTAGCCGAAAGACGTCCACTGCTGGAAAAAGGCCTCCCCCAAGGATTTCCACAACGACTGGTCCTGTCCTGTATTCTGAGCTACTGTATTTTAATTCACAAAACTCTTACTAGTGTTTCTGGCGCTCAGATTTACCCCACTAGGGTAAAACGGTGCCTTCGCTATTTTCCAATGGTAGTAGAGGTCAGGAAGGAATGCTTCAAGTAAATGTGTTTAAATTAAAAAGATTAATAGTTTTTTTTCGGTATTTTCATATCTATTTTAAATTTGCTATTTATTTATAGAGTCAATGAGGTGTTAAGTGATATATCAATTAACACCTCGTTGATACCGAAAATAACCATTGTAAAGAGACTACATAATGAATTTAATTCAAAATCCAAATTACAATTTATTTGAGTACGTTGTTCAAAATGTTGCAAATATATCGTAAATTTGCTCATATTAAATTACAATAGCCACTTACAATTATAACAAAATTACAATTATATAAACCTTTGTAAATAAATCAAACAATTGTCATATTCCAAAATTAGTATCAAAATAATATAATTTCAATATCAGACGTTGACTGAAATGTTATTGTATTTGCAGACACAGCTCTCAAAGACAATTTATCAAACCTGTTGCCGAAGTGCCAATCACACTTATTTTAATACCCTCATCAGAACTGTCAGTGCCACACCTCGGCTTTTATCTGCAAATAAATTGACATCTAGACGATTTTATATCTTCAAAATAATCCTAATCTATATCTATATCTATCTATACATGTAATAAAACAGTAAAAATATTTTGTCTGTACATTTAGTATTTTTGACTAAAATGGATAGAGGGACACCTAAAAAGTATAATGGAAAGCAAAAATATTTTTTTTGGAATTTCTTGTCTGTCTGTCTGTCTGTATGTATGTACGCGTTTCACGCAAAAACTACTGGACGGATTTGAATGAAACTTTTTTTGTTGTATAGCTATTAAGCCTGGGCAACATATAGGCTATAATTGATCTTGAAAACTGGAACACCTGATGAAGAACCATAACAGAACAGCTAAACTATAAGAAATATGAAAATGGTACCTTTGCAAAAGTTTATCAATCTGACGAGCATTTTCTGTTGACGAATATAAAAATAGAAGATCAGGATCATCTGATAAAGAACTCCAAAAGACCAGCTACACTATTACATATATGGAAATGGCGCCTTAGCAAAAGTCGTTCAACCTGATGAGCATTTTCTACTGACGTATAAATATTGAAGATTTAGAACATTTGTTCTCATTTATCAACATATATTCCCGTGGGACACAGGATAACCAAATGGCTGCAATGTTGAGTACTGGAGTTTAGGTTACTACAGTTTGGAACACAAAAAGATTTTTCATCTAAGCGAAACTCACGCGGGCGAAGCCGCGGGCGACAGCTAGTCCTAACTAATATAATAAATGGAAAAGTGAGTTTGTTTATTTGTTTGTTAACGCTTTATCTACAAAACCAATTTTCCTGAAATTTCGCATACACATAGTTAGAAGTACTGAAAAGGACATATGCTTCTTTTCATCCCGGGAAAAAGCACTGTTCCCATGGAAAATTCAAGCGGGCGAGGCCGCGGGCAAAAACAAATAAATAATAAAATTGATCTATTACCCATGATCATGTAATCACAAGTAAGTATTAGATTAGGTATAATTAGAATTTCATCTTTAATTGTATTAGGTAGGAAAGAGAGAAATAGGTCCTTAGAATAAAATTTTCAAGTAATGGTATGCCATCGCTCCTGTATTATCACAGTTCTTCGAGAACTATTCAGAGGTCGTCATAGATGAAGTGTCTATGAATTCTCACCAAACCTTTTGACTTGGCGTGGGAAGTCCCCGCAATGCCTATATCGTATGAAAAATGATCACAAACGAGCGCTTATAGACTATCTATCACCTAACTTAGTCGACCCTAGTTTCTAGAAATCTTATTTTTAGAGTAGGACGACTACATTTAGGAGGTCTCTACTGAGACCTATAAATTGACGATTATTATCAATATCATAATCATTTTATGTGTTATTTTAGATAACTTAATGTAATTAATTGAAATAAGCCTAAATAAGGAGAAAGTATCTACTCGCTAATTAGAAAGTATAATAACTCAAAGTTTCAAAAGGAATAGATACTTATAATGATCAGAGTACTTTAGCAAATATTTCGATACATCGTTAAATGTGAAAGTCGGAGAATGTTATTACAATTTTTCTTTACGTAACAACTTTGCTAAAATGCTACATACATATAAATCGTAGGTTTGTAAGGATGGAAGATAGAATGACACATTATAGTACATTGTGATATAAGTGCGGTAAGTTACAGCCGAGGCGATATTGCTAGCCCGAGCCGTAGGCGAGGGCTACAAGAAAGGCAGAGGCTGTAATTTTCAAAGCGCACGTATGTCATACGACGTTTTATAACATATTTGCGAGGAAATATTTAAATAAAACTCGGAAAACGACAATACCAAAGAAAAAGCGCACGGTATAATTTTACTTGTTCACAAATTCAGCACTTTTTTTTAAGGCAAATGCACAAAAAACAGCCAGTATTACTAATAAAGTAAATTAATATGTTTGTGTTTTGTAACAGATAAATGGTTGTAATTTATTGTCAAAATTAATTTAAAGAATTAAATTTTTATTTATGTTATCTCCTAAAGTTAATTTTATTCATAAAATGTTGAACACTTTTCTGACTTAAAAACTCTTTGATAAGATTTAACAAAAGTATCGTTCGTTTTTAGACGGAGCGTGCGTTTTACTTTACAATAACGCACAAGTGCGTAATGAGATACAATACAATATTGAAATTGGTGTAATAAGTGACACTTTACGAGCAAATATGTTATAAAATTTATTTGCATATTACTTGTGCTTGTGAAAATAAACAATAGTACATTGTGATATAAGTGCGGTAAGTTGAAAACTACAGCCGAGGCGATATTGCTAGCCCGAGCCGTAGGCGAGGGCTACAAGAAAGGCAGAGGCTGTAATTTTCAAAGCGCACGTATGTCATACGACGTTTTATAACATATTTGCGAGGAAATATTTAAACAAAACTCAGAAAACGACAATACCAAAGAAAAAGTGCGCGGTATAATTTTACTTGTTCACAAATTACCGATGCGCGCGCATCAGCGCTTTTTTTTAAGGCAAATTCACAAAAAACAGCCAGTATTACCTTAGTATTACTAATATAGAAAATTAATATTTTTGTGTTTTGTTGCAGATTAATGGTTGTAATTTATTGTCAAAATTAATTTAAACAATTAATTTTTTATTTATTTTATCTCCTAAAGTTAATTTTATTCATAAAATGTTGACCACTTTTCTGACATAAAAACTCTTTGCTAAGATTTTAAAAAGTATCGTTCGTTTTTAAACGGAGCGTGCGTTTTACTTTACAATAACGCACAAGTGCGTAATGAGATACAATACAATATTGAAATTGGTGAAATAAGTGACACTTTACGAGCAAATATGTTATAAACTACATTATAGCAACAAACCCATACCTATTAACTCTCCCTCTCATTTGAGCGCTTTCCCGGCTGCATCCTCAAAAACGCATCGGAGCCCAGAGTCCGCTTAATCCTAATCCTAACTAATATTATAAATGCGAAAGTGAGTTGGTTTGTTTGTTTGTTTGTTACCTCTTCACGCTTTATCTACTGAACTTATCTTCCTAAAATTTCGCATACACATAGCTGGAAGTACGGAGAAGGACATAGGGTACCTTACATCCTGGGAAAAGGCACGGTTAAATATATATCTATTAATTGATTATACTTCAATTCATTTACATATTTTTATTAATTTTTACATTGTTACTACGAGTGTTACATTCTATTTTAAAGTGTAAATGGTTGGGAATAAATCATTTATCTATCTATACTAATTATTACACAAATTCCTATCAAAGCCGAGCATGAGGCAAAACCAGAAATCCAACAGAATAACGCTCGAATTGCCTTCGTTTCGTTCGCGTTATTATAATTTAATCACTGTTCTATATTAGCATATAAATTTACAAACCCTACATAATAACAAGCTCTTGGGGAGGGTAACATTAGACTACATGTAGGCTCAAATAAAATAAGAATAAGGAAAGGATACGCGAATATATTTTTAATTGTACCTATTTTTTAATTGTATTAATTTATTAAATTGTCTTTTCCATTCTAATGGGTTATGGATCGTTCAGTTTTCTTTATTACCTATTAACTTGCCTTGCTTAGCTCAGGGTATTTGGAACTTTAACAACTAGTATTTCACCAAATAAGCAAAAATATCAAGCTAAACCAGGAAAATATCTGGCACGACATTTAGAAATTATGGTGAAATATATTCACAAAAACACCTTCTACATGCTTACATAAATACATGAACCCTAAAAACATAACACGTCTTCTTTGCGCAGTCGTGTAGTAAAAATACTTCCACGTTCTCCACAATTTGTGATGGAAACAAGCCCGTATTAATATGGATGTAGAAGCGTGCTTGCACATCCAAAATAGCCGAACAAACATATAAGGACGTAGGCTGTTATGTACTGAACCCAAATCACGGACGGACTTGACGGACCTGCCTTAGTATTCTAACGAGCCTAGGATCAGGCAATTAAAATTTTTAGGGTTCCTACACGTCGGTCGTCGTGGAAAACTTAAGTTGACTCTACATCACATTCCTTTAACCTTTATAAATTGCATGCATATTGCCACACCGTAGGTCCCGGGTTCGATCCCCGGTCAGGTCAAGATGGAAAATGATCTTTTTCAGATTGGCCTGGGTCTTGGATGTTTATCTATATATGTATTTGTCATAAAATATAGTATCGTTGAGTTAGTATCCCATAACACAAGTCCCGAACTTACTTTTGGGCTAACTCAATCTGTGTGATTTGTCCGTATATTTTTTTTTTATTTATATTTTAAACAACATTAATGACAATTGGTTTGAGTAACTCACTTTTACATTTATAATAAACTTGCTGTACCTTGCTTGGGAATTCAAAAATCAGGATGCTGGCTGGATAGCCTATGCCATTAATGTGGCTATCATACACTAAAATAGTTTTTTTAAATTAAACCGGTAGTGAGCCACAGAGATTTAAAAACATCTAGGTAGTAGATTTAAGAACGAAAGTAACCGACATAGCCCGCAGAATCGCGAAACTTAAGTGGCAGTGGGCGGGGCACATAGCTCGTAGAACAGATAGCCGTTGGGGCAGAAAAGTTCTCGAGTGGCGACCACGAACCGGAAAACGTAGTGTTGGCAGGCCTCTCTCTCGGTGGACCGACTCGATACGGACCGGTCGTTATGGAAATCCTTGGGGGAGGCCTTTGTCCAGCAGTGGACGTCTGTCGGCTGAGAGAGAGAGTAGATTTAAATACCAGAGAACAAATAGATTTCGAACCAGAGATTTAAAAAAAATTGTAGATTTAAGACGAGATTAAATGCGGCTCTCGCTTAATCGTATTTTAGTCGCAAGAACAAATATCAATTTTACAGGTCCGGAATATTTTCCACATCGTGAAGCTCCAATAAGCGTTCCGAATCTTCTTGCTGGTTGCTTACACAAGTTTCTGTGCCGAGATACCGGGATTTTATCCTTCTCTAGGGATAAAATACTCAGCGCTGAGGACAGGCGCTCAGGCAATTTTAAAAGGTTTTATGGTAATATCAGTTCTCGTCTCGTAGTGTTTTTGAACTATTTGTATGAATGAGTGTTATTATTTTATCCATTGGTTTCCGTTAAACTTTGATTCAGTTTATTCGTGACCTAAGTATTCTCAAATATTTTAGTTATACAACTGTTTCTCATCTGTGTAGCCTAACTAATAATTATAAATGCGGTAGTGTAGTATGAGGTAGCGACGAGAGTAGACGTATTTTGTTGTCCTTTGACGGAATTCGTAAGAGTTACATTGTATGTACTGTGTTATGGTTGAAATAACTTGTAAATTAAGACCTATACTATTGCATTGGGTGTACCTGTAATAATAGTTAAAGAATGTATGAATAAATAAATAAATAAAAAAAAAACGCGAAAGTGAGTTTGTTTGTTTGTTATCTCTTCACGCTTCATCTACTGAACCAATCTTCTTTTCCTGAAATTTCGCATACACATAGTTAGAAGTACCGAAAAGGACATAGGGTACCTTTCATCCCGGGAAAAAGCACTGTTCCCGTGGGAAATTCACGCGGGCGAAGCCGCGGACAAAAGCTAGTGTTATATAAAATTGCTTGCTGATTGATTGGTATAACAACGCAGAGACAAAACCGCTGAACGTAAAAACTTGAAATTTTACATATAGGTTTGTCATATAGCGTATTTGAGCACTGATAAGAAATTTCGAAAATAGGGGTGGTATTTTCAAAATTTCTTAAGGGTCAATTGGGTGAAAAACAAAATTGCCAGGCGAAGCTGAAAGAAAGGGCTAGTTTTTAACATAAATGGGTTAGTAGGACTAGAAACTTGATCATTCCCGAGACTTGAACATCGATTATAATTTGGAAAACTCGCACCAAATCATAATTTCGTTCGCTCCACGAGCAAGTTGTTTAGATTTAAACATCACAGAGCGGGAGAGAACAAATGACAGACGAAAATTAATAAATGGCATTACTAAAGATCTTATTACGGTCATTTCCCACCAACGCGCCGCAATAATTACCAAAAGAAATGGCGGGGAAGATCGGCGGGAATTTGTGTTACATTCAAAATGGCCGGCCCTCAAATTAGGGAGTCTAATAAAGAGTTACCGCAGCTCGATCTAGAAATTAAATAAAAATAAACTATTCGCATGTGATATTGTTTCCAAAAGAGATATTCTAACGAAAGAAACGATTGTCGGATACGTCGACGAAGCGCGTAAAATGAAACTCAAAAATCAAATACGTCAAATAATTCTTTTTGTCATTTACTTTTGTTTAATCGATACGGCTTCTTCATTGGCATCTACATCTACTGGGAATGTATTTTTGTTAAGGAGATCAATCTTCAAAAACCAGTAATATCATTATAATTACTTCTTATTGATCATATTGTAAATAACTATTATGTATATAATTTTTAATTTTATCAAGAAGCCGATTATCAAGAAGCCTTAACAAGAATTTAACATCCACATTACTTAAAAATTATTCGCGTTGTTCGTCATAGAGAAAGTACTTACAGAAGAATAACTCAATGTTAGGTATACCTACTTATATCGATACCTACTAAAATTATTAAATTTCAAACACTCATACAGCACTTCACAAAATAAAAATGTATGAATGGTCTCTACAAGTCCAATGGAAGCCAAAATGATTATTTATAATTATTGTCTGACTATATAGATAACAAACGAGGAGGTACTGGATATGATATGATCAATGAGAAAAGAACATTAATCAGAGCAATAGAGACAAGAAGAGGAAAGATGTTTGGCCACCTTATACGACACGACAACTTTATGAAATACCTGATTGGAGGAAAAGTTGAAGCGAGGAGAAGGAAATGAAAGCCAAGAAGGGCATTTATAGACGAAATTAAAGAGAAGGTAGAGGTCATGTCGTATAGAGAGGTCAAATCAATGGCAGAAGACAGGCATACATGGAAATTAGTCCATCGACAAGAACGAAGTTCTTAAATTTATTGATTGATTGATATATTTGCACGGGCATCAGGCAAAAAAGTTGAAATACAGGCGTGTGTTACTTACTTCATAATAAAGAGCTTAAAACCTTAGATAGTAAATTGTATGAGGTGAAAGCCATACATTTTTACAAATTCAAGGATGTAATAACATATATAGATAATATTATTTAAAAAAAAGATTATGGTTTTATGGGTAGATTTTTTTAAAACTACTTAACAGATATAATCCTTTATGAAAGTCATAAGAAGCATAATAACAGACCCTGATAATAATATTAAAATACAAATCGGTTCCATAATTACAAAGCTCAAGGCGGTGGGGCCATAGGTATTTTGTGGACTGCGCAATGTGAAGTTATTTTATCTGCACTGTCGTTATTTTGTGTCCCCGAGCGAAATGGAAAGAAGCGTCATCCATCGTGGAAAGTGGTAATTTATTCACCACACACGGCCTAATTGCATCAGGTTTTGATATTCCGAGGAGGTTTTGCGGATCGATAACTCATTAAGTAATGAGCATTGAATTTAGGTCGCCGGTTGCGGTGTATAGCAATGTGCGCAATGGTTAAATTATTCTCTCTACTGATTGGAAAATGGTACAACCATTTAATTATTTCGAGCTTTTAAGAACATGTAAGATTAGCCTGTGCCCGCGACTTCGTCCGCGCGTAATTTACTATTGTTTATATCTCAGGTTCTAAGCGGCGGCGGGCGTATCGAGATAAAAGCTACGCCAGATTTTAAGTTCGACTTTTAACAATATAACAGACAGACAAAAATTGTAAAAACAATCGTTTTGGCTTCTATTGGCCTTAGAAAATCCCTATATTTTTTTCTAAATATCTTCTATGTATAGACACAGACCAGTAAAAGTTTTATTATTGATCATGCATTGATATTGTGGTTGAAAACCTATATAATCCATCGAAATATATAACTACTACGTAGAAGATAAAATCTCTATGATATAATCCCTTTTTACATGTCAAAAGCATCTTTTAAAATTCCATATTTCTAAATAGAAGAAGATATAAGTAGATCATCAATATCTTCAAAAACTAGCTTTTGCCTTCAGCTTCGTCCGCGTGAATTTTGTTTTTCACCCCTCACTAAGGAGTGGAATTTCCAAAATTCCTTCCTCAGAGCTCACACTATACTAACGAACCTCTTTGTAAAATTTCAAGCTTTTATTTTTTAAAGAATAACAAACAGTTACAAAATACGTAAAATACAAAATAGGTAGGTAGGTTAATACGTTCAGAAAACTTATGAAAAAAAGAAAAACTAAAATGTTAAATGCAAAATTGGTTATATCAGCAGCCATATTCGGAATCGCACTTTATGGAATTACGTTTCCCACTACGGTTATCTTGCAGTAAACATAATATCTCTGAATAAACATAACGCTTATACATGATTCGGTTACTGTGTGCCAAATCGAATCAGCGTTTCTGTATATTCTCCAATTCTCGAAAGCTTTTCCACGATGTGTTTATATGAACGAACCGTCATGCCACTTTAAAAATTATAGCTTACAATCTCTTTTTCGATTCAGAATTCAGATTATTATCGTATCAGTGTTCTCAGAAATTTTCTTCCTAACTATAATATTATAAATGTGAAAGTAAGTTTGTTTATTTGTTGTTACCTCTTCACGCTTAATCAACTGAACCAATCTTCCTGAAACTTTGCATACACATTGTTAAAAGTACTAAGGAGAACATAGGGTACCTTTAATCCCGAGAAAAAGCGCTGTTCCCGTGGGAAATTCACGCGGGCGAAGCTGCGGGCAAAAGTTAGTTTGATATCATAAATGTCTCATTATTTGATATAAGCCAAGCAAACATTGGAATTCAATTAAACATGCGGGAAATTGATTTGGAAATCGTCACAGTTTTCCCTGAGCCACAGAAGTACAGTTTCTGACGATCCATGCCAATTGAGTTCCGCTCTACCGTGCTCTACGGACTCTACGCTGCAAATGCAGATCGCCGCTCGTTAGATGTTATTATAGCTCTACATAGCAATGTAGAGCTATAATAACATGCAACAATCATAAAGCTTGTTTATAAAACCGCAATTCGTTTCTTTCGTTTCTTTCTTAAAGGTGGTCATTTCGAAATGTTATGTAGTGTAAAAAATATTAATTTTTCAAATTAAAAAAAATTACTTGAAATTATGCTATTCTATTTTTTTAATACATTTTATTTTATTTTATGCAAACGCTTAGAAATCAATTCTGTTGACTAACCTGTAAAATAAACAGAAATTCACTCGGAAATACAGGTAAAGCCAGCACCTGTCGATCTCGTTGCACGCCAATTGAGTTCCGCTCTACCGTGCTCTACGGACTCTACGCTCCGAATGTACATTCGTTACCCACGGCTATGTAGAGTTGTGAGATCTTGCAACAGTAGGGTTGTTTAGGCTGAATATTTCATTCAAAAAATGAATGAAATAACACCTTGTATGAAAATAAGTTTCATTAAAAAGTTTTAAAATCTTTTTTGTATTTTTTTTGCTGTTCGTATAATTTTTAATTCTGGTGAAATAAAGAGTATATCAATTAAGTTGCGCCCCAGGGCTTCGCTCCCTTGGAAATTTCGGGATAATAATTTGATATTTTTCTACCCGTGTACCAAGTTTAATCGAAATCCGCCCAGTAGATTTTGCACGAAGTTTGTGAGTTTGTTTATAGAGGGTAATCATTGGAACTACTAAATAAATTTCAAAAATTCTTTCGCCAA
Organism: Ephestia elutella; assembly: GCA_018467065.1. Taxonomy (NCBI): domain Eukaryota; kingdom Metazoa; phylum Arthropoda; class Insecta; order Lepidoptera; family Pyralidae; genus Ephestia; species Ephestia elutella. Next base: position 14,177,919 of record CM031580.1, on the reverse strand, counting down.
TAGAAAGCTACATTATGTCTGAGTGACATAGGCTACAATTTATGTATGTACCTTCCGTAGGATGCCGAGGCGGGGCGCTAGTATAATATATTCTGCAAAAAGTTTCTGGATAAACGATTGATTGAGGTTGACTTTAAAGTTTTTTTATTGTACTGCCTTCAGCCGTATTCGCTCGCCACTGACCAGTGAGCTGACCTGTCGTGCCAGTTACGTACAATTGAGTTCCGCACCCGATATGCAGATGGTCTCGTTATGCCCTGTTCAAACGGCTGCTGTTGCATTTTTGAGATAACTGCATTGTTTTCCGAACACTTCGTCTGGCATTTTTCTTTTTGCCAAAAATAATTTTGCAAATGCTTGGATATCCAGATAACTTCATTTTGCGTACAATTCATTACTCGTTTCTAACTTTCATGCTATACCTGATTTTTTGTATATATGTACAGAACTGTATACATATACAGTTATACAGGGTACTTACCTATTTATCTTCGATTCTAAGAATACATTAAATAACATACATTATACGCCACAGGCAAAAGCAAGAAAAAACATGACATTTGTCCAAAAAAGTAAAGATACGAACGAAATAAATACAGCTGAATTTATTTATAGAGTACTAGCTTTCGCCCGCGGCTTCGCCCGCGTGAATTTCCTTCCCACGGGAACAGTGCTTTTTCCCGGTATGAATGGTACCCTATGTCCTTCTCCGTACTTCCAGCTATGTGTATGCGAAATTTCAGGAAGATTGGTTCAGTACATGAAGCGTGAAGAGGTAACAAACAAACAAACAAACAAACAAACCAACAAACAAACAAACAAACAAACTCACTTTCGCTTTTATAATATTAGTTAGGATAAAAGGTTACCGACGCGTCTTATCGGCCATATTGTATTTTGACGAACTGAATACTCCCTGAGGGCACAGTAGCCCCTAAATGGAGGGCTGCAGACTCCGTGGTCCATATCTTTTAGATATGGGAGGAACGTGACGAACCATGATATACAGCTTTTGGAAGGATCCCAAATAAAAGACCTTTTTACATTGGAGTTGAAACAAATATTGGAACTAGAACGCTTCGATTGAATGGATACGATATGCGTCAATCCAATTTTTGCCTGCGACTTTTTTCGCGGTGGTGTTCTATAAATAATTGTGATAAAATGTAATTTTGTTATAGAATTATTCGTGGGGAATAAATGCATGTCATGTCAAGGTGTACCAATCAGAATTTCTGTTTGCTTATTGCACCTCATGGCTTAATTTATTCAACCCTTTGTATACACGTTGGTTAGGACAAATGATATAAGACCACAGATACTCTAGATGCCGCAAGCATTATGTCTAAGCGTGCCCGGCGTATGTCCAATAGACAAACAATCACGCGTTTGCTACTCAGTTAGCCTTCATTCGCGTTTATGTTGTCCCCATCACTAAAATGACTAGCGTGACGTCATCGTAGATAGAAAATAATGGCACGCTCGGTTTTCATACTATCGAACAAACATGCGGTATCTAGCCTAATCTAATCTGTGTATAAGACAACGAGCTGCGCCCCAGGGCTTCGCTCCCGTGAGAGTTTTGGGTTAAAAAGTATCATATATGCTATTCCCGGTATTTTTCTACCAGCGTACCAAATTTTATCAAAATCCTATCACTACGAGTATATTTTGCATGATTCAGTAACAAAGATCCTAACTCGCAAATATCCAAACTATCGCATTTAGTTAGATTTGGTTTGGAATAACTTTATTGCACAAATTACATAATACAACACATACAATTACAATAGTAGTAAGTTAGATTACTTTTCATCCAGAAGTACTGTTGTCGAGGGAATATTAACGCGAATGAAAGCTCCCAGGTGTACTTGCGTAACAGCTGATTAGTAGTTATTGATAACGACATGAAATGAATAACTGTACAAATAACGTATTATCTGTAATTTTTATAAGCACTTTATTATGTTGAATACCTGATATAGAAATAATAAAGTAGATGTTTTTATTAAACAGAGGTTAAACGTCCAAGACAAAGGCTGTAACTTATAATAAGCTTTTATTGAGCCCGTTCCGCCCCGACCGTTTGTTTCAAGCAATTAAAATATATTTCGCGGGAAAAGGCAAAACTTGCCTGTGGTGCAATTGTTAACATTATAGCTGAATTATTTTTTTTATTGTCTAGTAAAGATTATAACGAATAATTAAGAATGTTCTTTTTCTTTTTTTATAAAAACTTCCATGAATTTACTATATCACAAATCTCTAGGAAACTGTACGTTCGGGCGCCAATAGTTCGAGGGACTTAAAAAAGTCTTTAAGTAAAAATAAAAACATGAATTAGCTAAAGAAATGTTGAGTGAATTATACGGACGCATAAACAAAACTCTAAACTTGAAAAAAAGAAATGATCGGATTACGGCTTTAGATTCCAGCATATTTTTTTTTCTGTGGCCGACCAACTATTTAGCTATTAGATTCTTTTCATTTGGTTCCATCATTAAAAAAATTATAAAAAAATCTATATTATAAAAAAATATATTCTTTAACTTCATGTTATTTCAATTTTACATAATATATTGAATGGCTGTATAGGAAGTTGGAATATGGTTCAATAGAATAACGTGAAAATAGAACTAGTTTTTTTTAAATAATTTGACAGCTGTCAGTTGAAAACGATTCTCCTTAGGGCTGAAAAGTATTACATTCTCCACGCTCCTCAGGCAACTTCAGACTTACTTTCAGAGTATGAGTAACGAAAAATAAGCATTGCCATCCAACGTGGCAATGCTGCCAGCCTCCTGGGCACACTTCCGCGGGGCAATGATATTTTCTACTTATAGTTTTTTGAATTGTTTTATTATAAAATCGACAGGAGTGATGCAAACCATATTTTTACAAAATACAAATTAATTCAGTTACGTAATAACAATAAGGTATCGAATCCCATTCCCATATCAGTTATACGAGTATTATAATCGTGCCAAACACTCGAGCCAAATCGCTGTACTAAACATAATTAGTTTGCATACCACTTGACACATGGTCAAAGCAGCTCTTCATGTAACTGTACCAAATAGCTAAACTATTTTTTATTGAGACATCAAAAAGCCACCCAAGACCCAAGTCTATTGAAATATTATATATGCAAAAGTTTATCTGTCTGTTAACGTACTATTTTAGTACTTTTTTAATTTTCACAAAAAACCCATTATGACGGATGAAAGCATTGTAATCGAAAAAGTATTAAATAAAATAAAATGGATACAAGTTCCACGACAATCCAACAATATCCAACGGGACTGCTTTTATATACCATATTCACATTTTTTTAAAACTTTTCTGGTTTTTGTATAATTAACAAGTTTTGAAATTTTATCGCTTTTGCTTATAACTTGTACCGTTGTAAAAGGCTTTGTCTGATGTCTGACGGTGGTGGTCGGTAGGTAATTATATTCCATTATTGGACACAGTATTTCGCATTAATAAAATGATAATACCCCTCTCATTCTTCGTTAGAATCGGAAGGAATTTTAAATTAAATATTATAAATTTTCCTATAAGTACTTTATAAACTGAATTATTTTTTTCACCTCGCTACCTAAGTTTTTGTCATTACAAAAATGAAAAATATATTTTTAGCAAAATATCTTATAGACGTTCAATAAAGCTCAGTGAAAGGACAGTCGGAGCCCCTTGTCATTGCCTAGGACTAATAAATATTCTACGATGCACTAAAAACACCTTTTCAAGCCTCTTTGACGAGCAAGTTGAAGAGTGCCAACTGTTGATCAAATAGGTTAAATATAAATATGTACTTACATGTATATTGCGACAGATTGGCACTGGTGTGTTTGTAGCGGCTGCTCTTTTCAAACAATACCATATTTTATGTCGAAAAGACCTGAATTTGACCTAATCAACTTCCAAACATTTAATATTAAGTATTATTGTATAAAAGTGGGAAAGCTTTTCCTTATAAAAACGATAAATAATGTGAATTTTTCAATCACAATTTTAATAAACAACTCGAGTGCATGTGCAAACTACGAAACAAAAATACTTTTGTTTCCTTGCAGTTGCCTAAAACGCGCTTTCCTCAGCTGATGTGGACCAATTCAATTACTCCTTATTGGATTTCTTCCGTGAGCTGCGAACATGACCTGGATAGGAAGTTGGCTGGTGCTAAATGCTTCCAATAATGCCAAAAAATCTAATTTAAGGTACGTGACGTCTGTTTGTATGTTATGTATAGTTAAATTGGCAAAGATTGAAGTGTTTTATTTTATAACAATTGATATTCACATTGAGCATAGCTCTGGTCAAACCATACATATTGATAAATTAGGTATATTTTTGTACAAGTGACAATTTTTATGCAATAAAAATATTTTGTAATGTAAAAACTACGACACAATAAGTAAACCGTAATGATTTTCTAAGTAATAAACCATAATCATGGCGCATGGATGCGGGCAGCGCAGGACCGGTCGTTGTGGAAATCCTTGGGGGAGGCCTTTGTCCAGCAGTGGACGTCTTTCGGCTGAGATAGATAGATAGATAGAAACCATAAAGAATTTATTAGGAATTTCAATTTCGTTAATATGTCTGAGTTTCTCAATAATCGCAATATAGAACTAAAAGTAAGACCTTAAAGGAATTTTAATTTGTTCGCAGTGTGAGCAGAAATTGCTTTTGCAGCTCCGCTTCTTCGGAACTAGAGAGTGGTGCAAATGCGAGGTAATGAAATGTCCTCATTAAAATCCTGTCTCGTGAAGATAGATTACAGTAAGCTCCTGCAGTTTCGGAATCTCGTATTAGTAAATATCTTATATGTGATTCTACGGAACCGGAAAACGTAGTGTTGGCAGGCCTCCCACTCGGTGGACCGACAACCTGGTGAAGGTCGCGGGTGGCGCATGGATGCGGGCAGCGCAGGACCGGTCGTTGTGGAAATCCTTGGGGGAGGCCTTTGTCCAGCAGTGGACGTCTTTCGGCTGAGAGAAGAAGAAGATTCTAATCTAGGTATGTCACTGTACTGTACATACCTAATCTATGAGACCAGCTGATCCAAAAGATTTACCCTGTAAAAAATGATGGTAGATGATCTTTCTTGGAGGGAAGATACTTTTAATACTTGAAATAACAAATTGTACTCAAAATAAACATTCGTTTATTTTTTAAAGAAATAAAACTGCATTCAACGGTTTTTGAAAACTCATTTGCCATATCCTGGAATTTAATTGGTTAAAACCACTTTTATCATAAAAGTATAAGCCAATTAGCAGGGTCAATATTATATAGATAAAATCTCTTTTTAAACATGGTTAAACTAAATGAAAGCTAACTACTTGTTTTTACCATTTTGGGTGCCCAAAATACCTTGCTACATTTTGTGAGTGGTCTTGCATGCTTATTTGGAATGCTATATTTAATTTAATTATAAAGAGATTCTCTTTAACATGATGAAAGCAAGCGAGACGGAGAAAATTCTTTCACAGAAATGTAATAATCCTACAGAGGGGAATAAGCTGGTTGTCATTCAACATTTATGAAAATTATCCACATCAGTGCTAAAGCTTATTATTTATAAGCTGCGCCCGGGGCTAACCTCCCGTGGGAAGTTTGAGAAAAAGTACCTTATGTGCCAGCCATCCCAGATTTAGTTTACCTGTAAACCAAATTTCGTCGAAATTCGTCAAACAAAAATCAAATAACTCCTGGTTCCTTTTGCGTGAAAAGATAACAAACATCCATCTTTCCATTCTCACAAATCAAAATCATCAAAAGTTGAACATTAATGAAATATACATAATTTTTTTTTTTTTCTCTAGCCTATTGAAGTGTCCCACTGCTGGGCAAAGGCCTCCCCTTTCTCCTTCCACAATTCCCTGTCCAGAGATACCCGCTTCCACTCCCACAGATAACATTCAATGTCATCTCGCCATCTCGTTCGCGGTCTACCCCTAGGTCTACGTCCCCATAGTGTAGCTAGTCGGGCCCATCTTTTGGGCGGCATGCGGCAAACATGTCCAGCCCAGTTCCACTTTAGCTTAGCTGACTTGGCGCCTACGTCTTCAATTCGAGTTCTGGAGCGCAGAAAATATAAATAATAATCTATACATATAATAAAACAGTAAAAATAATTTGTCTGTACATTTAATATTTTTGACTAAAATGGATAGAGGGAGACCTAAAAAGAACAATAGAAAGCAAAAAAATGTTTTTGGAATTTCTTGTCTGTCTGTCTGTCTGTCTGTCTGTCTGTCGGTCTGTCTGTCTGTCTGTATGTATGTACGCGTTTCACGCAAAAACTACTGGACGGATTTGAATGAAACTTTTTTTGTTGTATAGCTTTTAAGCCTGGGCAACATATAGGCTATAATTCATTTTGAAAACTGGAACACCTGATGAAGAACCATAACGGAACAGCTAAACTATAAGTAATATGGAAATGGTGCCTTAACAAAAATCGTTCAACCTGATGAGCATTTACTGCCGACGTATAAAAATTGAAGATCTGGAACATCTGATGAAAAGCTCCAAGAGACCAGCTACACTATAACATATATGGAAATGGCGCCTTAGCAAAAATCGTTCAACCTGATGAGCATTTTCTGCTGACGTATAAAAATTAAAGATCTGGAACATCTGATAAAAAGCTCCAAGAGAGATTTTTCATCTAAGCGAAACTCACGCGGGCGAAGCCGCGGGCGACAGCTAGTATAATAATATATGTTAAATATATTATATTATATTATTATATTATATTTTTAACTTAAATAATTTATAGTAATTTGAATACAATGTTGTGCATGTCTGTTATTAATGTAAACACTAGATTAAGTTTTTAATATGATTAATGTGAATGTTTGTGTTTATATTGTTGATGTGCCTAAATAAATAAAATAAATATGAATTAACGTATTGTAAAATTTATGAGTGTTTTATGAATTAATTAAATTTATATGTATAAAAACCATAAAAAAGATCATCAGCATCAGTTAACAGCTATTTCCATCTCGATGATGAACATCTACGTGTTATGGCGTTGTCAGAGAGCCTTTTATTCCTAGTTTATTTGAGTACCTAATTTTTTTGTGACATGATTGAGAACGTAGTATGGAAGTAATAAGTACTTACGAAGTACCTACTTATTACTTCCATTCATAGCTCTTTGTAGCACAAACTTCAAAGGAAATAGAATGCCAATAGTTTGCGTCACTTTGCGTATACGAAATATTCTGATAAAGTTGAGTAATAAAATAGTTTCGATTCGATATGTCCGTTCTTTGCAACTCCGATATTAGATTCTGTTGTCAGTGCAACTAGTTCGAACATGATGGTGTATTGCGTAAGGCTGCGGCTTGAACTACATGAAAATACAAATTTTATATATCCTAACTAATATTTTAATGCGAAACTGAGTTTGTTTGTTTCTTTATTTGTATGTTACCTCTTGCACCCTTTTCTACTGAATCATTCTTTCTGAAATTTCGGATACACATAGATAGAAGTACTGAGAAGGACATAAGGTACCTTTCATTCCGGGAAAAAGCACTGTTCCCGTGGGAAGAGCATGCGGGCGAAGCCGCGGGGAAAGCAAGTATTTAATAATATTAAAATGCGAAAGAATGGATATGCGTTTGCGAGTTTGTTGATTGTTTGTTTGTTGCCTCTCCACGCTTTATCTAAGAATAACTTTATTTAAGAAAACCTGAAAATACGCGTACACATCGTTAGAAGTACTAAGAAGGGCATAGTAGGGTACCTTTTATCCAGGGAAAGGCACTGCTCGCGTGAGAGATTAACACGGGCGAACCGCACGGAAAAGCTTAATTCTAAAAAAAAAGTAAAAACAAATCCGCTACGGGAATGACTGCAGCCTTCGTCTGTTATTCGAAGTCATTGATATCGGAACTCGTATATTTTTAAAAGTCCAATAACATTTCATACGCTAGCTCTTTCGTGTCGCGACAACCTTTAATACATGCATCAATTATTAGTTTGTCAATTGTAAAATTAGAAGTAGATAACTTTAAAGGGCTTTATTTATTTCCACATTATTTCGACTGGACAGAATTTCCTGTTGCGTCCGGAAGTAAAGTCGACGCAACTCTACGTGTCCCGACTGCACTGGTCTACGAGAGTGGAGGATGTCGTCGACTACGTGCTGAAGAAGTCTAATTTCACTCTCCGGGTCGAACAGTTGGCATCTCGCCATAAGGTGAATTTCAATTCATTTGTGGTGAGAGTGCCGACCCATCACCTGGAGAAGTTCATGAAGGAGGACTTCTGGCCGCAGGGAGTCGTTTTCCGGAAATTCCGCGGACGGCTGCCTGCTGATACAGCGCGCCTCACGTCGCCGACTATACGTGTGACCTAGTTTTAAGATTTTATTTTATGTATTTTAGTTAAGTTTTATAAGTATGGAGTACCTGTAACACAAGTTTTTATTACTTAGCACAGGACTCCAGCACTTATACTATATATTATAATAAATGATTTGATTTGATTTCTTAACTTTTACACGCAAATCACCTTGTTTCTCGTTAATAATAATCATCCATATTGAAGCAATTAGATCGTATATGTAATTTATTGTTTTGGTAACCTGGCTTCCATCTTATTTCGATGAAAGAATATTTTCTGTTCAGAATAATTATTGTTGGTAATTGGTATGTATATTTACTTTACCCTTTGGCATGTCATTGATGTTTTGATGTTTGTGGTATTGGTAAGTCTGTACGCCTTACCATTGTTACCGTAGTGATGTAATGTTATGATGTTATTTATAGCTGTAAAGCTGTACCATGGATATCAGAGCAGACAATTGATATCCCTATATTAATGCAGACACCACCTGCCACTCAAGCGTCGTAATAGCCACGGCGAATGGTATGATGCTCAGTAAATCAGTTGAATTGTTGGCTGCTTGTCTTAATGATCATTTTGTTGAGTCGAACCTACGAGTCTAGTCTTCAAACTCTCGTTGAAGGCTCGAGTTAGATTTATGGCTCGAGTTCTTTTTATTTTTTAAGAGTCAAGTTACAGCTCGAGACTTACTCGACTCAACTCTGGACTCGCGACTTTTTAGCATACCGAACCCTGGTAAATAAAAATGGACTCCAGAATTCGAGTTTTCTCCAACACTACATAGATGTTGACCGCGTTATACCTACGTCTATACGTTCTCATCTACGAGTCACTTTAAAAAAAAATAGGCTGTATTTCTTTCTTCGGTTATTCCAGGCGTTCTGATTTTTATTTGATAAACGAAGGATCGTCATCAGCTCTCATCACATTGACGGCGAGTGGCACTGGGCCGTCCACATGTTGGCTCGACGCAAAGTATTCTGTAGTTGACGTGCGGAGTGCGCCCGAGTGCCTGATTGACGAGAGAGGTTTGTTTATCTCATAGACATAGAAAACATAAACATTTTATTTTTTCACTTCGTGGTTAATCTATTGGCTTAAGCCCCTCAGCTTTTAAAGGAAAAAAAATAAACGTATTTTTTTTTCACTTCATGGTTAATCTATCGGCTTAAGCCCTTCGGCCTTTAAAGGAATTTTAACAAAAAAAAACATGTACTTACTGTACAAAAACTCATGTCTCGCAAGGTAGTTTTACCTATTAATTATTCAGTATCTATGGGAGCAATTTATTCAACATCATTGGGAGCATTTATCCAATTTGTCATTTATAAAGTATCAATAAATGGCTACCTGATTTCCAAGGAAGGCGAAATATTGCGAAAATTTTGAAAACTTCACATATCTATTTCTATATAGTGATAGTGATGTGCCGTTTCCGAAATTTTCATACAAACAGCGGAAAGTTTCTTGGAAATTTCTTGAAAAAATTCTCAAGAACGGAAGATTTTCCTAAAAATAATAGACATTTCTGAGAGTTTTGGAAATTTTCAAGGTAATAATTTTCAGGAACAGGAAACACAACACAATGTGTGAAAAATAACTATAATTATTACTCATATCGTATTATAAGCACCAATATGTGCTCCATAACGGAAAATTTTAAGTTTTATTTACCTACAGTCTCTGTCAATTTACATTTCGTGGTTAAGTTTAGAATCTTCAAGGACATAACTCAATTAAACAAAGGCGAAAAGTTGCCAAGTCAACAAGACATAAATTGGTGACTACGAATACGTACACAAGGGCCTATTATAATTCCCTGAATTATATAGGGGCAATATATAATGTTTGCGCCTTTGTTGTGTAAATTGAAGTAATTTTAAATTCAAATGATGGATTAATACGCCGTCTTGAATATTGTGTGCTACAGAAGGCTTATTCTAATATTAAGACACCTTCGAAGGTCCTCTGAAGTATGTTACATGAATTTATACTTACTAGATGTTTGTAGAGGCTCTGCTGTAATGGAATTTTGATAATTAATTATTCTTACTAGATAAATGTTATTACTCAATAAATGATTTTTTAAATGACCACTTATAATATTTCTAATTTTGACTTTTAATCTAATTTGACATATTTATTACTAATTAAATTTTCATAATAATAGTCATTTGATGAATCATTTCATGCATTATTCTTGATGAAAATATTATTAATGTAATGAAATGTAATTATTGTACGTCCTTTTAAGGGCCAGGCATAGTGATACAGTACATAGATGTAAGACCACTTTACCTATGTTTGACAATAAAGATTTTGATTTTTTGATTTTGAAGACTTTGTGTATGCAGCAGTGGAATTTGTTGCGCCGCCTCTTCCCCACTTGCGCTTTGGAGGCTGTAGTAACAAGCTTTGAATATTTTTTGGACGTCAACTAACTAATCTAACTAATTAAGTGTAAGACGATTTAAAAGTGCTATTTAAATAAAAAAAAATGACTTTGACTGTCATTCTCCCAAAAACCTTTTCATGTAAAATACTGCCAAGAGGAGACCGACTGAGATCTCTTAGATTCAACTCAACTTTACTCTACACTTCTAACTCTACTTGCCCTAACTTCACAAATTCTACTCCTTACCTTAGTCAAAATATGTAGCTAAGTCTCCCACCACATTTTATGAATAGATAAAGAATACAAAAATAATAATGATACGTTTTAGTCAAGCGCGAATCTATATCGACGAGGGTAAGGCGCCAATAAGTCACCTGATTAAATTGGTCGGTTGTTCACTCTCGAAGTTTGTGATTATATCTGGGTTTTAATCCCCCTCACTCGAATCCAAGCTCATTGGATTAAGGGAAAATTCGCTAAGTCGTCCCTCCCTAATTACGACTCTTTCGGAAATATTAATTATGAAAATTCGTGACGACGAGTATTTTAAGGTAGATTTATTTCAAACATAGATCAACGGAGGGCGGAAAGGAAAGGAAAGTTTTGTTTTCCAAAGTCAAAGTCAGAATACTTTATTGAAACTTGTCTTCACTGTTACTTTTTCACGTCAAAAACAATATTAATAATATTGTATACAAACAAACTGTACCTGTAACTGTGTGTGTGTGTTTGTTGTGTGTTGTTGTTGTCTCAAAGCTACAAATTACTAGCATTTCGGAAAAGTAACTAAATTAAGTTTTCAATCTTCACTCTCAATTTATTCTGTATACTCGTGTTTGTTATAGATAAGTACTTGCTTGATAAATTAGTTCTGGAGACGGACGCAACAATTGCAACACAGTTTTAAACTTAGCAATTGTTTACGATCCTAAAATTGTAAAAAATTTGATTAATAAATCTTTGAAATCTTTATTAAAAATATAAAATTGATACTGACTAGGATATCAAAGCAGAGACGAATCTGTCATTTAACTATATTTCAAAATTTTCGTAAGAATATTTTAGGTAATAAATGAAAATAATTTGGTTTGCAATGTAAATATTCTTTATAAACTTCGTTGAATCAAACTCAAATTCAATTAGCTTGTGTGAATTCGAAACAAAGATTTGATTTCCAAAGACTAATCGTATAACTTTTTGAACTAATGAATATTCATAATTATGAATATCATTCTTACACCTTCTGTGGCTTTAGGCAGTTTTTTTTTAGTTAATTAGTACGTATACCGGTAAAATTTGAAAAATGTGGGCAATTCAATGTGTATTATTTAGTGTACCTTCATTACGTTTTCTTCACCATTTAATCGACAATATTATTGTAATAGCAAGAGAAACCTTTTATTGGCCTTATTATAGATTAAGAATTGAACTGTATTTATGTACTGTAAACGCTGTTGGTTTCTTTAATAAAATAAAATTCCATAAACAGGGAGGTAAATTTTGAGCAGAGAAATTTTTGGTCATATTATTCATGATTTCTCTGCTACTAAATACAATTTGAATGACAGTAGAATTACCCTACACATTACATTTTAAAGGAAAAGATAAGGTGGGTTCAACTGAAATGTGATATCTAAAGCATATCGAAATTCAGGTTCAAAAAAATTCCTTTGGAACACTGATGAAAAATACTTTGTGTTTAAGGCAAGGAATATTCATTAGGCCGGCTTCGTTGTTAAGCACTGTAAGCCAGTGTTAGCCGGGATTATCCTAACTCCAGATAAAACTGCCTAACTAGCTGTTCTTGGAGCAAAACGACGAAGGTCGAAATTTTTTTTAAAATAAATGAGTCGGCCCTAATTTTGAATTGCGATTTAACCTAGGCCCGTGGCCAGGTGGACATAAACCAGAATCATAAAATTTTTGATATCTATGGGCATCATCATTTCATATGTAAAAACTATTTATTTATTAAAAATCTTTATTATTAAAAATAGGTACAAAAGACGGACTTAATTCTAAAAGCGTTCTCTACTAGTCAACTATGCTCTTGTTGTAGTTACTATGGTAAGACGAAATACTTAACCCTAATCGTTACATACATATTATCACGCCTTTTTCCCGTGGGGGTAGGCAGAGACTAGCGATTTCCACCTGCTACGATCCTTACAGATCTCTCTTGCTTCCTCTACGCTCATCACTCTCTTCATACATGCTCTCCGGTTATGGGTGCTCCTAATATCTCCCTTTTTAAGGAGGTCCGCAATCTGTTTGGAGTGCGTTCTTCGAGGTCTAATCGTTACAGTCCACTACTTTACTAATTTGGTACTCTTATGTAAGGGAGACCCAGGGCCCGTTGGATAGATGACGTCGTGGCCCTGACGGGAATGGATTGGATGCAAGAGGCAATAAACAGAGAGGAGTGGAGGATACTGGAGGAAGCCTATACCCGAGAGGGATCCATTCGAACACTAACTCACTATCACCTATATACTTAAATAATCATTACTAAAAAAATTGACTAACACTATTATATAAGAAACCAACAACTGTGAATCGGATCAATAAAGGTTTTTTTACACGACTGACCAAAAAAGGAGTGTTATGTTTTCACGGTTCATGTATGTATGTATGTAAGTTTCTTTATTCCACCATAAGTCCTGAACGGCTTAACAGATTTTGATGTGAGATATATTTTTAGATTCCTTGCATTCCTCCGAGTGACATAGGCTATATGACGTCATCATAAAAACAAAATGGCGGATTATATATGCGATAAAGAGCAGACCAAAAAAATAAAATTTGATCAATCTTATCGAGTGGGGTATCAATTTGAAGGGCTTTAAAAGGCGATTTCAAAAATGTATATAACTTATATGTTTATATGTACTTTGTAAAAACTTGTCAATCGTGTTATTTTTAATAATTAGCTTGTTATTTTATTTATTTACTAGCTTTTGCCCGCGGCTTCGCCCGCGTGAATTTCCCACGGGAACAGTGCTTTTTCCCGGGATAAAAAGTAGCCTATGTGCTATTCCAGGTCATTATCTACCTCTGTACCAAATTTCATCGAAATCCGTCTAGTAGATTTTGCGTGATTGAGTAACAAACATCCTCACAAACTCACAAACTCACAAATTCACAAACTCACAAACTCACATCCAAACTTTCGCATTTATAATATTAGTATGGATTTATGTATCGGTGTGGTTTTGAAGATGTTTCACGACAAAATTCATATATAGACCCTGAAAAACACACTTTTGGGCAGACGAAGAAAATATATAGGAACAAATAAATAAATCAATTTGTTAATTTGACAAACATTTTTTATGAAGCCGAACTGCTGAACTCTATAGATTATCGTGTTTATTTTTACGAGAGTCGTAAACAGAACTACGAAAACATCCTCTCTAATAAAAATGATGTCCAATGAAGTTCGCTTGTTATTCAATCTACGTAAAAGTGAATGGATTAATGATTTCGTATAATAAGAGCCGGTGTCGACATTAGGACAACGTTGACACAACACAAAATAAGGCAATGTAAGTACATTGTTAACGTATGTAGAGGTACGTAGGTATATGCATGTTGCTTAAAATTTTATTTTCTTACTTATAGTACCTATACCTACCATCATGATTTTGATACGGATACTCACGCGTCTTGTTAGCCGGATTTGCCGACTAGTTTCGACTTCATTCTTCAAGTCATTTTCAAGGCGAGTAAGGTCTTTCCGACGTGACGTGAAACTAGTCGGCAAATCCGACTAACAAGACGCGTGAGTATCCGTATCAAAATCATTATGACTATTTCTCACGTTAGTTTTAATCAAATTAGTACCTACCATCGTTTCTAAATATCAATAAAAATTCAAGAATACCAATTTTTTCTCTACGCCTGATGTACAGTCGACCGCACCTCAAGTTACCCTGCATGATCTCTTATGCCGCGGCCGCAGAGTCTAATTTGCAATGAATTTGAGTAGGTTGATGTGCTGTTGACTGTACATTTACCATTACCATTACCTGTGTAGGTATACCTAGTTGGCTTTAGACATTTTTGTAGCAAAACTGAGTTGTTTAAATGCACAAAAATATCTTTAGGCTACCGTATTGTGACGTAAAAAATGAGCGATGAAATAAATGGTCACGTTACTCAACAACAATGAAAGCGGTATATTTCCAGGTAACAAAAGGATGCAATGAAACAATGTATATCGTATGTGCAGTATTTTTGGGTACAAAAGGCTGCCAATATCATATTGGACAATGTCGATAGGTATATAGGCTTAATCATGGGCTTAACTACGGCTTTATGAACACACAATTCCTTTTGAGTAAACGAGAAATGTGACCTTATTTTATGAAAGTAGCTTTTTCCCGCAGCGTCACTGCGTGAATTTCCCACTGGAACAGTGCTTTGTCCCGGGATGAAAGGTACCCTATGTCCTTCTCAGTACTTCTAACTATGTGTATGCGAAATTTCAGGAAGATTGGTTCAGTAGATAAAGTGTGAAGATGTAACAAACAAACAAAAAAACTCACTTTCGCATTTATAATATTAGTTAGGCTTAGTTTTATGATACAATTTGCATCAATAAAAGTCGCAAGTAAGCGTCGTCAACCAACTAATTGACTTACAGAACCATGGCTTAGTCACAGAATACATAAATAGGTAGCTTAGTTTTAATATAAGTAAGCAATGTACTATGATTAGTAGCAATCGGGCTAAAATACACATTTAGATGCGACTTTACGTTTCTGTGGTTCATTAATCGTTGATTTGCAAATCGTTCCGTTAAATTTTACTGATTTCACCACACCAAGCAATACATTTGATTAATATTCATAATATTAATAACCAGAATACCGCTATGAAAACCCGTATGCGGTTTTCATAGCGTACGGCTAAAGCCCGCAATATATGAATATGATTTTGTTTCGATACATCTGGTGTCTGTAGCCAATGGCATGGATTTAATTTAACTCCGCCGGGACGCGCGCAGCTGTGTCTTGAAAATTGACGTCAAATCATTTGATAAAATTGCAGTTAAGACGATGAAAGATTTAGTTGTGAACGCTGAATGAAGTGAGAAGAAATTGAAGCGGTAGAAACATCCTCCGGACAAAATCGAACCGTTAAAAAAATGTTGGTAAATCAATGAATGAGAATGAAAACGTAAGCGTTAGACAGAACGCAATAAAAAATTACTATAACAGATCCTATATATATCCGTAACCGGTTGTTATTGTCATTCAAGCTTTTGACATAAAAACGTTCGACTAGCAAACCATGCGAAAACGAGTGGCCGCTCGTTGCGAATCGTTCGACATAGATGTCGAATGAAAAATCATTCGAGTCATGTTTTTTTTGTGAGACTCACTTATTATAGGGCCTTCAATATTCAAAACATTTATATAATAACTAGCTTTTGCCCACGGCTTCGCCCGCGTGAATTTCCCACGGAAACAGTGCTTTTTCCTGGGATAAAAAGTAGCCTATGTGCTTTTCAGTACTTCTAACTATGTGTATGCGAAATTGCAGGGATTTGGTCATTGGTTCCGTAGACAAACCGTGAAGAGGTAACAAACAAACTCACTTTAGCACTTATAATATTAGTTAGGATAAAGTTTTTTTTAAATCGACTTAGTAATAGATATTAGTGATACCATACATAAATGTTTTAGTGAAACCTCTGTCACCTGCGACCACACTTGTACTATATACACGATAGACAAGCTAATTATTAAAAATAAAAAACACGACTGACGAGTTTTTACTCAACAAGCTAATTATTTAAAAATAAAAAACACGACTGACATCTTACATAGCCTATGTCATTCGGGCTAATGCAAGGAATCTAACAATACCTCTCACATCAAAATCTGTTAAGCCGTTCAGGACTTATGGTGGAATAAAGAAATTACATACATACATACATACATACATACATGAACCCTGAAAACATAACACTCCTTTTTTGGTCAGTCGTGTAAAAAGTACATACAAACATATAAGTTATATACATATTTAAAATTGCCTTTTAAAGCCCTTCAATTTGATACCCCACTCGATAAGATTGATTAAATTTTATTTTTTTGGTCTGCTATTTATCGCATATATAATCCGCCATTTTGTTTTCATGGTGACGTCATATAGCCTATGTCACTCGGAGGAATGCAAGGAATCTAAAAATACCTCTCACATCAAAATCGGTTAAGCCGTTCAGGACTTATGGTGGAATAAAGAAACTTACATACATACATACATACATACATGAACCCTGAAAACATAACACTCCTTTTTTGGTCAGTCGTGTAAAAATTTACTACCGGGTTTTGACGTACATACTTACATGCAGTGTCGCCGCTTCGTAAAATATTAACGTACCTGGGTGATTTATGGCAAGGCGTTCTGGCACCTGCCTTTAGCCATGTTTTGATTATTATTTAAAAATAATATACTAAGTTTACTGAAGTCCAAAATAAGTAGGAGTGTCTTATCTTGAAGCAAGCCGTATCGCACAAATATTTGTTTCCTACATTCATGGTTGTTAATGTTAGATGTATAATCACTTCCTACTTTGGCCTTCGTGAATATCTTTGGGATAATAAGGCCTGTGACATCTTAAGACTCAATTGGTGATGAACAATCATTAAACAAATAAATAATAATTATTAAATAAATAATTTAAATAAAAAAATACCACCCTACATTACATACCTACCAGTTTAGCTATTACACAAAAAAAAGCATACGCAATGACACACACGACACATCACTAAACCTAGTAAAAACGAAAATAATATCTAATATTTTATATTATTTTAAATTAAAATTATTATATAGTCTCATGAGCCAACATTTCCTCGCATGTAAAATTCGATAATTCATGCATAGAAGTTTTGACAGAAATTGACGAAACTGATAACATTTCATGTACGGTAGTCACAGCCCCATCCGAAACACCCAACCTTTTAACACCAAATTTCGACTCTGGTAATGCTATTTCAATTATTACGGTCAACGTAAGGAGTATCAATAAGAATTGGGACAGATTCTTAACCTTCATTACTGACCTAAAAGTTCCCATAGACATTATAGTGCTAACGGAATGCTGGACTAGTTCAGGCAATGCTACACCGTCATTAAGTAATTACAAATCCTTCTGCACAAAAAAGAGCATTAACCAGAATGACGGGGTTGTGGTCTATGTAAAGTCTAATATACCTGTTACCTGTAGTGAACCCTATGTAAAGGAGGGTACCTGTCTTTTACTTAAATTGTCACATGACTATACACTATTATGCTCGTATAGATCTCCCTCATTTAAGACACCAACCAACTATATCAATTCCATAGATAGTATACTGCAAGGAGTTAAAACGAAAAATGTGATTCTAACAGGGGATATTAATATCAACATTTTACCCGGTATTGATGACAAGCACACCATACACTACCTCAATATGTTGGCCACTCACGGTCTATTACAAGGAATTGACAAACCGACTAGGCGTTCTAGATGCATTGACCACTTTATGATCAAAAGTCCTTACAAAGCTCAAACATTTGTTTATAACGAATTTACAGACCATAGCCCAATACTCCTGGTTTTAGAAAAAGTACAAATTACTAAACACGAAGTACGTACATACAAAGTTAAACTAGATTATGATAACATAGAAAAAATACTTAAAGAATATGACTGGTCAAACTTATATAATTTAGATAACGCTGAAGCGGTCGCAAATGAATTCATTACAATACTGCAAAATATTATAAAAGACAACACATTCTTATCAGAAATACGCAAAAAGGATAGACCTCTTAAACCATGGATTACTGTCGGCCTGGTTAGATGCATGCGGAAAAGGGACAAACTGTATAAACAATCTTTAAAACAGCCAGATAACGAACAACTTAGATTTGATTATATAAACTACCGCAACAATTGTAACAAAATCGTTAAAAATGCAAAGAAAATTTACTACAGGACACTACTCTCCAAACACAGGGGTAACACAAAACAGACATGGAAGGTTATTAAAGAATTGTGTAATTTGACCAAATGCAAAACTACATGCGAGGAACTTCTATCAGTACGGGATAACCCTGTGGATGCTTTGACGCAGGTCAACTCCTATTTTACGTCCATTGGAAAAAACCTGGCAGATCATACTCTTGATATATTGGGGACAACACATGACAATCTAGTGAACAAAGCCAAAACTGAAAATACCGCCGTTGGTTCTATGGCATTTATACCCACTGAACCGATGGAAGTAAGAGACATTATCCTTAAACTTAGGACTGATTCGGCCCCCGGTAGAGATAAAATTTCAGTTTTATTTCTAAAAAAGTTCTACGCCTTTCTTTTAGAACCAATAGTTTTTCTATGTAACCTTAGCTTAACCTCCGGTATTTTTCCCAAACAATTTAAAACTGCTGTTGTTTGCCCTATCTACAAAAGTGGAGAAAAGGATCAGCCCGCGAACTACAGACCAATATCGCTGCTATCAACGTTGTCCAAAATCCTAGAGAAACTAGTAAACAGAAGATTGGTTAACTACCTTGAAAGCTCAAGTCTGATCGCCCCTAACCAGTACGGTTTCAGAAAAAACAAATCCACGGAGGACGCTTTGCTGAAGCTGACTTCAACCATCAGCTCCCACTTGGACAGTGGCGAACACTGCGCTGGTGTCTTCCTGGATTTCCAAAAAGCTTTCGACACGGTCTCTATTCCAATGCTTTTAAGGTGCCTGGAGAACGTTGGTATCAGAGGAATAGTACTCTCTTGGTTCAGGGATTTCCTGACGCAAAGGAAACAACATGTAAGGATCAAAGAACATGAAAGTCACATTGCAGAGTGCACATTCGGTGTCCCACAGGGCAGCACTCTTGGGCCCACCCTTTTTCTAGTATATATCAACGAATTATGTAGTCTGAAGATCCCAGGAGCCGAATTGCTTATGTTCGCCGATGACACTGCTGTCATATTCTATTATAAAACATGGTCAGGAGTAAGAGATCTGGCGGAATCGGGACTATCAATAATAACTACCTGGCTGGAGGACCACCTTTTAACGTTAAACGCCTCCAAATCAAACTATGTCTGCTTTTCAAAAACCTCAATATCCAGTCCAAAACCTGATTTTAAAATCAACATTCATAGTTTCCCTTGCAATAGAACCAGACCATGTTCAACAACTACTCCCTGCAATTGTTCCCTTCTCTCGAGAGCAACATTTGTTAAATATCTAGGAGTATATGTTGATGAGAATCTGAACTGGACTAAACATATCTCGATAATTTCCAGTAGAGTGCGAAAGCTTATTCACATTTTCAAGCTCCTAAAACTAGCAGCTGATACCCAATTACTCATCAGTACATACAAAGCCCTGTGTCAGTGCATCCTCACATACTGCATTACCTCGTGGGGAGGAGCGCATAAAACACACATACTGGTGGTTGAAAGGGCGCAGCGCGCGGTCTTGAAGACTCTTCTTGGTCTCCCGTTCCGTTTTCCTACTGACCTATTGTACAGGGAAGCTAATGTGCTGTCCGTGAGAAAACTTTTCTTTTTCGCAACTCTTACAAGATATCACAAGCTGACGGTCACTGCCAGACGTATCCAACGTTGTCCGGTTCCTCTGCTAAAATCTGTGTTTGCACGTAGATTTTATAAAAGCATCGCTCCAAAACTATATAACAAGCTGTTGATAATAGATAGAAATACTAAAACACTTAGCAATAATTAATTTAAGAAGTTCCTATTTACTTGGTTAATTGAAAAGACTTACGACGAGACTGAAAATTTATTGTGTGTGATTTCGTAATTTACTGTTGGTGTGCAATAAAGAAATACATTTCGTTTAAGTGTGTACGTGTATTATTACATTAATAAATTAATTTAGAAATAATTAATATTCTCCATTTAAAAATTTAATGTTATTAGTAATCATTCAATTATTATCGCCTATTTTCTAATTTTAATTAAATAATTACTGAGTTTGTAGAAAGCACTAACTTAAATTTAAATTAAGGTTTTTTTTTGCTAACCAATCTAGTAACGAATTGTAACAAGTCTATGTGACAGGAGCCTATCACTCATAACCTAGGGAAACCTACCGTGGGTGACAGAGCATCATTGTATTATGCAACAATGTTTATAAATAAATAAATTTCATTTCATTTCATTTCATACCTACCCTTGCCTTACTATAAATTCTGAGAAATTACATCGCTCCAATCAAGAAAAATATTTAGGACTACATCTTGATGATAAACTTACCTGGAAACATCATATTGAATATCTAAGAGGGAAGCTTGTTTCCTTATGTGGCATCTTGCGGATAATTAGCTCATATAATCCCATTTAAAATTAAGCATCCATACTAATATTATAAATGCGAATGTTTGGATGTGAGTTTGTGAATTTGTGAGTTTGTGAGGATGTTTGTTACTCAATCACGCAAAATCTACTAGACGGATTTCGATGAAATTTGGTACAGAGGTAGATAATGACCTGGAATAGCACATAGGCTACTTTTTATCCCGGGCAAAAGCACTGTTCCAAAAGTTCCACTGTTCCACTGGCAAAAGCTAGTATGTTATACAACTCATTGGTAAAATCACACCTCGAATATCTCATTGAAATTTGGGGTAGTGCAAATAAAACTAATATGAATCTGATACAAAGATCTCAAAATAAAGTAATAAAGACGCTATTCCATTTTGACTATTTAATGAAAACGACAACTTAATATAATAAAACCAAAATATTCAATTTGAAACAATTATATACATACAAAATGTGCATTCTAATTAGAAAAATCCTAACAAAAGAAGTCCATACACAAATAACTTTTACCATAAGAAAATATAAACACCATTTGAGAAATACCAACAAAATAAAATTAACAACACCTAGAACAAACTATGGTAAGAGTGATATATTATATGAAGGAGCAAAAATGTTTAATGACTTACCTAAAGATTTAAAAGATATAAATAATTTGACTTTGTTTAAAGTAAGATTTAAAAAATGTATTTACAATAAAATTATATAATTTAATTTGAATTTTGAAAAACTACACTGTTTATGCGATCATTAAGTAAGTAATATTTGTAAATTTAGTTTTTAAACTCATTATAAGTGAATTTGTATTTTTTATGTGTGCGGTACCGACGAGGTTAACAAAGGTTCTAGTAGTAAGACAAGAAGATGCCAAATCTTGCAATGTGCCTAATGCATATCTATTCATGTAAGAAAGTAATTAGAATTAATTATAATTTCACACGTGACTTGGAGTGCGTGAAGTGCAAGTACTTACGTAGGTACTCATTAACGATCCCGAAACACGAAGGGATTCATAATTATGTTGGACCTCTCTGATGAATCCGAAATAATTAACTTAATATTTAAATTTTCATCTTCATTCACTGGATAATTTTGCCGACTTCCGTATGTATCTAATTATCACACGAGTTAATATTTGACAATAAGATTAAAACTTATGTACAATACAAGTTGTATTTACATTGCAATTGCAAGTACTGCAGAAATCATTGTCGGCAGGATATGAAAAAATTACTTGCAAAATTTTTTGTCCTAAACAATTTCGAAAAATTAAAGTGTAAAATAAAGCATTTTTTGTGTAAAATGATCATGCCAGCAAAACAACCATCATCCAATATCCGAATTTGATCAAAACGCCGTAGTAACTATATATAGATTTATCAACTTTTGACATCCAATTAGCGAAGTGTCACCAGCACACGCACTAATTACAAGCATATTAATTGTAGGGACCGCAGCCTAGCCGGCGATTTGTCTTGTAGACGGTTTAATAAGTCCGCTGCGAAGCCCACAAAGTGAAATTGCCAAGAGCCTGTCTTATAGTTGTAGGCGATATAATCTGTGTCATTTATTTTCAGCTCGTTTATTTCTTTTTTCAAATATCGTGTGGCCAGTATTAAGAGCGTTATTAGATTTTGTTAAATCTTTCTACAGACAAGCAGTTTTGAAATTACTTTTTTTCCAGCAAGTTAGATATTCAGATGTTTTCCAAGCAATAGTAAAAATTCAAATTCAGAAGTTTGACCTTCACATGTGCTTTTTCACGTCAAACTTCAAATTCTCAAAACTACAAATTAATAGCATTTCTGAACGACTGCTGCTGAGAAGAAATGCCAAGAGAAACTCATTATCTCTCTCTCTTTATATTCCTCATGACTGAAGCTCGTGGTCGTTATATGGAATAAAACACACACAACGACTATCTTGGAAATTTTAATAGAGTGGTTTGCTATTGTTTTCTCCATTTCACATACTAGCTGATAATCATCAACCAGAGTGCAGGTTTCCTCATGATGTTTTCCTTCACAGGAAGCAAGTAAGTGGTGGTTGTTGAAAACTAACATACTGGAGACAAAATAATTTGGAGGTTTCGCAAACTCCTCCCTGTTCTCTTACACCACTTCAGTGAGGTGACTTCAGTCCACTCCCGTATGTTCTTCTGTTGTGACCTTTTACTAAACTCTAGTGATGTTTTCTTCGCCGGAATCAGGTCTATAGAAATGTCCGTTCATAAGTCAGTTTGATCCAGGGCTTGCTAACCTGGTTAAAATTCTAAACCAGCTCACTCGATGCGCCATACATTTAAAAAAAGAGCGTTTTAAATCAGTTACGGTTGAGCAAAACCATATATTATTTCTGGTTATGTTCAAAGCGCGATATCATTTCAGTTCCTGTTCAAAATACCGGAAAGACCCAAAACATTTCGCTCTTTTCGACGATCGTGTTCTATCTCGCTCTAACTATGATTATTTCTCACTCTCGCTCGATATAAATCTAACCAATCTACACGTTGAGACTTGCAAATGCGTAAGTGAGATAAAACGCTGAGCGATATACCCGTCCTTGTCACTCGCCCGCGCGGGATTAAGGCCATACCCAAGGCTGATCAGAGGGGGTGAGGGGCGGTACGTAAGCACCGCCTTAAAGCAGACACAATAAGGTTACTTTTCGAATTTTCTATAATTTGTGTTTTTGCTAGCGAGTTTTCGTTAGGCGTTTTGGGTAATTATTTTAGAGGTTTTCTTTTAACTATGATAAAACACTAAATATATTTAAAAAAATAAGCCGGCATCGTTTTAAATAAATGTATTTTTTATTTAATTCTTTTTAAAAAATCTACTGTTATCGCTTTAATTACGGTGATTTTCGACGATAAAGGATAAAAAAAACAGGATTATGTATTATATTTTTTATCTAGTCTTATTAATTTTATTTGTAATTTGATTCGGTATAATTCTAGTTTAGTATTTTCCTCTTTACGGGATATTTTTCCTGCTTCAGTACTTCTAACCTATGGTTCACACTTGACCCTTAAACACAGTACGTTTTCGGAAAATCCTGATTGGGTATAGCCTTAACCAGGTAATTTCCGCTCGCGAGACCGATTCAAAAGGGTTTTCACTCCGATCGTAATGGCCCGAGCGTTACTGCGTAACCAGGTCAAAATACTTATATTTTAGGTTTTTTATTAACCGGTTTCAAGCCCTGGTTTGATCTACCTATAGAGTCAAATTCGAACCGGCGACTTTTCAGACATAAGTCATGCGCCTAGAAATATTGATCACCACTGCTATTGATGAAAAACAATGGGTACCACATATAAAAACATTATCATTACTTAATAGTGAGCAATATAATTGCAAAAAATATTAGACTTTGTAGAATACATTGCAGGACTATCGAATAACATTTCCAATAAAAATGTTCTAGACATAACGCTCCCCAAAGATCCACAGCAATTACGGGCTTATCTTCTATGCGAATTTTCTGAGCGACTTTAAATAGCTATCATTTTCCCAAGAGGTTTCGGAACCGCGAAATGATTCGGCTTATACTCAACTGCTGTAGCAGCCATTATATTTATATGTGCGTCTCGCTCTAACACGTCATTAGGCGTTAAACAGCCTTCATTGGGAATGTCGCGTGCTGATATTTCAATGCAAATAATAATAAAAGTTAGATTGCCTGCCTGATTATGCTACGAAACGACTTCAAAACCAATTCGTGCCTTTTCTGTTGCGGAATTTTGATATAAATGAAATTGGTTCAAAAACTTTTCTATTGCCCAACTTTTTCCAAATTTCTACCCATTTGTTAAGTAAATGGATCATCACATTGTACTTTAGGTTTGAACTTTACCCCCATGAAAACAAGAGTAAAATTCATTAGAGACTGAATAATTGTTTTTCTTCTATTCACATTAATCTATTTTTCCATTCCCAAACATTTTGTTTTATAGGAGCTTACCAAAAGGGTGTCAGTAAACCTTTTCCATAACCGTAAACGTCACGGGCCCTTAATTTATCAATGTCTCTTCAAAAATTCAAATTCTCATTAAGCGAGCAGTAAACAAGATACACGGTGATATAAAATTCTCTCAGTTTTAATAAAGTTATAGCAGCGCCTGAACATTTGGTAGGGTGAAAACCATAGACACATAGAGAAATAGATAAATCATAGATAAAAGCATCCAGGGGTCGTCCAGCAGAGAGATGGGTGAACGATATTAGGAAGCATGTCGGTCACAACTTGATGAGGAAGGCTAGAGACAAGGAGTCATGGAAGAGTATGGAGGAGGCCTATGTCCGAAGACGGACAAAACAAAGGCTGCAATGATGATGATGATTAGATAAAAGATTGATAGAATTTGGAAACCATTGGCAGATATTGCAGTAGAGTTTATGGCGCTGCTGCCTAGTGCAAGCGCCTCGTGTGTGGGTAATGGTAAACTTATCGTATGTAATTTTGGAAAAGTAATAAGAAAAAAGATATAAAAAAAATATATTTTGCATTAATTTCGCCACTGCTAGCAATTTAGAGTAAAATTTTGGGGATTTTCGCAAAAAAAATAAAACTGTTACACTTTGTATCAAAAAACTTTCTCTGAAATGACTCTATGGTCTATAATAGCATCGTTGTAAGGGTTAATATCGAACTAGAAAACACACTGGATCACGGGAATATTCGTTACTCTTACCAGGTTGTTTAGGAAACTTTTATCTTGATGAACGTAAAAACATAGAAAGTAAGCTTCCTGTGAATTTGTCCAGGGATTCTCCAATTGGCCGAAGTAGTTAAAGCTATAGGTAATGTGATTTATCTCTCAAAATCTTAAATTATCTATACTACTTGTTGTTCCACTCAACTCCACCATCACTCCACTCCAACATCCACACGAGAACAGGAATATCTATTCTCAGAACTCAAAATTAATAATTTAAATCACACACGTAAGGATTTTGAATGGAACTCTAAATGGAAGTAGCTTTTTGAATCTTACGGTAGTTTGACCGAACTCGAAGAATATAAATATTGGCCCATTCCTTGCATGAGCTTGCTTTTTAGTTTTAATGAAAGTTTTTAATTGAATTTAAGAACAGAGAGTTAAAAAGGGAGGCATTTAAAATTTAAATAGCTATTATGTAGTTAGGCTGAGTTACACCGACTTTGTGAAGGTTGAAGAATTGAAGCAATGTTTAACCGTACCGGTTAAGCAAAAAAGAATTTTACAGTTATCAAATAGTATGACAAAAGTAATTAAGAAAATAAATGGTTCTTTATTCATAATAAACATAAATTAATAAACTTCCCTTATATACCTATAATTATAACACACTCGATAATAAATAATAAAGTTACCTGACGGAATCTATTTACGCAGACGAAATAACTTGCCCTTAGAAATATAATGCTCATATCAATTTAATTATACGTGGGTAGAGCAAGAGCAATATGATCTCATTTGGTCGATATTAATTACATTATATGTATTCAATATAAATGGCCATGTGATTTCTCAGAAGTTCATATCGTCGATTCAATATTTATGGAAGAGAAACATATTTAATCAAGAAATCGATTAGCGTGGAGGCCGATAAGGAAAAATCAAGGTTCGTCTGTATTGGCCCGATGCTTGTTTGTTTATTCCGAGCGAGTGCCCCCGGAAATAAGTCTGGATGGAGTCCCCATTTCTTTTGGCGCAGAGATTTAATATCAGGCAGAAGGAATGCGGCGTCGCTTTTATGTCTATCACATTCAAGTCTCTGCGAGTTTATTGCTACGTGGAAAATATTTTCTGCGGCTTTAGGTCTAAAACGTGCAATTTTTTAAAATACGATATGGTTAAAATGGCCTGGCATTATGTAAAAACGTTTAACTCTAGCTTATGCTAATATTTAATGGGAGTCACTCATCCGCACCAGAGTCTTTATAAGATTATGCAGACATTTATATAGGTACTTACTTTCTTCTGGGAAAAATCATTTGAACAATTTGAATTTCATGAAAAAAGTAAAATCCCAAAGAATAATGGACTATCAAAAATGAAAAATGCCTCAGGTGTGGCAGTCCATGTACCAAACTCTATTGGCAGTCCAACGTGGCAACCGTTAGACCACGGAATTCGTCAATTGTCAACCGAATTGGTAGTTCTAGATGCCTGTTCAAACAAACAAACTCTTCAGCTTTATTATATTAGTACTGATAGTTTACTATATCTTTAGAGGCTACACTTATCGCAGAGGAGACTCTTAAATAATAAATCTCGGGTCGTTGATAATATTTTTTATTGGTAAACATAAGACCTAAAACAAATATAATAACGGTTAGAAAAGATAACAAGACACACTTCACTATAAATTTAGAATTACTTCCGAAACAACTAATAAAACTTAATAATACATACTCGTACCCGATAAGGGTCTATAGTTTAATATTATTTTAAAATAGTATTATTGTAACTGAGTAAGAATGAGTGTAAGAATGATATCAAAATGCAGAATCGAATATAAATGAATACAGTTTAAAATTTATGACAGGTGAAATAAGTATGTATGTGCCAGCGCACGCATAAATGGATCCAAAGAGGATGAACGCGTCGCCGCGTTACACACTTTCTGCGTGAATTACCTAATCTTTGACCCAAACAGCGCCGGCAAAGATTAGTGTTTACCAAGCTCCGCGAGCCCAGATTAAGACGACCGCCAGTTAGGTACATTAACTACGGCAGACGATCCAATTTTTTACCGTTAACGACGGATTAACTTAAACACATGTTGGGTACAGCGATGTACAGACCCTACTTTAGAGGCATATAGAATAGAGCGTTTTTTTAAACTCTTATGAGATAGATACGATACATGTTAGCAAGTATTCTTGACTGTTTGTAATATAATTGCTTGGAACGAAACGCGGGCGTTTCGCATTGCTGCCGCTAGGCGGCCGCGGGGTTCTCATGGCAAGGACCCGGCTTGCGTCGCGAGACGGCCATATTAGTGCTGGTTTGGATGGGGCGCGGGGAGGTCGCGCCGTATGAAGTACCTGGTGCTAGGCGCCATTTTGTCTGAAGCCACATTGGCGTAATGGATTAGTCATTGTGATGTGTAATTGATAATTAGTTTGGATTGTACTGTTGGATTTCCATTTTTGTTAAATAACTATTGAACGTTTGTGTTTGTGAAAAAACCTGTTATTGTGACTTTTTCTTGTGAGATGTGAAACGTGGCTGGCTGTTCACATCCAGCTGTTCCCGAGTGAACCTTCGGGAAGAAACCTACTTATTTATTCTGGGGAAAGAGATCTCGGGGTAGGTTGGGGGCTTAGGGACCGCATCCCCTTCCGAAGACACTCGAAGTTGGATCCGAAGATTAAGAAGATTCAGTTTGGTAAGTGCATTAATGAGTTTGTCATTGTAGCTGTTAAGTTAGGTTTATTATATAGGGCTCTGTAGCTCCCGTTATAAGCTATGGTGGTAGCAGTCTGCGTATAGGTTAAGTTAGGTTCTAGTCGGACAAACGCGGTGCCGTGTCGAGACTGTTTCCCGGTACTTATTTTTACCGGTGGTTTTTTCCCGGTGAAGTTCCGGTACAGAATTCTTCCCGCCGCTTCGTTTGTCCGGATTCTCAGCGCACATTTTCTGGTAGCAGAGCGTAGTTGTTCTACCCTCTATTTGTTCGTTTGTAAAAAATAATTAATTGTTTTTTTTTATTTTGGTTGTGACTTGACGCGATGACGAAGGTCTTCCATGCTAAGGCGACACTCGCCAACGAATTGAGATGGTTTGTGACGGCCGGTGGACTCCTGTCCCGGAAGGACAGGGAGGCCGCTATACTGGAAAGAGCGGATCAGCTCCGCTCACGATTGAACAACGCGGAAGCGGCCATGGCGGCGCTTACCGAAGCCGACCTTGCCCCGGAGGTCTACGCAGGTCACGTGGCGGACCTGGACCAGATCCTGAGTCTGCACGATGACATCGTGGAGGCGGCGGCCGCAATAAGGGCGAGACAGGCTGGCGGACCAGCCCTCGCACACCTGTTAGACAGGAAGGACCAGCGGTTACTGGTCGGCTCCCCACCCTTCAGCTGTCCCACTTTGGGGGTAGGATGGAGGAGTGGGTGGCATATAAAAATATGTTTGAGTCCCTGGTCGTAGCACGACAGGATTTGTCGAAGGCCCAGAAGATGGCCTACCTCCTCTCTACTCTTGAGGGTGAAGCGCGGTCGCTCATCCAGCACCTCCGGGTGGAGGACGACCAGTACGACACGGCTTGGGAGTTATTGAACTCCCGCTACCAAAACTTACGTTTGTTAGCGGATGCGCACGCCGCACAGTTGATGGCCCTGCCCAAGGTGGCCAACAGGGCACAGTTGCGCCTGCAGTTGCTCACGCCCGTTACAGTGGCCTGTAACGCGCTCCGCACACTGGGGCTGCCGGTGGACCAATGGTCCTTTTTGCTGGTGCACATTGTATTGGGCAAATTACCCAATGACATCCGCTCGCGATTTGAGCGCGAGAATGCGGAACGGGATAGCACCACCCTACCAACATTCACTGACTTGGTGAAGTTTTTGGAGTTTGAGGCACGGGCGGCTGAGAATACCATGACGGACTCAGCGCCATCCAGAGCGCCTGAACGCAGGCCCTTGGAACCCTCATGGAGAGGGAAGCCCCAACAGGGACGGCAACCGCCACCGCGTGGAGCTGGTGTGCGGGTTGCACACACGGCAGCAGTCGCGAGGGACGCGGACTGCCTGCAATGTGGCCGGATGGGCCACAGCCTGCTGCAATGCAGGGACTGGCAGAGACTGCCAGTACAAGATCGGCGCCGCATGGCAAAGCGGCATGAACTTTGCTTTTATTGTTTGGGCGGTCACTATGCACGTGACTGTCCCAGGGCCATACCATGCAGTGCATGCCGTGGGCGGCACCACGCGATGCTTTGCATGAACCGGAACGGGGATGGCACCCGGATGTTGAGGCAGGGGTCCCCTATGGGCGGGGGCGCTCCTGCGCGAAGCCCTCCACCTTTGGAAGAAGGACGCGGCTTCGCTCGTCGCACCCCCCCTCGGGAGGGGGGTCGCGTACCTGCGCGGGTCTTGGTGGACCGGGACCACGCGCCCCAAGGTCGTGGCCAGTATGTGGCTGGCCAGGCCCCGGATAAGGCCCCCATGGGCGGGGGCCCTAGATCGGACGTGAGAGTGGGGACACCCCCCTCCACGCGGGTTACCACTACCCAACACATGCAGCCGCAGCGGTTTTCTCCGCCGCTGCACGAGTACCCACGGCTGGAGTACCACCCGCCGTACTATAGGTATGGCCGGGCCGCGGGTTATGCCCCACCTCAGATGGGGATGTGCACTCGCCCGCCATATTATCCGGGTCAGTGGCGCGCCCCTGGTTTGGAGAGAGTGGGGAGCCCGTAACTAGCTTGTTCCCTTGCTGGGACAGAGTCGCGGACGGTTCTGCTCCCTACCGCGGTGGTCCGCGTATGGGGTCGTAGGGGGGAAGCCATTAATTTGAGAGCTCTGTTGGACTCAGGGGCTCAAAGTAGTTTGGTTACCACTCGAGTGGCACACCAGTTAGGTTTAGTCGTGGAAGACTCGCCTGTGCCACTTCTTGGAGTTGGTGGCATACAGGTGAAGTGTCTGACGGGCCAGACACTTGTCACCTTTTCTTCGCTGAAGTCCTCCACAATGAGGATCACGACCTCGGCTATGGTAATGGATACCATTGCGGGTTGGCAGCCCTCGACAGACATACCGCCGGGTGTGTTGTCTTTGGTTTCGGGTCTGGATTTGGCCGACCCCTTTGTTTTTCATCCCGGCCCAGTGGACTTGCTCCTGGGCTCGGACGTATTGGGTTGGATTTTGTTGGGTACCCAGAAAGCTCTGGGTTCGTCTTCACTGATGGCAGTGTCTACTATCTTTGGT
The DNA here is from genome assembly GCA_018467065.1 of Ephestia elutella. Taxonomy (NCBI): domain Eukaryota; kingdom Metazoa; phylum Arthropoda; class Insecta; order Lepidoptera; family Pyralidae; genus Ephestia; species Ephestia elutella. The sequence goes on along the minus strand of CM031580.1, from coordinate 14,146,856 downwards.
TTCGCCCTGATGGGCCCTGTGTTTGATAATAGCACCGTGGAGGAGCCACCGGTCGTCGCATCAGCGTCCTTGGCCAAGACCATGCAAAGGTTTTGGGAGGTGGAGGAGCCACCTATGAGTTCCAGGATGGATCCGGAACACGCTGAGTGCGAAGCCTTCTTTCGATCAACCACGGAGAGGTTGCCCTCCGGTCGGTTTGTAACTAGATTACCATTTGTTGCTACACGTCCTAGCCTAGGGCAAAGTAGGGCGCTTGCGGAGAAACGACTGCTGTCCATGGAGCGACGTATGCAGCGTGACCACGTACTTCGCGATAAATATATTGAATTTATGCGCGAGTACGAGGATTTGGGTCACATGTCTCCGGCTCGAGTTGATTGGAGCTCAACTGAGCATTATTTTTTGCCCCACCACGCGGTGGTGAAGGCCTCAACGGGCAAGTTGCGGACTGTCTTTGATGGGTCCGCACCCACTTCGAACGGAGTTTCGTTGAATCTATGTTTGCATTCAGGTCCCAAATTGCATAGGGACATAATTGACATCATCTTGAACTTTAGAAGACATCAAGTGGTTTTTGGCGCGGACATCCGGATGATGTTCCGCCAGACAGTCATACATCCTGAGGACAGGCGATTCCAGTTGATACTCTGGCGTGAGCGCCCTGAGGATCCTGTGACGGTGTATGAACTCAATACAAACACGTATGGTTTGAAATCTAGTCCCTATATCGCCATCAGATCATTGCTTGAATTGGCAGAGCGGGAACGGATCCGCTTTCCCCGTGGGGCTTCCGTGCTGTCACGTGACTTGTATGTCGATGACGTGTGCACCGGAGCCCAAAGTATTGAGGAGGCCCTACTGCGGGATGAATTGATTGAAATATTGAAAACGGGTGGCTACGAGCTACGTAAGTGGTTGTCCAATGAGCCTAGAGTTCTAGAAGGGATCCCGGAGGATCACCAACAGAACCCTCACCTGTTTGAGGATGTAGATGATCCCAACAGGATAGCGGTGCTGGGCATGCAGTACCAGCCGCTAACCGATATTTTTACATTCCAAGTGGACTTGGAAATACCAAAGGTCTGGACTAAGAGAACGGTGTTGTCAGTAATAGCTCGTATGTTTGATCCAAGCGGTTGGATCAGTCCAGTAATATTCTCTGCGAAGTGTCTTCTTCAGAGACTTTGGACTTTGGGCGTCTCGTGGGACGAGCCGCTGTTTGGTCCTCCATTGGATGATTGGCTCGAGTTGTTTTCATCGATTAAGGAAGTCAATCGGATTGCCTTGCCTCGTCGAATATTGCCCCCGGGAAATATCGAGCCAGCCTGCATGGCTTTTGTGACGCGTCGGAGCGAGGCTACGCCGCGTCAGTCGTGTTAGTCGTGTCAGTCTATATGCGGACAGTTGACGCCGATGGCCGGGTCAATGTCTCGCTTTTGTTAGGGAAGAGCAAGGTCGCCCCCATCAGGACTAGGCTGACTATTCCCAAGCTTGAGTTGAGTGGAGCTCACCTTCTCTCTAAATTGTTGCATCACGTTGCCAGTGAGCTGGCGGCCACGGTCGAGATACGAGACATCTTCGCCTGGTCGGATAGCCAGGTCGCGCTTGCATGGTTGCGCGCGGCCCCACATACCTTGGAGGTTTTTGTTGGAAACAGGGTTTCCCAAATTCAAAATATTGGAATTGATATAACATGGAGACATGTGCCGGGAGAGCTTAACCCAGCGGACTGTGCTTCCCGAGGTTGTACGGCACCAGAATTGGTGTCACACCCGCTCTGGTGGGGTCCAGAGTGGCTTTTGGAAACATCTTGGCCTGTCTGTCAGACAGATGTTACTTCTTTGAGTTTGACTGGGCTTCGTGTACATGCTGTAGTCGCTGAGACGACGTCGGAGCCGGATTGGCTACTTGCTCGGTATAGCAGTTTGGATAAGCTTCTGGGTGTTACCAGTTGGATTAAGCGTTTCATACATAATTGTAGAAACCCACAGGCAAAGCGGTTGGAGCCGATTGCAGGTGCAGAAGAGCGCCGGAGCGCATTGTTGCATTGGGTCCGTGTCGTGCAGACCGAACGGTTTGAGTCAGAGCTTCATATTTTGCGCGACGCACGCGCTAAGTTGAAGGGCGCGGTCGCTCGTTTGAACCCGTACATCGACTCGGATGGGCTTCTTCGGGTTGGAGGCAGGCTCCGGAAGGCAGATCTTCCATATGAGACTCGCCATCCTCTGTTGTTGCCCAAGGGCGGACCCTTGGTGCAGCTTTTGGTGTCTGATCGACACATTCGTAACGCCCATGCTGGGTGCAATGCTTTGCTGGCTATTTTGCAACGCGAATTTTGGATTTTGTCTGCCCGAAGAGCAATCCGTAGTGTTCTGTTTCGATGTATTGCATGTTATAGGTTGAAGGCATCCACGATGCAACCACAGATGGGTGATTTGCCCGCTGATCGAATCCGACCTTCGAGACCGTTTGACGGCGTTGGAACCGATTTTGCCGGTCCCTTTTCGATCAAGGCTTCTCCCTTTCGTAATTCCCGTATTGTGAAGGGCTATTTGTGTGTATTTGTTTGTTTGGCCACCAAGGCTGTCCATTTGGAGGTGGTATCGGCTCTGACTACGAAGGCCTTCGTCGCCGCGTTGGATCGCTTTGTTTCGCGTCGAGGTCTACCTTCCCTTATTAGGTCTGATAATGGCACAAACTATAAGGAAACTGTAAATTATCTTAAGGATGTTTCTGTGTTTATTGATAAAAATTGTACTAGTTTAAGTCAAATTGCTGCCCAAAGGGGAATAACCTGGAAGTTTAGTCCCCCAAGTTGCCCCCATTGGGGAGGGATTTTTGAAGCGGCTGTGAAATCCGCAAAGACCCACCTCCGCCGCATTATCGGAGAGACGGCTCTAACTTTTGAAGAGCTGGCCACAGTGTTTTGTAAAGTTGAGGCGGTCCTCAACTCTCGTCCTCTCTGTCCGCTATCTCCAGATCCAAATGACTTGGAAGCTCTCACCCCTGGTAATTTTTTGGTGGGAGGGCCTTTGAATGCCCTGCCCGAATACCCGTGGAAGGACGAACGCGTATATCGGTTGTCGCGTTTTCAAATGTTGCAGCAAATGAGCCAGGACTTTTAGCGTCGCTGGTCGCTTGAATATTTGCATTTGCTGCAGCAAAGAGTGAAGTGGACAGACAGGACTGAGCCTCCCAGGGAGGGAGATTTAGTATTGTTAAAAGAGGCAAATTTGCCCTCATTGCTTTGGCGACGAGCTCGCATATTACGTTTGATTCTTGGCGGAGATGGCACTCCGCGTGTGGCTGAGGTGTTGGTCGACGGTTCGATTTTAAGGAGAGGTATGACCTCTCTCGCCCGCCTTCCCGTAGAGTAAGCTAGCGGTCTGCTTCTCAGACCGGGACGGGGGGATGTTTGTAATATAATTGCTTGGAACGAAACGCGGGCGTTGCATCGCTGCCGCTAGGCGGCCGCGGGGTTCTCATGGCAAGGACCCGGCTTGCGTCGCGAGACGGCCATATTAGTGCTGGTTTGGATGGCGCGCGGGGAGGTCGCGCCGTATGAAGTACCTGGTGCTAGGCGCCATTTTGTCTGAAGCCACATTGGCGTAATGGATTAGTCATTGTGATGTGTAATTGATAATTAGTTTGGATTGTACTGTTGGATTTCCATTTTGTTAAATAACTATTGAACGTTTGTGTTTGTGAAAAAACCTGTTATTGTGACTTTTTCTTGTGAGATGTGAAACGTGGCTGGCTGTTCACATCCAGCTGTTCCCGAGTGAACCTTCGGGAAGAAACCTACTTATTTATTCTGGGGAAAGAGATCTCGGGGTAGGTTGGGGGCTTAGGGACCGCATCCTTCCGAAGACACTCGAAGTTGGATCCGAAGATTAAGAAGATTCAGTTTGGTAAGTGCATTAATGAGTTTGTCATTGTAGCTGTTAAGTTAGGTTTATTATATAGGGCTCTGTAGCTCCCGTTATAAGCTATGGTGGTAGCAGTCTGCGTATAGGTTAAGTTAGGTTCTAGTCGGACAAACGCGGTGCCGTGTCGAGACTGTTTCCCGGTACTTATTTTTACCGGTGGTTTTTTCCCGGTAAAGTTTCGGTACAGAATCTTCCCGCCACTGGGTTTGTCCGGATTCTCTGCGCACATTGACTCTGCTACTGAATGTCGAACTTGTATAAAGAGCTTATATAGAAAGATTCCAAAGATAACAAATAATATTAATGCGAAAGTTTGGATGGCTGTTACACATTCAGCCTCGACCACTTTACATATTTTGATAAAAACTGTAATCGAATAAAATTAGCCTATAATTTATCCCGATTTTTTCAAGAGGTCAAAACCGTTATGCTCTTTCATTATATCATTCATGTCGTTCGTTTCTGATCGGAATTAAAACTGCATAGCGATGCGATCCAAAAACTGCACTAGTAAGCCGATTGGTGCAGCTTCGACATTCCCTTTGATGGAGGCAGTTCAAGTTGTAACCTTATTCCCCAATCATTGCTGGTTGCTTTTGAATTCGATACTGGTTTATTATGCCAAGCCAATCTGTGAGCTCCACGAAAATGAACTTACTAACAAATGAGTTGGTTTTCAGATAGTTATTGAACTTGATGAATAAGCAATAATGTGTTTGTAATAACTATTAATACTATTGATTGATTGATACAGGAAGGAAAATTTAAATGTCCTATATGGTAAATCCTACTACCATTTTAATATAATATATACGGACAAATCACACAGATTGAGTTAGCCCCAAAGTAAGTTTGGGACTTTTGTTATGGAATACTAACTCAACGATACTATATTTTATGACAAATACATATATAGATAAACATCCAAGACCCAGGCCAATCTGAAAAAGATCATTTTCCATCTTGACCTGACCGGGAATCGAACCCGGAACCTCCGATGTGGCAGTCTGGCGTGATAACCGTTAGGCCACGGAGGTCGTCAATTTGGTTGACTAGTAGAAGAATCCGACCGACATTTACACTCGTATAATAAAGTAAAACAAATCTTAGAGTGCATCATTTCGAATCGATTTTCATGAATTTTGATACACGGGTACCATATATTCTACCCGTATATAGCACATAGAGTACAGTCGAGAGCAGATAAAACTGACCCCCATACTTCACTTAATCCTATCTCAGGGGCGTCAGGATGACCTGCCCCTGACTGTACTTTTTATCCCAGACTTCTCACAAGAGTGGAGCCCCGGGGCGCAGCTGGTACATTTAAATTAAAAAATATTATTATACTGCTCAACAGGTGAGAAGTTCGCGTTATACTTTCACAGGAATTTTGTCGGTATTCAATAAAACCACGCAGATCCTTTGAGATTACGCTAAACCTTGGTAGGTGTCTCGTTCGTATTCGAGTGTAAAATTGCTTTCCGCATTTACTATTATTAGGCTGGAAATGATAGAGACAAAACAAAAAATTCCAAACATTGAATAAATTTATACTATACTAGCTTTCGCCCGCGGCTTCGCCCGCGTGAATTTCCCACGGGAACCGTGGCTTTTCCCGGGATGAAAGGTACACTATGTCCTTCTCCGTACTTCTAACTATGTGTATGCGAAATTTGAGAAATACTGGACGAAAACCAACCCAAAGAACAAGCTGGTTTTCGCAAGAACTTCTCCACACTAGACCATATTCTCACTATAAAACAAATTATACAAAAATGTAATGAATATAAAATTACATATTATTTGGCTTTTATCCTACCTAACTAATATTATAAATGCGAAAGTGAGTTTGTTTGTTTGTTGGTTTGTTTGTTTGTTTGTTACCTCTTCACGCTTTATCTACTGAACCAATCTTCCTGAAATTTTACATACACATAGCTGGAAGTACGGAGAAGGACATAGGGTACCTTTCATCCCGGGAAAAAGCACTGTTCCCGTGGGAAATTCACGCGAGCGAAGCCGCGGGCGAAAGCTAGTAGATTATAATAATAACAAGGCCTTTGATTCCATTAAACATAAAAATATATGGGAAGCTTTAGAGAGTCAAGGAATTCAATACAAATATATCCGACTCATCAGCAATATATACAAAAATCTGAAAGCAAATATAAGAACCGAGAAGGCAGGGGAATAGTTCGACATAAAAAGAGGTGTACGACAAGGAGACCCATTGTCACCTAAGCTATTCTCTGCAGTCCTAATATTCAGGAATCTTTGGGACAAATATGGCATTGATATTAATGGTGGGACATTACTGAGCCACTTAAGATTTGCAGACGATCTTATACTTATTAGTCAAAACCCGAAAAATCTGCAAGAAATGATCGCTCAACTATTAAGCGAGAGTGGAAAGGTAGGACTATCAATGAATATAGGAAAGACCAAGCTTATGACTAACGGTGAAAAGACCTTAATCAAAACCAACAACCGTCCAATAGAATATGTAGAGGAATATACATATCTCGGGCAAATAATATCTCCACATAATTTATCCACTATAGAGATTGACAACAGAATTAATATAGCATGGAAGAGATATTGGTCAATGAAGGAAATAATGAAACCAAGATATACCACTAAAATCAAAACAGAAAGTATTTAATACCTGTATATTGCCAAGTATGACTTATGGATGTCAAACATGGAGCTTAACAAACAAGAATGTTAAAAAACTTGAGACCTGCCTACACAGTATAGAACGAAGTATGCTGAACATCAGAAGGAAAGATAAAATAAGACTTGACACAATAAGGAAAAAAACTAAACTTAACGATGTAACATATACTATCAAAAAATTAAAATGGAGATGGACTGGACACCTCATTAGATGTAAACATGAGAAATGGTCAAAGGAGGTTCTGGAGTGGTGTCCAAAATACAATAAGAGACGGAGAGGAAGACCGAACTACAGATGAGAGGATGATGTCAAACGAGTAGCAGGTGCAACATGGATGAGGAAGGCAAGGGACCGGTCAATATGGAAATCTCTAGGGCCTATGCTGAAGAGCAAGACAATTCAAATAAAATAACCTGTCGTCGCCTCAGTGCTTGTTTGTTCTATCTACCAAATTTATCAAAAATGAACTTTGAATGCAGTATTGTTAGAAATTAAATTTCAGTCCTGTTAGATAAGAAATATTTATGAGTTTTTACTATTAAAATAACAAAAAAATAATTTCAAATTTATATGTGACACGACACTGTAATGAAATGTTAGTGCTTGTTTGTTCTATATCCAGCGATTGTTTTATGTCCTCACTTGTATAAGACGTTCAGAGCTTGCTTGTTCTATGTCCACTCAAACGACCAATCATAGCCCGCGACGTCATGTCCGCCATTTTGTTTGATTGTCACTGTGGCTGGAGACATCGCAACAGGTACTTTGTCGCTTCCGAAAATAATTCGAAAAAACTAAGTTTTTAACTAAGTTTATGTGTTTAATCTTATTTTATACATACATAAATTGTTTAAAAAGTATGTCACAGTCTGATTATAAACAAGAATTCAATCAGACGCTGCCACAAAGTGTGCAATAAGTACTTTAAAGTTTTCCCTTGAGTTCGTTTTGAATTTGAAACAGGGTGTTGTTTTTCTACGATTTTGTTGAACCATCCCCAAGCTAAGTCCAAGAGTATTATCGTATAAGTACTTGCTATTCTTAGTAATGTCAAAGAATATAGGTATTACTAGCAACCATAGAATAGAATTCAGTTCTCCGGCTCCGCTCAGCTTAGCTCAACAGTTTATTGTAACTCAATACCTGCATTTAGGTTTTGGCAGCAACACTGTACTAGTTAACTAGTTAAGGTTTACACTCCTCAATCATTGAGCTATTGTGAACGGAGTAAGGAGTCTTTCGGGACCAGGACCGCGGTCCTGAACGCCACCTTGGTAAATAATATATATTTTAAGTGGTACGTTAGGCCCACGAAATAAGAAATCCCTCTGCCCCAAAAGGGAAAAGGCCCCGGTCCGATCAAGATTTACTACTCACTATGTGAACGATAACTATCTTATTATTATTATTTTTCAGTGATTTTTTTATGTAGTATGAAGAAAGCATAACCCTAAAAACATAACACTCCTCTTAAGGCAGTCGTGTAAAACATCTTATTAACTAAAATATGTTTGCTTTTGTTGTTATGAATAATATCGAGAATTAAACATCACCCTGTATAATATACCTGGGAGATAGAACAATTAAGCACGCAAATATGATACAGGCACTATGTCCTATGTCGAATGTGGTAATGTTCTATGTCCACATTCGTAATTATTTTTGTGCATTTTTGTTCTATCTCCACATAAAAACTGTAAAATAAGGTATAATTAATTCTCTTCTACAGGTAAAAGTTATAACCATTAATTCATAGGTAACTCATGTATTTTTAAAGACCTTCAAAAGTAGAAGCTAAAGCTTTTTTAAATAAATACAGCAAAAAACGCTTCTCCTGTAAAATTTGACTGATGGTAGATAGAACAAACAAGCACTGAAGCGACGTTGTGTCAATATTATTATAATCCTAATTCAATTCAATTAAATTAAATTCTAATAAAATGTAATTATTGTAATATTGTATATCTAATAAAATGTATTAATTCTATGTCAATTTATTAGCACTATTTTAAAAAACAAAATATGTACCTACCTAATAGTCAATAAAAGCTATTTTTATTTTTTATTTTATATATATTTACCATAGAGCTAGCATAACATTTTTTACTTTTAAAGAATGTTTTTTTTTCTATGTCTATGGTATTTATTTACATACCTACATTTATTTTTTGTTACAGTAGATATTCTTCATTTGGATTTTCCTATGCAGACCGAAATGATCGTTGTGACGGAACATAAAAAGCTGTTAAAATGTTAATACCTACAATCCTACATATGTATGTTATTAGTATACGCGAGCGCGCGACGACATGAATGCAATTGGTTACTATAATTTTCGCATGTAAAATCGTTTTATTTTACTTCCTATCCTAAATTAAAGAACCTCAATATAATGATTAACAACATAGTCTGGAAAAGGTTAAGTACCACATACAAGCTGACCTGATCATAAACAACAATGTACCACACGATTTACTTACCCCTTTACGAGAAGAGGCGAACGAATGCATTATTTTCATGGCATTGCAGGAGCTGTGTGCGCGAACAGAGTAAAGAAATCACAGATCCCACCTAAAATCCATACTAATATTATAAATGCGAAAGTTTGGATGTGAGTTTGAGAATTTGTGAGTTTGTGAGTTTGTGAGGATGTTTGTTACTCAATCACGCAAAATCTACTGGACGGATTTCGATGAAATTTGATACAGAGGTAGATAATGACCTGGAATAGCACATAGGCTACTTTTTATCCCGGGAAAAAGCACTGTTCCCGTGGGAAATTCACGCGGGCGAAGCCGCGGGCAAAAGCTAGTATTTTATATGTAAAATGTGGCCAAGACGAGACCATGTTGGCATGACCAAAAAGTTATAAAATCTCATCTCAATCATTTCAAGCATCCCAAAAATTATTTGGAAATAAATTTATTTTAAGATCTCATGCATATAGAGCCTACAAGATGCTTCTAACAAATTGTTTAACTAAAATCCCGGCTGAGTCCCACATCTTGGTCCACAACCTGATTTACAAGACGCTGACGAATACAACCAAAAAACAACAACCGTACAACAACAAACAAACCTCAACAATTAACTCTACACCTTAAGTCAAGATAGCCTTGGCTTGGCCGTTTAGCTGCCATTGAGGTTTCAAAGCAATACCTAGGAGTATATTGAATTGATACACAAATTACTGGAAAACAATAGGGAATAGAATACTCAAACAAATAGATGATCAGATACCGTAATGGGGTAGATATAGCCAATAGTCTGGATTCTCTAGGGCCACGATTATCTAAATATTGGACTTACTTATTGATGAAATATAGATTCAGATATAGTTACAGATGTATAAAAAGTTAGCAGTCATGAGACGCCCGGCAGACAGATGTAATACAAATGAGCATTGTGGCACGACGCATCGACTAAATTTTACTTTCAATCCGCGCCAATAGATGTTATACATCAAAAGTATTATATAGATATCCTTCTGCAGTCTCCCTATTTTCCTTGGCCATTTTCTGCTGTGCGCCTGCATTTCGTCTCCAAAAGCATTGTGTTGTCGTGACATTCATAAATACTCGTACTACGATAAGTCAGTGCGTTCTCATTTTCTGGAACGTTGCTCCCGCGACCTGCCACTCGTCTACGTCACCATTGTCATGTTAAGCACTGGAGACTGAAAACACATAATTTACTAAGTCTTAGTTTTTTTTATAACATAGGGCGGCAAACGAGCAAGCGGGTCACCTAATGGTAAGCGACACCGCTCCCATGGACACCAGGGGTATCACAGGAGTGTTACCGGCCTTTCAAGAACACGCAGACTCGTGTTTTAAAGGAAATTCCGCCGTAGGCAGTTGATTCCACACTTCAGGTTGTCCGTGCCAAAAAGTGTCTTTTACGTAAGTATGAATTACACCAAAAGCCTTTTTTTTTCAACAACCCCAGGGGGCTGCAATGAGCTGAGAGGTGAAAGTTTGTATAAAAAACACAGATATACTTTATGCCGCGGGCAGAGCAGCGGTCGACAACTTTTGGTGCAAAATTAGAATTTATCAAGTCATATATAATTTTGCTACTTATCTTCGTCACCGACGACGACGACGAGTTGGCGACGACTGGCGGGAGCTTGAGCGGGACCGTGGATGCTGGCGTGCTCTTGTGTTGTGTGCCAAGACTCACTTTGGGTCACTGAGCCCGGATAGTACGTAAGTAAGTAAAAATCTTCGTCACTATTGTCATGTTAAGCGCAGTCGAGATATGATTTATAATAAACTAGCTTTTGCCCGCGGCTTCGCCCGCGTGAATTTCCCACGGGAACAGTGCTTTTTCCCGGGATAAAAAGTAGCCTATGTGCTATTCCAGGTCATTATCTACCTCTGTACCAAATTTCATCGAAATCCGTCCAGTAGATTTTGCGTGATTGAGTAACAAAACATCCTCACAAACTCACAAACTCACAAACTCACATCCAAACTTTCGCATTTATAATATTAGTATGAATAATATAATCATTTTCCAGCGTGGTGCTCCCGCTAGCTGTCTTGTCACTCACTTGTGTAACCATCTGTACATTTTATTAAAACTGTACTTAATTGGTCTATGTCTGTATTTGTAGACAGTATTTATTGTATCTTAAAAAAATGTATGTGGTGTGTTTTAGGGTAAATAGATATTTACTACTATGATATTTTTTTTTTTGGCTTTCTGTCTGTAGACATCGCAGCACGCAACTCTACTGAATGAAAATCCATGTATTTTTAATATAAAAATCGTATACACTACATATTGAAAACTTCAAGTATTCAAGCACTAACTTCAATTTTATGCCGCGGCCAAATCAGATTGAGTCTTGCTGTAACAAAGTTCTAGACCAAATAAAGTTACCATAGACGAACTTCCTCTATGCTCTATGCTTGGATGGACAATCCAGCGACTCTGGACATTCAGGTCACCTACTGAGGAAATTTATTCAGTGCTGGAGTGCATGTAAATTGATTTATATAAATTACTGTGCCCGCGGCTTTGCCTGCGTGAATTTCCCACAGGAACAGTGCTTTTTCTCATAATGAAAGGTACCCTAACCCTATGTCCTTCTCATTACTTCAAATTCTGTGTATACGAAATTTCAGAAAGATTTGGGTCAGTAGATAAAGAGAGGAGAAGTAACATATAAACAAACTCACTTTCGCATTAATATTAGTTAGGATTAGGATAAAGGTAAATTATTACATAAAGTTACATCACTTTAGAAACATGTAAAAGGGAACTTCTGTACAAAAAAGGAGAGTTATGTATGTTAGGGCTCCTATATGTATGTAGGTACCTATGTGATTTTTATGTTCTATCACAAAGAATTAAATTCCATTTACCATAAAATTCAGTTATGGATTCATGTTCGGGACACCGACTAAATCTATTTCTATAGACATAACAATAACCTTATTTTCCGCGTGAAATAAGGTTAACTCATTTATATATAAAATTGAAAATTAACGGAAAAATTTGCGATGTCATTGGGATAATTTCCTCACGAAGAACAGCTTCAACTTTTCATGGAAAATTTCCCGTTAAAACGGCAAGAAATTTGCATTTTTCGCGCCAAAAACTTCTAAGGGTTTACTTTTCGAGTTGCCGATCGTTAGGAATTATTATTCCGTGAATGTTTTGGTTGGAACAAGTATAAAATATTATGCTTTTTATTTGACTACCTAAAATATTTTGTGTGATATCAGCTACAGAATGTCTAAGTGTGAAATACCGATGTACGTTAGTTCAAAAGTATCCTAGTACTACGTATTCCAGTGCTAAAGTTTACAAGAGCGAACTATATATACCCAATTGCTTAAATCCGAAACGGCAAAGACTCAATGACAGTTATTGGTTCCACGTTTTTTTTTTATATGTATATACTATCCATCGCCAGAAGCCATCAGAAAACTCCACATCGGCCCACGATAATTGGGTTTGCAAAAAATAATATCCAAGAAAAACATATGTCACATGATCTCCCCTCCTTAGAAAAATACACGACAGTTATACCTACGACGACATTGTGTATGTAAGATATTGAAAAGAAACATGTTAATTATAGGACTTCTTCTTCTTCTCTCAGCCGAAAGACGTCCACTGCTGGACAAAGGCCTCCCCCAAGGATTTCCACAACGACCCGTCCTGCGCTGCCCGCCTCCATGCGCATCCCGCGACCTTCACCAGGTCGTCGGTCCACCGAGTGGGAGGCCTGCCAACACTTCGTTTTCCGGTTCGTGGTCGCCACTCGAGAACTTTTCTGCCCCAATTATAGGACTAATTAATTTTAATTTAGGTTCTGGATCTTATCGCTCGTTAATTATATTTAAGTATTTGTATAACCTATTAATATTTGTATAATAAATGTTCTTTTAAATGATAATAAATATAAATCTAAGTAAAAAATTGAATAGTAATTGTAGTAAAATTGAATTTGAATTGTAGTCAATTCAAAAACCCATTCCAGTTTATTATCTCATAAATAACACTTAGGAAAATGCGTTCATATTAGAGCCGTGTTCAGATTCTTTATTACGCGATAAATGCCCAAATATCGATTTATCAGGCGATAAACAGATCGCTAAGAAAAACATATTCTTTGTGTGTACCCCTTTCGGGATTCTGTATAAAATCATGCTAAAGATACAAAATAACGGAAAGATAGAAGTAACATTTCGCTAGAGCTATTATAAAATGTTGGATGTTTGTTACTCGATTACGTCTCACCCATCGGGCGGACTTTAATATTTAAGATATAAAACATCTATTGGCTCAACTTGGCAGTAAAATCTACTCGAATGCCGTGACTGAAAATGGCATGATTTTGTATTGGGAATGGTAGGTTATAATAGTTTAGAAGTGAGACGTAATGTATCACTTTTAAAATATATTTTTAAAGTCTTCACGGGTATTACCGTCAATAGTCCGATACTTTCGAAATTGTCACTATCAGTGCCGGATGAATTCATATTTAGGAGGCGTAAACCGCCTTTGTTTAGTGCACCTTCCTCGCGTACTAAATTGTATCGGTTGTCTCCCGTGGCCAGAGCTCTAAATATGTTGAATTTCATATGTCAGGAAGGTGATGTAGACATATTCCACTGTTCGTTGGAGAAATTCACAGACATGGCATTATTATGTGTACCAAATTTATATTTTTTCTATATGTTTTTAGCGATTTTGGAGTAGGTTAAGCCTGTAATGACACGCTGTATAAAATGAAATAAATAAATAAATAAATGATACTGCTCTGTACTGAGAAATATCTCTTATCAAATTGTCTTTATGAATACATCCTATCCTAGTAATAAAATGTGAAATTTTGACAAAATAGATGAATGTTTGTCTTTCACTCAAAAACTACTGGATGGATTTCGATGAAATTTGGTACACGGGTAAAATGAAACATGAATTAATGCACAGGGTACATTTTATACTAAATTCTAATCCCGCGGGAGCAGAGCTCCGCGATGGAGCTAGTAATGTTAACGATTTCTCTTCTGAGCACTTTATAATTTAAAGAAAAGCTGATTCTCCACTATTTTATGGCCTTACGTTCCGCCCAGTCAAATTTACGACAAGCGGACGATTGGTTAGCGGATAACGCCTATTTGTTTTCTTTTTAGAACACGCTTACACACGGAAAAGCTTTACAGATACACATAAGAAGCTATATAACCTTAAAGTCTTGTTTTCATTGGAAAACAAGTATCCTTTTCCTCAATGTATCCTTTTAAATTGACTTGCAATGATTTGCATTACTTTTCATATACAACTGCTTTATTACCTTTATTTGTTTAAGCCTATAAATAAAAAATAAAAAAGCCTTTTATTAATTTCTCATTTCATGCTGATACATTTTAGTTACATGCAGATAAAATAAAATTGTATGTTATATAATTCTTATGTTTAAAAGAAATATAACATTAGTATTAATTAATTCAAATAAAATTATTTCATAATATTTAATTGTAATATAGATAATTTCAATCATTATTTTGTATCAATAAGAAATAACAATAGCATTAATATTATATCGATATCATATTATTAATTTAATATTTTTTTTATTTCTTTTATTGTATACTTATACCTATTAATAGTTATTAATTATTCGTTAAGCCTATAAAAGGCTGTAATTTAGCATACGTTTATTAGACACTAGCGTGGGCCCGAGACTTTGTTCCAGTGGGAATTTTGGGAAATCCTCACTAAGTGCTCACCTACACCCCCTAGGGAGTCTACATGCCAAATTTCAACTTCCTACGCCCAGTAGTTTTGGCTGTGCGTTGTCTGTCAATCAACTTACATATATTGATTGATGATGGAGGCATAAATATGTACTAATCACACCGACAAAACAGTAAAATAATAATTTTCAAAATAGTTTTTACAAAGTTACATAACCGTTCAATATTTCGCATAAAAATGTGTGTGATATTGGTGGATTTAAAATAAAAGAAATAAAACTAAGTTTATGCAACAAGCGGCCATGACAGAAGACCATTTATTTTTTTTAAATCAAGGACAACTACAATAGACAACCACAGATAATAATGTCAAGTCTATATGACACATCCCCCCCTTTACCATTTACAAATCAACAAAATCATTTAAATAAGCAGGTCTCCTACTTACTCTACCAGACCTAGTGACTATCTCAGGTCTCACTGTGTGATCCAGTTCAATTCTCCCCGACACTGGTACAATACTATACCTACCTTCTACAACCTGTGTCTCCATTGCTATATGATTTTCCTCCGTAGGCAAATTCCAATTACAAACTTGTTTTTTAATAAATTCAGTATAGCCACAATATTAATAATGAGAAATAAGTATATACCTACCCATTCAAGGACAAGATTTTCTTACAAAATATTTTGTATTATGACAATGTTTGTTCAGGTCATATGTCAAGTATACACATCGTGTTAAATAAACGTTTGGTACAACAACAAACAAGAAAAATCGAGATGTTTCGACAAACATCTTACGGAGGCTGTTGGAGGGTAAAGATAATTCCGTCACTTAGCAAAGTTTCAGTTTCCTTTCCTTTTTTCGCATTTGAGAGCTTATTTTTCCTTTCCTTAATGCAAGAATCTCGATTCTTGTCTTGTTTATCTCCTTGTTAACTTAACACTACTAATTTAATAAACTGAAGAGGCTTTCCTTTGTTTTTTAGACGCGCTAAGTAATCTGAAAATGCTTACACGAATTGGAAAATTAGATTCCAAATAAATATTGGGTTGGTATATGTATCTGCCCTGAAATTTGTACTGTTAACTACAAAAAAAAACTAAGAGAAACACGCACGTGATAGAAAAAAGCAACTATAATAAATCCATGCTGGTCTGGGAGCGAAGAAAAAACATAGAATGTGCCAGCTGCTTCTCTTCCCGCGCAGATTGTAAAAGTCAATCAAGGGAAAGGGCTTTAAACTGGGGATTCCTCCACTCATAGGCGATGGGCTAGCAACCTGTATCTATACCTGAATCTCCATTCAATCAGAGAGCTCACTATTCAGCTAAGCGTGGCCTTCGAGTCTGGCGACTCTTGGCTCTGTCTACCCCGTAAGGGATGGAGACGTAATTCTATGTATGTATGTATGTAACTATAATAAATACACGCATGAAGCACTTGCTTTGTTGGTGTATTTTTAAAACCGATATTAACTGTTTTACTTAACCGAACCATTCACGATATACACAGACTAGATGCTCTAAATAGAATTAATATTTTTTATTCCCTTTCGCTACGGAGCTCTAAAAATAAAGCTATTTTTCAAAGCAAGTTGCAACTTCGCCGTTCAGGAAGCTCAGTGAAAGCGTATCAAAGCAATAACGCCGCGAGTCCACTGCCAACAAAGTGAAGCTCCGGTGACACAAAGCTGGTGCACATCGCCGCAAGTATCACGAAGTAGAAATAAAAAAAAAAGATATAATATGGCGAATGTGTATAAAATATCAGATTTTATATGTAACTAGCTCTTTCCCGCGTATTCGCCAGCGTAAAATTATACTCCAAAATCTATGACCCGCCCCGTCTGTATCAAAATCCGTGACGCGTTTAGCCAGTTACATTTGATTCGTAGCGATACGATAACTAAATTCGTAATCGTTTCTACGGATACCAAAAACAATTTTCTTGGTTGGTTGTTGGTTTCGCTTTGTTTTCTCTATTAACCACGATTGACCACGTGATTTAGCGCGCCTTATATCAATCCCATACATTTTATTGTTTTCGAACTTCGTTTTAGTAGAAAGTTACAGTAGTTTTTGAGTTTACCGCGTACAGACAGTTGCGGTGGGGGACTTAATATCTAATATTAATAAAAGTAAAAATTTGTAGTAAAAATATTTAGGGATGCGAACACGAAACTTCATTAAAAGTTGCCTTGCCATTTAATACCCTTAGTTAGGACGTAGGTAGAGACAAAATTTACGTTATAAATTAATTTATTCTTAATAGGTACGAGTAAGTATATTATGAAATTAATGAGATTTCAGCACTGTAACAAATACGTACTTACTGTGTAGGTACAATTTCAGAAATACGAGGTGAAAATGTACTTACAGCTTTTATAATATTTATACACATACAATTAAATCTAATTAAATATTATTTAATTTGATTTCACAAGTTAGTTTTTTTTATATTTCTCAAAATTTTCTCGTATGGTGCAGCTACCAGGCAAAACACATTTTTAAGCTATCAATTAAGCTGCATACGACTAGCAAAATTATACAACAAAAAAACAGTCCATACATCGTTTACATGTGTAATATACAGCGTGCTTCAAATTTCACAGGAGCCTAACCACCATAAAATGTGATTACCTCGTTACGCGTGGTCATTTTAACGCGCCGAGCCGTTATCCCGTCCCATCTGACGAGTTAGGACAGTTTGGTCACTGTGTATATTAGTCATATTTAAAAAAATATATATAGTTTTGTCATTGTGGTAAGAAATACTATCATTTGATTCATCACCATAATCGGTTTTCAGTTTTTTTAACATTCGTAAATAATATCAATATACATACCTACCTATAAAGTAAAAGTCAATTATTTTTATTTATATAACATACGTTAGACTACATATAATTAGTTTAAAACTTTTTCTGATATTATTTATATGATTATAATTAATTAATGACAATTATTATTGCAGTGTAATAGTAGTCCAAGACATTATAAGGTTTAATTGATGTTAAATAACGGAGTCTACAACCAATCGGTCGTCTAATTCAGCCGTTCATTTTTCACATGGCGATCCTGCCATTCGTCGCCACGATGCGCCATCTGCGGGGCCAATTAAAATAAAATACTCAAGTGAAATAAAAATATTTTATTTTACCAATGACGAAACTACACCGTTAACCAGTGACCAAATTCCAACACGATGAAACACCTAACCCCAGAACGAACCTCCGCGGAACAAACAAAACTAATAATAACTTCCATTATCACTCATTCAGTTAACTATACGCACTCGAGGGCTTAGGGCCGGCCACTTGGCCTCAAAATAGTAACAGCCTGTATTAAAACTGTCATAAACATGAGCGAAAGTTTTAATCAATGTTACAGAATATTATATTTTCCAACTAGTCAAATCGGGTCGTGTTTAGATAGAGAGGGATTAGGAAAAGTTTATAGCTGAATATTAATAAAAACTATCCCCATATAAAAAAAAGGCTAGGAAGAATAATAAGTACTCGTATCCTATCCTTATGATATGTTAAATCTTGCTTACTTTAACACATCGGGGTGTAGTAGGGTGCTCCAGGATTTGCCAGTCGACCTCACCAATAGTGGGGTGGTAAATCGTATTGACCAGCGCTCTATAAATTCTCACCGGTGGCTCCAAGTAGTCGTTGTGCACACGACGGCCACACCCCGGTAAACCACGTCGGCTCGTGGGCTGAACCCGGTGAGAGGGCCTGTATGCCTCGGTAGACAGGTTTCTACGCGGTTACCTCCCGCATGGTGCATGAAGTCTAACTCGGCGTTGAAGGCAGCTCACGCTGATAAGTTCCGAGTACTGGCGGATACGGCGAGTTAGCAAGGCAATGTTGATGGCCTAGGGCGGCAGTTGAGGTCAGAAGTGACTGCCGGCCAGAAACTGCATCCAAATCTTCCGCCAGTCGTAGCGGTCTCCGCTCCACTGGGCTACGGGGGATAAGGACGATAGAGGGCATCTGCGACTGCGCGACCGCTTATGCACTAAAAAATTCTCCTGCGCACTTGACTGCTTCAGACTAATGGACTTCGATAAGACGTAAAGTCCTGTGGCGATGGGCTGAGGTAGAGAGGTTCGGTTTGATGCAGACCGGGCTTTGTCTGAAGCTTGCACATAGGCGACTCCGGGGGTGTTATTAGAACACCGTGGTCGCTCACGCTCTGAACTGGGGAGACAAAGTGAGTTCGGCAGCACCTGGAGTGACAGAGCAGCCCTATTTAGGGGTAGCACTGCTCTCCTTGCTCAGCCTTGGAGGGGGCTAGAAAAGGTGCCCCAAAAATTGCTCGCCCCAACCTGTATGGATGGTAGTAACCGCGGCTGCCACCGCATCAATAATTTCGTGGTCGTCGTAACAATAAAAATGCTATTAAAACACCTAAAAAACTAGACATGACTTTTGGCGCATGGAATGTAAGAACATTACTTGACCGCAAAGATAATATCTGTCCCGAGCGAAAGACTGCCATTGTAGCTCGTGAGCTTTCACGCTATAACGTGGATGTGGCTGCTATCAGCGAAACACATCTCGCCGACGAAGGGGAGCTGGTGGAGCACGGTGGTGGATACACTTTCTTCTGGAAAGGCCTCGCTTCCTCCGAACAGCGGCAATCGGGCGTGGGATTTGCGGTTAAGAATCAGCTCATGACACAGCTGCAAGAGTATCCGGTACATATCTCAGACCGAATCACATCTTTGCGCCTTCATCTTGATGACAATAACTACCTCAATGTCATCAGTGTCTACGCTCCCACGCTAGACAAATCTGATGACATTAAGGACAAGTTTTACGAGGAGCTGACTAACTGTCTCGAAAGCGTACGTCCCAGAGAACAGATCCTTTTACTGGGGGATATCAATGCCAGAGTAGGACAGGATTTCATGGCTTGGCCTAATATCCTAGGCAGACACGGAGTGGGCAGCATGAACGATAACGGACAGCTGCTACTTAATCTTTGTGCCCAATTTCATCTTGCGATCACGAACACTATGTTTAGACTTCCCGCCAAGCACAAGAATACGTGGATGCACCCAAGATCAAAACACTGGCATTTGATAGATTACGCTATAGTGAGGCAAAAAGATGTTTCCCAAGTCCAAATCACCCGCGTCATGCGTGGTGCACACTGCTGGACAGATCACCGGCTTGTAGTCACTAAACTGCGTCTCCGCCTCCGGCGTCCTCGTAGGTCCGTTAGAATAAAGCCACCAAGCATAAATTTGAACAGGCTTAAGCATCTCGGGATGAGGGAGAAATACGCCGAAGCCTTGGCTACTGCCCTGCCGCCAATAGATACGGAGGTCGGTGAAGTTGATGTTGACTGGGGGACTATATCTTCTCACATTTTAGACATCGCCTCGGACACCTTGGGTCGAAAACTCCGGAAGAACGAGGATTGGTTTAATGAGAATGATGGAGTTCTTAGGGAGGAAATTGATAAACACCGACATCTCCTCAGGCAACACAGGAGGAACCAACGTAGTGTTGTGGAGATTAGGCAGAGTGACCTGGAGCTGCGTAAACTAACTCGGAAAACCAAGAACAAATGGTGGCAGGATAAGGCTCGTCACATGCAATGGCTAGCAGATAACAACCGGCTAGGGAAATTCTACAGCGAGGTTCGAAAGTTGATAGGTACAACTTCACTTGCAAAAGTGCCGCTTAAGCCTGCTAATGGTGAAGGTCTTCTTAGAAGCAAGGAGGAAATTATTACGCGATGGGCGGAATATTTCAACACTTTGCTTAATGTAGACCGATCTGCTGATTTGGAACACATCAACTCAATCCCTCAACTGCCCATATCTACCGAGCTAGATGAGCCATTGTCACGTGACGAGGTTATACTTGCAATAAATCAACAGCAGAACAAGCGAGCGGTTGGTGTCGATTTTATACCAGGTGAACTACTAAAATACGGTGGTGAGGAACTACATTCGGCAATATGGGAGCTTTTTAATCTTATGTGGAATAAAGAACAGGTTCCTTCAACTTTTAAAATTTCGCGTATAAGGGCTCTATATAAAGGCAAGGGTGACCGATCCGATTGTGGTTCCTATCGCGGTATTTCCCTTTTATCAGTCCCTGGAAAAATCTTCGCCAGAGTATTACTTAACCGCCTGATGAAAATATTAGAAAGGCTGTTGCCCGAAACGCAGTTTAGCTTCCGACCTGATCGAGGCACGTGCGAAGCTATCTTCTCAGTGCGTCAATTGCAAGAGAAAAGCAGAGAACAGGGCCGTCCCATGTACCTGTGCTTTGTGGACCTTGAGAAGGCTTTCGACCATAGCCATAGAAAAAAATCATTCTTTAATAGACTGATAAGCTTGGTTGTCAAATGAAGCCGAAAAACGTTTTCCAAATTTAATGACAGTGTATGAAAGTGATGTGACCTTACAACTAAGCATCGACATTTTGTATCGATACTACATAAATAAAAACCTTTATTTTTATCGAGGTGAAAATGCCTTCGCATACCGCTTCACTTCTCAATAGTGTGGGACTTGGACCCACTAAAAACACCCCGGTGCAGCATGCCAATACTGAAGAGGCATGGGTAGTGCCAGTAGTACCTTTGTTGCCAAATTTCACAATTTTAGTCAATGGGAAGTAGATACCACATAGGATTTGATTCCTGTCTGAAAAACAAATTATGCGAAAAATCGCAACATTTACGGTAATATATCCTATGACGTATAATTTTGATTATTTTTCTACACAATGAGGTTTGTAATAAAAATAAAGATTGGATTTAATCAAAATTAAATATTTATTTTTATATATATATATATGTACATACATATGGTCTATACATTAAAAAAACTGTAACCAGTCTGTGATTAGTCATGAGAGATATGGAAAAAAAATTGAAAACCATTCCTTTTTTTCCATTCGCCTTGATGATATTAATACTCGTATTAACAATAATAATTAATGGGCGGACGAAGTCGTGGGCACAGTAATAAGTCATGTCAGTCATCAGTAATGGTAATTGCATAATATAGTCTCAACGGACTGCTCTTTTAAAATTGCAATGTTTTCGAAGAGCAAAAGTCGAAATCAAAGTCATCCAAGACAAGCCAAATAGTCGAAATTAAAGTCATCCAAGAGAAGCCAAATGAAGCGCAAGAGCACTACTTATCTGCCTTTTCTCGAAGCGCTTCGTAATTTTTTTGAACCATCATAACTAGGGTTTGGAATAAACCAGATAAACAAAATTCTCAGCATATAATTGTAGTAAATCACCCCCACCCTTTAAATTAGGGTATGAAAGTTAGTTACAAACTTAGTTGGTATAGCGGATTTTCTTAATCGTATCTTGCCACCAGCAATGTAAAAGTCGTTGTTGTCAAAGTATCGACTACATATAAGAGATCCTTCATTTAGTTGCATTATCCAAGTTGCATTTTTTAATTATTTTAAGCCAAGTTTCTAAGTTTCGAACTAGTTTTCAGTTATATATTAAACCGAAAATGTTGTTTTGAATTTTTATCGATAATTATACCTCCGGTACTACTGTACCGGAGGTATAATTATCGATAAAAATTCACCCTACCCTACCCTACCCTAGCAATTGCCTCGAAAAATGCCAATATTTCGATATTCAATATTTTCTTAAATAGTTCTTTTTAATATGCGATGATACATTTTCTTACAAGAAAACAATACAATACACGAAAAATACATCATTGAGACGAACATATCGATGTATATCAACAGAACAAGCCCACTGAAATTCAACTATTGTAAACAACATTTACCTGTGAAAAGAGTATTGATTGGCATTTCTATTAGAAGATGAATCACAATTCAGAACACAACACTACACCTTTTTCATTCGATGAAACGTTAAAAAGCTTATCTATAAGAATAAGGGAATAAATTAACTTATAAGGTTTGTTTACAATACAATATCAGTTCCAAATTAAGCTTCGATTGTCAAAGTCTACTGAAAATTGGATTCACAGAAGATATTACCTGTCCTTCACCAAAAACCATATCTGTCATCCCGCTTCCTCAGCTGTCAGAGCCTCTAAATAAAATAAAAAAATTTTTTTGCTAGCTCTATGCTTTCGACAGTGTGCCTCGAGAAGCCCTCTGGACGGTGCTAAGGAGAATAGGGTGCACAGAGAAGTTTGTGAGACTCCTCAGACTCTTCCACGACGACATACAGTGCTGCGTCTCTGTCGACGACGAACAATCAGAGTTCTTTCCCGTTACCTGTAGGGTCAAACAAGGTTGCGTTCTCGCACCTACATTGTTCGCGTTGTATTTTGCGGTCGTAGTCCGAGAGGTCTTACAATCTTCTTCTGAAAGTGTTCGCATCCGCTTCCGCACCGATGGCAACATTTTTAATCTGGCGAGGCTTTAAGCCCACACAAAAGTTTCACACGAGATGGTCACTGAGATTATTTACGCAGATGACCTATGCTTTGTGACAGAATCCTCAGACGGCCTGCAACAGCTCATGTCCGAATTCGACAAGGCTTGCCGAAAATTCGGCCTAAAAATCTGCGTTAAAAAGACGGAAGTGATGTCTCTGGACATAGACGGTCACAAGGCGCTGAATATCAACCTTGGCGAGGACGAGCTGATGCAGGTCGACAAGTTCCGATACCTGGGGAGCACCTTAACATCCAAATGCGACCTGGATTCAGAGATCAACAGCAGGATCGGAGCTGCAGCTGCAGCATTCGGCAAGTTGAATACCAAGGTCTTCTGTTCGCATGATATAAAGTTAAGTACGAAGATCTCAGTATACATGGCAATCCTTCTGTATGCTGCGGAAACCTGTATGCTGCGGAAACCTGGACTCTTTACCGCCGACACATCTGCATGTTAGACCGATTCCACCCTCAAATGTCTGCGAAAGATTATGAACATCAGATGGTCTGATCGCGTGCGGAACACCGAAGTGCTGCAACGAGCTAATGTGGGTGGCATTGAGGCTTACCTGATGCGGCGACAGCTTCGGTGGTGCGGTCACGTGTCAAAGATGGCAGAACAGAGGGTTGCTAAGCACATCTTCTACTCAGAACTTGAGGAGGGCAAGCGCAAGCATGGCGGACAACTCCTCAGGTACAAAGATGTGCTGAAGCGGCATATGAAGCGCTGCGGCATAGAGCCCTCTCAGTGGGAGGAGCAAGCCGCTCACAGACCGGAATGGAGGGCTTTGGTTAAAACCAAAGTCCTTGACTTTGAAATCAAACGACGCGCTGAGCTCGACACCAAGCGCGATGAGTTAAAAGCCCGACCACCTGTGCTAACTCAATATAATTATAATAATGGTGTGCTCACATGCCCGCAATGTGCGAGGATCTTTTCCAATAAGATTGGCTACATAAGCCACATGCGAGCGCACGAGAGAGCCCTTAATTCTTGAAGTGGTCACCATGACCGAAATCGGTCGGACACAATCATCATCATCATCACTTTAATACATAAGAAAAAAAACAATACTTTGATCCTATCCGTTGCGTGAGTCTCCTATATTATTTAGAAGTGATAACGGAAACTACTGAACCGATTATTTTGCTGCAATACCGATTATTTTTGATTATTTTGATTTTTGCGATTTTTTTTATTTTTTTGTTGATAAAACCGTAACCATAAGCAATGTTTGCTACATCAAAATTATACATAATTCTCTCAGAACATAATTATATACTTAGCTCAGAATTATACATATGTCTGTGTATTATGAAAAGTCTGCTTCATGCAGGATTAAGCAAATATGTTTACCCATAGCATTTTCTTATAGCAAAGCAATCTACAGCCAGTGAAACTATGTGTATTCCCTCAGTTTGTATCGTTGTTTACACATCTATATTCAAATCACGCCGCAACCGCACTCAACTTGCACAGTCAAATTGAATTCAGAGGTATGCACAGAAATGCTGGATAAATCTAGATGCACGACTGCAAAGAGAATGTAATCACTACGTTATAAGAGACGGGACTCAAATACAAAAAAGTGTCCGCTACAAATGTCAAAACGGAGGTACCGATAAAGATGCAATTATGCGAGGAACTGCATGAGATGGAAATAGTCGGCCATCAAAACGCTACTCCGTTTTATAGATAAGTTTTTTCCTTTAAAGTTGCGACCACCTAGATAGTCAAGTCAACGCAATAGTCAAGTTCGCAAATATACGAGTATACCCCATTGCTCCGTTGCGTTGCGTCGTCGTGACAGCGTTTTTCATATATTTTGTTGTGACTTGCGTCACCATCAATGCGTTGCGTCGTCCGACGCGACGTTTCTACGGATCGACGGAGAAGAAACGAAGCGGGAGGAAGGGTGACGTTCTGGCACAGTTCTGGGCTGTCAACAGTGTTCCCCTGCTTGAGGCAGTCAGAGGAGGCAGTGATGCCAGAATGGGAATATTTTGATTGGGAAATTATATTAGGCCCAAAGATATTATGGTAATGAATAGAGAAGCATTTCAAAATCTTAAAAAAAAAATTAAAAAAATAAATAAATAAATAAATAAAATAAATAAATAAAAAACGTGTCATCTCATCTATAGCAATGATCATGGAAGTAGTAACTTATTACTTCCATGGCAAAGATATAAGTCTGTAGTCTACAGATACTCGATTGTCTAAATAGTTTTATTACATTCTCTTTGGTCTATCTGGTTTATGATTATACTTTGTCAATTCCATGGAAGTAATAAGTTGTACAAAGTACTAATTACTTCCATGGTCAATTCTTCCACTTTAAAAAAAAAAAATTGTATTGAACATCAAAATATATATTTTGACGGGAGCCCGGTCCCGAATCAGGAGGGGCCGAGTTCTGAAAGGATGACCAAACTTCACAGAAAAGAATATGTGGGCAGAAATAACTAACTCAGATCATATTAACTGTCAGGTTAAGGGTATTTCTAAAATAACATGCTCAGCTGGTAAAAGACAGGGTAGTGTATCCTTATTTCAGGTTACAGCTCAAAGCACCCAGCGGTTCCTCGGATGATCTCGGATTACTTAACCATCCAACACTAACTCTCAAACACTACACAGAACAATGGCCGACATGACCATGGAAAACAAGGAATACCTTTGAAACATCAAAATATATATTTCGGCGGGAGCCCGGTCCCGAATTAGGAGGGGCCGAGTTCTGAAACGATGACCAAACTGGTCAGTACAGTTACTTTTACATTAACTGTACAGAAAAGAATATGTGGGCACAAATAACTAACTCAGATCATATTAACTGTCAGGATGAGGGTATTTCCAAAATAACATGCTCAGCTGGTAAAAGACAGGGTAGTGTAGCCTTATTTCAGGTTACAGCTCAAAGCACCCAGCGGTTCCTTGGATGATCTCGGATTACTAAACCATCCAACACTAACTCTCAAACACTACACAGAACAATGGCCGACATGACCATGGAAAACAAGGAATACCTTTGAAAACTCACGGTTATAGCAGGGTGCACCAACCAACGAACCATGCGGTGACCATCAACCAGCCATAATCTGATCTCCCACCGTGTTTTCACTAACCAACCAACTACCAGGAATTATCATTACACACACGACACGACCGATCTAATTTAAATCATCAAGCTAACTAACTCCCCCGCCCGCACCTCGCTCGCGTCACACCCGGACTACCATTTTGCTATCACAATTCGGCTGTTTTATCGTCTCACTGAAGTACGTAAATTAAGAGCCCGCACTAGGCCAATGACAACTAAGATTTTCCCCCGCTACCCGCTACCCAGTTCGCCCGCACGCATCCAATTCGCGTTCTAAATAAAATGCTGGCGGGGCGCGGGCGGCGCGGCGGCTCAGAGGCGGATGGTTAAAGCATGCGGGCAATTATACGTATTATTTTTTTAAAAGCTTTATAAAAAGATATTTAAAAAAGTAAGTAACATAAGCCCTGCCTTATCTATAGAGTACTTTATACAAAAATTTTCAATCTTTATTTTAATGTATTGCTTGAATAATAGCAGTTTAAAGTGTTAATTATAGGTGATTTGGAGGCAACTTCGCGATTTTTTTCTATCGAGAAAATTTTATGCAATCGTGTTTTTGAGTAACATAATCCCTCGTGCTAGTCCTGAAGTTTGCTATATCTTAATTTTACATTCAGTTTTACATTATTGTAGATATTACAGACGATCATGTGAACCAATCTAGCCTAGTACGGGCCCTTAATTAGAGAGCAGATATTGACAAATTAGTTACCAATCATATATTGCCCTTTCTTAATTTTATTCTCCGACATATATAGAATAATAAGAAATAACAGTTGATGGCCATGGAATGAATTTCTATTTTATTAAATTTATTTGTGAACTCTATCAAATCAAGTTTGGCGTGTAAAAATTTAGGCGAAAATTAAATTTTGCTCTGGTGAAATTGGAAAATAACATCTGGCAACCCTGCTACAACTGCTGCGACGTCGTGGCTGGTGGGGCATACAATGCGATGATCCGTTGCGACGACGCGACGCAACGCAACGCAACGGAGCAATGGGGCTTCGCCCTTAGTCGCAGGAAAATGAGGGAAACAGAGATTTCCCGAAATCCCTAGAATACCACGAGATCATACAAGAGATGCCAAGAGATACCAATGCACACATTTCACTGGATTTAGTTTAATATTTTGTCTTATCACTAACCATTTCCAGTAAGACGATGTATAAATAGGAATATTCGATATCTACCGTGATTTCGTGGTATCCCAGGGATATACTTAAATCCCTAGGATACCACAAAACTTTCCCGAACGAAAATTTACTTGCGACATATATACGGACAAATCACACAGATTGAGTTAGCCCCAAAGTAAGTTCGAGACATGTGTTATGGATGGGATGGGATACTAACTCAACGATACTATATTTTATAACAAATACATATATAATTGATAAACATCCAAGACTAATCAATCTGAAAAAGTTTATTTTCTATCTTGACTCCTTTCTTGAGTCTACCGGGAAACGGACCCGGGACCTCCGGTGTGACAGTCCGGTGTGAAGACCGTTAGGCCATGGAGGTCGCAAAGCATTCAGCTAGTGGTACACGAGTAGAGAAAGGGAATTATATGGATTTAACAAATCTGTGGTCTCCTCCTCATGTAGGAATAAAAAGAAAGATTCAGTTTCACACATTTATTTCTTATTGTTGGCAAAATGGATTGGAAATTACAAAATGGGGACATATGCAATGGGATTATGATATAATTAAGTAACTAATACCAACTTACTTGTTAATTAGAGATCTGTACATTTATTTACTAAGTTTTGTAAGTACTTAGTACTATATATTTCGAAAATACATCACAGCTTTCTCCACGAAGAAGCGGACCAATAGGAACAGCATCTTCGATGTATAAATCTAAAGCTTTTTAAGCTCACTGAGTAAATTAAGTAAACGAGTGTCAAAAAACTGACAAAAGTAGGTACCTATTTTGATGTACGTACATTATACAAGGAACATGAATGATTTTTTACTAGAGAATATAAAATATACTATAAAAAAAACAATTATCATAAATATACAGGTGTTTTTAAAATCATTGGCATCCTTTCTACTGGTGAAAGTACTCATGAACATGAGCAACTTTTTGTATGGGACCGACTCAATCCGATGGAAAAAAAATCAGCTGTTCCATACATTTCGGGTGAGTAGGTATTGGAAAATAGTATGGAACAGCTGATTTTTTTTTCCATCGGATTGAGTCGGTCCCATACAAAAAGTTGCTCATGTTCATGAGTACTTTCACCAGTAGAAAGGATGCCAATGATTTAAAAAACACCCTGTATACAGATTTTAGGTACATTTTCATTTAAAATATCTATTTAATCTAATAAATGCGTATCTATAAAATATGATATCTGTTACAAGCTTTTGCCCGCGACCTCGTCCACGCGTAATTATTGATAACATCGAGATCAAGTTCTAAGCGGCGTATCAAGATGAAACCTACGCCAGACCCAAAGTTCAACGACAAAAGATAAGACCTTCAACAATACAATTGTAAAATCCTCATCTAATTTAATTTAGTAGTTTTTTATGATTTTAGGATATAAACGCATACGAGGGTCGATCGCGGGGCCGTCGACCAGTCGGGCGCCCTAGGTACCGCTGGAGCGATGAGGTTCTGAAAGACCTACAGAGCCTTAGAGCTGACAACTGGCGAGAGCTGGTGCAAGACTGCAAAAAATGGCGTTATCTCGTGTCGGAAGCCAAGATCCACTTCGGGTCGCTATCGCTACGCCGCAGTAGTAAGTAATTCGTGAACCGTTGTTGCGCTGCCCAGAATTATTTTTGCCAATCCTTAACATAAAGATACACTTGATAGAATAAATACTTTATCTATTTACTAATATTTGAGCTACTTTTAAATCCGTGAACTAGTTCAATATCTCATTTAAACTTCTCTAATAATAAACTAATCACAACGATTCCCAAGGCATCCATTGTTTATTATAATAAAAATATTAATGTCATTATTAGGGTTCTGTACCTCAAAAGGTAAAAACGGAACCCATAATATTTCATCTAATTACTCTTATAAAAACGGATCTATCATATATCATCTATTAACTCTTTTTCTCCAGCATAGGCTTTAATTCCGTACCATTCTCTACTATAACAGTGGTCGCGTTTGACACAACATCGCCATCATCGTAATACTTGCCTTGTAACATAACTTGTATTTCACCTAAAGACTTTCCTTTCGTTTCGGGTATAACAAAGTATGAGAATATCGCAGAAAAGTATGATACTATACTGAAAAAGCAAAACACGCCGAAAGAGCCCGACACATCTTTCATTTGCTGATATGATTTTGTCGTTAGAAAGTTTACAGAACCTCCAAATATATTCAAACTGGTCATGGCTAGGGATTTAACGTTGATAGGGAATATTTCTCCTAGAACGGCATAACTAATAGAGGAGTATCCTAAAGTAGACGTTACACTGGACATGGTTATTCCAATGAATACTGCGACAGCGTAGGGACTGAGGTGGTCTTGGTTGATGACGAGGATCTCTTGGCAGAAGAAGTATACAGCTACTAGGCTCATTGATAGACCGGTGCCTAAGTAGGAGAGTACGAGAAGTGGGCGACGTCCTACCCTGTCAGCTATTACTGATGACATTACACCTGAAATGAAGATGTATTTGGTATCATAAATCGTTCTACATCACGCAATATATCAAATGTAAAATATATCAAACAATTGCTGTTTCAATAAATTTGAAATAAATAAAATCTGAGCGCAGGCCAAATTCCAGCCTGTGTAACACGCAATGTGTTACACTGCCTTTTACTTTTTTCCTTTAATTTTATATATCAATTCTAAAATCATTTAAAAATTGAATTTGTCATGTCAGTTTTGCTATGTGATATTTGATTTTAAAGATTTACGACTACATCATCAATTACCTATGATTTATTATAATTAAAACACATATGCATACCTACGAGAAACCTGAGAGCCCCGAAAATAATGAAAACTGTAGCCAAATTGACAGAGTAATGGCTGTCCTGTATGATGCGGCCCAGGTAATGCTGAATCACGATGGAGCCACTCATCACTTGGCCTGCTTTCAGCCCTGAAATAAATAAATACGTAAATAAGTCGTTAAAATTAAAACGAAGCGTTCCTATAAGGGTTCCGTTGTTTCCTCTTTTGGGTCAGTCATTTTTTTTTATTGAAACTTGGCCTTCAAATCAAAGAAGGCTCTTTTTCACGTCGAAAACTAATTATTTATGATATATTATATCTCATAGCAAACTACTAGCATTTCGGAACTACCACTGCTGAGAAGAAATGCCGAAAGAAACTCATGAAACAGTCTTGGTCGCCTAACATGCCAGAGGGACTATTTATTAACTCTATACATACACTAGATTGTGTACAGTCAAAAATAAAATAAAATATAAGAAACAAATATAAATATAATAAAACATGTTATGTTTGTGATCGAGTAACCACAATGAAATGGTTAAAAACAAAAAATAAAAATAAAAGTCGAATCAGAATCAGAATCGAGCAGACCAGTTCCCCCTGGCAACACTTGTTCACGAGTTGATGCGAGGGTCAACCATCGCAAAGCTCAACCATAATAGAGGGAACCTCACTACCCGGGTTCCGTGCCTGAGTACAGAACCATAAAAATAAACGACTTTACATCCACAAGACAACCACACACACACTAAAAGTGCTGGTATTGTAAGTAAGTTATTATTAACTTTCCTCTCAAAAAAAGGGACATGAAATGTCCATCATTTATGAATTCGTTAGAATTAGTTAGATGCCCTTTCGCATAAGTAGTCGTGAAAGCAATGAATGATAACTACGCCGAAACGTTGAAATTTAAAAGAACTATTACTTCAATTGGTGAAATCAACATAATTTGGCAGCTTGATTGATTTACAATAATTTATATAAATGTTCCTCTGGACTTTCTAGGTGCGCTGCGCGGAATATTATTTCAGAAGCCATCTAGCGAGTTGTGTCTGAACGTACACGTTACAAAGTGGCACTTGTGGTGGCACTGTAGCCACGTACAGGGCCACCTTATATGCTTTGCGCTTTCAAACGTCCAATAAACGTATGGTTTCTATTAAACACAGATGGCATGGTGATGTAAGTAAGCACCATGCCTGCCAAGTGCAAAAATCTTTGATTCACGTTGGTTCATCCACCTACTAGGTTATAATTGAAAGAGCAGTTATTTCGGTAAAGTTGACAAACCTACCTATTAAAAGGGGTGGTGGTAGTGGACTAGTGGTAAAGACCGCCTGTGGTAGAGAGGTCCTAGATCCCAGGTTCATATTCTACTCGTGTCACATGAGTTTGCATACCAATCTGACTCATGTACCTTTATAGTAGTTTTCATAGACCACCACTTTTTCATAGAAAACATCGTGAACAAAACTTGCGCTCTTGATCATAATTAAGCTAGTGTGTGTAATGAAGAGAAGAAGGCATTACCTTCTTCATTGTCTTCTTGCAAACCATTCTAATACCATCGCCAAGAAAGTCGTGTACATTTTATTCCACTCAATGACTCTCGGACATAAGAAATAGTTTGTAGGAGACATTAATCTATGCGCCTATTCGACATGAAGTACTCACCAACACCTATAGTCAAAGCTTTCCTATATTGTTTTCCGGTGAAGAATACTTTGACTGAACCAGATTGCCGCATTTCTTTCGTCACATCCGAGCGCATTACGCTTAAATCATCTTCGAGGGCCTGCAAAACATAAACAATATTTTTTTGAGAAAATTTCGTTGAACCTCACAGCGTTGTAATGCCACGCTAACACCAATAATTCGCTACTGCGACGTGACTTGTGACTAATATAGGTTCAGAAGTGTTAAAAAACCGACATTCTATTTAATTCGGACGGTGCTCCCCTAAGCACCAATTAAATAAAATGTCGGTTTAAACGACAAGGAAAAAACTGTGTCCCTGCCCCCTGGCAAAAACACATTTTTTTAACTTGATGGTACTAAAGGTAATCTTTGCAATCTTACTTTCATTCTTCCAGCCAATTTTGGTGGCAGAGATCTCGATTTCATTTTTATAACCTGATTCCTCATATCCACTACATCATTTTGTAAGCTACAGATTATTTTTTAACAACCTCTTGTATCCACCACATCAACACCAGAGGAAGAGATATTAACAACAAGAACTTCGTTAGTCTAAATTCGAATCCTATTGATCGTTGATACACTTCTCCTCTTATCTCTAATGGAGATCAGCCCTTAGATGTTTTATATCACGTGTGAACATTAAAATCTGATAAATGTTATCAGAGATAGCCACATCAATCTTGATGACAGTTCTCTGTCAAACTTGTAGTGTCCTTTAGATAACAAACATTATCTTTCAAGTGCGGTTTGGTCATGGACAGTTTTGTAACATTTCCATGAACTTCGTACATAATGTTTCATTTTCAACCGACTTCCCAAAAAAGGAGGAGGTTATATGTTTCGATCACAGAAGTAAAATTTTTTTTAAAATATAAGCAGAAGGAACACAAATTTCACACACACACTGATGATATTTGACAATATTTGCATCCTGCTCATGATAAGGACTGTCACATAACTCTGTCCCTTTCCTTCCTTAGCATTGCAATGTATTGCAACACGAACCACTACACTGAAAGATTTATCATCCAAGCCGGATTTTTCATGCGAAATGATCCTTAACTGTCATATTTGTTGTGTTGTCACAGTTGTCATAAATATTTAAAATTATTTTTTACTGTTTTGTGCTTTTAAACTCAATAGAAATGATAAAATGCAACGTGTACAATATGTGGAAGTGTTTCATAAAAAAATATTCGTGGAATATCGTTCCTTCGGTAAGCAATACATGTTTTTTTGACGTGCCCAATGATAATATACAATTTCGTGTTATTTTTGAAACAATAACCATTATTAGACTTTTGAATGCTATTTATCAGCAATATCATTATTTATTTTATAAAGTAGTGTATTAATTATAACCATTTCATAAGAAATACTACAAGTAATTTAATAATTTCGTAAATAGCATAGATCATTTGACGGATCCAGTTTTGTTTACTATGGCTGGGCCGAATCAAGGCAAATATACGAATTTAGTACCTATTCTATAAAAATCTCAGGAATTCTTTCTTGAAGATTAAAATGCACATTTTATAAAAATACTGACAGTGAATTTTATTTCAGGACAAGGAAAATATGCCAAAAAATAATACCTCAAGAAAAAGAACTGTTATGGGGAGTATTTCTCTTACGTACTACGAGTACCAGGACAGTGAATGGACGCCAGCAACCATTAACATCATTGCAATGTTTCATTGCACGTGATTTTTAATAATTTAAAATAAATTTTATTGATTTAATGACTAGTATTTTTTCCCAAAAGGGATAGAATTTCCCATCGTAAAAAGCTGATGCAGATCCGTCCGCATACCGCGCACGGCTTAAGATTCAGCGTCTCAAAATTTTTGGTTTTGCTACACTGTACCGAATATAATTAATTATCTTAGATCCGACCCTGTATTCTGTCGTTGTGTGAATAATAATCTTAGTGTGTGTTTTTGCCATGCAATTTCAAATGACATGTTCAGTCTGCTTACTATTATTATATGTCTGTGGTTTCGATGTATGTATGTTTTTTTTTATGTATGTTCGCCGATTTCTCCGCCTACAGTGGACTGATTTCCGAAATTGTTTTTTTATTCGTAATGGTATATACCCAAGTTGGTCCCATTTTAACCACGTCAGAATCTGTTCGGTAATTTTAAAGATACCTAACAAAATATAAAAATACCAACATTGCATTATAGAGCAAAAGCCCGCGATAGCATGCCCTTCCTTATTTTATTAAAACTAAAGATTTTCTGTTTATGTTCCAAACATAGAAATAGCGATTAGTGACTATAAAAATTGGATCATGATTACTTAGGCAGATTATTTGTAGCAATAACATTTACAGTGGTAACTCAATTTCCTTAAAGTTTTTTAAAGATTTTATTCCTAATAATATAAGAAATCACGCTATCCATTGCCAGGCAATTGGTGCAGATATAAACCCCTGCCAGACATTGTAACTTTACTAAATTATCGTTATATTTTTTTTATTATAAAAGCTGAATTTAATATTACTTTGGAAGGCCCCAAGGGTGCTTTTTATACCTATAAAAATCATCCTTGCTATCCATATTACCTGCATAATCAACTAAGATCCAAACTTCAAACCTAGTCGCTAATATTTTTTACTCGTATATACCACGCAGAGAAATATTCAGCATTTTTAAAATAAGGAAGGTTTGGTCGTCGCGTGCTCACGGTCTATTTATGTGCCAAAAATAATAGACAATTTGACATGTTCTAACATTTCAAATCAAACTGACGTAAAAAGTTTCGAATTCTTAATTCTTTATTTTCGGCCACCAGTGAAAGAAAAGTTTAAGTTTTTATGAAAGAAAATGAAAAGGTGTAGAAGCACTAAAAATGATAAAATAAAACTTTTTTCCAAAAAAGTGAACCGACTTCCATCATAAAACTTAAAATCATGAAATAACAATAAAGAAAAATGTATTAGCATGCTACCTACTGAATGAGGTGAAGTCGGTGCCAAATTGAATATTAAATAATCTAAATTAACATTAGAATCATGTAGGTACATATACAAAATGCCTAGCTAAACAATTACATAGTCCTGCACTTGGCACCGACTTCATCTCATTCAGTAGGTAGCATGCTAATACATTTTTCTTTATTGTTATTTCATGATTTTAAGTTTTATGATGGAAGTCGGTTCACTTTTTTGGAAAAAAGTTTTATTGTTCAGCTAATTCTATCCTACTAATATTATAAACATGAAAGTTTGTGAGAATGGATGTTTGTTTGTTCCCTTTCGCCCAAAAACTACTCAACGGATTTCAGTGTTTAGTACACGGGTAGCTGCGCCCCTTGGCTTCGCTCTCGTGGAAATTCCGGCATATTAAAGTACCCTTTGAGTTAATCCCAGTTTTTTTATACCCGTATTTTGTATACGGGTAGAAAAAATCAGGGCAGAAACAATCAATCATCAATCATTTCATCAAAATCCGTCCCAGTAGCTTTTGCGAGCCGGACCGACGACCTGGTGAAGGTCGCGGGATGCGCATGGATGCGGGCAGCGCAGGACCGGTCGTTATGGAAATCCTTGGGGGAGGCCTTTGTCCAGCAGTGGACGTCTTTAGGCTGAGAGAGAGAGAGCTTTTGCGAGATTGAGTTACATACATCCTCACCTCACACACGTCCAAACTTTCACATTGATAGATTAGTGGGATGGGAAGTGGGGGAAACAAAAAATAATGGAAATACTCACTTTCTCATCCTGATGTCCCCTCAGTCTAATCAGAGCTTTCCTAGCCTCTCCCACTTTTCCCTCCTTCAAATAAAAATATGGGGATTCCGGGACCAACGAGCATGTGAGCAAGTAGCAGATGGGCAAGCTCAGGATCATGTAGTTCAGGGTGTAGTAGGAGACGAAGGGGCCTATTACCAGGGTCAGGAAGCTACCGAAGTTCAACATGAACCGACTTAGCACAGACAGAGACCCCCGGATCTCCTTGTCGGCGATCTCTGCTAAATATATCGCTGATACCTGAAAGTGACAATAAAGTTGTATTATTCATCTTATTGTTGAGGATCTCGGTGATGTGGTGGCGCAATGGTGCGTGCTGTCGGTCTGCGATAGTGGTGGTTAAGTAACTTCCGTAGTCGATGGATGAGCAGAAATGTATAGAAATAAGTAATATTTTTATTTTTTATGAAATTATGTGCTGTGTTTTAATATGATCAAATTTTTTGTGTAAGTAATTTAATGTATGGATCCATGGTCTGAAAATAAATGATATTATTATTATTATTTCAAGCTTCTCCGTGTTTCGGAAGGCATGTCAAGCGGTTGGTCCCGTATATGTTAAGTACACTTATATACATATGTATTTTCAATGACAATGCATAATTATCTAAAGTTGCGCAATATGAAGTAAAAAAAAATGTGAAGCAATGAACGTAGCTGGTCACAAAATATTTATACAACAAGACATTGACCGGCTTATCTAACTTATGACGTACCTAGCTTAATGAAAACATGGATTCAGATAGATTATTTGCAATTTGATGTTTGGCGATGATGATTTGCATACAGATGCCATGTTTGTTTATGGCTACAGTAAAATAATATATTTATTCTATGTATTTAAATTTAAAATAAGATGACTCACTTCAGTTTTATGGCACTGCATGCAATGATCCATACTTACTTATATTAAGTATAAATCAGAAAGTCTGTCTGTTACGCTTTCACGGCTAAACCGCTAGACCGATTTTATGAAATTTGATGCGAGTTGGAATAAACCCGAGGTCAAACATATTTTTTCAAAAATCTACCCCAAAGGGCTTCAGTGGAGATGAAAGTTTGTATGACAAAATACTTATTGACGCGGGCAGAGCCGCGGTCAACAGCTAGTTTGGTAATAAATTGATTACTTACAGTCCCGCTCATACCAGCACCGACGCCCCACAAAAACTTGGAGAGACAGAGAAGCCACACGTTGGCCGAACAAATAATTATTATCTGTAATGGAGTAATTACTATTGTTACTGTCACAGTTTTTTCGAAACATACAGCTTATTCAAAATTTCATAGAGAATTTTGTACAACCTAAAAAATAACACCCGTGCCATTTTCTGTGAGTTAGGGCACAGTTAGGTCTTAAGCCCCATTTAGACGGTGCAAGCTTCTTGTAGATACAAGAGCAATAATTGCATGCAATAATTGCAGTGCAACAATAGACTGTGATTATTGCAAGCAACTGTTGTTTAGACCACACAAGTATTTACTTGCTTCAATTTAATCGTATTCAACAGGCAAGAAACTTGTACCGTCTAAATGGCCTTTTACTCTCTTTATAATGTGGTTAGGGTTGTCACACCTACTCATAAGGCAACACCGACAACCAACACTAACCTACACGCTCCGTGTTATCCGTGCTGCCCTCCTAAATCGTGTCCAGTAGGAGCACCTGAAATTTTCGTCGAAATGAAATTTATTTCTTTTTGTACAAATCTGTCTGTTTCTCTATTTACTTCTAAATTCAATCTGTTAATTTTAATGCGGTTTCATTACCTACTTAATCCTATTCATAAATAGTATTTCACAACATTTTGCCACATTAAATCCCACACAAAGGTGACGTCATCGGTCCATCTACAAAAAATCTACTGTCGGTCAATCATCTCCCACAGAGAATTCGTTATACTTACAGCTGGAAGACACGTGAGTTAATCTACAACTTAAGCTTTTCAAGTCTTCGTCGTCAACACTTTGGGCGGTTTTGTCCCTTCGAACTACTGTTCTTCGAAGTTCAGAGCACCCGAACGTCAAATGTATGAACGTAAATACCCTTTAGTTCGTTGCCTTGGCCTATGTTAGCGGCGTTGTTGGGGTGCTATGTGCAGGAAACCTCCTAGTGTGCCCAGTCCCTTGAAGGCTTTAGCTTTTCTCGCTTGATCCATTGCGATCCGGTGAGAGCGGCGGGCTATCAAGGGACTTGGGACGGTGCACCCTGGGCGGCAGTCAATAACTCCCAAGCTTGCTGGGTCTTATTGGCTGTCGGCGAATATTCTGCCGACAGGAGAGGGGAAAAAAAATAAAAAAAAGAGTCCGATGCAGGGCTTACATTTTTGCGGGCCTGGATACTGATAAAGCTTCTAGTGGTATTACAGATTAGCGGAAATCGGCAGGCTCGGTATGTCATTTCATGACGTCTGAGTAGGTGGGTGTACTCACACGACCGTCAAACTCGTAATCCTGGAGGAATTTCCTCTGGGACCGAGGGGCTTGGCTTAACCGCCCGGCCTACGAGGAAGAAAACCTCTCCAAAAATTACCCTGAATCCCAAGCGCTTGGTAGCGCCGTGAGGGGATGCATGGCTGACAGGTGGGTCAGTCATGAGCGCTTCCCCCACCAGGGTACCGGCCGACACCCTGAGTGGGTTACACCTTAGGCTTACCCGGGTACAGGGGGCACTGTCCGGGTGGACCTTTTAATTCCCCCATACTCGTGGGACTTTTATGGATTGTTTTACTAAAAATTCGTTTCAAACCCTAAATGATGAAGTGAGCTGTGACGGCTCGGAGAATGACGTAAGGGGCCGCGAAGGTCCGGTGAATATAGGAGTGGCTCTTGAAGGTGAGCAATATAAAGGCCAACTAAATGAAGGTCAAATGGAGGTTTTGAGGGATGACGGGTCAGACTGCTCTTTCAGACTAGACTGTAGCGTGGCTGAAAGGTTTAAGCAGAAGGAACCTCCCACCAATGAAGAAATAGCGTGGGAAGAAAAATCGGAGTTTGGATCCACATGCTCTTTAATGAGCTTCGAATCCATTTCCGATGGGTCGAAGAGTATGTGGCGTCGTAAAAGGTCACGCAATAAGGAAGACAATGAGGAGACAGATGTCGTTCCTGCCGCAAAAATAAAAACTGCAGGCAGAGGCCGAGGGTCTACAATCGTCTCTAGCAAAATAAGCCTAGGCAAAACCAGGAGTGAAATTGCATCGGCCAAACGAAAGGTAGAACGACTTGCAGCTGAGAAGGAAATAGAGGAGAAGGCTAAACAAGCCCGCAAAAGCAAAGTCACGGAAGATAGCAATGATACCGAAGAAAAAAGGACAGCCATAGCTTTAACAGATCAAGTTAAATCCGCCGTAGAAATTATAAATTATGTGGCTGCTAAGTCTAAGAATTTGAAAGGAGGGTTTGTTAAAAGTCTGAGAGAGGCGGCAGTGTCAATAACAGAAGCTGTAGAGGTATTACGTGGTCGCACTGACACTGAGGAAACTTTAAAGCTGCAGGCAGAGAATCGTCGATTGAGCCTAGAAATGGCAGAACTTAAGAAAGAGATGACCGAACTGCGTGAAGCAGTATCTGGCACCAGACAGGAAAATACTGGGCACCAGTCTGATGCCCCTATTACTAGGAAAGACTTGGAGGAATTTCTGGGTGACGTAATGAGGAAGACAGGGTTCATGATGGACGCTAAGATAGAAGGTATTAAGGACAGGCTTAATCCCTAAAAACGCTTGCGCCCACCGCTCGCGTCGGATAAGACCTGGAGTGAAATCACCGCTGGCCCAAGTTCAGCTGTCCCTAAAGCTTTAGAGGTAACCGACCCTACGTCCGGTACAAAAGAAAAAGGGAAAGGAAAGGGAAAGAAAACCCGAAGTAAAGAAGGAAACCCTGAAGTGGCTGTTGTGGCTCACTCAAGCCAATCTGAGTCACCACTGCATAAACCAATGCAACAAGCTTCTCAAGGTAAAAAGTCTACCAATGAATGGATTACAGTTGGCAAGAGTAGTAGGAAAAAGAGGAATAGAAAAAGAAAGCATCGCCAGCCTCTCTGTCGGCACAGGATGATCGTACACAGACCCAGGATCAGTCCGTGATGACGAAGCCACGGAAAGTTAAATTACGTCCCCCTAAATCTTCAGCAATAGTTATCACTTTGCAGCCTGAAGCTGAAAAACGGGGCATCACGTATAAGGGAATCTTAATAGAGGCTAAAAGTAAAGTGGGATTGAATGAGTTAGATATAACGGGGCTTCGTTTTCGGAGAGCAGCTACCGGCGCTGCAGTCTTTGAACTACCGGGAGCAGATAGTGGGGAGAAGGCCAATAAATTAGCTGAAAAGTTACGAATTGCCTTGAATGAAGAAGATGTGAAAGTTTCTAGACCAGAGCTCTGTGCCGAAATGATAATTGGTGGTCTTGATGACGCAGTCTCTAAAGAAGAGGTTCTAGCAGCAATTACACGAGTGGGTCAATGTCCAAATGAGTCTGTGAAAATTGGTGAAGTGCGGACTGACTTCTCAGGAAAGGGTCGAGTGTTTGTCAGCTGCCCTGTCATTGCAGCCAAAAAGATAGCAGAGGAGAAAAAGCTTCTTGTTGGTTGGGTAACTGCGTCGGTAAGGCTACTGCCCTCTCAACCGGTACGATGCTACCGGTGCCTGCAGAGCGGTCATATAAGAGCGCAATGTACAGCTGAAATCGATCGGAGCAACCATTGTTATAGATGCGGGAAACCAGAGCACAACGCTGGTAGTTGCCAGGCTCTACCTCACTGTTCTGTATGTGAGATGGCGAATAAACCAGCAAACCACAGACTGGGTAGTAGTGCGTGTAAAGTGCCTATTATTAAAAAGTATAGGAGAGGCGGCATGCAGAGTCAAAAGTCTCAGCAGCCTGTCAGCCCCATGGACACGGACTGTCATGGGACAGAGAGGGTGCAGATTACCACCAATCAATAATATGGCCCCACTGCACTTCCTGCAGACGAATGCAAATCATTGCGCTGCAGCACAAGATCTGCTATTACAAAGTATAGTGCAATGGTCAATACAAGTGGTAATAGTTGCGGAACCATATTTCGTGCCTTCGAGGGATAACTGGATTGGCGATAATCATTCCGATGACAGTACTGTAGCATTAATATTTCAATCATCAGACGGACTTCAAGTTGAAAATGTTATGAGACGACCTGGCTGTGTCTCGGTCCTTATGGGAGAAATAGTGGTAATAGCAGTTTATTTTTCTCCCAATCGAAATCTTGCGGAATTTGAGACTTTTCTCGATCAGATTGGAGAAATAATAAGCCAAAATCATAGTCATCCGGTCTTGGTGGCGGGGGACCTTAACGCAAAATCAGTAGTGTGGGGATCCCCTGCCACAGATCCCCGTGGGGAAGCAGTTGAAGAGTGGTTGGCTATGATGGGCCTTGTAGTTATGAATCGAGGGACGCGACCAACGTGTGTACGACCACAAGGCACGTCTATAGTGGACATAACGTTTGCTTCGTCTTCTATAGCGCATCGTATTGGAAATTGGGAGGTTGTTGCAGATGTGGAAACGCTGTCAGACCATGAATATATACGATTTGATGTGGTATTTTCATCTAGTGTCCGCTCTAATTTAGGAATAGACAATTCTGTTGGACGAAGTCCAAAATGGGCTATAAAGCACATGGATAAAGAATTGCTAGAAGAGGCTGCAATTATTCAAAGTTGGCTTCCGACTCCGTCTGGCCACATGAATATTAATGAGGAGGCCGATTGGTTTTGTAAGGCTATGAGAAACATTTGTGATGCATCAATGCCCAGGGCTGGTCCACTAGTTCCAAGAAGAGAAGTATATTGGTGGTCCTCAGAAATTGCTGAACTCCGTTCACTCTGCTGTGCAGCACGGCGGCAATACACCCGTCAAAGAAGACGAAGACCTAGAGACGAAACTGTGGAAGAACATCTACACAATAGGTATAAAGAGGCAAAGAAAGTCCTCCGGAAAGCGATCGCTGCTGCTAAGGCCAAGGCCCGACAGGAGCTATTAGAAATTTTAAATAGTGATCCGTGGGGACGCCCTTATAGAATGGCAAGACGGAAATTGCGGCCCTGGACTCCTCCTCTGACGCAAACACTACAGCCAGAATTTTTGAATTCTGTGGTGTCTACGTTATTTCCAGTTAGAGAACCGCACATACCTCCAACAATGTGCCAACGACCTGGTGAGGTACCTATCCTGGAAGATGTCACGCTCAATGTAACAGAGGATGAAATGGGGGCGGTGATTTTGCGTCTTCAAGGTAAGAAAACAGCTCCTGGATTAGATGGAATTCCTGGACGGGCATTAGCTCAAGCTTTGAAGTTCCTTGAGCCTAGACTACGTAACCTTTTCTCATCTTGCCTGGAGAGGGGACAATTTCCAGAAGTCTGGAAGACGGGAAAATTAGTACTTTTAAAAAAAGAGGGTCGTCCAGCAGAATCTCCCTCGGCATATAGGCCGATTGTATTAGAAGACGAAATAGCCAAACTCTTAGAGGCTGTCATCGCAATGCGCCTCAACAAACACCTTACAATGGAGGGTCCTAATCTGGCTGAAAATCAATACGGATTTCGGAGAGGGAGGTCCACTGTTCATGCAGTACTGCATGTCAAGGCCATAGTTGATGGTGCACTGGATCGGGGGCAAGTGGTATTGGCTGTATCGTTAGATATATCTAATGCCTTTAATACACTCCCCTGGGCCTGTATAAAAGAGGCATTACATTACCACCAGGTGCCTGTATATTTGGCCTGCAGAACATAGTGGAATCCTACCTCTCCGAAAGGTATGTTGAATTCCCTGGAGTGGACGGATGGCGTAGATGGCCGATGTCGTGCGGTGTTCCACAGGGGTCGGTACTTGGACCGCTTCTGTGGAACATCGGCTACGATTGGGTACTGCGTGGTGAAAATTTACCGGGAATTCAGCTTACTTGTTATGCGGATGACACCTTAATAACTGTTGAAGGAAAAACTTTTAGGGATGCTAGTGTGCTCACTACAGCGGCGGTTGCTCAAGTGGTTCGACGCATACGATTGCTAGGATTAGAGGTTGCGTTAGAAAAGTCTGAGGCTTTACTCTTCCATGGGCGACGACGAGGGCCGCCTCCAGGAGCGAGTATAGTGGTAGGTGGGATTACCATCGGCATAAAGAGGAGTATGAAATATCTTGGCTTGGTACTCGATAATCGGTGGAACTTTACCACCCATTTCGAAACTCTGGCACCTAAACTGCGGACGGCAGCACTAGCGTTAGGAGGGTTAATGCCAAATATTGCTGGACCAAAAGCATCGTATCGTCGCCTTTATGAGGGAATAGTACGATCGATGGCTCTTTATGGGGCTCCAATCTGGGCTGAAACTCTGAATAGTCAAGGTATCGCTCTCCTTAATTCGTCTCAGAGAGTGATGGCAATCAGAGTTATAAGAGGTTACCGGACGGTTTCGCATAATGCCGCATGTGTTCTGGCGGGTTCGATTCCCTGGGATCTAGAAGCGAGAGCCCTTTCGTCGGTTTTTTACTGGCGTGAGGAGGCGCTAGCCCGGGGTTTTCGACCTGCTCCACGAGAGATTGAGGGCCATCGCAATCAACTTCACGTTGAATTGATTCAAGTCTGGCAGGATAAGCTAGAAGATGCAGAATCTGGCCGTAAAATGGTGGAAGCCGCTCGTCCTATTTTATTGGAGTGGGTGGGACGAAGTCATGGATCCCTCACATTTCGGATGACACAGGTCTTAACCGGGCATGGATGTTTTGGTAGGTACCTGTGTCGGGTGGCTGGGAGAGAGCCAACAACAGACTGCCACCATTGCAGCGGTGGCATAGAAGATACTGCCGAGCACACTCTAACAGAGTGCACGGCTTGGGAGCGGGAGCGTACGGATCTGACGTCCGCCATAGGTGTAGACCTGTCTCTGCGAGCCATTCTTCTAGCGATGGTTGCGAGTAGAGCAGGGTGGCAAGCAGTAAAAACCTTCTGTGAAGCTGTAATGGAAGCAAAGGAGACGGCAGAGCGAGAGCGTGAGGCCACAACAACGCTCGATATTCGTCGCCGTAGAATTGGACGAAGGCGGCGGGACTATAACCGCCATTTACCACCCTGACAATAGCCACAGGGCGACCGGCTCGGGGAATAGTCTGTCGTCCACTAGGCTGAAGAGGATGTGTGCATGTGCGTCTGTGCACAACTCTTATGGCGGTTGAGCTTAAGACTCGATTTAAAGAGGGACCTGGAAGCAGGTAGTCGCTGCCGTGACACAGTTGAATACCGGACTTAGTCAGGTGATCCTGTGTCCACGGCTCTATGCGACGAGAGGGCGCACCATGTGGTTTTAGTGGGTTCGAGCCCCACACTGCCTCTCTCCCGTCCCCGCGGGAGATTGGCGTGGGTCGGCCATTTCCACATGTAAAAAAAAAAAAAAAAAAATGTTAGCGGCGTTGTTGTCGCGTGTAATATAACCATTGTCGCGTGAAGCACGGAGCGTCGCCGCATCGCGCCACATTTGTCGCATTTGAAGTCCAAGCAGGACAGAGGTTCTCTATTAGCGCTGCCGCATTGAATTAGGCATCATAAAAATTGTGACATTGGTACTGGCAACAAGCTCACGTGGAAAACAGAAAGAAATAGTGGGGGTATTGTACTCGTACAGAGGGTGGGCACGGTTTTTTGTGTACCTACTTACTATGGAGATTCCATCACTCACAGTACAAATGATTAGAGTTGATAAAATATATGTTTTTATAAAATAACAGAATGAACACGATTAAAACTCTTGCTTCAACAAGTTTATTAAATTTGTTTTTTTTTTGCCCATCTGCCCCTTATCCCCTCCCCCCCAAATCCTGGATCCGCCCCTGCGTACATACCGTGCCCGTGGCCATAGGGA
This sequence comes from Ephestia elutella, assembly GCA_018467065.1. Taxonomy (NCBI): domain Eukaryota; kingdom Metazoa; phylum Arthropoda; class Insecta; order Lepidoptera; family Pyralidae; genus Ephestia; species Ephestia elutella. The sequence continues at coordinate 14,102,186 of CM031580.1, read as the reverse complement.
GCGCACTGCCCTGCAGCGTGGCGCGCCGGCCCAGCTTGTCAGACACGAAGCGGCTGGCCAGGCTGCCCACCACGAAGCCTGGAGATGATATCGATGCGATCCATGATATTTCTGCCTGATTATAAAAAAAAAATCTTGTTATCAATGTTAGAGGGTAAAAAAATGGTGTCTCCTTAAAAAATAAACGCGTTGATCATACTGACTACCACCTATCATAGAGGAAGCCGAGAAGAGACTTCGAGATACGATAATACCTCGACGACATATTCTCAAGTCAGTCAGTTTGTTCATAGAACCCCTAAAAAAAAATTGGGTGGGGCTGTGTCGGTGGACACGGCCGTTGGTTTTAACGTGAAACGTCTATGTCAGCGAGTCGCTTTTAAAAGATTATATTGAAAGAAAACAAAATGGTCTAGGTACGTTTTTAATATTTTATTTCGATTTATTCTATACAATCATACACCTTGTATTCTATACAAACATGTAACTTGAAAACATAACACTTAAAATAAATTGCATGTGGATAAGGCTGTTTTTGGTTTGATGTGATAATTTATTTGTGATATTTTTGTATATACTCAAGATGATACAATAAAGAAGGTGCACCCTCGCTTTACAAAATATTTATTTTAATAACAACGTTTTTTATAAACTACACATTTTAAAAACATCCAGCCATTCCAGCCGCTGTATTCCACCACCGCACCACCCGCCTTAAGGAGAAGTACCACCCCCACCACCTTAATGGCTGGTGTTCAACCACTGCCCGTTTTTCGCGCAGCTTTTTATTGCGCTGCACTTAGCTGTGGAATAAGCTTCCCTCAGCAGTGTTCCCGAATAGGTTCGACATTGGGACCTTCAAGAAAAGAGCCTATCGCTTTCTCAAAGAGTGGGCAACGCATCAGTGACCTTTTTGGGGTTGTTGGTGTCTGTGCAGAGCAACTACGCTCTGCTGCCAGAAAATGTGGCAGAGAGAATCCGGACAAATGAAGCGGCGGGAAGAATTCTGTACCGGAACTTCACCGGGAAAAAACCACCGGTAAAATTAAGTACCGGGAAAAAATCTCCACGCGGCACCACGTTTGCCCGACTAAAACCTAACTAACTTAACGCAGTCTGCTACCACCGTAGCTTATGAAGGGAGCTACAGGGCCCTATATGATAACCTAACCTATAAATTAACTACAATTGAACACTTACCAAATTAAATCTTCTTTCTCTTCGGATCCAAACTTGAGTGTCTTCGGGAAGGGGGAATTCCTAATCACCCTACCTAACCCTTGAGATCTCAATTCCCCAGGACAACTAAATAGATTTCTTCCCGTAGTTTCACTCGGGAACAGTCAGATGTGAACAGCCAGCCACGTTTCACCTCTCACAAGAAAAAGTCACAATAACAGAGTTTTTCACAAACACAAATTCAATAGTTATTTAACAAACAGGAGATTCACAATTATCACTCAAACTAAACAACAAGCAAAAGACGCGAGACCGCTCCGCGTATTAAAATCAAACCGATATCGCCCTGGACAATGCAATGGCGACGCCATTCACGCTAGCAATGTGAAAACCCCGAACGCCCTCTGGCGGCAGCAATGCGAAACGCCTGCGTTTAGTTTTACCCAATATATTACAAACATCCCCCCGTCCCGGTCTGAGAAGCAGACCGCTAGCTTACTCTACGGGAAGGCGGGCGAGAGAGGTCACACCTCTCCTTAAAATCGAACCGTCGACCAACACCTCAGCCACACGCGGAGTGCCATCTCCGCCAAGAATCAAACGTAATATGCGAGCTCGTCGCCAAAGCAATGAGGGCAAATTTGCCTCTTTTAACAATACTAAATCACCCTCCCTGGGAGGCTCAGTCCTGTCTGTCCACTTCACTCTTTGCTGCAGCAAATGCAAATATTCAAGCGACCAGCGACGCCAAAAGTCCTGGCTCATTTGCTGCAACATTTGAAAACGCGACAACCGATATACGCGTTCATCCTTCCACGGGTATTCGGGCAGGGCATTCAACGGCCCTCCCACCAAAAAATGACCAGGGGTGAGAGCTTCCAAGTCATTTGGATCTGGAGATAGCGGACAGAGAGGACGAGAGTTGAGGACCGCCTCAACTTTACAAAACACTGTGGCCAGCTCTTCAAAAGTTAGAGCCGTTTCTCCGATAATGCGGCGGAGGTGGGTCTTTGCGGATTTCACAGCCGCTTCAAAAATCCCTCCCCAATGGGGGCAACTTGGGGGACTAAACTTCCAGGTTATTCCCCTTTGGGCAGCAATTTGACTTAAACTAGTACAATTTTTATCAATAAACACAGAAACATCCTTAAGATAATTTACAGTTCCTTTATAGTTTGTGCCATTGTCAGACCTAATAAGGGAAGGTAGACCTCGACGCGAAACAAAGCGATCCAACGCGGCGACGAAGGCCTCCGTAGTCAGAGCCGATACCACCTCCAAATGGACAGCCTTGGTGGCCAAACAAACAAATACACACAAATAGCCCTTCACAATACGGGCATTACGAAAGGGAGAAGCCTTGATCGAAAAGGGACCGGCAAAATCGGTTCCAACGCCGTCAAACGGTCTCGAAGGTCGGATTCGATCAGCGGGCAAATCACCCATCTGTGGTTGCATCGTGGATGCCTTCAACCTATAACATGCAATACATCGAAACAGGACACTACGGATTGCTCTTCGGGCTGACAAAATCCAAAACTCGCGTTGCAAAATAGCCAACAAAGCATTGCACCCAGCATGGGCGTTACGAATGTGTCGATCAGACACCAAAAGCTGCACCAAGGGTCCGCCCTTGGGCAACAACAGAGGATGGCGAGTCTCATATGGAAGATCCGCCTTCCGGAGCCTGCCTCCAACCCGAAGAAGCCCATCCGAGTCGATGTACGGGTTCAAACGAGCGACCGCGCCCTTCAACTTAGCGCGTCCGTCGCGCAAAATACGAAGCTCTGACTCAAACCGTCCGGTCTGCACGACACGGACCCAATGCAACAATGCGCTCCGGCGCTCTTCTGCACCTGCAATCGGCTCCAACCGCTTTGCCTGTGGGTTTCTACAATTATGTATGAAACGCTTAATCCAACTGGTAACACCCAGAAGCTTATCCAAGCTGCTATACCGAGCAAGTAGCCAATCCGGCTCCGACGTCGTCTCAGCGACTACAGCATGTACACGGAGCCCAGTCAAACTCAAAGAAGTAACATCTGTCTGACAGACAGGCCAAGATGTTTCTGATCCCATCAGCCACTCTGGACCCCACCAGAGCGGGTGTGACACCAATTCTGGTGCCGTACAACCTCGGGAAGCACAGTCCGCTGGGTTAAGCTCTCCCGGCACATGTCTCCATGTTATATCAATTCCAATATTTTGAATTTGGGAAACCCTGTTTCCAACAAAAACCTCCAAGGTATGTGGGGCCGCGCGCAACCATGCAAGCGCGACCTGGCTATCCGACCAGGCGAAGATGTCCCGTATCTCGACCGTGGCCGCCAGCTCACTGGCAACGTGATGCAACAATTTAGAGAGAAGGTGAGCTCCACTCAACTCAAGCTTGGGAATAGTCAGCCTAGTCCTGATGGGGGCGACCTTGCTCTTCCCTAACAAAAGCGAGACATTGACCCGGCCATCGGCGTCAACTGTCCGCATATAGACTGACGCGGCGTAGCCTCGCTCCGACGCGTCACAAAAGCCATGCAGGCTGGCTCGATATTTCCCGGGGGCAATATTCGACGAGGCAAGGCAATCCGATTGACTTCCTTAATCGATGAAAACAACTCGAGCCAATCATCCAATGGAGGACCAAACAGCGGCTCGTCCCACGAGACGCCCAAAGTCCAAAGTCTCTGAAGAAGACACTTCGCAGAGAATATCACTGGACTGATCCAACCGCTTGGATCAAACATACGGGCTATTACGGACAACACCGTTCTCTTAGTCCAGACCTTTGGTATTTCCAAGTCCACTTGGAATGTAAAAATATCGGTTAGCGGCTGGTACTGCATGCCCAGCACCGCTATCCTGTTGGGATCATCCACATCCTCAAACAGGTGAGGGTTCTGTTGGTGATCCTCCGGGATCCCTTCTAGAACTTTAGGCTCATTAGACAACCACTTACGTAGCTCGTAGCCACCTGTCTTCAATATTTCAATCAATTCATCCCGCAGTAGGAGGGCCTCCTCAATACTTTGGGCTCCGGTGCACACGTCATCAACATACAAGTCACGTGACAGCACGGAAGCCCCACGGGGAAAGCGGATCCGTTCCCGCTCTGCCAATTCAAGCAATGATCTGATGGCGATATAGGGACTAGATTTCAAACCATACGTGTTTGTGTTGAGTTCATACACCGTCACAGGATCCTCAGGGCGCTCACGCCAGAGTATCAACTGGAATCGCCTGTCCTCAGGATGTATGACTGTCTGGCGGAACATCATCCGGATGTCCGCACCAAAAACCACTTGATGTCTTCTAAAGTTCAAGATGATGTCAATTATGTCCCTATGCAATTTGGGACCCGAATGCAAACACAGATTCAACGAAACTCCGTTCGAAGTGGGTGCGGACCCATCAAAGACAGTCCGCAACTTGCCCGTTGAGGCCTTCACCACCGCGTGGTGGGGCAAAAAATAATGCTCAGTTGAGCTCCAATCAACTCGAGCCGGAGACATGTGACCCAAATCCTCGTACTCGCGCATAAATTCAATATATTTATCGCGAAGTACGTGGTCACGCTGCATACGTCGCTCCATGGACAGCAGTCGTTTCTCCGCAAGCGCCCTACTTTGCCCTAGGCTAGGACGAGAGGCAACAAAAGGTAACCTAGTTACAAACCGACCGGAGGGCAACCTCTCCGTGGTCGATCGAAAAAGGGCTTCGCACTCAGCGTGTTCCGGATCCATCCTGGAACTCATAGGTGGCTCCTCCACCTCCCAAAACCTTTGCATGGTCTTGGCCAAGGACGCAGATGCGACAACCGGTGGCTCCTCCGCGGTGCCATTATCAAACACAGGGCCCATCAGGGCAAAACCAAAAATCGTAGACACTGCCATCAGTGAAGACGAACCCAGAGCCTTCTGTGTACCCAACAAAATCCAACCCAATACGTCCGAGCCCAGGAGCAAGTCCACTGGGCCGGGATGAAAGACAAAGGGGTCGGCCAAATCCAGACCCGAAACCAAAGACAACACACCCGGCGGTATGTCTGTCGAGGGGTGCCAACCCGCAATGGTATCCATTACCATAGCCGAAGTCGTGATCCTCATTGTGGAGGACTTCAGCGAAGAAAAGGTGACAAGTGTCTGGCCCGTCAGACACTTCACTTGTATGCCACCAACTCCAAGAAGTGGCACAGGCGAGTCTTCCACGACTAAACCTAACTGGCGTGCCACTCGAGTGGTAACCAAACTGCTTTGAGCCCCTGAGTCCAACAGAGCTCTCAAATTAATGGCTTCCCCCTACGACCCCATACGCGGACCACCGCGGTAGGGAGCAGAACCGTCCGCGGCTCTGTCCCAGCAAGGGAGCAAGCTAGTTACGGGCTCCCCACTCTCTCCAAACCAGGGGCGCGCCACTGACCCGGATAATATGGCGGGCGAGTGCACATCCCCATCTGAGGGGGCATAACCCGCGGCCCGGCCATACATATGGTACGGCGGGTGGTACTCCAGCCGTGGGTACTCGTGCAGCGGCGGAGAAAACCGCTGCGGCTGCATGTGGTGGGTAGTGGTAACCCGCGTGGAGGGGTGTCCCCACTCTCACGTCCGATCTAGGGCCCCCGCCCATGGGGGCCCTATCCGGGGCCTGGCCAGCTACATACTGGCCATGACCTTGGGGCGCGTGGTCCCGGTCCGCCAAGACCCGCGCAGGTACGCGACCCCCTCCCGAGGGGGGTGCGACGAGCGAAGCCGCGTCCTCCGTCCGGTGGTGGAGGGCTTCGCGCAGGAGCGCCCCCGCCCATAGGGGACCCCTGCCTCAACATCCGGGTGCCATCCCCGTTGCGGTTCATGCAAAGCATCGCGTGGTGCCGCCCACGGCATGCACTGCATGGTATGGCACTGGGACAGTCACGTGCATAGTGACCGCCCAAACAATAAAAGCAAAGTTCATGCCGCTTTGCCATGCGGCGCCTATCTTGTACTGGCAGTCTCTGCCAGTCCCTGCATTGCAGCAGGCTGTGGCCCATCCGGCCACATTGCAGGCAGTCCGCGTCCCCCGCGACTGCTGCCGTGTGTGCAACCCGCACACCAGCTCCACGCGGTGGCGGTTGCCGTCCCTGTGGGGGCTTCCCTCGCCATGAGGGTTCCAAGGGCCTACGTTCAGGCGCTCTGGATGGCGCTGAGTCCGTCATGGTATTCTCAGCAGCCCGTGCCTCAAACTCCAAAAACTTCACCAAGTCAGTGAATGTTGGTAGGGTGGTGCTATCCCGCTCCGCATTTTCGCGCTCAAACCGCGAGCGGATGTCATTGGGCAATTTGCCCAATACAATGTGCACCAACAAAAAAGACCATTGGTCCACCGGCAGCCCCAGTGTGCGGAGCGCGTTACAGGCCACTGTAACGGGCGTGAGCAACTGCAGGCGCAACTGTGCCCTGTTGGCCACCTTGGGCAGGGCCATCAACTGTGCGGCGTGCGCATCCGCTAACAAACGTAAGTTTTGGTAGCGGGAGTTCAATAACTCCCAAGCCGTATCGTACTGGTCGTCCTCCACCCGGAGGTGCTGGATGAGCGACCGCGCTTCATCCTCAAGAGTGGAGAGGAGGTAGGCCATCTTCTGGGCCTTCGACAAATCCTGTCGTGCTACGACCAGGGACTCAAACATATTTTTATATGCTACCCACTCCTCCATCCTACCCCCAAAGTGGGACAGCTGAAGGGTGGGGAGCCGACCAGTAACCGCTGGTCCTTCCTGTCTAACAGGTGTGCGAGGGGCTGGTCCGCCAGCCTGTCTCGCCCTTATTGCGGTCACCGCCTCCGCGATATCATCGTGCAGACTCAGGATCTGGTCCATGTCCGCCATGTGACCTGCGTAGGCCTCCGGGGTAAGATCGGCTTCGGTAAGCGCCGCCATGGCCGCTTCCGCGCTAATCAATCGTGAGTGGAGGTGATCCGCTCTTAGCAGTATGGCGCCCTCCCTGTCCTTCCGGGACAGGAGTCCTCCGGCCGTCACAAACCATCTCAATTCGTTGGCGAGTGTCGCCCTAGCATTGGAGGCCTTCGCCATCGCGTCAAGTCACAAACAAAAAATAACAAAAGGTAAATAAAAAACAACAAAATCAAGCAACTACACGAAGAACCGCGGTAGGTATGAGAATGGCACAAACCCGGAACGCACGGTACAAACCGCAAACAAATACAAAAAAGGTTACAAATATTCTTATACAAACAAACTAAGAAAAATCTAATAATTTTTACAAACAATTAATTATTTTTTACAAACGAACAAATAGAGGGTAGATAAACTACGCTCTGCTACCAGAAAATGTGCAGAGCAACTACGCTCTGCTGCCAGAAAATGTGGCAGAGAGAATCCGGACAAACGAAGCGGCGGGAAGAATTCTGTACCGGAACTTCACCGGGAAAAAACCACCGGTAAAATTAAGTACCGGGAAAAAATCTCCACGCGGCACCACGTTTGCCCGACTAAAACCTAACTAACTTAACGCAGTCTGCTACCACCGTAGCTTATGAAGGGAGCTACAGGGCCCTATATGATAACCTAACCTATAAATTAACTACAATTGAACACTTACCAAATTAAATCTTCTTTCTCTTCGGATCCAAACTTGAGTGTCTTCGGGAAGGGGGAATTCCTAATCACCCTACCTAACCCTTGAGATCTCAATTCCCCAGGACAACTAAATAGATTTCTTCCCGTAGTTTCACTCGGGAACAGTCAGATGTGAACAGCCAGCCACGTTTCACCTCTCACAAGAAAAAGTCACAATAACAGAGTTTTTCACAAACACAAATTCAATAGTTATTTAACAAACAGGAGATTCACAATTATCACTCAAACTAAACAACAAGCAAAAGACGCGAGACCGCTCCGCGTATTAAAATCAAACCGATATCGCCCTGGACAATGCAATGGCGACGCCATTCACGCTAGCAATGTGAAAACCCCGAACGCCCTCTGGCGGCAGCAATGCGAAACGCCTGCGTTTAGTTTTACCCAATATATTACAAACAGTGTCTATGGACTGCGGTGATTGCTTACCATCAGGCAACCCGCATGCTCGTTTGCCTACTATTCTATAAAAAAAAAATCTGGGTGTACAAACTAATCCTTTTTTATAAAATGATTATATTACAAACAAATTACTAGATAAATATTGATTTTACAAACAAATTACTTAACAAAGACTTCAATTGGTAAAACATGGCAATATAAAATATCTTATGACAAAATACATCGTTCGCTAAATATTATTTACCAAAACTAGCTAAAAGATATGAAGTTTAAATGTCTACATAAGCGAAGTCACCTACATGTTCACCGGGAAATTTTGTATTAAGGAAATAAATGTTGTAGTCTTTTACTTTCCTTAAATCTTTCTCGAACCAAAGTCGATCACAAACATTGCAAGATAACCCAAACGGATTTTCTTCGAATATAGTTTTGAAGCGATTATCCGCCATCGCCAATGATTTTGCATAACATCACTTCGACTACTGTTCAAGTTCCCCAGTTCACTAAACGGATTCCACATGAGTTGTATGTATATCTTCATCTGTTACGTCCATTGCAATAAGTACATCTTCGGTAGCAATGCTCGCAGAGTCGATGTTGTTCAAGTTTGAAGTTGTTTGTTGTTGAGTTTGGACCCCCTCTTAAACAACGAATAAATAATAAACACAAATCTATCTCGTTGCCACAATAATATCAGTGTGATTCAAATCGGCTCTCCAGGAGGATTTTATCGATGCTGTCTCCTAGCGGCGCGGTTACCGTAACTTTATAATCAAGAACATAATATTATAATACTATGTAAGTTCCAATCGAAAGAGCAGACGAACTTTCTAGGAAAGGAGCAGATGAAACTTTCGTGGTACCTGAACCCAGACTTCCCATAGCTTATGGGATAACGAAAGGCGTCATCAAACATAGAATGAAAGTTGAATCCAAAGAAGATGGAGAAGAACTAGAAGTTTAGGACAATCTAAAATCTTCATCAAAGCAGCAGACCAAAAGAAATCAAAACAGTAAACACCTACTTAAATTGAGTAGGAATAACATTAGAATCATCATAGGGATCCTCACAGGACACTGCCAACTGAATAGACACCTGACAGTGATTAAGCAAAGAGATCCTATCTGTCCCAGCTGCCTGGAAGAAGAGGAAACTAGCTTTCATCTAGTAGCAGAGTATCCCGCTTACGCTGCTGCGAGGAGAGAAGTAATGGGCTCAGACCCCTACTGAAAATTATCTTAGCGACATTAGAATAGGGCAGTTATTAAAATTCTGCAAAGTAACAGGTACATTCAGTGGGTCGCCACCAACGTAAGTTACCAGGTAACTCAAAACCCTATACGGGTCTCGGGGAATTGAGTGAAATGGTCCCAGCATAAGTGGACTGATCATCCGTCTGGTGCTCGCGCTGGCGTCCTCATATAGTAAATAAATAAAAAGTTCCAATCGAGAGTCTTGGAAGAAGGAAAGAGGCATTTGCCCAGTACTGGGATATTGATGGCTAGTAAATAAAAAAATAATAAATAAATGTAAGTTCCCGCGGCTTCCAGTCTTCCCGATAAACTCAAAAACTACTGAACGGATTTCATGCGGTTTTCATTAACTGACAAAGTGATTCATGAGGAAGGATTAGGTATTTATTTATTTATTTTATTTAACCTTTATTGTACAAACATAATGTATGGCACAAATAGGTAGACTTAATGCAGAAGCATTATCTACGGTAACTTATATAGGTAATTTAATATTATTTTGTGTATATTAATTGAACGGATTTTGATGCGGTTTTCAATTTTAGGTAGGTTAGGAAACTTCTTCAGTAAAGTGTACCTATATAACATTTTCACCTGTGGGAAGGCGGGCCAATATATATAAATTATTATAACACCAAGCCAGGCAACAACCTGCATTCGTCTAGTGTCTGTGTAGATATGCCGGTTGTCTAATTGGGTTGGTCAAATGGTACTGATCTCTATAGATCTATTGACTAAACGACCAAGCCAACTAGACGTGTTTCCAATTTTAATAGAGCACGTATTTCATAATAGTACATAATAATCATGTCTAAGCGTACTAACCGTGCCAGTATCTTCACTGTCCATAGGTACAGCAATAATATAGCTGAAGTGCTCGAGGAATCAGCGGCAGTAGCAGCAGCACTGAGGCGCTCCTGAAACCGCCTCTCTCGTTCGGTGCCAGACATTGGGGTGCTAATGCGTGGCCTATTATGACTCTCTCTCTGCGAGGACAACCGGGATTTGTAACTACTATTAGGTTTAGTTTTCCTCATTTTCCTTTAATTTAATTTATAATGTTTGTTAGAAAGATTTGATCCTTTTGATTAACTCCATCGATTGATACCATAAAAATACAGGTGTTATTTTTTTGGATTGTAGCCAGTTCAATTCCCGGGCGTGGCAAATGAATTTTCAAAAAACTTTGAATGCAGATTTGATTAGTTTTTAAATAAAGGAATGCTTCTTTAAAGAAAAATTTGATGTCTTCAGGATTAAGGTTACTTTCCCTGAAAGAGAAGTAAATTCCGTTTCGTCTTGATAGTGTTAAAACGCTGCCAAATCTGCTTCGCTCGACCGATATTGGATATTAGTATACCAGTGTGTAGCCTAGAACCTCCTCTTTTCGATGATAGGTGTGACTTATATTTCATCCTGGGTTTTGCTCGGGCTGTGGCTCAAAACGTAATTTTTTATTTATTTTTTTTTGGTTATTTTGAAGTACAAATATTATTCAAATTACTTTTATTTTTAATTTAATCAATAGTTCTCAATAATATCTATAAGTAAACGAAAGAATCATCGCTCTATCACTAATGAGTCGTGAGTAATACTAATTTGAAATTTTCAAAACGGCGTTTTTCGTAATTTCACGCGGCGGCTCCCCCCGCCCCTTCCGTAGGGCTCCAACCTTATCTCAAGGTCTTAACACCAAACTGACTATATAAGCTAAATAATGATACTAGATTCATGTTTCTAAGACTAATAGTTTTGAAGTTATTAAGGTGAGACGATATATCCCATTTCGTTACGGTCTGAAATCCTGGCATGGTACCCGTATGGCGCTGATTTTAAAGACGTTTCACGTCAAAAACTAAGCAAGCGATAGAGTGATAGAAAAGCAACTTTTGCCAAACCGTGTAATTATCTACAGAAACCGTAATTAAAGTTAATCCTTTTGTGCTTATCACAGAATTCATAAAATTTATATTATTACAAATTCGGGAATGACCGTTTGTTAGTACCTTGGATCCTAAATAAGTCTAATATATACTATGTGTATGTTTAAATATCTTATTTACACACACTCGTGACCATGCTAATAGATTATACTTCTACCACAGTGAAAATTTAGTGAACAAGCTGATTATTAAAAAATAAAAAACACGACTGTCAACTAATATAGCCTATGTCACTCGGAGGAATGCAAGAAATCTAAAAATACCTCTCACATCAAAATCAGTTCAGCCGTTCAGGACTTATGGTGGAATAAAGAACTTACATACATACATACTTACTAACATACATGAACCCTGAAAACATAACACTCCTTTGTTGGTCAGTCGTGTAAAAAGAGCCTTCTTTGAAGGCCAAGTTTCAATAAAAAAAATTGACTTTGACTTTGACAGTTTAATAAGATATGAAACCATTATGAAACACATATTTGCCATGTAATTTTTCGTCAATAAAAATCTTTTCTACATATTCCTATACTATTTTCAGCCTGAGTTTTCTACATTGATGAGTAAAATCAAGTTCGTTAAATATATTTGACAGCTTAAAATAATAAAGATAACATATATAATTAAACCATAATACGAGTATTTGTATGTAGTCTATAAAATTTTGGTTATTTTCCGAGGCAGGAAAGTAAATTTTATATTTTAAATATACACAGCGTATATCTTTTGAAAATAAAAAATAATAAATACACAAACAATACATGTATATTGTCAAAGAACAAGTCAATTTAGGTAGTAATGTGTGTAATTATGGTTTGTCTGTAAACTGGTAATTTATTTGATGTGTCGTTGTTACAAAACATTATACGTTATTTACAATGACCTCAGCAGTAAAATGTAAGTGGCAGAGATTTACTCTCGTCTCTCCACGGCTAATTCCATGAAAACTATTTGACGATGAGAATAATTTCAGGCAATAAGCGAAATAATCGTGGCCACCATTTGATAAGGCCGGAATTGTGCTCTAAAATTGAAGTAGGTATGATGATTGTTGTAATTTTCCGCAAACTTTTGACATTTAGATCGTTTTTCGGTACGAACATTTATCGTAAAACATTTTTTTTTTAAACAGCGCAATTTTTTTTTTCCAGCACCTATCTATGTAAATATCTTTTGGTGAATAAATGATTTATGATTATGATTAATTTTAGGGACAAAAAGTACCGTGCTATTCCAGCTTTTATTGTAACCATGTAGGTACCAAGTTTCATCGCAATCCGTACAGTAGATTTCGCACATATAGGTACATACATCCAAACTTTCGCATTTTTATGTATGTAATATAAATTTATCCATACCTATTTGTGGAGTGACGTGCCCCGTCACCGGGGCAGGGCCGCCGGGGCCGTTGGAAAAAAAATTTCCAACAGGCCCGGCGGGCCCGGATTTAGCGTTTACGGGGCCGTTGGAAAAAAAAAATTACCAACGGCCCCGGTGTGTTTTTTTAAATGGGACCGATAGCATAAAAAAATTATAGCATACGGCTCCGGTAGTGTTTAAAGGGGGGGAAATTGTGTATTATTTTGTAGACTTTAAATATGAAATGAAATTAAAAAAAGAGTTTGTATGTAACAATCAGTTTTTATTGTTGATAAAAAATAAATATCAACTAGGTATCAACAATCATATATATAAGAAAATAAAATACATGATGTTTGTTTTATATCATGACTCAGAATACATAATAGTACAAGGTATTAAGATAACAATAATATTTATTTTATTTATTTAACCTCTATTGTACAAACACAATGTATGGCACAATAGGTGGACTTAATGCAGAAGCATTATCTAACAGTCGACCTTAATAATACATACAAACTCTTTTTTTAATTTCATTTCATATTTAAAGTCTACAAAATAATACACAATTTCCCCCCCTTTAAACACTACCGGAGCCGTATGCTATAATTTTTTTATGCTATCGGTCCCATTTAAAAAAACACACCGGGGCCGTTGGTAATTTTTTTTTCCAACGGCCCCGTCAACGCAAAATCCGGGCCCGCCGGGGCCGTTGGAATTTTTTTTTCCAACGGCCCCGTCACCGGGGCAGGCCCGCCGGGGCCGTTGGAAGTCACTCCTATTTGTGTAAAGCGTAGCTAATGTAAAGTTTAGGATTATTTTTTATCGAGCAAACTTATTCAAATCATGTTTTCGGTTCTTGTAGTGTGTTGCTAATTTCTTAATCTATTATTAGCAAAAATTTCAGAACTGTACAGTTAGTGCAAGCAAAGTAATTTGGTAGGCAAAACGCGAAATTCTGCCCCTTAAATTACTTTACCTATTTAGTGCCAGATGCCATGGCATATCAGATTGATTACACGTATGAATAATTTTGTGATTGTATTTTGTAATTCATTAACATTTTTGCATATTTATTCAAAAAATGCCTACATGAGGAAATTGTTGTTTATAAATATGTATGGACGTTTTCAACTACGGTGTATTATGTACCAGTCGTGCCCCGGGGCTTTGCTCCTGTCGGAAATTCGGGATTAAAAGTTCCCTATGTGCTATTCCCGGTATTTTTCTACCCGTATACCAAATTTCATCGAAATCCGTTCAGTATATTTTGCGTGATTGAGTAACAAACATCCTCACAAACTCACAGACACAGACTCACAAACTCACATCCAAGCTTTCGCATTTATAATATCAGTAGCAAAAGTTGGATTACAAATATTTTACAACATTACCTTAACCGAAAATCGTTTGCTTTTGATTAAAGACTATTGAAATACGTAGCATAAATCCATAATATTCCTATCTGAGATCTAATTTATTCCGTATGACACATATTACTACGTCTACGGTCAAGGCCGTTGGTCGCAAATACTATATATATTTGATAAGGCTCAACAGTTAGTTAATCTTGAGCGATTGAGTTTATGATTCGCTAATTTCGTTGCACGTACCTATTTGAGAATTTTCAAACAGTCAAGGAAATCTGCAGATCTTGTGTACCTACTTATATGTGTTAACTAGCTAGACATACAATAGATACAATACAATGGTACTATTAAAACAATTGATTACTTTTTAAGTTTAGTTTATTAGATTTTATTTTTTTATTTTTATTAAATTACTTGTTTTGATAATCTTTTTTGATTTATACAGAAAATGAGCTACTGGCGACAACTAAAAAGTAATCAATTGTTTTTAAAGTACCATTGTTTTGTATGTGTATGACCACTATATGAATGACTAGCAAGTTAACACATATAAGAAGTTAAACAAGGTCCTTAGATTTCCTTGACTGCTGAAAATTCTCAAATACGTCTATTGCTTTATCATCTAGCGAATCACAAACTCAATCGCTCAAGCACACCCTGGTAACCAAAAAATTAGAAAAAAATCCTAATCATAACTAATATTATAAATGCAAAAGAAATTCGTTTGTTTGTTTATTTATCTATTTGTTTGTTTGTTTAACTACTGAACCAATCTTCCTGAAATTTCACATAGGTTCATATAGTTAGAAGTACGAAGAAGGACATAGGGTACCTTTCATCCCGGGAAAAAACACTGTTCCTGTAGAAAATTCACGCGGGCGAAGCCACGGGCGAAAGCTAGTAATAATATTTTTTTTTTCTACTATCCTTTGACGTATACCGGACTTAAAAACCGCGGAATCATTTTTTCTTATCGGCTAATCAGATGTTTATTCAGGTTTGTAAACTTCTCCGTGTTATTCGAAGCCTGAAATACCACGCGGATAGACTAAAATAGTGAAGTCAAAGTCAACTAACATAATCTCTACGTGCTCTCTAAGTGCCAGTTGAAAGACTACATTTTTTTCGAGGTATATAGGCGACTCTACACAAATTCAATTTTTTGCCATATTTATGAGTTCACTAGCCGCGCCCCGGGCCTTCGCTCTTGTGGTAATTTCGGGACAAAAAGTACCCTATGTGCTATTCCCGGCATTTTTCTACATGTGTACTAAATTTCATCGAAATCTGTCCAGTCGATATAGCGTGATTAAGGGTGAGGCCAAACGAGCGTAATTTTGTGAGTAGTGAGTCGCAGAATTTCGGTTTCAGTCGCAGAATTTTGCGTTGCCGTATGAATCAAATAGGACTTTTGTATGAAACCGAATGCAGCAGAATTTCTGTTATCGAAATTCTGCGACTCACTACTCACAAAATTACGCTCGTTTGGCCTCACCCTAAGTAAAAAATATCCTCCCAAACTCACATATTTACAAATTTTCGCATTTTTAATATTAGTAGGATAGTAGGATTCAAACTTCGAAAAATACATTGACTCTGGTTAATTTTAACCAATTTTTTACCCCATTGTTCGTTTGGTTAATAAAAAGCGAATCAAATAAAAACAAATGCATACTTACGTCCGATAACTCGAAGTCTGTTTCGTTATTCAGGAACTTAGGTATCACCGTAGTGGTCCATGTCAAAGACACTCCCGCCGAAACCGCCGCCAAGGAAACTACAAAGCATTATACTTATTATTTAGACATGATTTATAATAAAACTAATTTTTGCCCGCTGCTTCGCTCGCCTGAATTTCCCACGGGAATAGTACTTTTACTCGGGATGAAAGGTCCTTTTTAGTATTTCTAACTATACGTATGAGAAATTTCAGGAATATTGGTTCAGTAGATAAAGCGTGAAGAGGTAACAAACAAATAAACAAACTCACTTTCGAATTTCTAATATTAGTTAGGATTAGGATATAGAGTTCATAGAGTTAAATAAATTTGTTATAAATTTGTCCTTTTATAGGTACAAATTGACTGATCGGACCCAATATGATAAATTTCCTCAGACCACAAAAGAAGCACTAGATTCACCTTGTTTCTGAATTCTCTTGTTTTGAGTATATTTCATCTTTTTTTATTAGCCAGATAATGAGGTATTGTTGATCGAAGCCTTGGACATATATACTTAGTGACATAGCAACAGCAGCGTTTCCGTGGACCATGACACGTCATGCATGCCAATAGATTCTTTGTATATGTTACAAAACCAGCATTGGTCGCGACTTCGCTCAGATGATTTGAGTTAGGTAAGTAAGTAGATAATTAGATATATACTATATAGGTAGGTACTCAATACTTTCAAAAAGTTTAGTTTGGATCCAGAATGATGCAATCCGTTCGGTAGTTTTCAACTGACTTCCCAAAAAAAGAGGAGGTTATATGTTTCGATGTATGTATGTTTTTTTTTATGTATGTTCGCCGATTTCCTGATTTCCGAAAAAAAATAAAATGCTGAAATGCTTATTTTAAAAATGCTGAATGTTTCTCTTTGTGGGATATAGGTACAGGTAAAATAGATTAGTCACTAGGCATGAAGTTTGGATCTTAGTTGCTTATGCAGGTTATATGGACAGCAAAAGTGATTTTATAGGTATATAGGTTTGACTGTCAGACAATGCTTTTAGCATTAAGTCCACCTTTTGTACTGTACTTTTGTATGTGTGTACAATAAAGTTTAAATAAATAAATAAATATAAAAAGCACCCTTGGGGACCTCTCAAAGTAACATTAAATTCTGATTTTTTAATAAAACAAATGTAACTATAATTTAGTAAAATTTCAATTTCTGGTAGGGGTTTTATCTGCACCAATTGCTTGGCAATGGATGGCATGATTTCTAATATTATTCTGAATAAAATCTTAAAAAAACTTTTACTTTGAGGAAATTGAGCTACCACTTTAAATACGATTGCTACAAATTATCTGCCTAAGTAATCATGATGCAACTATTATAGTAGATAATCGCTATTTCTGTGTTGGGGAAATGCAAGGAGAATCTTGAGTTTTCATAAAATAACGAAGGGCATGCTGTCGCGGGCTTTTTCTGTATAATCCAATGTTGTATTTTAATATTTTGTTAGGTATCTTCAAAATAACCGAACAGATTTTGACGTGGTTAAAATGGGACCAACTTGGGAATAGACTCTTTCGAATAAAAAAATAATTTCGGAAATCAGTCCACGATAGGCGGAGAAATCGGCGAACATACATAAAAAAACATACATACATCGAAACATATAACCTCCTCCTTTTTTAGGAAGTCGGTTAAAAAATTAAATAAATCTAACATTAGAAAATGCCTAACTTAACAATTACATAATATCCTTACTCTTTCACTCGGCACCGACTTCAACCTCATTCAGTAGTAGCATGCCAATACATTTTCCTTTTTGAATAATCTGCCGATGAAGTTATTTCATGATTTTAAGTTTTATAATGGAAGTCGGTTCATTTTTTTTTGGTTTTTTTTTTATTGAGTGTACCATTTTCAGATAGACAGACCTACTTTTCTCTAAAGCACGTCTAAAGGTTTTCCTATATCTTAAGGAATTTGAATATATCAACAATATGTACAGAATTCCAAATATCTAATTCAATAACTAAGTTATTACAGAAGTTGTTGTAATCTGCGGTTTCACCATTGAATTGAATCTGATTTTGCTACAAGCAGTTAAGTTTCATGTGTCGAAAATGAAATGGAGAAGGTTTTATCGGAATCCAAGTCGGAGTTTATAAATTTTATTTGCCGAAATCTGAACCCGACACAAGTAATAAAGAGGACTGACAGAACTTGAGAGTTGGGATGACCAAGCACGCAACAGGTATAATATAATTAACTTGTTCATACAAGTTTGACCGCCGACGCGCCACCATCGCTCCTTCTAACTTCAAATTATAACTTTCGATATATTAATTTAGGTAGGGTAGAAAGCAAAGTCGGAAACGGAAGTACAATATCAATCGGAAGTTGCGACTTTTCAGTACACACGAAAGTAGAAGTTGTACTCCAAAAGTTTTAGAATAGATTTTTTATAAGTCAATACCCACAAGATTAAAAATAGCCTCTGTCCTTCTTCAAGGTCTAATACACTTTTTGCGAGAATAGAAACAGTTACTTTCAAGCTAATATATAATAGTATGGAATTAAAAATGAACAAACCTGCTAGAGCCACAAAATACTGCACGGATTTATTGGTTGACTTCATGTCTGTAGCACTTGAAACACTAAATTAAAAGAGCAATAATAAAAACTAATCGATGTCGTTTGCGCGAATTTTTCGAGGTAACGAACCATTTAGGTGATTTTAAATATTATGCAAAAATAATCACTGCACAATCGTCATCCACACACGGTATTCACACATAACTAAACGTAGTGCTATTGGTTTGGAGAACAGCCAAGTTACGTCGTTGCTCAGCAGATGCTGACAACATACAGATAAAATAAAATGCGTGAATCATATCGTCTATATCTCACGCCAACTTCACCGTGATTGATAACCCTAGCACTAGCATCAACTTCATTTAACTAAATCATTATTTCTCTTGCAAATACAGTATCATTTTAATATAGAAGTGTAGTTAAATAACCAAAGGAAAAGGGAATACTTATATTAAGTAGTCGCAAGATATTTATGTGTGATTTTCATATAAACTTTCACGCCCCCTTTTCAACCTCAATTTGACATTAGGTCTTAAAATATGTCCTGCCAAATTTCATCAAAATCAGTTCAGCGGTTTAACTGTGAAAATGTAACAGACCGACAGACTTTCGCATTTTTTACAAAGAATATGGATATAATTCAGATATAATATGAATATTTTTTTTTACCACTAAGAATAGATACAAGTGATTCACACAAAGATTCAAGTGTATTTATAATGTGTTGAATGCAAAATAATACGAAATCTTTACTGAAACAATAAAGCTAAGGAGTCTAGAAATACCTGTTGGATTTGAAAATATATTTGAACAATTTACATACTTATAATAAACAAACAAAATAAACAACCATAATAATAATAACAAAATAAATTCATATACTTACCAGTATAATAATATCGTCGATGTGTTGGTAAACGTTAAAAATATGACTGACTCTACCAAAATTATTAAAATATAAATACATATTTATACAAAATTATATTTTCCTTGGAAAAATTATACGAAATGATAATGTTATTATGAGACATACAAAATTAGTATTTGTCCAGAGTAATCTTGGCTAAATTATTTGCTGAAATCTGTTCTTTATTAATGTGGGCCTAAAAACTCTTTATATCTTCCTTATCACTGGAAATAACCGTTTTAAACAAGAAAATCCCTTTAAAACGTTATCAAAATTACAACGAAAACTTTTATTTTATCAATAAGTACTGACTTCCGGAACTCGATTATCATAGGCGAGGCTTTGTCAAAATAAAAATTTTAGGAATAAAAAATATTTCTGATTGCCAGCACCTGTGAGATGGAATGTGTTGTGTCTATTCACAAAATACCAGAGAGTTGGTTTGTTTTAACTCACTTATTTTTGTAACTACCGATCAACTTTCGAAATTAATATTTGCATTTGAAACTTTGAATAATAATAAATTCAGGAAGACTTATTTCTGCTCCACAGTACGTTTTACCCGATGAGAAACCGCGAGACACAGCTAGTTCTGTTTATGAAGAAAAACCATTTTAACTTGTTAAGTACTCTATGTGTATATGTAGAGATGAGTTCATTAATATGGCTAGATAGCAACAATATTGCGGGATCTCCTTATCACCTAAAATGACCTTACTCAAAATAAGGGAATCCCTACAATACAGAAGGGAATATTTTAAAAAGTACCGTAAAGTGTATGTTCCGGTACTTTTTAAAATTTCTATTATATTATAATTATAAAAAGGTGATTGTGCCCGAGTGACGCAAGATTTCAAAACAAAACAACATCTGTTTAGTGAAATCACATTTTTCTTAACGGGATTGTAAAAAAAAGTTCGAGTATTGTATTATATACAACTAGCGACCCGCCCCGGCTTCGCACGGGATATAAACCTTCCTCTTGAATCACTCTATGTATTAAAAAAAACCGCATCAAAATCCGTTGCGTAGTTTCAAAGATTTAAGCATACAAAGGGACATAGGGACAGAGAAAGCGACTTTGTTTTATACTATGTAGTGAAGCAACATATGTTGCAACAAAAAGCATTTAGTGAAAAAAAGGGTTGTGTAAGAAGATCCCATTATTTTCAAAATAAGCAATATAATAAGTAGTATACCTAAAAAAGTTGGGCATACATAAAGAACAACCCACTACATATTTGTATGTACACGAGAACAAATAAACAGAAAATGTTCGCTTTTTTTAGTAATCAATTCACCCCTTTATCATAATAACTTGCACCCTAACACTTGAAAATTCCATCCTTAATGGCTTAAAGTAGGGTCAAATTTCCAAAATTCCTATAGTCCTCTCAACAAAATTTCAAGTTTCTACGTAGCGCGTTGATAAGCCTATCAGTCAACATCCATCTCATTTTATATATAGATATGTAACTAGCCTCAATGTTTAAAATAAGGGAGATCCCTTTTAATTATATTTAGGTTCGGCTTTCGACATCGTAAAAAAAATATTCTGTATGAATAGGGTGATTCCCTGCGGCATGGTATATAAGCCAGACAGTGTACGGTGTTACTTTAATGTTAAACCACTTACCGACAACTACGGAAGTCAACAAAAGCACAAAGTTTCATTGCGCATAGAAAGCTCATAAAAAACAACGGGGTTCAGTTCGTGAAGTAAGTTATAAAACTCTAACGTTAACTACCTACTTACTTATATCTAACTAACTTTTGCCCACGGCTTCTCTCGCGTTAATCCTTTCTTAGCATGACGTAGGCGGATGCCTACGTCAAAACATCTACCTTCATGCCAAATTTCAGCCCGATCCGTCCAGTAGTGGTTTGGGCTGGCGTTGATAGATCACTATGTCAGTCAGTCAGCCACCTTTGAGTATAATATAGATTGTAATTACATATTTAAAACATATCATTACATTCGGTGTGCCAAGTGCTCCCAGCCCCGTTTCTTTAAGGGACAAAGAGGTCTTAATATTCATGTCTCCAAAGTCCACCAAACAAGACCTCTTTGTCCTAATCAAACGCCCACATTTACTCCTCCTCCACCTCCCCAGTTATATCTCCACCAAACACTTTCAAACCTAAAGCACAATATAGCAATAGTCAAAAGAATCCCCAAAGGTGCCCGTAATGCTGTAGCTTCTTCCCTTTCTTCAGATATAAAAAAGGTTATCAATGAAAACACCCCGGAGGCTTGGACGCACCTACTCACCTTCCCTTATCGGATTCTCCACGTATCAAATCATCCTCCCACATCTACTAACCTTACCACCAAAATCAAAATCAATTGTTCAGAGCCACCTCACCTTCCATTAAATAATGATGCCGTACTTTTAAAAAATAGAAACATCTTACAATACGTGGAGTCTAAGATAAGTGATGGTGATATTAAAGGAGCAGCCAGAATGTTGTTTTCTGATGATGCGGTTGCGCCGAACAACCAGGACACTCTCTCTGCTCTGCGAGACAAGCATCCACCTTCGACCGGATTTGACAACTTTCCACTCCCCCCGATGACTCAACAGCCCCCTAGTGGCCACTGTTGAAAGTGTTCGCACTGCAGTGATGTCCTTTAGGAGTGGTTCCGCTAGTGGTCTTGATGGCTTATCCCCTCAACATTTGAAAGATCTTGTTGGGAGTCATCTTGGGGTAGCTGGCGAGGCCCTCCTGGTGGACCTTACTGCTTTGGTGAATCTCATGCTGTCTGGAGCGGTTAATAGGGAGGTATGTGATGTTTTGTACGGAGTGAATCTGTGCGCACTTAAAAAAAAGGATGGCGGCATTAGGCCAATTGCAGTTGGGGTGTTCTACCGCCGCCTAACGTCAAAAATATGCTGCAAAGAAATCTCATCCACCCTTGGCGACTACTTTCAACCTATTCAGTTAGGTTTTGGTTCTAAGGGTGGATGTGAAGCCGCCGTTCATTCGCTCCGTACTTTCTTGGATCATCAGGAAGGTGAAGTTCTGTTGAAGGTGGACATCAAGAACGCCTTTAATTCAGTGGATAGGGCCGCTTTGCTAACACAGGTCAAAAACAAAATTCCCTTTATTTACAATTATATTTGGCAGTGTTACAGTATAAATTCTAAATTAATGTTTAGAGAAAATCTCTTACTTTCCTGTGTAGGCTGCCAGCAAGGCGATCCTCTAGGGCCAGCTATTTTTAGCTTAGCCATCCACCCAATTTTAGAAAAACTAAATTCAAAATTCAACACATGGTATTTAGATGACGGTACCCTAGGAGGCCAAGCAGACGTCGTTTTACAAGACTTTCAAACTTTAAAAGATGACTTTAAAAATATTGGCCTAGAATTTAATTTCCAAAAATGTGAAATATTCTTTTCAGACACCTTATCTTCTACTCAACGTAAAGAAATCTTATCTAAATTTAATACTTTTGCTCCAAATATCAAAATTTTAGATAGATTATCTCTTCGCCTTCTAGGGTCACCTATTTTTACACGACTGACCAAAAAAGGAGTGTTATGTTTTCAGGGTTCATGTATGTATGTAAGTATGTATGTATGTAAGTTTCTTTATTCCACCATAAGTCCTGAACGGCTTAATTGATTTTGATGTGAGAGGTATTTTTAGATTCCTTGCATTCCTCCGAGTGACATAGGCTATATGATGTGATCATAAAAACAAAATGGCGGATTATATATGTGATAAATAGCAGACCAAAAAAATAAATTTTGATCAATCTTATCGAGTGGGGTATCAAATTGAAGGGCTTTAAAAGGCGATTTCAAAAATGTATATAACTTATATATTTGTATGTACTTTCTGAGTAAAACTTGTCAGTCGTGTTTTTTATTTTTAATAATTAGCTTGTTGAAGATTTTTTTTCGAACTTTATACAGGAAAAAATTAAAAATTTTGACTTTGCTTTAGAACGCCTGTCCAAAATTCATACTCATTTCGCTTTTACAATACTACGATTCTGTCTTTTCGTTCCAAATTTTACGTATAACCTTAGGTGCAGCCATTTTTGGAAGTACCCAATTTTGCTTCAAAATTTAGACGTTTCTATCAGAAATTCCCTTTCGACCATTTTGAACATAAGTTTCGATGATCGCTCCTTTGCCCAGGCCTCCTTACCAATTAAGTTTGGAGGTTTGGGAATTCGCAAAATTTCTAGTGTTGCCTTGCCGGCTTTTTTGTCCTCTGTGCATAGTATAGACTATCTGTTTAAAAAAATTCTTAAGAACCCATCTTACGACATTAGTTATGTTTCAGAGGCCAAGTTTGAATGGCAGGGCAAATGTCAAATTTCACAAATTCCTAGTTTCCCGGCATCGCAGAAGCTCTGGGATGAGCCGCTTTGTAGATTAGCACAGTTTAATTTGATTGAATCATCTGGCAATTCTGCAGAGCGCGCTCGCCTCCTAGCCGTCGCGGAGTGGGAATCCGGACTTTGGTTGCAAGCGCTGCCTTCTTTGAACCTCGGCACGTTCCTCGATGACGAGACCTTCCGTCTGGCGGCATCTCTTCGCTTAGGTGCCACATGCACAGTCCCACATCGTTGCCCCTGTGGTGATGGCGTCGATGGACTGGGTCATCACGGCCTTTCATGCCGTAAAAGCGCCGGCCGTTTAGGGCGCCATGCCGCCCTAAATAACATAATTCACAGGGCTCTTGCCACCGTCCATTTACCAGCTGTTTTAGAACCAAGCGGGCTGGCGAGGGACGATGGTAAGAGACCGGATGGAATGACCCTTGTGCCCTGGAGGCTGGGACGGCCCCTTGTATGGGATGCCACTTGCGTAGACACCCTGGCACCGTCCCACCTCCCGGCCACCGGGTCCAAGGCCGGCGCAGCAGCGGCTGCTGCAGAAAACCTCAAACGGCGCAAATATGTAGGCATCGGTGATTACTACATTTTTGAGCCGTTTGGGGTTGAGACCTTGGGGCCGTGGGGACCTTCAGCCCATAAATTATATAGCGCCATTGCCCAGAAATTGGTTGAGGTTTCTCGTGACCAGAGGGCTGGCATTTATCTCGCTCAGAGATTAAGCATTGCCATCCAACGTGGCAATGCTGTCAGCCTTCTGGGCACGTTACCTCATGGCAACGAATTGTCGGGACTGGCATTTTTGTAAATATTTAATTTTAGTTTTATTTAGTTTATTCTTAGTTTACTTATAGTTTTTATTTTAGGTTAATTTAGTTTATAATAATTAGTTTTTAGGTTTTTATTCTACCTGTATTAATTCTAGTATATTAAAGATTTCACTATTTTAATATATAAAAAAAAAGATATTAGATTCCTTACATTATCCCGGGAAACAGGTTTTGTTACATCTAATCGTCTATAAATAAAATTGTTTCACAAACATATCTGATTTAATAATTATAACTGTTTCTGATCTTTATATTTATCTGTCTATTCTGAATAAGTTTTCTAATCATTCGGCCGGAGAAGTACTTACCTGTGTAGAGACAGTGAAACTCTACATTTAGTTATTTTTTTCCTTTTAGTAAAGACTAAAAGGAAAAAGTCTTTGTGAAGTCAAAGAATTTCACAAATAAATATTAAGTATATTTTTATTCTCAATCCATTTAATATTTTCATGAAATAAATATTTAAAAGACAAACATACAAATCTATGAATATCTTCTTTGTTAACTAAGAATTTTAAAATCCTATAAAAATAAAATGGGGTCGGTCAGCCCATTATATTTTTGTATTTGCACTTATTATAATTCTTACTGGGCCCGCCAATAAATTCGCGCCTACTGTAGAGCAGGGTCGGTCGCGTAGAGTTACAAGCGTAGAGTCAATGGGAAAATTGTTAAAAAACTTCCATAGCAATTGGTTGCTCTTCATGTAAAATTCTGTTGCTCTTTCTTCATTCTTCAGTCAACAGTAATACCAACCAAATTAACGGAACCAACTTGAGCCAACTTCAGTCGCATCGCGGTACGCGTTCTTATCAGACGTGTGTTTTAGTTTAGTTTTGACAAAATTGTTGTTTGTTTGTTTACATTTTGTGTTGTGTTACAAATGAAACCTGTATCTCTACGTAACATTGTGATCCTTCTTTCAAACAGTTCATTAGTATAAATGTTATTATTAATTCATTATTTTAATTTTATTTTACGTTATCATTAAATACAGTCAGGAAGTTAGGTTATGTGATAGGTATTGATAAAAATAAAATCTAGGTTTTAGGATATCCTGATTGCACTGATACGTATTTGTATGTAAGTACTTTATCGACTTAGTACTGTTATTGCATTAACCGCAGAACCAAATTGCTGATTGCGAATATTGTAAATGCGATTTTAGAACTTACAGAACCTACCTAAATAAACATCCTATTTGAAGTGTAATTGTTTGTACTCTGGAATAAACCAAAGTTTATTGGCCTTATTACTTGGTTATTTAAATGTTTATGATGAATGATTTTAGGTTAGGTATATGTAGCGATGAGTGGCCGAGAAATTTCCTTTTCCCGAAAATTTCTACCTTTAAAATATTCCAAAATTTCTCAGAAATTTCTTGGGTTTTTAAGAAAATTTTGCGTCATTGTGAATATTTCCGAGAATTTACCAAAAACCTTTCCACTGTTTCTTTTAAAATTTCGGGAACGGCACATTACTAGGTGTAAGTAAAGTAATTTAAGTATATAAACCTTTGATTTATGTTTTTATTTTTCCAGAAAATGCAGCGTGGTAACAGAAAAGTACAGTACTTAATAGTGTCGGCTGGTAAGCATATTTCCTAATGATCTAAAAAATATATGCATAACTTAATTTTCGCTTTTTTAGGTTAGAAGTATCGATATTTACCATATTATATATTTATGTAACTTTATATTTTTGATTTTACTATTTGTATTATTTATGGATATGTGGCTAATCTGACTCACATGAGGTGAGTTATATAAGGGTCACCATTAAATTAACTGATTGACCGAAGTACTGTACCTACTTGTTTCGGATGGGTACTTGGTAGGTTTGTACCAGAAGGGCTGGTAAATGAAACGCGTGTTCACTGTTTCGTGAGTAAAATCAGACTGTCCTTTAATAGAAGTTTTAAGTTAAACGTTAACAGTTGTAACGGAACATTATCATAAAAAATGGTTGTACAAATTATTTGGAATTCCGTTCGGCAATAATCATAAAGTAAGTTGCCGGTTGTAAACAAGTTGTATAAGTTGTCGGTCCTTTGTTGCGAAGGCATTGTGCATTTTGTTAATTGCTTTACGATGCCTTCGCAAAGTAAAGGTGCCGTTAAATCCCGTGGGAATGCCACGGAACGCCACAATCCTCCACCCTTAGAAAAAGCTAGAAATTTAAAATTATAGGTAATCGTCCTTTGTACATAATTATTTACATAATATAGCAATTTCGGACAAAATAATTAATTTTAAATTTATACAAAAATATTGGAGGAGCATATTACATGTGGCTTAAAATTAAACATTTATAGTTAGTAACTTGTTAGTAACAATAAGTAGTTGTCTATATCTAGGTTAGTAGTTAATACATGAATTATTCGAAATTTACAGTATAGACTTATGTACTATTTAATTAATTACTAAACTAACTAATTGATGAATTAATTTAACTTAATTAATTGTTAAATTGAATCTTAATGGCTAAAATATTGTCTTTGTATATACCGGCACTTTAATTCACTTTGTTATCACTAGTCACTGCACAATAGACACAAAGTAATGATGACGCTTGCTGTATATGCAACACGTGGTCCTTTCATGTTGCCGTTAGAAGGCGGGCTGTTGCATCTTCTAATCGGTGAAGTATGGACACGTGTATCATAAGTTTAATTTTACCACCTTTTTTACGGTGCGCCCGGAACGGGTTATTGTTGGTTGCGTCTGTGGGGTGTCGTTCTTTGCAGGTACTTCATCTGGTGCCGGTGGTACTGGTGTTGGCATATGTATAGGTTTTGTGACCAACACGTTGTCATCCATTAATAAGTAAGCTGTTTTGAGACGGTCGAGCGATATTGTGACAGGCTTATTATTTATTTCTAAAGTATAGAATTTAGGGTTTCTTTTTAGAACTTTATACGGGCCTTCATAGGGAGGAACAAGCGATTTATGAGTTTCATTTCTAACGAACACATGTGTAGCATTGTTTAGGTCCCTATGAATAAAAACTTTGTCGCCTTTATTGTGATGGCTCGACTGTCCAGTGTATGGGATGGATGAAAGGGTTTGAGCTAGATTTGTAATATATTCTCTAGTATTTACAGATGTCTTAGGGTTTGTTGTGAATAGATCGCCTGGTAACCTAAGATTAGTACCGTACAGTAATTGAGCTGGGCTATAATCTAAATCTAACTTAATAGCTGTACGTAAACCTAAAAGTACTAATGGTAATTGTTGAGCCCATTTTGTGCTATCATCAGTACATTTGGCCATAATTGCTGCTTTAAGTGTACGATGAAATCGTTCGACCATGCCGTTTGCCTTTGGGTTATAAGCTGTAGTGCGAATGCGTTCGATACCGAGCCTATTCAATAATTGTATAAATAAATCAGACTCGAATTGACGACCCTGGTCTGAAGTAATCCGTTTTGGACAGTCGTAACGAGCTATCCAATTTTCTAGAAAGGCTTTAGCAACAGTTTTAGCCGTTATGTCCTTAGTAGGTATTACTTCAGGCCATTTCGTAACTCTATCTATAATTGTTACGCAATATCTATAATCGTCTGAGGACGGTAGTGGGCCTATTATATCGATATGCACATGATCAAAACGAGAAGCTTTGTCAAATTCGCCTATAGGAGTAATAGTATGACGTTGTATTTTACATTTTTGACAAGCAATACAATTTTTAACGAAACTTTTTACATCTATATTCATACTAGGCCAAAAGTATCTAGATTTAACTAAACGTCTAGTAGCTGCCACTCCAGGATGACTGACTTCATGTAGTATTTTAATAGCTATATCTCGGAAGTGTAGAGGTAAGTATGGGCGGACGTTATCAGTTGATGTCTCGCAAGTGATTTTAATATCAGAATCCGGCATAGTTATAAGTTTAAATTGTAGGTTATCTTGTTGCCTAAGATTCTGCAATTCCGAGTCGTTTTGTTGAGACTCAGCCAGTTCCTGGTAGTCTATAAATGATGGCATTGTTATTTCTTCTATCCTAGATAAAGCATCAGCTGCGCTATTTTTATTACCCTCTATGTATTGTATCTTATCGCAGAACTGAGAAATAAAATCTAATTGTCTTAAACGTCTAGGGGAATCTGATGGAGAAACTTTTTTTGTTAGTGCGTATGTTAAGGGTTTATGATCCGTTAAAACTACTAATTCTCTACCTTCTATAATATACCTAAAGTGCTTAATTGACATATATATTGCTAGGAGTTCTCTATCATAGGTGCTATATCTAGACTGTGTTTCAGTTAATTTTTTAGAGTAAAAACTTAGTGGTTGTAATTTACCATTTATTTGTTGGTTTAACGCTGCGCCTACGCAACTACCTGAAGCGTCCGTCATTAAAATTAGCGGTGCGGAGGGATCAGGGTGTGATAATAATGTAGCGGCACTTAAACTTTCTTTATACTGGCTGAAAGCTTTTAATGCTTCTTCAGTCCATATTATTTTTGTCTTATCGCGTTTTTTAGAATTGTGTATGTACGCGTTTAATGGTGCCTGTATTTGCGCGGCGTTCGGAATGCTATTTCTATAAAAGTTAATCATTCCTAAGAAACGTCGTAATTCCTCGATATTATTTGGTTGAGGATAATTAATTATAGCCTGAACTTTTTTATTGCTGGGTATAATACCTTCAGGAGTAATGTGATAGCCTAAGAAATCTAGTTCGGGTTTACCGAATTCGCATTTTTGTAAATTAATTGTGAGACCATAATTGTTTAGTCTCTCTAGGACTTGTTCTAGGTGCACTAAGTGTTGTGATTTTGATTCTGAACCTATAACAATATCATCTAAATATGGGAATGCGAAATCTAAGCCTTTGAGGGCGTTATTTACAAATCTTTGGAAATCCTGAGCTGCGTTACGTAAACCAAAGTTCATCCGAGTAAATTCGAACAAACCGAACGGTGTTATGACGGCAGTTTTAGGAATATCTTCTTCGGCCATCGGTATATTAAAATAGGCTTTTCTAACATCTATTTTTGAAAATATAGTTTTTCCCTTTAACATATAAGTGAAATCTAATAGTCTAGGTAAAGGGTAGCGATCAGGAGTTGTTTGTGCGTTAAGCCTGCGATGATCACCGCAGGGTCGTATTTCTTGTTCTCCTTTTTTAGTAACGCAAACGAGAGGGTTAGCCCAAGGGCTATTTGAGGGCCTACAAATACCTAATTGCATCATTCTTTCGAATTCAGCTTTGGCTGCTTTGTATTTCTGTGGATTAAGTGGGCGTGCCTTCTCGTGAACCGGAGGTCCGGTAGTATAAATGTGATGTTTCACGTCATGCTTAGGTTCTAATAAGAAATTTTCCATTTTAGTAATGTTCGGAAACTTTTTTAAAATAGCGTGATATTCGTCGTTCTCGTTTATAGAACGAACAGTCGGTTCACTAGTTTGAAGAACATTTATTTGACGCGAAAATGAAGTTACTTTGTCGACTAGTTTTTTTGCATGTAAATCGACCATTAATTTGTTAGCGGCGAGAAAATCTGCACCGATAATAGATTTAGAGACATCGGCTAATAAAAATGTCCATTGAAAAGGGCGACGTAAACCTAAATCAATGGTAATGGTTTTTTTACCATATGTAGTAATTTGGGTACCGTTAGCTGCATACAGGGTATAATCTGACGTTCCTGTTCGCTTTTTCGCGGCTAGAACGGAAACATCAGCGCCTGTGTCTATTAAAAATTGAGTACCTGTTATTTTATCACTAACGCATAATCTATATGACTTCTCGACACCGACAACATTTAAACGTGCCGGTGCCAAAGTTAGTTTTCCGACTTATTTATGCTATTATTGAATCGGCAATGTTTGCTATCACCGCATTTCCGCGCATTTTTTGAATATGTATAATGGTAAAAGCACATGTAATTCGAATCGCCGGGTTTTGCTGTTTGGTTGGCGAAATCCTTACTATTATTTCTACTGTTTGAACGCGAGCGTTTGTGTTTATTATTGCGGCTTTGCCGGTCATGGTCTCTCGAATGATGGCCATTTCCGTCTAATCTTTTATAAATATTTTTGATATCTAATTGCAAGTTATTCAGTTTATCAGCAATGTCGGAAATACTAGTTTGATTGTTATTTATAGGGGCCATTTCGGCCGGGCGGTAATTTTCTAGAATTTTATCTGCCATGCTTGCGAGGCTATTCAGGCTGACTTCGCCAGAGTCGCACGCGGCTAGTACGCCCCGTGTCGATTGCGGTAGGCGGCCCAAAAACAATATTTTTAATGTGTCATCCGCGACCCGATTTTTATTTAATTCCCGCATCCGTCTCAATAATTGGGACGGCTTTTGGTCCCCGAGTTCGACTTCATTTAATAGTTTATTTAATTGTCGGGACTCGGATTCCTCGTACGCACTAATAAGTCTGTCTTTTATCGTGTCATATATATTATTAGTCGGCATATTTTCGAGGATGTCACTTATATCGCTCAACTCATCTCGACCCAGCTTAGAAATTAATAATTGACTTTTATGAAGGTCACTAACCTTTTGTGTGCTCATGATGGCGTTGAACTGGTGAAACCAGAGCCGCGGCTGCTGTCGCCAGAACTCCGGTATCCTTGACATCAGGGTGATTGCCGCTGCGGCCGGGTACGCTTCAGCAGGCGGTGGAGCTGCGGCCGGGTATGCTTCAGCAGGAGCTGGGCTCTGGGCTGCGGAGTCACTGCCGTTGTGTGACATCGTGGTCTTGATAATTGCTGGCAGGACACTCGTATTATTGAGTCTGACGCTGATTGTAGAACACGACGTCGTAGATTGCGCAGATTTCTTGATCACGACGATTTGTAGATCGCGTTAGTATCACGTCGGTATCACGTCGGGATGTCACCACTTTACCATATTATATATTTATGTAACTTTATATTTTTGATTTTACTATTTGTATTATTTATGGATATGTGGCTAATCTGACTCACATGAGGTGAGTTATATAAGGGTCACCATTAAATTAACTGATTGACCGAAGTACTGTACCTACTTGTTTCGGATGGGTACTTGGTAGGTTTGTACCAGAAGGGCTGGTAAATGAAACGCGTGTTCACTGTTTCGTGAGTAAAATCAGACTGTCCTTTAATAGAAGTTTTAAGTTAAACGTTAACAGTTGTAACGGAACATTATCATAAAAAATGGTTGTACAAATTATTTGGAATTCCGTTCGGCAATAATCATAAAGTAAGTTGCCGGTTGTAAACAAGTTGTATAAGTTGTCGGTCCTTTGTTGCGAAGGCATTGTGCATTTTGTTAATTGCTTTACGATGCCTTCGCAAAGTAAAGGTGCCGTTAAATCCCGTGGGAATGCCACGGAACGCCACAGATACATAAAATAAGGTACCTGCCTTATTTTATTAGGTACCTACCTAATTTTATTAAACCTAGTAATAAATAATTCCACTGAGCTATGACCTTTTTGTTTTGCTGCAACCTGCAACACACACAATGGAATATGTGTTATCCTATCCATGTTTTCTTTTTTTTCTTTTTCTTTTCTTGTTTTAATGTTTCGTCTACTTCTATTCTTTGTATGTGTGTGTTTGTAGCATCAAATAAATAAATAAATGAAATATAGTCTGTGTTTTGGAATAAGACATATGCAGTCGGGAGCAGATAAACCTGACCTTCTGTGATAGAATGCAATGAGGTAGGGGGGTTAGCTTTATCTGCCTCCGAGTGTATATATTAAGTATACTTACTAGAATTTTATTAGTAAACTTATCATAACTAGTGGTTCGCCGCGAACTTAGACCTCGCGATTATTATTTTAAAAATATGAGAAATTTATTTTCATAAAAATGCGTATATCTCAAAAACGGCTGAACCGATTTTGTTGCGCAACGAACTTAAAAATTCTATGGATAGTTGCTACACGTATTCTTAATATCATCGAAATTAATTCAACGGTTCTAGAGTTACCTCGGAACAAACATACATACATCTTCTTCTTCATAATACATACATACATACAAACAATGTGTTTTCGCCCCAACTTGAATTATATATAATGTCAATTAAGACATTATGACGTACATTATTTATCACAATACATTATGGTATGAGGTATGTACTTAAGAAGACATACATAGTAGGACCCACACACAGAGCTTGGCTCTACCGCATGATCCGCACGTGCAACTTAAATAATAAACATTATTGAGTCTATACAAATACTTAAAGGTACTTAGCTACAATAGGGGACCGGGCAAGGTATGAGAATTGTTAAAAATATGTAATTTTATGATAGAATACATACATATAATTAAACACATTTTGCGACTTTTCAGCACTTGTTTATTCTCCATAGCTAATTTATTAGTGTTCAAACTTTCAGGAAAAGTCCATTTTCTACGAGTGACGTCATATTAATGTACGTTTAGTTAGGGGCGTTTTGGTATCGTCCAAACATCGCTTAGAAATGTGAATTGTTTTTTGCTATATCTCGGTAAATACTTTGGTTGTGGAGGTGATTCTTTTACGGATGATTCTATTGTTGTGAGATATTTCAAAGAAGCAAAAAAAGAAGTTGTCCGGTCCCCTATTTGCTTAAAACTTTTTACCAATTTTCGGGAAATTAGAAGTAGATATACGGTATTTCAGAAGGCTACTAGAATAAATTAGACTAGAATATTATTTGTGCATAGACTCCTATTTCATGAAATAAGGCAGGCTCCACTTGTACGAAATAATATATGAAATAGTGAGTTCGTTTTTGAGAGTTTATCACTAACCCTACTCATAAATGTTAAGTGTGCGCGTACGTTTGTTATTATTACACAACACAACTGCTTCGTTCTTTGTTTATAACTATACAAACAAAATCTTGACGAATGAATTTATTGTAGAGTCGACCTATTTTAGTTAGCAATGAATGAACAATGGGTTATTGACCGAGCGAGCGAAGCGAGCGAAGGTCTCTAAATCGAGTTGGGGGCGAAACACATTGTTTGTATGTATGTATGTATGTATGTATGTTTGTACCGCGATAACTGCCGAACCGATAGTCCGATTTTGATGAAATTTGGTAGGCATGTAGGAAATATCAATAGAATTTTCAAGTTCATTGGGCATCAAAATCGGTTCAGTAGTTTTTGAAATATTAATAAAAACGTCCGCGATTATCTAGCAAACGAAACCATAGCGTGTTCTAACTTTGGATAACGCCATCTAGATTTTATTTAGGGAACTGAATTATGTTAGAAAAATCGAAATCAGAGTATATCAATAAAAACGCGAGTAATAATCGCGAGGTCTGAGTTCGCGGCGAATTACTAGTTATTTAAAACAAAGTAATATACTTAACAGCTGATTTCCCGCTGGCCTATGATTTTTTATCAGCGTGGATATAGAGTAGACATAATATGAAGGGTCTGATGCAGAATCTGCACTTCGCAAAACGTACACTGGACAAAAAATGTGCATTTCGTATTTGGTGCACTTCATAGAATGAGTACTTCGCAGAATGAGCACTTTTTGCCAAAGCTGTTAACCTAATAAAAAGACTAGCTGTGCCCCGTAGTTTCACCTGCGTTAGGAGGGAAAGGAGATTTGATAAAAGATTTGAATTGAATGCAACTTAATCTGAACGAGCGATATAACCTGAGACTGTTAGGGTACTTCACGCTCCTCGGTTTTCTTTCAGAACAAAGGCTTTTCCAGCCAAATCTGCAGTTCTGAGCTGGACTATTATTATTAAGCCATATTGCTGGTGTTTGCCATCAGCGTGTCAAGGGACACAGGCCTCTTCCAGCGTCTTCCATTCTGTTCTATCATTTGCCTTTCTCTGCTCTCCTGTGTGTTAATATCATCTTCCCATCTTTTTATTTGCCTTCCTCTCCTTCTTTTACCTTCCAGCAAGCAAAGATATTACCTTCCAGCGAGCTGGAATATACTGGATGCTTAATAATGGACACAACTTTACAATTATAATGTGCGCCGTATTACCACTAGAATTATTTTCTTAGGGAATTTTTCGCATTGTTTTGCCTATTAAAGGGCGAGATGCGACTTTACATTGTATTTAATATTGATTGATGATTGATAATGTGTCTATTTCCAGTGTCATTGGCCACCGTGACGATGGGGGTGTCTTCGGCGTGGCCCACCCCTGTCTTAGTGAAGTTTCACAACAACGAGACCGATGTTCGTATTAACGAGGTAAATAATTCTTCAGTTTTAATTTTTGATACACACAACTTGGTTTGATTTGGGCGGGGCACATAGCTCGCAGAACAGATAGCCGTTGGGGCAGAAAAGTTCTCGAGTGGCGACCACGAACCGGAAAACGTAGTGTTGGCAGGCCTCCCACTCGGTGGACCGACGACCTGGTGAAGGTCGCGGGTTGCGCATGGATGCGGGCAGCGCAGGACCGGTCGTTGTGGAAATCCTTGGGGGAGGCCTTTGTCCAGCAGTGGACGTCTTTCGGCTGAGAGAAGAAGAAGAAGAAGAATTTTTGATAAAGTTATTACAATTTGTGCTCTGGCTGGAGCCTCTGAGTGAGCTTTTGCTACTGAAAGATACAATGAAATCCCGACACTTTTGCATTAAAATACTGCAATTTTTTATGTGTTATTTGATGATTTGATATTTAGGGACTTAGTTTCAGATATCGTGCATTAAACAATTTGTCTGCAAACTTCGCCCTGCAAACTTTTGAATTTCGTCCGTAGTTTCTCTGTTTCTTATACATTCTAAAGTTATATTCCAGTTATATCTATATTAACTTTATTTCAGGCTCAAATATCTTGGATGCTGGCACTGACAGCCCCTGGGTTTCTAGTGGGCAGCTTGGTGGCAGGGCTCCTGTGCGATAGGCTCGGGAGACGGAGCTGTTTGGTGCTCAGTGCCGCTCCTATAGCTGTTGGAACGGTGGGTATTCTATATAATGCTAAAATATCTTGGATGCCGTCACTGGCAGGCAGCCTGGTGGAAGAAATCTCGTGTACGAGAGGTTCTGAAGACGTTGTATGGTATTCAGTGCCGCTCCTATAGCTTTTATAACGGGGACTAAGTATTTCCGGCAATCTCCGTGAGGAAACCCACTCTCAAATGTTAACATTTACAATAACAATAATTACGCACAGTGCTATAGTAATTTAATTATATGCACATTGCCTTCCCCATTCCATATCATCACCGCACCTACATATGACTGTTATTTTTCAGGTGATTGTGGCGGCCTCTGTCAATGTATGGTTACTGTACATTACTCGGTTTTTGTGGGGATTCGGAACCGGAATGATCAGCACTGTAAGTATCATCTCAATGTCCCTTATGAAGTGGTCAGATGACTACACTGCTACCATCAGTGTCAAGACTATTGTATCTATATATTGTATCTGAGGTATCTATATATTGAATTGTATCTTGTATATTTAGGTACCTTTTTCAGATGCTTTCTTTATTTAGATCTTTGAGATGCGTTGCTTTACTCAGTAGTGACATTTATTATCCACATTCCCAACCTTTGAATTTGTATTATCTATCACTATGTGCCCGGGTATATTTCACGGGATGACCAGGTTCAACGATCAGCCCACGACATCTACACAGTAGCGGCTTTAGGGGGGGGCGCGTCTGGGCGACGGCCCAGGGCGCCGGACGTCAAGGGGCGCCGCAGGCGCCCCTTGTTGTCCAGTGAGGGGCGCCGCAGGCGCCACCTTGTTGTCGGTGAGGGGCGAGAAGAAGGAGAGGCGCCTCAAAGGGTCGTTCCAAAGAGGCGCCTCAAAGGGTCGTCATAAAGGTCCGCCGCAGGCGCCTCTTTATTTATTACACGCTAGCTTTTGCCCGCGGCTCGCTCGCGTGCTTTTTCCCGGGATGATAAGTACCCTATGGGAGTTCTCAGTACTTCCAACTATGTGTATGCGAAAGATGGAAGATTGGTTCAGTAGATAAAGCGTGAAGAGGCAACAAACAAATAAACAAACCAACAAATTCACTTTTGCATTTATAATATTAGTTAGGATTATTTTGAGTTGGCACAAATTGGTCGTAAGAGAAATCCAAAAGCGCTTACGCTTAGGCCCTTTGTGCCAACTCCGCCATTTTCAAAAATAATTTTAAAAAAACCTCAACTATCGATTTTTATATGTTTATTGAACCTGCTCTCAAAATTTCGCGGGAATCGGTCGTGAAATGCGACCTCTAGAGGAGAACACAAAATACACAGACATACCAAAGCATTCTAAGCAAAGCCTGTGAACAAACTGCAAAATTTCCACACGCGTATCGAAGTTCTGACACTTTGACTCTTTTCAAAAAGATTAGGCTACAAAGAAAACCCTTAAAAATATCGAACGCCAAAATCAAAATTCGGAAAAAAATGTTTTTTTTTTCGCTATTTCGCACTTTTTTTGTTTTTGACTTTCTCGAATAATTCTTTTTGCACCTTATAGCTCTCGTTAGTCCAGTGCTAAGTAATAAAAACTTATTTATTATATACTTTTATTTATTTTATTTTACTTCATTCTTATAAATCTTAAATAAAATATATAAAAAAAAACTTAAAACTTTCAATGTGCTCGATAGTCGTCTGAGGCACGAAATTTTATAATATATTTTTCAACACACTTGCTCGTAAAGTGGGTCTTATTACATCGAATTTAGGCCCATAATGCCATATATTACGAAGGTATTACGAATATATTACGGAGGTGTTTGGAAATAAAAATTACCATACTGCGCTATACAAAAGATAGAAAACTAATGCGCGTTATGAATTCCACAAAGCATTTTTAATTTAGCCGCATAATACATATAGGATCAAATAGGGAAAATAACAACAGTTTTTAAATAAGCAAAGATAATGATTTTTATACAGCCATACTGGCTGTATGGCGATATACCATCCGCAACGTGCACCGCGCGCTCCCTGCGCACGGCGCGGGATGGCGGGCGGCGGCACGCGAATAAAAAACAAGACTATATTTATTATGTTGTATTTGTTAGGGACATTTCCGATTTTCGCCGTGTTAGCATATTAAATATTTAATAAAATGTCGACTAGTGTGGAAGAATATGTAAATTCAACTCCACCTGAAATCATTAACGAGGCGCGTAATGCAAGTAATAGTTTATTGCCTCCAAAATCAAACGTAAGTATTTGGCGGCATACGAATGTTTTATAAAGTGGAGGAATGACAAAAGGGCGCTATCGTTTTCCGATAATTAGATGTTAGGACCATATATTTTTTTACTCACAAGTGTGTTGAAAAACGTCGTACGATACACGTGTGCATTTGGTCAACGCACACTCGGCTTTATTAGCGCGCTCGCCTTCGGCTCGCGCGCCAATATCGCCTCATGTGCGTAATGACCAACTTTGCACACTTGTTTCGTAATGTACTATTTTACCCTTTGCCTTTTTTCCGTGTGGGTTTGAATAGTATTTAGGGGGCGCCATAGAAATCTCGCCCAGGGCGCTGGTAGTGCTAAAGCCGGCTCTGCATCTACACAATTTTAAATTAAATAGGTAAATCGAAACAGGCCCTGCTATGTAGGTACCTACTTATAATATCTAACAGCAGTGTCTCCCTATAGCTTTTCGACCTTGAATTTTTCAGATAGCCAATATGTACATAGCTGAGATAGCAGATAAGGACATCCGCGGCGAGCTGTCCATAGCCACGAAGTTCATGTTCAATTTTGGGAACCTCGTTGTCATGGTTGTTGGCCACTACGTCTCCTACTCAACCCTGAATTATATGATGCTGGTGTTGCCAGTTGGTTACTTCTTAGCCTGCTGCTGGATACCCGAAACTCCATATTTTTATTTGAAAGAAGGGAAGGTTGCAGACGCTAAGAGGGTGCTGATGATACTTCGGAAATACGATGATAAAGAGGTTCGTATATGTTTCGTAAGCTGGTAAATTTTTAAGCATAAAAATCTGCCATATTGGTCGAAAATATTTTTAAAATTCTAGCTCAAGTCAATTTTTTAGAAATTTCTTAGTTACCTACATATTTTAATTTTTATAGATTAATGAATTTTTAACTTCGGTCTCAGATAATTGAGGAAAATTGTATACTTATATGAACTTTCAATTATTCATGTAACGATTTTTTTAGAACAAAAAATAAATATAATATTTTGAATCTCGTTATTGCAATATTTGATAGTATATAAAATAACCCATTCACTGTTAATCTTCCAGGATTTAGAAAGAGATTTGACGTCACTACAGGCAGATGTTAAAAATGAGATGCGGCGCTCCGGGTCCCTGCTCGAACTGTTCACAGGAAAACAATACCGCAAGGCTATTTATATCTCAATTGGTATGTAATAATAAGTACCCATTACGAGAATAGCATGGTACATATTAGCACGGTAGACTGATTAGAGTAAATCTACTTTTGATTGGTGGCATGTGCAGAGCAACTACGGTCTGCTGCCAGAAAATGTGCGCAGAGAGAATCCGGACAAACGAAGCGGCGGGAAGAATTCTGTACCGGAACTTCACCGGGAAAAAACCACCGGTAAAAATAAGTACCGGGAAAAAATCTCCACGCGGCACCACGTTTGCCCGACTAAAACCTAACTAACTTAACGCAGTCTGCTACCACCGTAGCTTATGAAGGGAGCTACAGGGCCCTATGTAATAACCTAACCTATAAATTAATTACAATGGAAAACCACTTACCAAGCTAAATCTTCTTTCTCTTCGGATCCAAACTTGAGTGTCTTCGGGAAGGGGGAATTCCTAATCACCCTACCTAACCCATGAGATCTCAATTCCCCAGAACACATAAATAGATTTCTTCCCGAAATCGGCTCGGCAACAGATAGATGTGAGCGAGCAGCCACGCGTCACATCCCACAGGAGAAAGTCACAATGACGGGCACACAAACACAAAGTTCAATAGTTATTTAACAAACAGGAAATTCACAAATACAACTCAAGCTAATTAGCCATCAAAGAACGCGGGACCTCTCGCGTATTAAAAATCAAACCGATATCGCATAGGACAATGGCGACCGTCCACGACCCATTCGCACGCGAGCAATGTGAGAACCCCAAAACGCCTGGCGGCGATAACAGGAAACGCCTGCGTTTAGTTTTACCCAATATATTACAAACATCCCCCGTCCCGGTCTGAGAAGCAGACCGCTAGCTTACTCTACGGGAAGGCGGGCGAGAGAGGTCACACCTCTCCTTAAAATCGAACCGTCGACCAACACCTCAGCCACACGCGGAGTGCCATCTCCGCCAAGAATCAAACGTAATATGCGAGCTCGTCGCCAAAGCAATGAGGGCAAATTTGCCTCTTTTAACAATACTAAATCACCCTCCCTGGGAGGCTCAGTCCTGTCTGTCCACTTCACTCTTTGCTGCAGCAAATGCAAATATTCAAGCGACCAGCGACGCCAAAAGTCCTGGCTCATTTGCTGCAACATTTGAAAACGCGACAACCGATATACGCGTTCATCCTTCCACGGGTATTCGGGCAGGGCATTCAACGGCCCTCCCACCAAAAAATGACCAGGGGTGAGAGCTTCCAAGTCATTTGGATCTGGAGATAGCGGACAGAGAGGACGAGAGTTGAGGACCGCCTCAACTTTACAAAACACTGTGGCCAGCTCTTCAAAAGTTAGAGCCGTTTCTCCGATAATGCGGCGGAGGTGGGTCTTTGCGGATTTCACAGCCGCTTCAAAAATCCCTCCCCAATGGGGGCAACTTGGGGGACTAAACTTCCAGGTTATTCCCCTTTGGGCAGCAATTTGACTTAAACTAGTACAATTTTTATCAATAAACACAGAAACATCCTTAAGATAATTTACAGTTCCTTTATAGTTTGTGCCATTGTCAGACCTAATAAGGGAAGGTAGACCTCGACGCGAAACAAAGCGATCCAACGCGGCGACGAAGGCCTCCGTAGTCAGAGCCGATACCACCTCCAAATGGACAGCCTTGGTGGCCAAACAAACAAATACACACAAATAGCCCTTCACAATACGGGCATTACGAAAGGGAGAAGCCTTGATCGAAAAGGGACCGGCAAAATCGGTTCCAACGCCGTCAAACGGTCTCGAAGGTCGGATTCGATCAGCGGGCAAATCACCCATCTGTGGTTGCATCGTGGATGCCTTCAACCTATAACATGCAATACATCGAAACAGGACACTACGGATTGCTCTTCGGGCAGACAAAATCCAAAACTCGCGTTGCAAAATAGCCAACAAAGCATTGCACCCAGCATGGGCGTTACGAATGTGTCGATCAGACACCAAAAGCTGCACCAAGGGTCCGCCCTTGGGCAACAACAGAGGATGGCGAGTCTCATATGGAAGATCCGCCTTCCGGAGCCTGCCTCCAACCCGAAGAAGCCCATCCGAGTCGATGTACGGGTTCAAACGAGCGACCGCGCCCTTCAACTTAGCGCGTCCGTCGCGCAAAATACGAAGCTCTGACTCAAACCGTCCGGTCTGCACGACACGGACCCAATGCAACAATGCGCTCCGGCGCTCTTCTGCACCTGCAATCGGCTCCAACCGCTTTGCCTGTGGGTTTCTACAATTATGTATGAAACGCTTAATCCAACTGGTAACACCCAGAAGCTTATCCAAGCTACTATACCGAGCAAGTAGCCAATCCGGCTCCGACGTCGTCTCAGCGACTACAGCATGTACACGGAGCCCAGTCAAACTCAAAGAAGTAACATCTGTCTGACAGACAGGCCAAGAAGTTTCTGATCCCATCAGCCACTCTGGACCCCACCGAGCGGGTGTGACACCAATTCTGGTGCCGTACAACCTCGGGAAGCACAGTCCGCTGGGTTAAGCTCTCCCGGCACATGTCTCCATGTTATATCAATTCCGATATTCTGGATTTGGGAAACCCGATTTCCCACAAAAACCTCCAAGGTATGTGGGGCCGCGCGCAACCATGCAAGCGCGACCTGGCTATCCGACCAGGCGAAGATGTCCCGTATCTCGACCGTGGCCGCCAGCTCACATGCAACGTGATGCAACAATTTAGAGAGAAGGTGAGCTCCACTCAACTCAAGCTTGGGAATAGTCAGCCTAGTCCTGATGGGGGCGACCTTGCTCTTCCCTAACAAAAGCGAGACATTGACCCGGCCATCGGCGTCAACTGTCCGCATATAGACTGACGCGGCGTAGCCTCGCTCCGACGCGTCACAAAAGCCATGCAGGCTGGCTCGATATTTCCCGGGGGGCAATATTCGACGAGGCAAGGCAATCCGATTGACTTCCTTAATCGATGAAAACAACTCGAGCCAATCATCCAATGGAGGACCAAACAGCGGCTCGTCCCACGAGACGCCCAAAGTCCAAAGTCTCTGAAGAAGACACTTCGCAGAGAATATCACTGGACTGATCCAACCGCTTGGATCAAACATACGGGCTATTACGGACAACACCGTTCTCTTAGTCCAGACCTTTGGTATTTCCAAGTCCACTTGGAATGTAAAAATATCGGTTAGCGGCTGGTACTGCATGCCCAGCACCGCTATCCTGTTGGGATCATCCACATCCTCAAACAGGTGAGGGTTCTGTTGGTGATCCTCCGGGATCCCTTCTAGAACTTTAGGCTCATTAGACAACCACTTACGTAGCTCGTAGCCACCTGTCTTCAATATTTCAATCAATTCATCCCGCAGTAGGAGGGCCTCCTCAATACTTTGGGCTCCGGTGCACACGTCATCGACATACAAGTCACGTGACAGCACGGAAGCCCCACGGGGAAAGCGGATCCGTTCCCGCTCTGCCAATTCAAGCAATGATCTGATGGCGATATAGGGACTAGATTTCAAACCATACGTGTTTGTATTGAGTTCATACACCGTCACAGGATCCTCAGGGCGCTCACGCCAGAGTATCAACTGGAATCGCCTGTCCTCAGGATGTATGACTGTCTGGCGGAACATCATCCGGATGTCCGCACCAAAAACCACTTGATGTCTTCTAAAGTTCAAGATGATGTCAATTATGTCCCTATGCAATTTGGGACCCGAATGCAAACACAGATTCAACGAAACCCCGTTCGAAGTGGGTGCGGACCCATCGAAGACGGTCCTCAATTTGCCTGTTGAGGCCTTCACCACCGCGTGGTGGGGCAAAAAATAATGCTCAGTTGAGCTCCAATCAACTCGAGCCGGAGACATGTGACCCAAATCCTCGTACTCGCGCATAAATTCAATATATTTATCGCGAAGTACGTGGTCACGCTGCATACGTCGCTCCATGGACAGCAGTCGTTTCTCCGCAAGCGCCCTACTTTGCCCTAGGCTAGGACGAGAGGCAACAAAGGGTAACCTAGTTACAAACCGACCGGAGGGCAACCTCTCCGTGGTTGATCGAAAAAGGGCTTCGCACTCAGCGTGTTCCGGATCCATCCTGGAACTCATAGGTGGCTCCTCCACCTCCCAAAACCTTTGCATGGTCTTGGCCAAGGACGCAGATGCGACAACCGGTAGCTCCTCCGCGGTGCCATTATCAAACACAGGGCCCATCAGGGCAAAACCAAAAATCGTAGACACTGCCATCAGTGAAGACGAACCCAGAGCCTTCTGTGTACCCAACAAAATCCAACCCAATACGTCCGAGCCCAGGAGCAAGTCCACTGGGCCGGGATGAAAGACAAAGGGGTCGGCCAAATCCAGACCCGAAACCAAAGACAACACACCCGGCGGTATGTCTGTCGAGGGGTGCCAACCCGCAATGGTATCCATTACCATAGCCGAAGTCGTGATCCTCATTGTGGAGGACTTCAGCGAAGAAAAGGTGACAAGTGTCTGGCCCGTCAGACACTTCACCTGTATGCCACCAACTCCAAGAAGTGGCACAGGCGAGTCTTCCACGACTAAACCTAACTGGCGTGCCACTCGAGTGGTAACCAAACTGCTTTGAGCCCCTGAGTCCAACAGAGCTCTCAAATTAATGGCTTCCCCCCTACGACCCCATACGCGGACCACCGCGGTAGGGAGCAGAACCGTCCGCGGCTCTGTCCCAGCAAGGGAGCAAGCTAGTTACGGGCTCCCCACTCTCTCCAAACCAGTGGGGCGCCACTGACCCGGATAATATGTCGGGCGAGTGCACATCCCCATCTGAGGGGGCATAACCCGCGGCCCGGCCATACCTATGGTACGGCGGGTGGTACTCCAGCCGTGGGTACTCGTGCAGCGGCGGAGAAAACCGCTGCGGCTGCATGTGTTGGGTATTGGTAACCCGCGTGGAGGGGTGTCCCCACTCTCACGTCCGGTCTAGGGCCCCGCCCATGGGGGCCCTATCCGGGGCCTGGCCAGCCACATACTGGCCACGACCTTGGGGCGCGTGGTCCCGGTCCGCCAAGACCCGCGCAGGTACGCGACCCCCTCCCGAGGGGGGGTGCGACGAGCGAAGCCGCGTCCTCCTTCCGGTGGTGGAGGGCTTCGCGCAGGAGCGCCCCCGCCCATAGGGGACCCCTGCCTCAACATCCGGGTGCCATCCCCGTTGCGGTTCATGCAAAGCATCGCGTGGTGCCGCCCACGGCATGCACTGCATGGTATGGCCCTGGGACAGTCACGTGCATAGTGACCGCCCAAACAATAAAAGCAAAGTTCATGCCGCTTTGCCATGCGGCGCCTATCTTGTACTGGCAGTCTCTGCCAGTCCCTGCATTGCAGCAGGCTGTGGCCCATCCGGCCACATTGCAGGCAGTCCGCGTCCCCCGCGACTGCTGCCGTGTGTGCAACCCGCACACCAGCTCCACGCGGTGGCGGTTGCCGTCCCTGTTGGGGCTTCCCTCGCCATGAGGGTTCCAAGGGCCTACGTTCAGGCGCTCTGGATGGCGCTGAGTCCGTCATGGTATTCTCAGCCGCCCGTGCCTCAAACTCCAAAAACTTCACCAAGTCAGTGAATGTTGGTAGGGTGGTGCTATCCCGTTCCGCATTCTCGCGCTCAAATCGCGAGCGGATGTCATTGGGCAATTTGCCCAATACAATGTGCACCAGCAAAAAGGACCATTGGTCCACCGGCAGCCCCAGTGTGCGGAGCGCGT
Source organism: Ephestia elutella (assembly GCA_018467065.1). Classification (NCBI taxonomy): domain Eukaryota; kingdom Metazoa; phylum Arthropoda; class Insecta; order Lepidoptera; family Pyralidae; genus Ephestia; species Ephestia elutella. The sequence goes on along the minus strand of CM031580.1, from coordinate 14,057,666 downwards.
TACAGGCCACTGTAACGGGCGTGAGCAACTGCAGGCGCAACTGTGCCCTGTTGGCCACCTTGGGCAGGGCCATCAACTGTGCGGCGTGCGCATCCGCTAACAAACGTAAATTTTGGTAGCGGGAGTTCAATAACTCCCAAGCCGTATCGTACTGGTCGTCCTCCACCCGGAGGTGCTGGATGAGCGACCGCGCTTCACCCTCAAGAGTGGAGAGGAGGTAGGCCATCTTCTGGGCCTTCGACAAATCCTGTCGTGCTACGACCAGGGACTCAAACATATTTTTATATGCCACCCACTCCTCCATCCTACCCCCAAAGTGGGACAGCTGAAGGGTGGGGAGCCGACCAGTAACCGCTGGTCCTTCCTGTCTAACAGGTGTGCGAGGGGCTGGTCCGCCAGCCTGTCTCGCCCTTATTGCGGCCGCCGCCTCCACGATGTCATCGTGCAGACTCAGGATCTGGTCCAGGTCCGCCACGTGACCTGCGTAGACCTCCGGGGTAAGGTCGGCTTCGGTAAGCGCCGCCATGGCCGCTTCCGCGTTGTTCAATCGTGAGCGGAGCTGATCCGCTCTTTCCAGTATAGCGGCCTCCCTGTCCTTCCGGGACAGGAGTCCACCGGCCGTCACAAACCATCTCAATTCGTTGGCGAGTGTCGCCCTAGCATTGGAGGCCTTCGCCATCGCGTCAAGTCACAAACAAAAAATAACAAAAGGTAAATAAAAAACAACAAAATCAAACAACTACACGAAGAACCGCGGTAGGTATGAGAATGGCACAAACCCGGAACGCACGGTACAAACCGCAAACAAATACAAAAAAGGTTACAAATATTCTTATACAAACAAACTAAGAAAAATCTAATAATTTTTACAAACAATTAATTATTTTTTACAAACGAACAAATAGAGGGTAGATAAACTACGCTCTGCTACCAGAGAATGTGCAGAGCAACTACGGTCTGCTGCCAGAAAATGTGCGCAGAGAGAATCCGGACAAACGAAGCGGCGGGAAGAATTCTGTACCGGAACTTCACCGGGAAAAAACCACCGGTAAAAATAAGTACCGGGAAAAAATCTCCACGCGGCACCACGTTTGCCCGACTAAAACCTAACTAACTTAACGCAGTCTGCTACCACCGTAGCTTATGAAGGGAGCTACAGGGCCCTATGTAATAACCTAACCTATAAATTAATTACAATGGAAAACCACTTACCAAGCTAAATCTTCTTTCTCTTCGGATCCAAACTTGAGTGTCTTCGGGAAGGGGGAATTCCTAATCACCCTACCTAACCCATGAGATCTCAATTCCCCAGAACACATAAATAGATTTCTTCCCGAAATCGGCTCGGCAACAGATAGATGTGAGCGAGCAGCCACGCGTCACATCCCACAGGAGAAAGTCACAATGACGGGCACACAAACACAAAGTTCAATAGTTATTTAACAAACAGGAAATTCACAAATACAACTCAAGCTAATTAGCCATCAAAGAACGCGGGACCTCTCGCGTATTAAAAATCAAACCGATATCGCATAGGACAATGGCGACCGTCCACGACCCATTCGCACGCGAGCAATGTGAGAACCCCAAAACGCCTGGCGGCGATAACAGGAAACGCCTGCGTTTAGTTTTACCCAATATATTACAAACATGGCATAAAATGAGTTAAAATTTGTTTGTATTGTTACGGGTCAATAGGTTGAGAGGGAGATCATTACACTGGTTTTCATATTATTAGCTCCTTTATTTTATATTAAATACATTTTACAATCTTAAGAGTACTTATCTATCTGCCATATTTTTCCAATCTCAACAAGAGAACATCTACGACATTCATAGTGATGTGAAACACGTATGACTCATAGAGTTATTTAATTCTATGACTAGTGATGTCCTCTTTCCTATCCTAACACCTTCTCCTATTTTTAAATTTAACTATATTTGAAAATATTTATTTGCCTAAATTTTACATAACTAAATCTTTTTACTTTCTCTATAAAAATCCTGCTTTATTAGGTACCTACTCTACTTCCGTATATCTATCCGTATTTCTTATAAAATGTTTTCTCTAATTTTTCCTTTCTTATTCTTTTGCGTTTATTCCAGGGTTTATATTCTTCCAAAGACTCCTTCTCCGAATTTATAGCTCTTTCCCTCTTATCTTTACTATGTCTATTTGTAGGTATTTCTAGTTCTTTCTTTTGTTCTTGCACATTTTCTGTTATTTCCTGTTCTTTAATATACTCAATAAAATTTACATAATCTTCCTCTTTTATAGTTATAAAATTTCTTTCTACTTTTTTTTCATTGTTATTTTTCCTATTTTCGTTTTGTAGTATTATTCTAGTGTTTTCTCTTGTTTTGTCTTTTGCTGTTACATTTACTTTAGTCAATAAACATTTTTCTGCTGGTATATTTTGTTTTATATTTACTTTATACAGTCCATTTTCCTTTTTTCCTGTCCATACCAATTCATTATTTTTGTATATTTTAACGCTGTCCCTTGTTAATAATACTGATACTTCTGTTGACTTTTGTTTCTTAAAATTCTTCAAAATGTTTTTCTCTTCCGTCATGTGTACGGTACATCCAGAATCAACTATAAAATTATACTTTTCTTTTGTATCTAGTTCCAATGAGTTCGAGAGAAATGCCAAATGTTGTTTCTTTTTATCCTTTTGTTCATTATTTTTATTTCTGAAAAAACAGTTTTCTTCTTTGTGGTTTGTCTTCTTGCAAATACCACACTGATTTTTCCTAAAATTGCATTCACTTTCTTTGTGGTTTGTTTTCTTACAAATTCCACACATCTTACATTCCTTTTTTATATGTCCAAATTTATGACATTTAAAACATTCAACTAAAAATGCTACTGGTTTTTCCTGTTCTTTTTCTAAAAATCTATTTTGTTCTGCTAATAATCTATTTGTTAAGTTTACAAGTGTCATTTTATTTTCTTCTGTGGATTCCCACGCTGTTATAAAATGTTTGTACTCGTTTGGGAGGCATGTCAGTATTTTTGAAATTACCATTTTGTCAGTAATGCCCTCACCTAAACTATTTATTCTCATTCTTAAGTTTTCTAAATCTGTTATAATTTGTGACAAAGCCTTACCTTCGCTTTTGAAACTGAAAAATTGTTGTAATAAGGAACACTTGTTCCTTTCTTCACAGCCTTCAAATATTAAACATAATTTATCGTACATTTCTTTTGCTGTGGTACAACTCATTATATGAAATTTAAATTTTCTATCTATTGTTAACAAAATTAATTTCTGAGCTTTTGCGTCTTTTAATTCAAAATCTTTTTTCTCTTTATCTTCTTTTTTTATCGAAATGGCCGACATTATGTCGCTCAATCCATTGGCTTTCAAAAATATATTTATTTCGAATTTCCACATGTGGAAATTCTCACTGTTTGTTAGTTTTTCAATATTTTCCACTTCGTCTTTCATTTTTACTGGTTTTTCTTACCTTTCTAACCTTTTATCTCAATTTTATTTTTTTCAATTTTCTCCGTTTTTTCTGTTTTTACTTTCTGTGTTTTTCCGCAGTTTTTTCGTCTGGGCCCATAACCTGTTACGGGTCAATAGGTTGAGAGGGAGATCATTACACTGGTTTTCATATTATTAGCTCCTTTATTTTATATTAAATACATTTTACAATCTTAAGAGTACTTATCTATCTGCCATATTTTTCCAATCTCAACAAGAGAACATCTACGACATTCATAGTGATGTGAAATACGTATGACTCATAGAGTTATTTAATTCTATGACTAGTGATGTCCTCTTTCCTATCCTAACATGTATACTAATAATACATAGTGAATTAATCATTGGCAAAATTTATACTGGTACTCATGATTATGGGCAACTTTTTGTATGGGACCGACTCTGAAATCTCAAAAAATTAAAAATTCTGTTAATTATTTAGGCGACTAGGTATTATAAAATTATATGGAATAGGTAGCTGATTTCTCTTTTTGAGATTTCAGAGTCCCATACAAGAAGTTGCTCATACTCATGTGAATAAATTGAACCTGAACATTTAGGATACTTTTATACAAAAATTTTCACTGGAGTATAAGCCCTGGGGTGCATTTCGTATTACGAGTATAAGTTGGTACCAACCAAAATCTATAAAATGTTAGAAAACGTATTTTTTGTTTCAGGACTGAAACTAGCCCTGATATTGACAGGCGGAATAACAACCCGCAATTATTTGGGCCGCATTATGCAAGAAGGAAATTGGACTCTGGGACTTGATTTCGTCATGATAGTTTTCGGAGCTATTAGTTTTATTGTGGGTAAGTTCGCGTGTCTGTAGTGGGCGTACCTAATTAAACACTGCCTAGTGATAACTGAGACCAAATACAATGTTAAAGTAGAATTAAGTACCCAAGTCAAATACACCTTATTTTCGAATGTCGTTTTCTTAGTTTAGATATTTTGTAAATTACCTATGTTTCTTTTTCAGGTATAATGTCGTCAATACTGTCCGACAGACTGGGTCGTCGGCCTTTGCTGATATACTCGTTTCTTGGAACTGGAATCTCGCTGGGCCTCGTGGCCGGCTACTTCTTCTGTCAGGAGGTTCTGTTCATCCCACACGTCACTCTACGTCGCTACTCTTGGATTCCTTTCGTGGGCATCATTTTGTCCACTGTAATCTCAACATTAGGCTTCAATTCTTTAGCATTCCTTATACCAGCCGAAACATTTCCTTTAAATGTTAAAACTACAGCTCTAAGCGGTCTCAATGTTTTAGGAGGAATATTGGGTTTTGCTGTAGCGAAAGGGTATCAAGAAGTCAAAGACGTATCGGGTTTATTTGGAGTTTTCACCATTTTCGGTGGTGTTGCCTTTGCAGGAACGATATTTTCTTACTTCTATGTACCCGAAACTAAGGGTAAGAGTTTGAAAGAGATACAACAGTTGCTTCAGGGTGAATTATATGAGAGCAATAGTAACGAGAAATTAAACCAAATTGTTGTAAAAGACGTTGATGAAGACTGTAATGAAGCCACCGAACTAAAGGAAATGATCAAGAAAATCTAGTCTATTTTCTTATCTAGTCTGGTCTGCTACCTAGTCTTTTATTATATCTTTGTAATAGGTACCTACAGCCGCAAATTCTATATTTTTAACTTACTTTAACTTGAAAGTACAGGTGGCAAACAGACTTTGTATCACACACACATCATCACTACAAAAAACACAGACATATAATAATAGTAAGCAGACTGAACATGTCATTTGAAATTGCATGGCAAAAATACACACTAAGATTATTATTCACACAACGACAGAATACAGGGTCGGATCTAAGATAATTAATTATATTCGGTACAGTGTAGCAAAACCAAAAATTTTGAGACGCTGAATCTTAAGCCGTGCGCGGTATGCGGACGGATCTGCATCAGCTTTTCACAATGGGAAATTCTATCCCTTTTGGGAAAAAATACTAGTCATTAAATAAATAAAATTTTATTTAAAATTATTTAAAATCACGTGCAATGAAACATTGCAATGATGTTGATGGTTGCTGGCGTCCATTCACTGTCCTGGTACTCGTAGTACGTAAGAGAAATACTCCCCAGTTCTCTTTCTTGAGGTATTATTTTCTGGCATATTTTCCTTGTCCTGAAATAAAATTCACGGTCAGTATTTTTATTAAATGTGCATTTTAATCTTCAAGAAAGAATTCCTGACATTTTTATAGAATAGGTACTAAATCGTATATTTGCCTAGATTCGGCCCAGCCATAGTAAACAAAACTGGATCTGTCAAATGATCTATGCTATTTACGAAATTATTAAATTACTTGTAGTATTTCTTATGAAATGGTTATAATTAATACACTACTTTATAAAATAAATAATGATATTGCTGATAAATAGCATTCAAAAGTCTAATAATGATTATTGTTTCAAAAATAACACGAAATTGTATATTATCATTGGGCACGTCAAAAAAACATGTATTGCTTACCGAAGGAACGATATTCCACGAATATATTTTTATGAAACACTTCCACACATTGTTCACGTTGCATTTTATCATTTCTATTGAGTTTAAAAGCACAAAACAGTAAAAAATAATTTTAAATATTTATGTCAACTGTGACAACACAACAAATATGACAGTTAAGGATCATTTCGCATGAAAAATCCGGCTTGGATGATAAATCTTTCAGTGTAGTGGTTCGTGTTGCAATACATTGCAATGCTAAGGAAGGAAAGGGACAGAGTTATGTGACAGTCCTTATCATGAACAGGATGCAAATATTGTCAAATATTATCAGTGTGTGTGTGAAATTTGTGTTCCTTCTGCTTATATGTAAAAAAAAATTTACTTCTGTGACAAAAAACATTTAATTTACAATTAAATTGTTTAGGAATGTTCAAAGCAATACGGCATTTTCTCTCTGATTTATATAAATGGATGTTTTTATCTCTAGATATAGATCTTAATTTTCTAAGTAAGTTTTATATATATATATATATTAATTAATAGTCTTCCTGAATGTTTATAACTGACCGTGGTTTATTTCAATATGTTGACTTCATTCAGTGCAGGTACAGTCATCTACAAAAGAACCTGACCCATCTCACCGAATCCTATCTCGGGGGGTTAGGTTTCCCTGCAGCTGACTGTACCTACTTTTGACGGAACGTGGGCTACTTATAGTCGTCGTATGTACCTACCGTAGCTAAGTCATATGATATGTAAATCTTAAGTATATCTCAGTAAAATCTTGGATATTTCTTCATACGGACTCTTAAAGGATACCTAGATAAATATACATATTAATGCATATTTATCTAGGTATCCTTTATCTATCTAAGAGGCTAAAACTTAATTAATTAGCACCAAAGTAAGGAAAATGAAGTAAGGAAAATTACATTGTACGAAAATGTGGTTATTATCTTTTTACTACTAAGTATCTAAGTATTACTTTTCTATAAACTGTTAATCAAAATCATGGGCTTTGCATTTTTTAGCTTATAAGGGGAACAAACTAAGGCTGTTACATTTTTATAAGGTTAAAAATTTGTATTTACATAAATTTAAGTAGATCTAAGTTGTAGTTAAGTAATAACGACATGGCTCGACGAAATTGTAGGTACGTATAAAAAGGTGGTACATACTTAGTGCCCTTATTTAACAACGCCCATGATGTATTGCTAAGCGAAAATCTACTTTCATGACTTGTGATTTTATAAAAATTTTATATTTTTATAAAAATTTAATGTTTAATTTACAATTTTTATATTGTGCAACATCTCCTCTCGCTTTTAAATCTGTGGGTGGGAGCTTAAGAAATATGAGTGGGAGCGATTTTGGCCGAAAATGTACAGGAAGTCGGGCAGGGTTTTGATTCAACCATGGCGCGTAGACTATTTTTTCTTTGACCATGGAGATTTTGCTTATCATTATGCGACATATTGTAACGCGCTCATTTTTATACTTTTTTTTATTAATAAAGCATTGAATAAAAGTTTTATGTTTTTATAAGTTGAAGTCCTCAATATTTTTTCCGTTATTTACCACAGTCATTTGGTAGTTTTAGGTACCTTACAAGTTTGCCGGAAAATTTTAAAAGGGTGATTTGTATAGATGCTTTTCCTAATTTCAATACTGAGCGACCTTTTTTTAAACGCATCATGCCGCCATCTTGGAAAAATGGCGCCCAAAAAGCAGATTTTTGTAAATATCTATTTTACAACTTACACGACAAAAACATCTATGGCAAAATTAAACAAGAGAAAATTTCCTACAATTTATCTTATAAACAAGTCAATAGTTTTGATGTACACGCGCCCCGCAAAGTGTAGGTTAAAACACAATACTACAAAACTAAAAGAGTTACAAAAGTTATCTTATACCTACCTAATAGCATCGATAAAATATTATAGGTACTAATATTTTATCGATGCTAATAGCCGCCACACACGATCTGATTTAACTGACAGTTTTCACTGAACAGTTTTAACTATCAGTGAAAACTGAGCGTGTGTACCTACTATGAAAACTGTACAAAAACTGACAGTTGGGTGGTTCCTACAAAATTCGTTCTCACCAATCTACCGTCGATTTTCATATGAAATTTTTATTTTTCTAAATTAATTTTTATTGCATATTATGTGGATTGGTATATTATCAAGGTAAGAAAGTCTTTCTTGTGTTTTATTAGTCTTTCATTAAATAGACTCCAAAAACTACGCAAAACGTCATTCAGACGTTTGAAGCCAAGCGGTCTCCTTGGCAAAACATAAACAAAAAAAAACTATAAGAAAGAGAAAATAATAAAAAAACCACTTTAAATAGATGAATGTCTCATTCATTTTTTTGACATGATAATATATAAAAATTAATATTTAAGAAAATAAATGAGTTTAAAGTCTCGGAAAACCCGTCATTCAGTTCACGATGACAATTCGACATTAACGTCTCCAATTCATTTTTGATCGTGTCGAGACACGTCGAAACCGCATTGAACACCCGCCCGCAGGCCGGCGGCGTTCATTTGCCGCCCAAAGCACAGAGTACCTTTTATTATACTGGCCCAAAGTCAGTGGGAGAAAGAAGTGTCTTCTTGCTATTTCGGCGACCAAATTTCGTTCGCAGTATTTTGTCACACATCTCGTCATTCAGTAATTATGCGTGTAATTTTAAAAGGATCAACCGTACGTAAATTCGAATATATGCATATTGTAGACCCTGGTGGTCAACGATAATTGTGTGTAGTTTTACTCCTTACACACACAATATACTAATTACGTTAAAAATTGATGTTTCGTAATGACATAATCGTGAACGTAATGACAAAATATTGTGTGATAATATAAATTCTTGTTAATCGTAGACTATTTACTATTAAACAAACAAGATTTTTGTTTACATATGTATTGTATATACTAGCTGCGCCCGCGACACCGTTCGTGTGACGTATTTTGTATAGGTATTTCCGTAGGAATCAGATTTTACTCTTCAGTAAATTGCACATTAAATGTTGACCTCATCATTTAGCTATCAACATCCCAAATATCATAAAAATCTGCCATAAGTATAGTTTTTGCGTGATGAGTGAAACAACATACTTACATATAGACAGACAAAATGTAAAAAAGATATTAAAGTTACTTTTTAAATATATTTAATGATACAAACTAAGGTTGTTTAGTAAGTAAGTATATTTGTACTGGCGTTCTCGAAAACGGCTCTAACGATTTTGGTGAAATTTGGAATAACTCGACTTCTCTGGTTATTTAGTTTTTTATTAAGTATATTTTTACTGGCGTTCTCCAAAACGGGTCTAACGATTTTGATGAAATTTGGAATAGTTTTACTTCTCTACTAATATTATATGTTAAAGTGTGTTGGCTTGTTCTTCTTTCTAGTTAAAACAATGACTGATTGACGCGATTTGTTGCTTGATGTAGGCTACTTTACACGCAAGCAACAGCTAATAAATACGAAATATTTTGCTTGCTTTAGGATAAAATGTCTAGAGGGAAGAAATTTTGAAACAGCAAAGACTAGCCAAAAGACGGCATGACCTTTAAATAAACCTTTTAATAAAAAGTGATCCTAACTTTAATGAAGAAAAGAAGCAGAAAAATTGAGCAGACTATTTAGAAAGAAGAGAAAAGAATAATATATTAATCATAAACGAGATAAATGCAAGAGAACAAAGGTTAAAGAGAGAAAAATGGAGGGAAACTCAAGAAAATATAGACAAAATCTAGCTGAAGAGAAGAACAAACAACAAGTAATGTAATATTAAGTAGGTACCTTATACTACTTACCTTATTAAATAAACTATGTACTGATGTTACTTTGTCTTTTATTTAGTTTAACTAATTCTTGTGAAGAAAATAAGACCAGACACGTATAAATGTCATTACGCTCCTTTAGGGATGATTCTCATTAGAGCGAGCTGTGCCCGGGGCGGGCCGTGGACGTGGCCCGGACGGGGCACAGATTTAATCTGATACATACATTTTGTATGAATCAATTTATATTACACAGTGCATTAACAGTGTCCCGTCCGGGCCCGCTCGACGCTAGTTTGCACCACGGTTGTTGCACGCTCGCGTCCCGCCCCATACATTCGGTGTAATATGAACAGTGCAGCACGGACAGGCCCCGGCCTGTCCCCGCCCCGCTCCGGGCACGGCCCGCTCTAATGAGAATCATCCCTTAGACGTCATTACGTTCACGACAATGAGGGATTTTCCGTGACACAAATTAAAAAAAGAAATAGTTCCAAATGACTTCATAGATGGCGCTTAGTAAAAGCCGAGAGAAAAAATTCCATACAAAAAGCAAAAAATAGTTTTAAAAAAATAAAACTTAGTAAAAAAAAAACAACTAAAAAGAATCTATATTGCGATTTGTGCAACTGTCAAACTGTTATGTGATTTTTTTTCTGCCTCTGGTTGAAAAGAAAAAGCGCACCTTAGAGGTTCAGCCATTATAACGACTCGGCTTTCATAAAACGCTATCTGTTGAGACTTTTTTGTACTGATTTTTTTTTCTTAATTAGCTGTCAGAAAAATCGCTCATTTACATATATTTTTTGATTACTCAAAATCTATAGGTAACAGATAACAAGGTCCAACTACTTGTAAAAAGTTGTTAGTAAGGTATACTATAGAATGTATGCCAAAAGCTTGATATTAGAGAGAAATTCCTGTGGCAGATAAAAAATGCATCAAATTAAATCAATTTGTAGGATCCACCCAGTTTTCATGGCACACACGCTCAGTTTTCACTGACAGTTAAAACGGATCGATGTGGCACTCATAAGTACCTAAATACCTACATACAATAAATCTCGAATTGATCATATCGTTGATTTCTAAAATAAAATTTTATAATAGACTTTCCGCTGTTTTTAGTCTGTACTATTTTCTTGTGCGTAGTAACTGACATTCCTGATTACATTCTACCATGGCAATGGCAACACTTCCTTCACTTCACTCAAACTTCACTTCACTCACGGCTGGCAATGTTCCATAGATGAGACGAGGTCGTATGAATTGAATGAACAAAATGAACGGTTAGTTAGAATGTGATTTTTTACTTCATTCTTTTTCACCCCCGCTCCCTTTCCCCTTGTTGGCGATTGGGGTGCCGCCATCTTGATTCATCCATAGAGTTACGGACGAGTCGACTAGTCCTGTTACTCTATGACTTCGTTCCGTACGGTAAGGCCTTCCACACACGAAAATATTTTCAATCGACTCTGTTTATAATATACGAAAGCTACAGAATAAAATATTAAAACAAGTCATACTTTGGACCTTAGGACATTCTAAGCTTCGGATAATACTAAGTAGGTACCTAACTCGAAACTTATTTAAATATAGTTATTTAGTTGTATACTTACTGCGTATGTTGTACTTAGGTACAGTTTGTCTATAAAATCGTGACATTAATGTTCGAGGAACTAACATTGAAGATGTGTCTGGCAACACCAAACATATGCAAGCTGTTGTACAGCTGTCAATGCTGTCAACGAAATTGAATCGTTTTCTTTTTGTATTTTTATAATTTTGATTAAACTGCAATAAATTAAGACCAAACTAAGCAGAAAAGTTTTTAAAAATGAGAAAAGTAAATCGGAGTCGCACGCGGGAATTGATTTTTAAAGTTTTCGAGCGATGTTTTGCGGAGTACAAGCCTGGACGACTTTTGTGAGATTCCGATGATATTTATGGACGAACATCATCTATTATCGGTATGTAATAGTTATTGTAGTTTGTAATCTACCTGAAGTTACAAATATACTGAATTAACGATTTTTAAATAAAAGGTATTGTTTACATTGTACACTTTTAGTTTAGACTGAAATTGTAAATAGGTCATATTATAGTATGACCATAAATTTTTGATACATTATGATGGTACATTTCTGTCTATTTGGGTTTTCTACCAATTTTGAATTGGAATTATTTGTTTCTTGTGAATAAGTTATTGTTTCTATTCTGTTACAATTTTTATTACCTTTTTTAGGAAAACCAAAGAGTAGGGTTAGGCGGATAGTCGACGAAGCAACTTGTTGAAGAGACCTTCAACAGCATCACATCTGGATATGGAAAAACTGCTGCCATTACGTTGAGACGCTCAAAAAAGTGTACTATGAGCGAGGACATTACCTGTATCTAGATATAGACAAATTGATTGTGCGCTTAGGCAATGATAACAGCAGTGGTGACAGTAGCTGTAGTGATGATATCCCGCTGATGAAAGCGGCAACGAAACGTTTCTTGTTGCATATTTCGAATCCGATGATGAGTGTGATCAATCATAGTATTTTAACTATAAAAAAATTATTCTGCATTACAAATGTTTAGCAAAATTTTTCATAAGCAGAGGTACCTACTATACTGTAAATAAAACGGAAACAATATGATTGTATAATGTGTCTTATTTATTAACTCACTTGAACGAACTGCTATCAAAATAATTTTGGTCACACTATAAAGGGTTGCTAGCTGCATACCAGTGGCGCCATCATTTAATTTCACGACTTTATTGACAGACTGTAGGTACCTACTCGTCCCCATCAAAATGCTAGTCAGCAAAGATTAAATTGTATAATGTTTGATTTTTATTGATACTTTTTTTGATCTTCCATGCAATGAAATGAATACGATTCCATCTGAGAAAAGATCGGTTCTGCCTGTTGAATAAATTAAAAAAATCGCTAGATCTCGTATTGTAGAATACACAAAATTGGCGAAAAACAACAAAGACATCATCAACGACAAAGTGGTTTTACATACTTCTACTTATAATCTTTAATGTACTGAATAATAAATGGGCTGCAAGATTTAAATACAATAATAATAGTTCTGTCGAATGAACTTTATATGAAAACATTCCTAATCGATATTTATGTATTTTAAAATTTTTAGTAAACACCGAAAGAGTAAAATAAGAGTTACCGCTGATTATTAAAATATTATTGTAGGCGTTGTTAATATAATAAAGAATAGGCTATTTCAACATACAGAAATAGCAATACTGAGAAACACCACAACTAATTTAGTGATGGAATATCATAGTAACAATTATCTACATTATCGATATTTATACCAACTGCCTGAGACAGAACTTTTAGTTTTAGGTAGATATATTACGATTATGTACCGATGGGTGTGGTGGGTTATAAGGAACATTTTGTTTTCGCGGGCGAAGCCGCAGGCAAATAATAACTTTCGAAACAGCATATCTGATTTTGAGGGGATTTTCGCTGGAGAGTTAAGGAAGTTATAGATTAACACAAAGGGTAGTTTTTATCCTAGAAACATTCAGGGATCGTTCGTGAAAATTATTTTTTTCAAATATTTACACGCGGGCGAACCCGTGGGCCATAGCTTACTTTCCCCCACCGAAAGTGGCAGACTTTTTCGTATAGAAAATTGCGTTTGCTTCTATTCCCGTTATTATTTCTATGAGTATTGCACATAAATATATTTTTTTAATAGGAGCAAAATAAACACAAATGTCACACACCCATTGACAAAATTGGCAATATTTGCATCCTGTAAAGAGTAGATACTTATTTAAGTCTACGTAGAGTATTGTAGGAAAAGCCATGTATCGATTTCATAGAATATCGATTCAGGTCGGGCATGGCAACCTAATCGTGTGCGAATGGCCTAACAGTCAGTAAGATTGTTTTCTCTATGGTCCTAGTTGTAGTTCTCTCTCTATTTAGTTTGTGGTCAGTAAAATGAAAATGGTGAAGTTGTGTTTATGTGTGCTCGTTAATTTCTACAATTTGTAACTCCTTTCTTGTTTTAGTGGTTGTATTATACGATTGTACGTTTCTATTTATCGTGTTTTACATTGCATTGCAAAAGAACGCTATTCAGTGATTCTACGTTTACGACAAGACTTTTCTTAGGTTGAAGTGCTATGCTTTGGACGTTCGTTATATTTCTACAATATTGGTTTACTTATTTGGTGCAATATTATTATATAGTAGGTATCTGAAACTGGAAGTCACGGAGATAAGATAAAGACCGTATTTTACTACCTTATCGTCCCTATAAAGCATTTGTAATATGTATGTAAGAAAATGATTAAAATAAATCGTCTAATTAAAATTGTTTTATTTTTCCAAGCCTCCAAATGACCTGCCTGGCAATATTTAAATCAAAGCAATATAGGAATAATTGAAAATTCCCCTATTCAATTACGGCACACACACACACATATGTACCTATTTATATTAACAAACACAAGCATATACAAAACTATACGGCTGCGTTCCGTTTTACGTTATACCGCTTACGAATTTTATGAATCCATAGTGTGCGCTGTGTAATCACAAAACGGAACGCGGCCTTTATTTAGTGGTTCAATTTTTCGTTCTATAAACTGTCATAGTCAATTTTCAAATATGTCATAATCAATTTGGTACTCATTCTTTGCATCGGCCAATAAGAGCAGCGCCTCTTACGGTACAGAAATTTTGTTCGAAGTCGTCCGTCTGAACCTAGTTCTCTATTTAGTTTGTGACTTCACTCACTGACTTTTCAAAAAGTGTCGTGCTGTCGTGCGTGTGGCGTTTGCTGAATTTAATCTATTTCGAAATAAAATATAATTTACTAATTATAAGTTGCGTCGTGATGTCAGAACATGTTTTACCGGCCGAAGAGCCGATACGGTTCGTAGCACCCGTAATTCAAGATAACCCTACAGGATGGGGCCCTTGCGAAATGCCGGAGCAATTTCGGGACATGCCTTACCAGCCCTTCAGTAAAGGCGATCGCTTGGGTAAAATTAGTGATTGGACCGTAGTACAAGACAAGAAGTATCAAAGTAAGTTATTAAAACACGAAATCTTGTTTTGAATTAGTTTACTATGACTCAGTAGAGTTTGAGGTTAACTTTCGCTGCAACTTATTTCAATATAATAACTTCTACGATGTTTATATGAAGTATTTATCAAATTCAGGTAATTATATAATCTCAGTGTCATGATTTTATTTTCAATTTGCTTCTTACAGATAAGTATGCTTCTCAATTTGGCGCTGGTTCGTCGTATGCATACTTCCACGATGAGGATGAGAGCACTTTCCATCTGGTGGACACGACGCGCGTGCAGAAGCCGCCGTACCAGCGCGGCCGCGCTCGTGGCCAGCGTGGACGTGGTGCCAGAGGAGCTCGCACTCCGGGTGGTATGACTACTTTGAATAAGGTGAGTTCAGTTACTTTTTTCAACCAAGTATGAGATTTTTAACTATTTGTAGATAGAACAATCTTAGTTTTTGTTGTACCTAAATATTGTTGTTTACATAATAGGTAAGTGCATGCTATAACAAAACATTTTATAAATTACTTTAAATTCTTATTCTAAATGTCTTACTGTCATCTATTTGTCCTTATTCTGTTTTATTTGAAAGTTGTAAAAAGTGTTAACAAAATTAGCCATACAATGTCATATTACAGCAACGTGACCGCAAGCTTGGCAAGAGGTGGGGTCAGCGCGGTGCTCCAATGAAGATCCGAGATGCTTCCGTAACTGTCAGGCCCACTTGGGTTACTATTGAAGACATGGACTTCCCGCGTCTTGCTAAATTATCTTTGCCTGGAATCAAGGAAGGTATGTTATTGGAGTTAGTGGCTAATCTAGGCAAAAATGTGCTTCTGATTGTATTTTCTGTCTTACATCTTCTGTATATATAAAATTGCTTGCTGACTAATTGGTATATTAATCCAGAGATAAAACTACACCACACTGAACATAGAAACTTGAAGTTTTGTATAAGTAGATGTTCGCTATAGCATAAGTGCCCACTATGAAATGGTAAAAAAAGAACATCACAAAATATAATATATAAAACACATAATATAGTACAAAATATAATGGCAAGCATGATGGATTTTAACAATAATATCAAAAATGCTTGCTTTCAGGAATTTTTCTTCACTAGATATCATCATAAAATCAATAGTTCAGTTTGTCTACTAACTGCTGTTCAGAGATAATAACTAGACATGCGCCGAATAGTGATTTTGCCGAATAACCGAATACCGAATATTATTCGGTTTAACCTTTACTGAACCGTATATTCAGCCGAATTATTCGGTTTACCATTACTTCGTTTTGCCGCGTAAACAGGTTCTATCCTGTACGCTACGGTGTCGCTGCAAATTTCAATTTTAGAAATAAATGTTTGGGACACAGGACTAAAATTTATCACTTAAAATATTTCGCAAACTGATTCCTAAAACAAAAATTGGTCTTTCTTTACATACTCATCATATTTTTGAAAGACCTATCAAACGATACACGACGAAATAATCAAGAGAGAAAAAATCATCCCCACTTTATGTGTAGAGGAGGCACCCTAAAAAAAATGTTTTTCGTGATTTTATTCTACAGTTCGCTCCACGTAATTAATATGTGTATCTATACCGAATTGTTGTTTTAGCAATAGTCTCTGAGCAAAGCCTAGGACGGACGGACAGACATGACGAAACTATAAGGGTTTCCTTGTTTACTTCGGAACCCTAAAAATCTTGCATATGAAATTATGAAGCTGTCTTTTAATTCTACTCCATGTCACGTAACCAACAGAATTTGTGATTTTTAATAAAAAAAAAGGAAGAAAAAGGGGGAGGCTATTGCCCAGCAGTGGGACACAACACCTACAAGCTAGTTAAAAAAATTAAAAAAAAGTTTAACCGAATATATTCGGCAACAAAGCTGAATAATTCGGCCGAATACGAATAGTGGAAAAGATGCCGAATACCAAACGAATATTCGGCGCATCTCTAATAATAACTAAATAAACCTGTTGGTATATCATTTTCAGATAATTCAATTTCATATAATGTTTCAGGTGAAGATATTGTTTGTTGCGGTACTTTGGAGTACTATGACAAGGCATATGATCGCGTCAATGTGAAGCATGAGAAGCCTCTTCAGCGTATTGATCGCATCTTCCATACGGTAATGACTCCTCCATCACCCTTTGAACGCCCACCACTTTAGGTAAAACTAGCCGCGCCCTGGGGCTTCGCTCCCGTAGAAATTTTGGATAAAAAGTACCCTATTTGCCAATTCCGGTATTTTTCTACCCATATACCAAATTTCATCGAAATCCGTCCAGTAAATTTTACGTGATTGAGTAACAAACTCACATCGAGACTTTCGCATTTATAATACATTTATAATTTACTAGCTGTCGCCCGCGGCTTCGCCCGCGTGAGTTTCGCTTAGATGAAGAATCTCTCTTGGAGCTTTTCATCAGATGTTCCAGATCTTCAATTTTTATACGTCAGCAGAAAATGCTCATCAGGTTGAACGACTTTTAATAAGGCGCCATTTCCATATATGTTATAGTGTAGCTGGTCTCTTGCAGTTCATCATCAGATGTTCCAGATCTTCAATTTTTATACGTCATCAGAAAATGCCCATCAGGTTGAACGACTTTTGTTAAGGCACCATTTCCTATAGTTTACCTATTTTTACTGTTTTATTATATGTATAGATTTATAAACATAACATAAATATTTCTTTCTGTGATTTAGTTAAAGCTAGATTTCAAAACATCTTTTTGCAATTAACATTGAGATATTTATTCCACAAGGTATTTTTTCATCTTTAACAAATAAATAAATTATTATCATTACCATTTACAGGTGACAACCACTGATGACCCGGTAATCCGTCGCCTCAGTAAGACAACTGGAACTGTCTATGCTACGGATGCCATCTTGGCGACCATCATGTGCTGCACTCGTTCCAACTATTCCTGGGATATTGTTATTGAGAAAATTGGTGAGTTATGCCTCATTGTTATCTTTGTAAGTTGTATTGTCATTCCTATACTTACTAATAATAATTAATAGCTGTCCCAACATACACATGTTATTTAATGGATTTATTTGAAGTGGTATTCTGGTAGATTGTCCAAAAAGCAAAGTCCCTACAAAGTGGTCGCACAAGGGTCACAAAGCCTTGGCAAAAAGAAAAACTAAAATCTATATATCTATAAAAGTATCCTATGTGCTATTCCCGGTATTTTTTTACCGTTATAACAAATTTCATCAAAATCCGTCCAGTAGATTTTGCGTGATTGAGTATCAAACATCCTCACAAACTCACATCCAAACTTTCGCATTTATAATATTAGTAGGATATAATGTTTTAATCAAAGAAATCAAAGAATTAGTTCTGGTGTTGATGTGCTTTATAAGTACCTCATATCTAATTAGTTGATAGAGCTCCTATACCATACACATTTGGTTGATGACACCTCATCACGTGACCAGGCGACAAGCTGTTCCTGGACAAACGTGACAACACGGAGTTCGACCTGCTGACGGTGAATGAGACGTCGGTGGAGCCGCCCGCCGACGACGGCAACTCCATCAACTCTCCGAGGAACCTAGCGCTCGAGGCCACCTTCATCAACCACAACTTCAGCCAGCAGGTAACCGTAACTGACACCTTCGGTTGATGACACCATCAAGTGACCAGGCGACAATTCCTGGACGAGACGTCGAAGGAGCCGCCCGCCGACGACCGAAACTCCATCAACTCTCCGTACCTAGCGCTCGAGGCCACCTTCATCAACCACAACTTCAGCCAGCAGGTAACCGTAACTGACACCTTCGGTTGATGACACCATCAAGTGATTAGGCAATTCATCAACTCTTCGAAGAACCTAGCGCTCGAGGCCACCTTCATCAACCACAACTTCAGCCAGCAGGTAACCGTAACTGACACCTTCGGTTGATGACACCATCAAGTGACCAGGCAATCCATCAACTCTCCGAGGAACCTAGCGTTCGAGGCCACCTTCATCAACCACAACTTCAGCCAGCAGGTAACCGTAACTGACACCTTCGGTTGATGACACCATCAAGTGATTAGGCAATTCATCAACTCTCCGAAGAACCTAGCGCTCGAGGCCACCTTCATCAACCACAACTTCAGCCAGCAGGTAACCGTAACTGACACCTACGGTTGATGACACCATCAAGTGATTAGGCAATTCATCAACTCTCCGAAGAACCTAGCGCTCCAGGCCACCTTCATCAACCACAACTTCAGCCAGCAGGTAACCGTAACTGACACCTTCGGTTGATGACACCATCAAGTGATTAGGCAATTCATCAACTCTCCGAAGAACCTAGCGCTCGAGGCCACCTTCATCAACCACAACTTCAGCCAGCAGGTAACCGTAACTGACACCTTCGGTTGATGACACCATCAAGTGATTAGGCAATTCATCAACTCTCCGAAGAACCTAGCGCTCGAGGCCACCTTCATCAACCACAACTTCAGCCAGCAGGTAACCGTAACTGACACCTTCGGTTGATGACACCATCAAGTGACCAGGGGCCCTATTTTTGAAAGTGTGACATACCGCCGAAAACGAATAGACTATTATGTTGCACTCGTCCTACTATGTCACTAAAAACATAAAAGCCGTATTTTTTTAATCACTCGTCTAGCAATGTTGCCAGTGATGTGAAAATAAAGCGAAAAACAAATTCTGCTCCATTCTACGCAACGAAAACCGAATCGGTAACGAATCGTAAAAAAAATGTTCGTAAATTTTCAATCAAAGAGAACGTAAGCGTTAAGCGGAACGCAAAAATGCAAATTTTAATAGACTCCATCTATATCCGTATCCGGTTGTCTATGTCATTCAAGATTTTGACGTAAAAAACGTTCGACTACGAAATCATACGAAAACGAGTGGTCTAGAACACTCGATGCGAATTATTCGACATAGACAATTCAAAAATACGGAATAATGGATATCGAATGAAAAATCATTCGCCTCACGCTTTTTTGGTGAGTCACACTTTCAAAAATAGGGCCCCAAGCACTCCATCAACTCTGAACCTAGCGCTCGAAGCCACCTTCATCAACCACAACTTCAGCCAGCAGGTAACCGTAACTAATACCAAATCCTAACTAATATTATAATGTTTGTTTGTTTATTTGTTACCTCTTCCTGCTTTATCTACTGAACCAATCTTCCTGAAATTTCGCATACACATAGGTAGAAATACTGAGAAGGACATAGGGTACCTTTCATTCCGGGAAAACTGCTCCCGTGGAAAATTCACGCGGGCGAAGCTGTGGGCAAAAGCTAGTACTATATAAACTCAACTCGCTACAGTTTATAATAGTATTTGCTAATACCCTCGGTTGACGACACCTGACGGTGATGTAACTTGCAAAATTTTAAAAAAATCAGCCTATATGTGACTGCTAGCAATCTACTTTTTATAGTAATACCATTAGAAATGAAAACATGAGACTATGTTGACAAATCAAGTCCATTTTCCACTTGCTTTAGTTTTATAAAATTCCTATAACCTTTACTTATTAGACACTTAAATATATTATTTGAATTTCTATGGTTATCTTATCTTAACACACGGGGTCCGAGGTCCGGAAGTACTTCAAGCCTAGGGTTTTTTGTACTTAACCCAATGCCTTACTCACCCGCATCGGGAATTCTAAAGAAGGACTTCTATGGTTAATTAGGTATAAGTAAAACAAAAAATGTGAAAAAATAATAATAATTTCATGTTCTAAAATATAATTTATCACTTCATAGGTGCTGAAGTCCGGCCCCACGGAACCCAAGTACAAGTTCCCCGAGTCGAACCCGTTCGTGTCTGAAGAGGAGGGCGAAGTGGCCTCAGTGGGGTACCGCTACCGCAAGTGGAACCTCAACAATGGTGTGGTAAGTACTCTACATGTTTTGTTTCTTTCCGTTGTAGAAATAAAGTTATGCTAGGGCCGCAATCGCACGAAGGTTCGCATTGTATTATCGCTATAAAATCTTCGTTTTCCCTACCGGGTTGTAGTGTAGGAGTAGATTTTTAGTAGATAAATAAGTTAATTAATAATGTATTACAGTGAGTCGAATATAGGAGTCTTCTAAAGCCAACACTCGTCTAAATCAGTCGTCACATCCTCCCATGGCGATCTTGCAAATCGTCAGTCAAACAAATGTTGTCTAAAATCCTTCCAGAACTTTCTATATTTTTGCTCGATTTTTTGCCATCTTTTTCGTTCCAATTTTCGAAAGTTGCTCGCTAAATATCGAAAGTTGCGCCATTTGCATTGCGTATTCCATTCGCGCTACTACGAATACTTGTAGCACACATCGCGGTTTCACACACCATTTCACACTCTCTCAGCCGAAAGACGTCCACTGCTGGACAAAGGCCTCCCCCAAGGATTTCACACACCATCATCAATTTTTGCCATCTTTTTCGTTCCAGTTTTCGAAAGTTGCTCGCTAAATATCGAAAGTTGCGCCATTTGCGTTGCGTATTCCATTCGCGCTACTACGAATACTTGTAGCACACATCGCGGTAGCGGTTGTTCGACTTTTATTAAATTATTTTAAAATTGCAGGTGCTGGTAGCCCGCTGCGAACACGACGCAGTGCTGCAGGGCCCCGCGAACGAGACCCAATTCCTGACAATTAAGGCTCTGAACGAGTGGGACTCCAAGCTGGCCAATGGCGTGGAGTGGCGCCAGAAGCTGGACACGCAGCGCGGCGCTGTGCTGGCCAACGAGCTGCGCAACAACTCTTGCAAGCTGGCCAAGTGGACCGTGCAGGTGTGTTTACTTTCAGTTCCTGACGATCAAGGGCTGAATGAGTGGGACACCAAGCTAACCATGAACCTCAAAAACGATTCCCATATTGCGAAAATGATACCTAGATGGAAACTACAAATGAAAACGATAGCCATATTTATATCAGCATCCTTGGACACCCCGGAAACGATACTAATATTACTAATTTGTAAAAAAAAATTGTAGGCCATTACCTGCATCCCAAAAAACTTCGAAAACGATACCCGTTTTGCAAATAAAAAAAAAATGTCGGCATCTTAAATCCAAATCATTATTGACTTTCGACTATGATGTTACAACCAATGAACATTTGCGCAGGCGCTGCTGGCCGGCTCGGACCAGATCAAGTTCGGCTACGTGTCCCGCACACAAGTACGTGACAACGCACGTCACGTGATCCTGGGCACGCAGCAGTTCAAGCCGCACGAGTTCGCCGCGCAGATCAACCTGTCCATGGACAACGCCTGGGGCATCCTGCGCTGCATCATCGACATCTGTATGAAGCAGAAGGACGGTGAGGACCGCAATATATCTGTTGTTGTGTGTATCCTACAGCCACGTGATCCTGTACGCAGCAGTTCAAGCCGCACGAGTTCGCCGCGCAGATCAACCTGTCCATGGACAACGCCTGGGGCATCCTGCGCTGCATCATCGACATCTGTATGAAGCAGAAGGACGGTGAGGACCGCAATATATCTGTTGTTGTGTGTATCCTACAGCCACGTGATCCTGTACGCAGCAGTTCAAGCCGCACGAGTTCGCCGCGCAGATCAACCTGTCCATGGACAACGCCTGGGGCATCCTGCGCTGCATCATCGACATCTGTATGAAGCAGAAGGACGGTGAGGACCGCAATATATCTGTTGTTGTGTGTATCCTACAGCCACGTGATCCTGTACGCAGCAGTTCAAGCCGCACGAGTTCGCCGCGCAGATCAACCTGTCCATGGACAACGCCTGGGGCATCCTGCGCTGCATCATCGACATCTGTATGAAGCAGAAGGACGGTGAGGACCGCAATATATCTGTTGTTGTGTGTATCCTACAGCCACGTGATCCTGTACGCAGCAGTTCAAGCCGCACGAGTTCGCCGCGCAGATCAACCTGTCCATGGACAACGCCTGGGGCATCCTGCGCTGCATCATCGACATCTGTATGAAGCAGAAGGACGGTGAGGACCGCAATATATCTGTTGTTGTGTGTATCCTACAGCCACGTGATCCTGTACGCAGCAGTTCAAGCCGCACGAGTTCGCCGCGCAGATCAACCTGTCCATGGACAACGCCTGGGGCATCCTGCGCTGCATCATCGACATCTGTATGAAGCAGAAGGACGGTGAGGACCGCAATATATCTGTTGTTGTGTGTATCCTACAGCCACGTGATCCTGTACGCAGCAGTTCAAGCCGCACGAGTTCGCCGCGCAGATCAACCTGTCCATGGACAACGCCTGGGGCATCCTGCGCTGCATCATCGACATCTGTATGAAGCAGAAGGACGGTGAGGACCGCAATATATCTGTTGTTGTGTGTATCCTACAGCCACGTGATCCTGTACGCAGCAGTTCAAGCCGCACGAGTTCGCCGCGCAGATCAACCTGTCCATGGACAACGCCTGGGGCATCCTGCGCTGCATCATCGACATCTGTATGAAGCAGAAGGACGGTGAGGACCGCAATATATCTGTTGTTGTGTGTATCCTACAGCCACGTGATCCTGTACGCAGCAGTTCAAGCCGCACGAGTTCGCCGCGCAGATCAACCTGTCCATGGACAACGCCTGGGGCATCCTGCGCTGCATCATCGACATCTGTATGAAGCAGAAGGACGGTGAGGACCGCAATATATCTGTTGTTGTGTGTATCCTACAGCCACGTGATCCTGTACGCAGCAGTTCAAGCCGCACGAGTTCGCCGCGCAGATCAACCTGTCCATGGACAACGCCTGGGGCATCCTGCGCTGCATCATCGACATCTGTATGAAGCAGAAGGACGGTGAGGACCGCAATATATCTGTTGTTGTGTGTATCCTACAGCCACGTGATCCTGTACGCAGCAGTTCAAGCCGCACGAGTTCGCCGCGCAGATCAACCTGTCCATGGACAACGCCTGGGGCATCCTGCGCTGCATCATCGACATCTGTATGAAGCAGAAGGACGGTGAGGACCGCAATATATCTGTTGTTGTTGTGTGTATTCTACAGCCTATTGTGTAGCTCAAACCAACTTGTCTATGTCAAAGTCAATTTTTTTTATTGAAACTTGGCCTTCAAAGAAGGCTCTTTTTCACGTCGATAACTAATTATTTAATCATAATATATTATGTCTCAAAGCTACAAACTACTAGCATTTCGGAACGACCACTGCTGAGAAGAAATGCCGAAAGAAACTCATGAAACAGTCTTGGTCGCCTAATAAGCCAGAGGGGCTAACTTTATACATACACTAGATTGTGTACAGTCAAAAATAAAATCACTACATAGTATAAAACAAAGTCGCTTTCTCTGTCCCTATGTCCCTTTGTATGCTTAAATCTTTGAAACTACGCAACGGATTTTCATGCGGTTTTCACTTATAGATAGAGTGATTCTTAAGGAAGGTTTTAGTGTATAATTTGTGTAGGTTTTGTGTATATTAGTTGAAATATGACGATAATTGTTAAGGAAGTCGGAAAAAAATTTGCCGCCCGGCAGCTTTCATCGAAAACGCTGTCCAATCCCTTAGAGATGTAACAAAACAATGTATGGAGGAATTGTGTATCTTTAATAGATCTACAAAAAAGTCCGCGATAGCATATATCTAGCTTTTATACTTCAGCCACAGTAACTACTTTTATGTTTTAAAAATAATTAAAATCGTTAGATGTTTTTTAACTGGTGATATTAATCACAATTTATTAATCCTTATCAAATTAAACAAGTCTATCGTCACAAGTACTTAATATACTTAATATTTGCTTTTTACTGCATGTAATTTGGATCAATAGTTTACGAAATACTACGAGTTATTTAAAAAACGGCAATCCGCCCCGAAATCACCTATACTAGCGCTAGCTAGCAAAGGCGCAAGGCGCAGTAATCTCTGAGCGGGCCGGGCGCGTTTTGGTATGTATTTATTTTAATAGGAGGTAATGACGTAAATATCATACAAAAACCGGTCAAGTACGAGTCAAACTTCCGTACACGCAAAGCATCTCACATTATAAGCTATCTTTGAAGCTATCACTAAAAGACCTACTAATCTCAAAAACAAACTTAACTTTGCAGTTCGATCTCTAAGACTCATACTGAATTCAGCGCAAAAATAAGTTTGTAACATTTTTTTTAGACTTCCAACAACATATTTATAATTTTGACGACCTCCGTGGCCCAACGGTCATCACGCCGGACTGCCACACCGGAGGTCCCGGGTTCGATCCCCGGTCGGGTCAAGATGGAAAATGATCTTTTTCAGATTGACCCGGGTCTTGGATGTTTATCTATATATGTATTTGTTATAAAATATAGTATCGTTGAGACACATGTCTCGAACTTACTTTGGGGCTAACTCAATTTGTGATTTGTCCGTATATGTTTATTTATTTAATTTTCTGATTTATTTCTGTGTAAGTAGTGTTAATTAATACGGTTGGTACACGGCTTTGCGCGTTCGGTCTAAACGGGGCGCGGCGCGGGAGTCTAAGCGGCGGGCGGCGGGCGGGGCTTATCTATAGCACGCCACGTACTCTCAGTAGCGGATATTAATTCTGTGGTAGCGATTAGCGGAGCGGTTTAGGTGGACGTATTCATGATCCCTTTTTGTTCTGAAAGTAGCACGAACTAAATAAAAATATATACCTTCGCGGCGAATTTCGTAATTTATACCAAGATTACAGGAAACATCCGAATAAGTTTTATGACACTAAAATGAGTGTGGAAACGTTTGACTACATTCTACAGCACAAGGGCGGATACAGGATTTTTTCTAGGGAGGGCACAAGGACAGAGGCGGACTATGCATGTTGGGGGGCGGGACTGCAACAAATCGACGTCCGCCCTGATACTGTTGCCGCCCGCCTGCCGGGGTCTCACTACGCCACTGCAGAAGGAGCAGATGGGCAAAAAATCAAGAAATAAACCAGTGGCGTTGTCAAAGATCTTTCGACTTCTGTGTTACGCCGCTCGCCGCTCCCGCGCGCAGCTATCACTCGGAGCGGGAAAGTCGTGAACCGGCTGTTCTACCTTGCTTTTTGCCAATTTTCATAATTTTGATTGCTGCCTGAAATTGCAATATATGCGAAAATTCGCAATATTTACGGTAATATCTCTTGATCGCGTTGACGTATAATTTTAATTATTTTTTTGCTGAAAGACACCGTGGATCTGATTATTCGTTATTAATTTCAACTTGACCTCATGAGAAAAAAAAGTTTGGCAGACAGACGGACAACAAAGTGATCTTATAAGAGTTCCGTTTTTGCCTTTTGAGGTACGGAACCCTAAAAAACAAATATTGTCCACCCGAGCGAAGCCGGGGCGGGCCGCTAGTATAATATATATATATGGATAACTTCTGATCGAAGAATACCATTATCGATATAGGAATCCATACTGTTATAAGTTCTATCAGGTCATCAGTAAGGTGAGACGTTTGAAAAATAGTTTATATCCTCCAAATAAAGCTAGTTTACTATAAATTTTTCTCTGGTTACTCGTAAGTATTTTCCGGACTAAGCAACAAAATCATCACCATTCATGACATTCTATAAAAATCAATTATGATGCCATTATCGTAATCATTCTCAGCCTATCAACCATTGCTGGCCCCTTTTTGAATAGAATATGTTTATTTCTTAGAATATGTTTTGTTCTACGCTACCACAGGGCGGGAGCTTCATATAAACGGGGCGTCAAATATACCTACTACTACTACAAACGAAACTGTCATCCGTGAACACGTCAATGTGTGCGTTAAACAACGAGGGTCGCCACAGCAAAATTATTTATTTATACGTATGACACAAATTAATAAAATAGTTACTACGTGCTATGAATAGTTTAATTATGAACACTTATATATTTCAATTCTGTAAGATTTGAGATTGTTTTATCTTATGTACCTGCTTATATATTTTGTGACTTACCTAACATACCTGCATCATAAATAAGTAAACTTCCACATAGGCACTGCAACTGTCACAACCACATAACTATGAGGCTTAAAAATTAATTTATTATAAGTACACATATTATTAAGTATTTATTTATCATTCACAGACACACATCGCATTGAATATACTATTGTACTATGGTTATATATTAGCGCCAAACTTTGTGTTAAATATGATTAAACTAAAACAAAACAAATTATTTTTTATTGTCATCATATCACGGCTCACTAGTAAACAAATCAACAGTAGCGAGTGGCGGACGTGGCGGTGGCGGCGCCAGCGACGACCGTCGACATGCGCGCGCAGGATACGCGTGTGACCTTCGACCGGCGGCATATTTTACGAAAATCATTACCTATATAACATTTTATTGTTTTAGTTGAATGATTCGAAAAATTCAATAATATGTTGCAGAATTACACCTTGTCAAATACCCTATACAAGCATAGAAAATTTATAAAAATATATTTATTGAAATATAAAAAGACGCCGCCGCGACAATGTTGTAGGTTGAAAGTGACAACTCCGTTCGTTCCATTATTGCTTACTGGATAATAACTTTACTCAACATTTATTTAGAAAAGCAGGATTGTTGGATTATTTAGGATGATAAGCCGACGACAAAGACATGAAAATAAAATTTAATTCTCATATGTTGCTCCCATTTACTAACAAAATGGCATATAACGAAAAAATGAATATCTAATGATGTGAAATATTGTTAATTACTTTGCTTACCTGTATTCAACCTTCGGAAATTTATAAAATTTACGTCCTTCTTGGTTTGTACTAGATAAACAAAGGTTAACTGCGCAGTACCTTACCATAATTAATTTCAATGAAACTATGTTTCTCTCTATCTACAAAATCGAAACGTAAGAGTAGCTTGAGATACGCTTCGCAGCTGCTAACCCCGATTCATAGTGTCCCTCGATTCAAATGAACGGGGTAGAGGTGCGGGGTACGCCATATTGCGGGAGAGGCAGGGAGCTTCCTTTCTGTACGTAGTACTTATATTAATTCTGTGACGCTACTCCGTTGTCTATTTAATCATCTGACCAGCAGCAGGCTAATGAGTTTTTACCTCATCGTCATCAAATTCAGCCCATATCAACCCGGCTAGGTATAACCCTCCCTTTTTTCGCGCCACTTCTTACGGTCCTGTGCCAGTCTCATCCATCGCTTTCCCGCTATCCAATGTCATTTGACCAGCAGGTTGGTGGTTTACCCACTTGACGCTGTCCCTGTACTGTTTTTTTATTTACACTGCCCTATCTCAGCCACCACTCGTTCACAGCTTTGGTTCATCAACTGTTTTCAGTTCTGTTCAGTTCAGTTTCCAATCTGACTCATGTATGGAAGTTTTCTCATAGACCACTAGTTGCTTTCGTTGAAGAAAAACATCGTGAGGAAACCTGCACATTGGCTGACTGTTTAGTTTACTAGTGTGTACTAGTGGCAGAAGCCGTATAGATGGCGGTAGGCGCAAAAGTCATGTCAGATGCTTTTAAGCGACTTGAATAAAATCCGACACTAGTGTTAGTAATAACCATAGACATTATTAGACATAGAAAAAAAATCATAGGATTTTTTTTTCTAACTCTATGGTAACAACACACTGGATAAGAAAGTTCTGAAAATCATTAAAATACTCCAAAATATTGTTTCCAGGTAAGTACCTGATAATGAAGGACCCCAACAAGCCGCTGATCCGACTGTACGACATCCCGGACAACACGTTCGAATCAGATGCATCAGAAGACAGCGGGGACGAGCCCGCCGACACGCCATTCGCGCCCCTCTACTCTTACGGAAACGCCAAGAGAATTTAACCCTTATTTATTCTTACACACGTAGCAAATCAGCGTATCGTTATTTCATTTCTATTTTTGTTCTTGTAAAGGTCCGTATTTGTAAAGGCTCAACAGTGAATGTAACATGTTATACATATTTTTATTCATCAGAATACAATTTTATTGTCACATATTTTGTTTAATTACGGTTACTTTGTAACATATTTATTGAGGTATTAGAAATATATTTTTGATATATCTAAATAATATATTTAACTATGCATACTGATAGTTCTTATCTTTACTCTGCTACAATGTAGTTAAGTAAAAAAAATATTTAAAAGCTTTGGCATTATTTATTACATTTAATTATAGAAAAATAATTATTCACATTTAACTTATTACACAGCCGGAAAACATAGCTTTTATTCTATAATAGCTATCAATAAAATAAATGAGAAGCTAGCGGAAAAAAGTTACTTCATGACTTAGTTATTCATTACCCTGTTATCAAAATTACGACTTGATTTTGCAAAAGATTAATTCTTAAAATGACAAGAATGCAAAGTAACATTTCATTTTTAACTATTAATTAATTGAAACTGAGATCTATTTGTTCAAATGTCGGTATTTTATACTCATTTGATTAATCCTGAGAAGCACTACATAATACACAATTTTCTATAACATTCTTAATATAATATGTTCCACTTTTTAATATAATTTACTTAACGTCTTGGACGGCGTTTTCATCATTTTTTAAAGCCTGCTCCTCAGCGGGCCTTTCTTGCATTTTATCTTGAACCTCCTCTAACGTCTTGCCTTTCGTCTCTGGCACAAAGAAGTACACAAAAAGAATACCTAAATACCCTATAACAGCAAAACTCCAAAATACGGTGTAATGGCCGAACATATCCTTCAAGTTCTGGTAACATTTCGTCACTAAGAAACTCAACACGCAAGCAAGCATTGTTGCCAAACTGCTCGCCACTGCTTTAACATTAACAGGAAACAGTTCCGCTTGCAATACGTAAGGAAGGTTCCCCACTCCGCACGAATAAGCGATATTGAAAAGGAACAAGCCGACTAGCGGCAGAGGTGATAAGGAAGCCATGGTCTCCTGGCTCACTTTCAGAGAATCTTGCAGGAAAAAGTAAAGGCCGATCGCGGTCATGGCCGTTGAGACGCCGAGAGACGATAACATCAGTAGTATTCGGCGTCCGCACCAGCGCGTAAGGAATGTAGCTCCAATGCCTGAAAAAATATAAGTACTTAACTAGCTTTCGCCCGCGTGAATTTCCCACGGGAATAGTGCTTCTTCCCGGGATGAAAGGTACCCTATGTCCTACTTCGTACTTCCAGCTATGTGTATGCAAAATTTCAGGAAGATTGGTTCAGTAGATAAAGCGTGAAGAGGTAACAAACTAACATACAAACAAACTCACTTTCGCATTTATAATATTAGTTAGGATTAGTATACATAAAGATATTGCAAACACTAGGAACGTGTTGTTTTTACACGACGATCAAAAAAGAAGTGTTATGTTATCAGGGTTCATGTATGTAAGTTTTACATGTATGCAATAAGGTTAACAGATTTTGATGGGAGAGGTATTTTTAGATTCCTTGCATTTCCCGAGTGACATAGGCTATGCAATTTGTCAGTCGTGTTTTTTGTTGTTGAATAATTAGCTTGTTATTTACTTTACATATGGCTGTCTAGAAAATTCAATATGTGCTTTATGTAAATAACTGAAACACATTGTTTAAAAAGGATTATTTATCACCTTCAAGATCGTCAACAATTATAAATTATAGAACATACATTGTATCATGACATGACAAAACATCACTGTAATCATTAGTCTGTGAGATATGCTATCTTCAAAGATAGGCCGTGCATATTACTCGTAGATCGTGCACTGCGTGCACGCAACGAAAAACGGATATATCTATCTTATAGTTTGATTTATCAGCTGCGTACAGTCTGTTTGAACTTAAAATTGCGTTCAGAAATGTTATCAAGACAAGCGAAAATACTATTCTATTCGCTCGGATGATAATCACAAAGATTACACTTGCCTAGATCAATTTTAATAGGTAGTAAAAGACTAACTGTCTTATTCATAAAAATTCGCTATTGAAGCCTTAAAACATCCATTAACTAAAACGCCTGTCAAGCCTTAAAATGCATTTTAAAAAAGTTCTATTCATAAACCCATTTTAGACGTACAATAACTATTGGACATTTATTCCACAGATTATCATAAAGAATGAATGAAAATTAGCTCGATTCCAAGGAAAAAATAAGAACTTCATCGAAGTTTGTATTTTTCCCATGCAATAATTCAGCCAGTGTTCTAAAAACCAGAGACAAACTAAATTTTAAAAAAAATGGTGATTCGTCTGTCATTCTTGGCGTATCACGAGCAGGGTTTCCAACTTGCGGCTTACCCCAAATAGAAGTAAATAAGGTTTTTAAATATTTTGATATATTTAAAGGGATTTTTATATTTGCTTGCTTGACTCTTGATCAGTGTTATCAAATTAAGGGTCAAAATGTACTTGATGAGATTTTTTTATTGATTCATCAGCAATTTGACAATTTAAATATAGCAATATCATTTAATCCACCACAATCATTACCAATTTTCGACATAATGAGGGATTTTCCGTGACACAAATTAAAAAAAGAAATAGTTCCAAATGACTTCATAGATGGCGCTTAGTAAAAGGCGAGAGAAAAAATTCCATACAAAAAGCAAAAAATTCACGGGATTGGCATTTAAAAAAAATAAAACTTAGTGAAAAAAAACAACTAAAAAGTATCTATATTGTGATTTGTGCAACTGTCAAACTGTTATGTGATTTTTTTTCTGCCTCTGGTTGACAAGAAAAAGCGCACCATATAGGTTCAGCCATTATTACGACTCGGCTTTCATAAAACGCTTTCTGTTGAGACTTTTTTGTACTATTTTTTTTTTCTTAATTAGCTGTCAGAATAATCGCTCATTGAGGCCTCATGCAAGTTGATATAACCTTTTTTCGTCATCAAGCATTGAGAGGAATAATGTTATCAATTTTTCATACTGTACTTTGGGTTATTTTTTAAAGAAGTGGGAAACTCTTGAATGCATAATGAAAACAAACAAAAACTAAAAATTAGTCTGCACCAAGCTTTTTATATGGTTATTTAATTAATTAAAACATATTATGGAGGTAGGTAATAAAAGGTACTTGGCATTTTCTGTCCAGAGGACATCTCCAACCGTGAGCTCTGGGAAACGTGCAAGGAAACGCCATGGATCAACCACACACTTCGAAGAGCCACACACCCCACCCATATCCCTAGGCATGATTTAAATCTTTGCCCTAGGCAAGCTCTCTAGTGGACACCACAGGGCAAGAGGAAAGTTGGTCGACCCAAGCAAACCTGGCGGCTTAGTACCGTTGCGGCGGAAAGACAGTCCGTCTCACCTGGTCGGAAGCGAAACGCATTGCCCAGGACAGATACCGATGGAGAAGCACAATTGACGCCCTCTGCCCCACATGGGGGTCTTAGGACCATAAGTTGTAATATCAACTTGTACAATACTGTTATGTTAGTAATAAAACTAATAAAATGTAATTACTCTTTTATTGTGATTATGTTTGCAAATCAATCCGCACAAAATCACTTGGAAAGTTATTAATTGTAGGTACAAAACTGGTTAATAACAGTCCATCTGCTGCTTTTCATTCCACTAGGCATTGTAATATTAGTTTGACCCTGCCTAAACTGCTGGATTAAGCCATGTAAGTCGTGCCAGCATCATCTTGAACCTGAATTGATTCGGTAAATTAGATGCAAGCACAGATGGATGAAACGGTCACATTGTGCTAGTTTACAAAGTTTCCATGTGAACACATGTAGTTCTGTATGAGTTCCTGCACCCGTAGGATCTTCCTTCATCTTCGATCAATTATTTGATGATGAATTGCACTGTTGCCATAAAGTGCATGTGAACGTGCGTTAGTTCAATATCGCGATGATGTGAACCAAACTACGCACTAAGGTTAATTTTCCTTCACTGCTGACCTTTACTGCTTTTTGTGGTTTTTTGGTTTTGTATAACATTTAAAACGTAGTTTTCGTTGTTTTGTATAGAATTTACAAAATAATGCAAACTATCGAATTCTGATTTTTTAATGACGTCGAATTCAATTTGATGGATTGAAATGCCAAATATCTCTCTATTAGATGCTTATAGGAGGGTCCGGCCTACTTTAACTTTATTGAACGCTTATTGGAGATTTTAGCGCTATTGGACGTTTATGAATAACATTTTTTGGCATCCGAATTTTAACAGTTCAATAACGATCTAATAGCGACTCGAATTTTTTTATGAATAAGACAGTAACTGTCTTATTCATAAAAATTCGTCAGTAAACAGTGCAATTCATCATCAAATAATTGATCGAAGATGACCTTTACTAAGATCCTATGGGTGCAGGAACTCATACAGAACTACATGTGTTCACATGGAAACTTTGTAAACTAGCACAATGTGAACGTTTCATCCATCTGGGCTTGCATCTAATGTACCAAATCAATCCAGGTTCAAGATGATGCTGGCACGACTTACATGGCTTAATCCAGCAGTTTAGGCAGGGTCAAAGTAATATTAAAATGCCTAATGGAATGAAAAGCAGCAGATGGACTGTTATTAACCAGTTTTGTGCAATTAATAACTTTCCAAGTGTTTTTGTGCGGATTGGTTTGCAAAATCACAATAAAAGAGTAATTACATTTTATTAGTTTTATTACTACCATAACAGTATTGTACAAGTTGATATTACAACTTATGGTCCTAAGACCCCCCCAGGTGAGGCAGAGGGCGTCAATCGTGCTTCTCCATCAGGATCCGTCCTGGGCAATGCGCTTTGCTTCCGACCAGGTGAGACCGACTGTCTTTCCGCCGATATGGTACGACGCCGCCAGGTTTGCTTGGGTCGACCAACTTTCCTCTTGCCCTGTGGTGTCCACTAGAGAACTTGCCGAGGGCAAAGATTTAAATCGTGCCTAGGGTTAGGCTATATGGGTGGGGTCTCTTCGAAGTGTGTGGTTGATCCATGGCGTTTCCTTGCACGATTCCCAGAGCTCACGGTTGGAGATGTCCTCTGGCCAGAAAATGCCAAGTACCTTTTATTACCTACCTCCATAATATGTTTTATTTAATTAAATAACCATATAAAAAGCTTGTTGAAGACTAATTTTTCGTTTTTGTTTGTTTTCATTATGCTTTCAAGAGTTGCCCACTTCTTTAAAAATAACCCTACGTACAGTATGAAAAATTGAAAATATTATTCCTCCCAATGCTTGATGACGAAAAAAAAGGTTATCAACTTGCATGAGGCCCCAATTATGTCAAAAATTGGTAATGGTTATGGTGGTTTAAATGATATTGCTATATTTAAATTGACAAATTGCTGATGAATCAATAAAAATTTCTCATCAAGTACATTTTGACCCTTAATTTGATAACACTGATCAAGAGTCAAGCAAGCAAATAAAAAAATCCCTTTAAATATATCAAATTATTTAAAAACCTTATTTACTTCTATTTGGGGTAAGCCGCAAGTTGGAAACCCTGCTCGTGATACGCCAAGAATGACAGAAAATCACCATTTTTTATTTTTATTTAGTTAGTCTCTGGTTTTTAGAACACTGGCTGAATTATTGCATGGGAAAAATACAAACTTCGATGAAGTTCTTATTTTTTCCTTGGAATCGAGCTAATTTTCATTCATTCTTTATGATAATCTGTGGAATAAATGTCCAATAGTTATTGTACGTCTAAAATGGGTTTATGAATAGAGCTTTTTTAAAATGCATTTTAAGGCTTGACAGGCGTTTTAGTTATTGAATGTTTTAAGGCTTCAATAGCGAATTTTTATGAATAAGACAGTAAATACAGAACATCATCAAAATCTTAAGAACCGTTTTAGAGAAACCAATTGCATACAAATAATTTGATAAAAACTTACGTGAGAAATAGTCATAATGATTTTAATATGGATACTCATACATCTACTCGCCTTGAAAATGACTTCCGTATGAAGTCAAAAACTACTAGCTAACAAGACGCGTGAGTATCCGTATTAAAAATCATTATGCATACAAATATACAAGAATTGCTTGTTTAAAATCTAAGACTCAACAAAATGTATTCTTACCAGCAGAAAGCTGAACAAATCCATAGACGATGCTAACATGGGGGCCGGATATCGATACACTTTGTCTGAATATCACTTCTAGGTATGATTGAATGATGAGCACACCCGTCATATACTGTAGGATCTTCAGACCTGAAAATGGATTATAATAATGGGGTTAATTTATTTATATTCATTAATTCGCTATAAAAGTGGTCAAATAGAGTAAAGTTTACTATAGGTCTCCTTAAATATTTGAACCTTGTCTTATCATCATTATTTTAAAAAATATATATATTATCACCCACGACGGTTTCCGGACAGAAAATGGCGCGCTCCGTGAACTTAAGGGGAATTTCAAATCGTTTTATTCTTATATTACAATGCTTTGATAAATCGTCATTAGCATCTTCAAAATAAGCTGTTTATAATTTAGAGAGTAAGTGCCTAAGGATACTTGCCGGCAACAATGTAGAGAGCTTTCCTATATTTCACGTTGGTGAGGAGTTCTGATACCGTTGTTTTGTTTTCCATGCTTGATATTACATGTGCGCGCATAATCGCCAGTTGATCATCTACCCACTGAAACACAATCATTACGACAGCATCAAGCCCTGCTATTTTTATTTAAAAAGGGGGGCAAAGACAATACATAATAAATAAACTGTCAACAACAATAATAATTTGTTCAAACATATGTATCTCTATTCTATACCTTTTCATCCTTTCGTCCTTTTAAATAAATGAAAACTTTCCTGGCCTCTTCGGTCCTGCCATCTTTGAGGTGATAGTACGGGGATTCTGGTATCCATAGACAACAAAGGCCATAGACTATGGGTATCGTCACAATGATCGTGTTCAGTACCGTGTAGGACACGAAGGGGCCTATGCCATAAATGAGAAGACAGCCCAAATTGTTCATCACTTGGATCAGCATCCCAAGGGAGGCCCTTATTTCTTTGTCTGCTATTTCTGTGACGTATATCATTGCAAACTGTAACATATCGAGTTAATTGTAAACATATAAGTCGTACTGATTTTGTCGAATACGACACTGTGAGGGGAGGTCAATTACCTAATTCTATATTAGGTAAACGACCTCACAGTATTCTTCATGTTTTAGTATAATGATTTTACT
Source organism: Ephestia elutella (assembly GCA_018467065.1). Classification (NCBI taxonomy): domain Eukaryota; kingdom Metazoa; phylum Arthropoda; class Insecta; order Lepidoptera; family Pyralidae; genus Ephestia; species Ephestia elutella. Next base: position 14,021,746 of record CM031580.1, on the reverse strand, counting down.
GATGTTGCTTGTTGATTATACCAAATTATATAAGTGGTGGTGGTACTGTGGTTGCCAAATTATATAAGTACACAAGTTTAATTTTTCATTTCTGATACAGTAGCACAAAATTTATGGGTGTTAATTGAGCTCTAATATTAATTTCAAAATTATACCAGCATGTATTTCTTTAAAAAGGATCTTGTCAGACGGACTACAGTGATCCAGTAGGGATTCCGTTTTTTCCTTTTGAGGTTCTTATATCGGAATAAACGTTTACAGAGAGTAAACGTTTTAAACCAAAATCTGTATCAAACTTACCACGGCAATGATTCCTGTCGTCATTCCAATCATAAATCGCGCCGCATACATCAATTCTGGCCATTTTGTAAATAATATAATACACTGCAATAGAATTATATATTTTATTTTGTAAGTTCTCCTCAGTTTTAATTGCACTTTGTAATGTAATTAAATACTAACAGAATAAAAAAAACAGCACTTACCCCACCTAAAAGTCCCGGTCCCGAAGAAATGAGTATTGTACGGCGGCGGCCTACTTTATCGTTGAGGACTTGGCCCATGTAGCAGCCGAGCAGGGCGCCAACTGACAGCAGCGACACAACCCATGAGGTTTGGGACTGAAGTGTAAAATGATTAGTATTATTTATAACTTTAAGAGAATAAAGTCATTGATAGACAGACGGACAATAAAGCAATCATAGTGTATGTTTAACTTTATTTCACAAGTAGCAAATGATGTTCTTTTCAAACCCCTTAACCTCCAGACTGTTTTAGTTATTTACCAACGCCATGCACTTCAGGTGTAATGTAGTTAGGAGAAAGCTATACCTAAGTTCCATGGCCACATCTGTTTTTGTTTTTGAAATAAATCCTAGCTTAGTAGTCCTCCATCTCACAACATGGTAGAGCCAGCGAAGACGCTGTGCCTTGGTTTTTTTTTTTATTAAATATGGGTTTGCTCTTGCCCTAGGACAGAGATGAGGTCTGCGGTGTAGCGAACTTACCCAGAAGCAGCCTATTCACTCTGGTTTTGAAAAGAGTCAGGTTGTACGTGCTCTGGAACACAGACGCAGGCAGGGAGTTCCAATGCTTCGCTGTGCGCATTTAGTAATGACTAGCTGTCGCCCGCGGCTTCGCCCGCGTGAGTTTCGCTTAGACGAAAAGTCTTTTTGTGTTCCAAACTGTTTCAGATGTTTCGGATCTTCGATTTTTATACGTCTACAGAAAATGCTCATCAGATTATTCAAGTTTTGCTAAGACGCCACTTCCATATATGTTATAGTGTAGCTGGTCTCTTGCAGTTCTTCATCAGATGTTCCAGATCTTCAATTTTTATACGTCAGCAGAAAATGCTCATCAGGTTGAACGACTTTTGTTAAGGCACCATATCCATATTTCTTATAGTTTAGCTGTTCTGCTATGGTTCTTCATCAGGTGTTCCAGTTTTCAAAATTAATTATAGCCCATATGTTGCCCAGGCTTAATAGCTATACAACAAAAAAAGTTTCATTCAAATCCGTCCAGTAGTTTTTGCGTGAAACGCGTACATACATACAGACAGACATACAAGCAAGAAATTCCAAAAAAATTTTTTTGCTTTCTATCGTTCTTTTTAAGTGTCCCTAATCCATTTTAGTCAAAAATACTAAATGTACAGACAAAATATTTTTACTGTTTTATTATATGTATAGATGATGAAAAGCGCTTGGTGCGTGCGGGGGGAATATAAACCAGGAAGGGATGATAGCCCGCAGTGCGTCTGGTTGTCTGATTGAAGAAAGGGGCAGGCGGTATGAGCTCATGAGCACATTCCCCGAAGTCTTTTAATGTTGTGAAAATGGAGGATGATGCCGTGAAAAGAGCCTATCTGGACCGGCCAGCCCGGTGGGCCTCCTCAGGTACTGCTGGCGCGATATGGTGGAGGCTGACCTACGCGAGCTGCAAGTTGGCGACGACTGGCGGGAGCTTGCGCGAGACCGGGGACGCTGGCGTGCTCTTGTGTTGGAGGCCAAGACTTCCTTTGGGTCACTGAGCCCGGATATGGCCCGGATAGTAAGAAAGCTATATAGTAGTTCTAGTTGGCACACACGCACACCCATTGACCGCGAGACACCATACAATAGGCGTGCCCCCACGGCCCCACCACCCCATCAAACCCCGATTGCCATGTTGATCTGTCGCGAACTGTACAATATAACTGCTCATCAAAAATAAAAAAACAAATTCCATCCAGTAGTTTTTTGCGAATGCGCGTACAAACATATAGTTAGATAGAGACAAATTAAAAATATAAGTGTATTTTTGGCTTTGGCCAGTTTCAGTTTTATTATCCACTAGTGTGTGCCCGCGAACTTCGTCCGCGCGTTATTTACTATTGATATTATCTCAGATTCTAAGTGACATGACGTATCAAGATGAAACCACCAGATTTTAAGTTAGACCTTCAACTTCAACAATACAACCGTGAAAACCGCATCAAATTTCGTCCAGTAGGTAGTTCTTGCGTGATGCGCGTAACGTACAGACAGACAGAGTTTTTTTATTGTTTTGGCTTCTATTGGCCCTAACTATAAAGACACTCCATATTTTTTTTTTTCTTGAAATATCTCATGTACTTAAAGACACTGGCCAGTTACAGTTTTATTATATGTAATTGATATTTATAGACTTTATGACTATCACAGAACTCATGGTCAAAGATAAAAGTGTGGTCTGAATGATTTGGTAAACATTACCTAAATAAAATTTAACTGTGCAAATACGAGTTATCTCTGAGCAGTACCTAATGCGGAAGTATGTGCTAGTAAGATGTTTGTTAATGTGGCAAATCTCAAATTTAGTATGAAACGTAGTTATTATGGAGCAAAGTCATTGATAATTCATAAGCTAATCTGTATTCTGTATTAGGTAATATATTAGGTACTTACCATCGAGATATATGTAGATATTTTACCTACCAATAAGTTGTATTTCGATGGTACTCCAATTTATTATATTTGTACACCGCGGTAATCAGTAAAACTTGTAGAACATCTAGTATCATATAGCAAATAAAACCTTAGTTTAGGTACATTTAACTAAGTACTTACATAACATATTATGAAATTTATTACTGTTTATTTTTGGATTTTTGAGCATCTCAGATGCAATTAGTATCTAATTTCTATATGAAAGTACTTTAATACTGTTTGTTTAGTTTAGCGCATATAGTAGGCTAAGCAAATATAGTAAAATTACATACCTATATATGTACTTACAGTATTACAGGTTGAACTAGCAGAATTCAAGCTATGTGGTACTAATTTCTATAAGAAAACATCTCCTTGATGAAGAAAATAAAACTTATAGGTAAGGTAGGTGCAGGATTCCACACCTACCCTACCTACTACCTACCCATTGTATTATTTTAAAATCACCATTGTCTGGATGTCAGTCAGCGGATACTTTTAATATAAGGCAGATATACCATTTCTATACTTACATCGGTTATTTCGAGGTTAGCTTCGCCACTTTTGAACTTTGGAATTGCTGGAGACGTCCAAGATATCGTCGCTCCGGTGAACGTGAACGTGAGGGATGCTAAAACAAGGTAGGTTCACGGTTCACCGCATTGTAAAGAATACTCCTTTCATTTCATCAACATTTCTATATTTTATAGACAATATTCTGTAATTTATGTGCATTGCAAGGATTTTTGTATTACCTATATCAAGTTATGATTATTGTATTATTAGTCTTAAGTGGCGACGTAACTATTAATTTTCCATGGTTGTCTACAAAATCGTAATTTTTAGGACATTAACTGGTGTTCGGTTGATAGAGGTCGAAATTATTCTTTTTTAAGGATAAGTACCACATAAAAATATAAAACTGTATTTCCTATAGCCCTATAGGTAGGTTGAGTGTCTTGCAAACTCAATACTTAGATCTATAACAAATAGGATATTTCGTTGCTAGATCTTTCATCGGATAGGATTATTTTATTAGTAATTAGTACTTGCCATTTTCATTTATTATACATACATTTATTAGGTTATTTAAGTACCTCCTAGGAATAAAACATATTAATCCTAGTTTATCTAGAACGCAGCTGCGTTCAACTAGGACTTCATTTCATATTCAAATTTTCGCGCCTAATGACTTACCGCAAAATCCCGCCAAGTATTGCACTTTCCTGTTTACTTTAGCACTCATTTCATTAAATTTTAAACACAAAGGCAAACTAAAGAGGTAGGTGAATGACCTTTTTTTGTTTCATTTAATGTATTTTTAGCAAAAGATAACCAATTCAACGACACTTCGCCACACTCCTCATTGTATGAATTCAGTAACCATACTAAAATGAATGGAATGAGCATAGATTAATCGGAGCGCGCGTAGATAGAATTACTAAATCTATAGAATGGGCAGTCAGTGAGTGAAAGAAAAAATTATCTCAAAAGAAATAATCGCAAAAAAGAGTAGGTAGAGTACAGCTACCTACCTTGTACCTACATCTAATGACTTATTAGGTACAATAGGCTTTATATAGAGTACAGTACAGACAGACACGAAACGGTGATGACGATATTGCGATGGTCGCTTCTATTTCTTGTCGTGACTATTTTATTGTGGCTTGCAAATATCCATTAAATTAAAAACATACTTATATCCCTAACTTTTGAATAACTATCTAAATATAATTTGAATAGATACTGAATAATGTGGAAACATAAAGTATAAGTATACATTTAGTATTTGAAAGATATTGTCTTCAAATGAATAAAAATGTCCAAAATTCAATGTAGGTACCTACCTACAAAGATTATACCTAAGTAAGTAATGTCTGATTCATTTATATGAATCAAGTTAGTTCATCATGGAATACCTAAAAATGTCTAATGTTCAAATCGTACAATTTATATATATATTTTTACTAATTTATGAAAGAACGCTTGACCGGTCTGAATTGACTTCCTTCCAGTGACAGAAAACATCATGTGCATGAGGAAACCTGCACACCGACTGATTATATAGTTTACTAGTGTGAATTCGACAAATGCCACTAGTTGCAACGTCAGTCTGATATATATATATCACACTATAAAGATTGGACCCCAAAAATTATATTTTGGTACCTGGGCCCAGAATTCTCTTACTGTGCATCTGGAACTATCCAATGAGTTGAAAAATTATTTTTGTGTATTTAAACGCATGAGATTGAGAACTAGTGTAGGCCATCTACTTATCCAAATATGACCATGATGCTTCTGGGGCACAGCTTGTACATTATAGGTATAGATGACCAAAATAGGGTATTTTATAATCTGTGCCAAAATATCAAAACAAATTAAGTAAAATTAATTATTTAATAAAAGGGTTTACCAAACAAGCCAAAACTTAACCAGTAGTTTTCTTTGATTCAAAATCTTGTGGCATTCTTTCTATTAATTTTCTCATTTGCATTGCTACCATAGGGTTATTTGTGCATATATCGGCAACAGTATATGGAGGTAGAAGGCTAGCATTTCCAAACAAGATCTTGTCTTCTGATTCCGATACTGGTAATAAGTTTTCCTTTAGCCAAGCCATTATTTTAACTTTTCTTTCTGAAATTTCTAAGTCTGATACAGGCTGTTGTTTATTTTCTGGCGGTTTCATGTATGGTGCTGGTAACTCTTGAATACTAATGACTGCATGACCTGGTATTAAGCTGGTTTTAAATGAATCTTCACAAATCCTCAGCAAAAGTAAACTGAAAGTAAAAAGAAAACATTCAGGTACCTACTTAGTTCATAATTTTGATAGATCAGAGCAGAGTACAAGTAATTTCTGTATGAAAATCAACCACTTTGTGGTCATTTTATAATTTATATAAATGAAGAATTAAATGACAAAATTAAATACCTGTTTGTGACCGGATCAATAGCCTGTACATATCCTTGGAGAGAGCAATTTTTTACCAGGCGCACTTCGATATATTTACTCAAAAGCAGATGTAAAGTTTCTGGTTTTCTTGCAATGTTGGTGTACTCATAGACTTCATTCAACGACACGTTCGATACATTTTCAGCCATAATTCTAATTACTTTTATAACTCATTCAATGCACATTTGAACATATAAAATATTTTTTTGTACCTTTGAGTGCCTTTGAGCACGTTGATAATTTGATAAAACTATTGTTTTACATTGGAGAGGTGTATGCTCAACGGTGGGCAGTTATACGCTGAGGAAGAAGAAGAAGAAGATTGTTTTGTTTGTTTGTAGTTTGTAGTACCTAACCAAAGAGCATATGTGATTTTTTCTCTCTGCATATATTAACTACGTTTTACCTAACCATAGACAAAGTAGAATTTCTTGTTTTTGTGTTGTTTTGATTTGTTTGAGAGTTTGACATTCATCGACATGAATGACAGAGCTGACACTGACAATATTTGTCGCATAGAGCCATTGAGTTTCGAACATGGAAGTAATAAGCACTTTGTACAAAGTACTTATTACTTCCATGGTTTCGAATTTCTTACTATTGTGTTCTGCGCATAGAGCAACACGGGCGCGGAAGTCCTTGTTGCTCGAAGGTTCTGCGTGAGCAGAAAATTCATAAACAATATAGAAACAAATGACAAAATAGATGTATTAGTGATTGGCACAGCCGACACTCGCACAAAAATGTATCATCATAATCAATAGATTCATTTAAATATGGAGTTCCTTTGTTACATGTAAATAATTTAAAGTATTGTATAAAGTTCATATTACAAAATAAAAATGCAAACGGGCCTCAAATATTTTATTTATCTTCTATTTTATTATAATCGAATTAAAATACTTAAAAAAAAACAGCATGATTAATGATTGAAAAGTTTACATGTCCATCACTATCAAATTTAACTGTCAAAAGATGCACCACGCGATGCACCGACGTGTCACGATTTGCGAATTATAGGCTTGGTCTATCTTTATTAAGGAAAGATTCAATAGTCTAGGCATAGCGCTCTCAGACGAATGAAAAATAAACAGGCATCATCAAGCAAGCCATCAGCAAAGAAAAAATACACTACCCATCTGGCAAGATTGAGGTCAAGGTCAAACCACGGTCAAACGCACTCAAATCTGTAATTAAAAAAGACATGACTGTTGGAGGATGAATTTTATTTATGGTTCTTAATGAATACTGGTGGGAAAAGGTTTGTCATTTAAAAAAAGAAACAAATAGGTATTTGATTGGTATTATGTCAGTAGGCAGTCCTGCAGATTTTATACGAGTGACAATGTGTTTGTAAGAGATATATAGTGAATTAAATAATGTAATGAAGTAATTCAAGCAGTTTTAATATGGATTAATAAGAAGACAACCTGCCCACCATCAATAGGTCATGGGCGTCGCAACGCTTCGAAAGATGATTGATATATAAAGATTATTTTGCGATATTTATTTACCTATTTTGTAACCAAGAAACCAAGATGGTTGACAGCAAATTTGAATTTACACGAAGATAATTTTGAATAGAAGTGACAAATTTATTAAAATAAAAGATGGATAAAAACGAAGTAAAGGGGTTGTTGCACAAATGTATGTATCATAAGCAACTATCTGAACTTTTCATTTTTGGGTCAGTATCTATGCCTTATAAGTAAATCCGATAAATTCGTTCCTTTCTATGGTACATTTCAACAAAATCGTAATGAAGGTTAGGCGAGTTCCGCCAAAATGGCCGACACCCATTATGCGCTTCATTTGACAGTTCCGATTTCCGGTACGTTCAAATTGCGTTCAAAAATTTATTCATATTCATATTCATTTATTCACAATAATTTGCCAAAGATCTTAGAACTATGTACAAATTAGCCTATACAGACATTGTGAATTTTAATTAAAAATCTCTAAATATTCTAGAATTAAAATAATAACAATAATATTAGTCTACAGTCTTGCGATAGAATAAAATAAAATGAATTCATTAATAACTATAATAATTAATTAAAAAATAATATTTAAAATGTCGTTTGTCATAATTTTCATTTTAATTTGTCAACCCAATATTCATTTAAATTATAATAACATTTATTAATCATTAATTTTTTTAATTGATTATCAAAATGCTTGTCTTTGAGGGCTTTGATCGATTCTGGCAAGTGATTATAAACTTTGACGGCCATAAAGTATGGGCAATTTTTGAACAATGCAAGATGCGGTGAGGGTAGTACTAAGTCATTTCCACGACGTGACTTATAACGGCCTGGCCTGTCTTCAAGTCGTTCAAAATAATATGGGTGTTTTCGTACAAACCGACATAATTCGACAATGTACAAACCAGTGACCGTTAAAATATTTAATTTAGCGAAAATTTCTCTGCATGTTTCTCGAGGTTTAGTAAATGTACTTTTATTACATACGTGCCCGCGGAAAAGAATTGTTTATTTTATTTATTATTCATCTATATGTGAAATACACATATGTTTTTGTGATATTGCATGTAACATATGTTAGAAACATTTACTTTAATTAATTTTTAAAAATATAATAAAAATATCGAGAATTGTATCTGATTTTCTGTATCATAATTTCTGAACATACGTACGGGCGCCATGTCAGTATCGCCATTATATTAAGCGATATTAAATGTATTTTTGTACCATAACAATATCACGAATAAACAAATATCTGATGGTCTTAATCGGTTTTTGATATTATTTCTGATTTTTGGGGAACTGCTCATGATATAGCCTGTTATGCAACATGCCCTTTAACTAAATTAGACAATGAAAAAGATTACTACTACTGGAAAATGAAATTAAAATTATTGATTGAATTAAAAGGCATAGATTTGGAAAATATTACAGATAAAGATTTTGTAAAAAACAATGCCAAAGTTAAATATTGGATTTAAAAACTCAGTAAACGACGAATATATTATTTATGTTATGGAGTGCAAAACAGCAACACAAATGTTAGAAAGATTTGACAAAATATTTTTAGGGAGCAAAGATACGCAATTTTGTCAAACATTAGAAGAATTTTATAATTACAAATTTACTGATGGAGATATAATGAACGATATAAGCAAACTGGATAGCAAATAACAACAGAAAATTAGGAAGCAATATCTCAGATAAACAAATAATTTCAAAGATTCTATGTAGTCTGCCTGAAAACATGAAACATTTTAGAACATCTTGGGAGGCAACAAGTGCTTCGGAAAAAACCTTAATAAATTTAACCTCGAGACTTTTATTTGAAAGGAAAAAAAAAGGAAAAAAACAAATGAAAGTTACAGAAATGAAACAAAAGTTGACAGCACATTTTTTTAAGAATAGGGAAGCTACACAAGGAAGAAATAGTAGCAGAAATATGAATTTTATAAGAAATAGAAATGAAGATGTTAAGTTTGATAGGGGAATCACAAATATAGAAGAAAGTGAAGAAGATGTTAGTGAAGATGAAGAAGATATTGAGAATCAAGATGTTTTTAAAGGAAATGTTGATGAAATGGAAGAAAATATTGAAGAACAGGATATTTTTGAAGATAGTGTAGAGGAAATGGATATTAGAAGGTATATTGGAGAAGATTCGGAAAATGAAGTAAATAATAGTGTTTCTTTAGGACATGAACATGTTGTTGAAGATAATCGGAATAATATAGTTAGAACAAAGGATAGAGGTGATTTATTTGAGGATGCAGTTGAATTAGTAGATGAAAATATCGTTAGAAGAATTTTACCAGAAAGAGAGAGGAGACTACCTACAAGATTGAACGATTACGATTTAGAAACGTCATTCTTAACGTATAAAGAAGTACTAAAGAGTGAAGTAAAGGAACATTGGGAAAAAGCAATTCAAGTGGAAAAAGATTCTTTGGAAAAGAATAAAACGTGGGAAATTGTGGATAAATCGGAAGCAAAAAAAGGAAAATTTTGACGAGTAAGTGGATTTTTACTATCAAACCTGGCGGAATTTATAAAGCGAGATTGGTTGTTAGGGATTTTTACAAAAATATAATATTGATTACAAGGAAACGTATAGCCCTGTAGTGAATATTACAAGTGTAAGGTTATTGTTATCGATTGTGGCGCAAAAAGGGTACAAAATGAAACAGTTTGACGTGAAAACAGCATTTTTATATGGGAAGTTAAATGAAAATATTTACATGGAAATACCATTAGGCTATAATTACGGGAACAATAAAGTTTGTAAACTTAAAAAGAGTTTGTATGGTTTAAAACAAGCTCCATTAACGTGGAATAAAAGATTGACAGATTATTTGAAAAAATTAGGGTTTACGCAACTAAAATTAGATCCATGTTTATTTTTATGTAAAGAAAAAGATATTTATTTAGCCATTTATGTTGATGATGGAATTTTGGTAGGAAACAGTGTATTAGAATTGAATAAAATAATTTCAGGTTTAGAAAAAGAATTTGAAATAAAGAAATTTGATAAAGTTGAAAAGTTTATAGGAATTGACGTCTTAGTTAAAGATAATTATTTGAAAATTTATCAAAAAAACATATATAGAAAAAATATTGGAAAATGCAAAATATAATCATCTGAAGGAAAGTTATCATCCTGATTTATTAATTGATGTTCATCAAGAGGGGAAGGGTAATGATAATGATGTACATCAATTTAGGCAATATATTGGCTCGCTCTTATATTTAGTCAACAAAACAAGACGGATATTTCTTTTCATGTAGGTTATTATAGTAGGCATCAAGAAAATCCGAATTTGAATGATTTTGGTAACGTTAAAAATATTTTTAGGTATCTCAAAGGCACAAAAGGTACAGGAATTTGTTATCATAGAGATAGGGATTTTAGTTTCACAGCATACTGTGATGCAGATTTCGCAGGTGACCCAGACGCAAGGAAGAGTACGACCGGCTTTGTGATTTTTTATGGTGGCGGACCCGTACACTGGTGCTCACGTAAGCAGTCCGTTACTGCTCTTTCAAGTACTGAGGCTGAATACATATCTGCCGCAGAATGTATCAAAGACTTGATTTACATACAAAGTTTGATTAAAGAATTAACGGGAAAAGTTCCGAAAACGCAGTCATTTGTCGATAATCAGTCAGCCATAGTTTTACTTAAGAACGGAATATTGAATAGAAGGAGTAAACATATCGATGTCAAATTTCATTTTATAAAGGAAAAAATAGAACAAAACTTAATAGAGGTTTCATACTGTCCCACTAATTCTAACTTAAAGGGGTATTAGACTTTCCTGAATTTAGGATACGATATAAAGTGTCCGATATCGGCCACTGAATTCAGTGGCCGATGCTCCTGATCACACATTCACTGATTCAGAGAGCTCTGAATCAGTTGCTAAGGACGAGCGCTACGAGACAGACGTGTCGCGCATTTAAAACAAAATGGCTCCAACTTAATCGAAAAAATTTTTTAAGGTTTTTAATGTTGCATTTTGATAAAAAAAATTATATACCTACACCTAAACATTGAATCCTTCATCCAAATCCTAACTAAAATTATAAATGCAAAAGTGAGTTTGTTTATTTGTTTGTTACATCTTCACGATTTTTCTACTGAACTAATCTTCCTGAATGAAATTTCGCATAGGTATATACACATAGTTAGAGGTACCGAGAAGGACATACGTACACATAGTTAGAGGTACCGGAAAAAGCACTGTTCCCGTGGGAAATTCACGCGGCCGAAGCCGCGGGAAAAAGCTAGTTTCTAATATTTATCCTAACTAATATTATAAATTATACTGTTACCAAACACTAAATACACTATCTTATAGACCCATCAAATCAATTTTACACAATGTCGCAGCAAAATTCTCCGCTCCAATCTCGACGACAGAGTACCGAGTCGCAAAACTCGACTACGAGTACGACTACTGCTACGAGCGATACATTGAATAGTCGCCGGGCCAAAACTGATGCTAACTCAAAAGCCACACAGCGGAATAGTACTCGGAACAAGCGTCAGCGCCGCGGCAGTCCTGACAAAACATCTGACGCAGACGAGCCAAATTTATCATTAATGGATCTGATCTCCGCACAAAATGAAAAATTGGAAACAATAATGCTTACTATGAAAGAAATGCAAGGGCAAATGAGCGAAGTTAAAAGTACAGCTGACTTTATGTCCGAAAAATATGAAGAGCTTTTGGGTAAATGCGAATATCTGGAGGAGGAACGTAGGGCGGACAAGAAGTATATACAACAACTAGAAAATAGGCTTGAAAACATGGATCGAGTCATCAAAATGGCATGCATAGAAATTAAAAATATCCCAGCCAAAAAATCAGAAACTAAAAATGATCTGTGCAGCACAGTGCAAAATATATGCAACATCGTTAGCATACAGGTTCAAAAAGAAGAAATCAAAAATGTATACAGGACGGGAACTAACAAGCAAATATATGTAGAGCTAACAAGTATCTTAAAAAAGGAAGAAATTATAACAGCGGTGAGAAAATTTAACAGAACAGATAATTCCAAGAAACTGAACACTTCGCACATAAATCTGGATGGTCCATCACAGCCTATCTACGTGACAGAACTACTGACATTTAGAAATAAAAAGTTGTACGCTACGGCAAGAGACCTAGCCAGAACTCACAAGTATAGATATTGCTGGACTTCGCAGGGAACCGTTTTCCTGCGTAAATCAGAGGGATCGCCAGTAATACGCATAAATGAGGAAAGTGACTTCGCCCGCTTGGAAATATGACTATATGTTATCTTGCTTAATGATAGTTCAATCCATGAATTTGTAGCCAATATGTTTTTGACACTACGAATTACTCCACATACTATGTTAATTATTATTATTTTTAGCTTTATCTTATACCTCGCACTTCTATTAACAAAAAATCACACAAAAAGTTCACACACAAACCCACACTTTAGTAACCAGTTAAATAATTTCCATACAAGACGCACTAACTCACTTATATTTATCATAATACATCTAAAAACCATTCTCGTGCAACAAATTATTCCCCCCTACAAAATTCGATAACCCAAACGAAGTAATTGTTACGGAAATTGACGATGCGGATAACATTCCATGTACGTTGGTTACGAATCCATCTGATACGCCCAGCCTTTTACCATCAAATTTTGACCCCCACAAAGCTCTAACGATCATCTCAGTTAATGTAAGAATTATCAACAAAAATCTAGACAGATTCTTAACTTTTCTAACCGACTTAGCCACTCCCATAGACATAATTGTTCTGACGGAATGCTGGACTAATTCAAACAACATCCTACCGCTTCTAGGCGAATACAATTCATTCCACACAAAAAAGAGCATCAACCAGAACGATGGAGTCGTAGTCTATGTCAAATCCAATATACCTGTAAGATGCAGTGAACCTTATGTAAAGGAAGGAAGCTGTCTATTACTGAAACTTTCACAAGACTACACATTACTTTGTTCCTATAGATCACCCTCATTCAAAAACCCCACTAAATACATCAACTCTGTAGATCATATATTGCAAGGCATTAAGACAAAAAATATCATCCTAACAGGGGACATTAATATTAATATTCTCCCGGGCCTTGATGAAAATCACACGATTCATTATTTAAACATGATGGCGTCACATGGACTACTACAAGCTGTTGATAAACCAACAAGGCGGTCCAGATGCATTGATCACGTAATGATAAAAACTCCGTATAAAGCCCAAACATTTATTTATAATGAATTTACGGATCATAGACCAGTCCTGTTAGTTCTTGATAAAGTACAGTTACACAAACACGAAGTACATGCAGTTAAAGTCAGACTTGACTATAATAATGTAAGCAAAATCCTCAAAGATTATGATTGGTCGAATTTATATAATTCTGCCAACACTGACTCAGCGGCTTATGAATTGGTAACAACTTTGCAAAACATTATAACATCGAACACTACAGTATCAAAAGTGCCTAATAAAATAAGACCGCTAAAACCGTGGATCACTCTATAGTGATCCACGGTTTTAGTGGTCTTATTTTACCAACCCTATGTTGGTAAAATGCATGAGAAAAAGAGACAAATTGTACAAAAAATCTATTAAACAACCGGAAAATGATCAGTTTAGATTTGAATATACCAACTACAGAAATATATGTAACAAAATTGTCAAGAATGCCAAAAAAATTTATTATCAAAAACTGCTTTCCCAAAACAAAGGTAACACAAAATAAACGTGGAAGGTTATCAAAGAACTTTGCAACCTGTCCAAATCCAAAGTAACCTGTGAGGAACTGTTGTTAATAAAACCAAATCCAGTAGATGCATTGACAGAGGTGAACACCTACTTTACATCTATCAGGAAAAGCCTAGCAGATAAAACCCTTGAAAAACTCGGGACAACACATGCCAGTTTAGCAAATAAGACCCAAACGAACAACACAACCGCGAGCTCCATGGCCTTGATACCCACTGATCCACTAGAAATAAAAGAAACTATCCTAAAACTTAAGACTGATTCAGCCCCAGGCAGAGACAAAATTACAGTACTATTTCTAAAAAAATTCTGGGACTTTCTTCTAGAACCTATAACCTTTGTATTTAACCTCAGCCTCACGAGTGGTGTTTTTCCTAATCAATTTAAAACCGCGGTGGTCTGTCCGATTTACAAGAATGGAGAAAAGGATCAACCTTCAAATTACAGACCGATATCACTATTATCAACACTATCAAAACTTCTTGAAAAACTTGTAAACAAAAGATTAACTAGCTATCTAGAGGGTTCTGGTTTGATTGCTGCCAACCAGTATGGTTTCAGGAGGAACAGATCCACGGAGGATGCCTTGCTGAAGTTGACTTCTTCCGTGAGTTCCTATTTAGATAAAGGCGAACGCTGCGTTGGTGTATTCTTAGACATGCAAAAAGCTTTTGATACAGTTTCTATCCCAATACTACTAAGATGTCTGGAAAATGTTGGTGTCAGAGGTTTAGTGCTGTCCTGGTTCGAGAACTACCTAACCCAGAGACGGCAGCATGTTCGTGTAAAAGACTACGAGAGCCTTGGATCAGAGTGTACCTTTGGAGTGCCTCAAGGGAGTGCGCTCGGCCCTACACTCTTTTAAGTTTACATTAATGACCTCTGTTGCCTTAAGATTCCTGGTGCTGAGTTACTGATGTTTGCCCACGACATCGCAGTCATTTTTCATGATAGAACATGGTGTGGAGTAAGAGCCTTAGCGGAGGCCGGGCTTGCTAAAATAACGTCATGGTTGGAGGATCATCTCTTAACACTGAATACCGAGAAATCCAAATATATCTGTTTCTCCAAGACGGCAATTACCAGTGCAAAGCCTGATTTCAGCATTGCATTACACGGATTCCCATGTAACCGTACCCAAACTGTCAATAGGAGATCACCCTGTAATTGTACTCACCTTACAAGGGTCACCACAATAAAATATCTAGGAGTAATAGTTGACCAAAATCTGAGCTGGACCCAGCACATCTCGACACTATCTAGCAGAGTTAGAAAACTCATGCATATTTTCAAACACTTGAGACTAGCAGCAGATACTAACCTCCTCATCACCACATACAAAGCCCTCTGCCAGTGTATTCTTACGTATTGCATCACTTCGTGGGGCGGAGCGAATAAGACACATGTATTGATCGTTGAAAGGGCCCAAAGAGCGGTTCTGAAGGTTCTCCTCGGTTTCCCGTTCCGCTATCCAACAACAGCATTATATAAGGAGGCGAACGTGTTGTCGGTACGCAAACTATTTGTTTATGCAACTTTAGTGAGATATCACAGACAAACTATCCCTACACCTTCCCAAAAGACAAGACGCATTCAACTCTGTCCTGTTCCCGCTATAAAAACGGTATTTGCTCGACGGTTCTTTAACTATCTCGCTCCAAAATTATACAATAAACTACAGTTGAAAGATAAAACTATTTAAACAAACAACAACAGTTCCTTTAGGAAGCTTGTCTTCGATTGGCTTAACACTATGACCTATACTGAGACTGAAGACCTATTTTATGTCATCACGTAATACTGGTTAGTGATTAAATAATCTAAATGTGAAATCACAAACACATTTACCGCAGTGCGAGTATTAAGTTGTAATTGTATTGTATAAACGAATTGAATGAATTGTATTGTATTGAATTTAAATCTTTTTCTATTTTGTATTTCATTTAATTTCTGGTTAGGTGTGAAATACTAACATTAATTTTATAATTTTATAATAGTAAATAATTTTTGTATTCCATTTAATTTCTGGTTAGGTGTGAAATACTAATATTAATTTTATAATAGTAAATAATTTTTGTAACAATCTACCACGAAAGAGCCTGCCACCCATAACACAGGGTAACCTATCGTGGGTGACAGCGCACATTATGTAATGCAACACCTATTTGCTAATAAATATATTTTCATTTTCATATTTTCAAATGCGAAAGTGAATTTGTTTGTTGATTTGTTTGTTACCTCTTCACGCTTTATCTACTTAACCAATCTTTCTGAAATTTCGCATACACATAGTTGAAAGTACGGAGAAGGACATCGGGTACCATTCATCCCGAAAAAGCACTGTTCCCGTGGGAAATTAACGCGGGTGAAAGCTAGTGTTCATATAATTTTGCTCACGCTTGTCCCAAAGGTATGTGTATAAAACTAAAATATCATTAAGAATCTCTCTTCCTGCCATTTTGCGTACGCACACGCTGCGCTAACCAACAAAACGTGCGTGCGCGACGGCAGACGAACGGTGACTGAGCGTCCTGAATGCGATTAGATCCTTCTGATTTAGGATCCGATACGTCGGAAGGCGTTCTTTCCTGAGAACGGATGCTAAATCGGATGCTAGCTTCCTAAATGCGATTAGACTTCTCTGAATTCAGAAGCCACTGAATATCGGATCCTAAATTCAGGAAGGTCTAATATGCCTTTTAGCGGATATTTTAACAAAGGGACTAGACAGAACGAAGTTTTTACGGTTGAAGAAGTGTATTACTAGTGATTAGTGATGTTTATGAACTCAGTGAGAGTGATGTAGTTTAATTTAATGTTAAATAGTTTATGAGGGTTTTTAATAGTTTAATGTAGGTTGGAGATGTGGAATTTTGATTTTAGGTTTTATATTTCATAGTTATTAATGTTATAAAATTAGAGGGGATGTTGGAGGATGAATTTTATTTATGGTTCCTTGTGAATACTGATGGAAAAAGGTTTGTCATTTAAAAAAAGAAAAAAATAGGTTTTTTGATTGGTATTATGTCAGTAGGCAGTCCTGATCAGATTTTATACGAGTGACAATGTGTTTGTAAGAGATTTATAATGAATGTAATGAAGTAATTCAAGCAGTTTTAATATGGATTAATAAGAAGACAACCTGC
The DNA here is from genome assembly GCA_018467065.1 of Ephestia elutella. Lineage (NCBI taxonomy): Eukaryota > Metazoa > Arthropoda > Insecta > Lepidoptera > Pyralidae > Ephestia > Ephestia elutella. Next base: position 14,004,412 of record CM031580.1, on the reverse strand, counting down.
CCACCATCAATAATGACATTACCTAGGCAGTAATCAAAATCTATGGGGTACTTCCCGTTGACCTAAAATTACGAATTTGGCAAAAAGCAAGATCTAACAATACTCATACAGGAATAAATCTGAAAATTGTACAAACTTATTTTTGCACTGGATTCAGTATGAATCTTAGGGATCGAACTGCAAAGTTAAGTTGGTTTTCGTCTTTTAGTTAGAGCTATAATGTGAGATGCTTTGCGTGTACAGAACCCTTGGTGGAAGCGGTAGTGGCCGAGTGGTAGGGCGCTCGCCTGTGACTGCAAAGGTCCCAGGTTCGAATCCTGCCCGTGTTACACGAGTTTGTGTACCAATCTGACTCATGTACCTTTCATCTATTAAGGTGGTCTGAGAGGGTTGTCTTCTTATTAATCCATATTAAAACCGCTTGAATAACTTCATCACATTATTTAATTCACTATATCTCTTACAAAACCATTGTTACTCGTATAAAATTCTGATCAGACTGCCGACTGACATAATACCAATCAAATCCCTATTTCTTCCTTTTTTAAAATGACAAACCTATACCCACCAGTATTACAAAGAACCATAAATAAAATTCATCCTCCAACATCCCCTCTGAATTTTATAACATTAATAACTATGAAATATAAAACCTAAAATCAAAATTCCGTATCTCCAACCTACATTAAACTATTAAAACCCCATAAACTATTTCCCTACCTACCTTACACATCTAAATAAATATTAACTACCCCCCTTATTAAACAATTTCAAATATCAACCAAACAAACATATATAAACATATAAGATAATCATCAATTAAAACAATTTTAAATTAACTCCAAAACCTTAAACTAAACTATCATCGAGATAACTTATTTCCTCCAAACCTACCTCACTATTTAACATTAAATTAAACTACATCACTCTCACTGAGTTCATAACATCACTAATCACTAGTAATACACTTCTTCAACCGTAAAAACTTCGTTCTATCTAGTCCCTTTGTTAAAATATCCGCTAAGTTAGAATTAGTGGGACAGTATGAAACCTCTATTAAGTTTTGTTCTATTTTTTCCTTTATAAAATGAAATTTGACATCGATATGTTTACTCCTTCTATTCAATATTCCGTTCTTAATTAAAACTATGGCTGACTGATTATCGACAAATAACTGCGTTTTTGGAACTTTTCCCGTTAATTCTTTAATCAAACTTTGTATGTAAATCAAGTCTTTGATACATTCTGCGGCAGATATGTATTCGGCCTCAGTACTTGAAAGAGCAGTAACGGACTGCTTACGTGAGCACCAGTTTACGGGTCCGCCACCATAAAAAATCACAAAGCCGGTCGTACTCTTTCTTGTGTCTGGGTCACCTGCGAAATCTGCATCACAGTATGCTGTCAAACTTAAATCCCTATCTCTATGATAGCAAATTCCTGTGCCTTTGAGATACCTAAAAATATTTTTAACGTTACTAAAATCATTCAAATTCGGATTTTCTTGATGCCTACTACAATAACCTACATGAAAAGAAATATCTAGTCTTGTTTTGTTGACTAAATATAAGAGCGAGCCAATATATTGCCTAAATTGATGTACATCATTATCATTACCCTTCCCCTCTTGATGAACATCAATTAATAAATCAGGATGATAACTTTCCCTCAGATGATTATATTTTCCATTTTCCAACATTTTTTCTATATATGTTTTTTGATAAATTTTCAAATAATTATCTTTAACTAAGACGTCAATTCCTATAAACCTTTCAACTTTATCAAATTTCTTTATTTCAAATTCTTTTTCTAAACCTGAAATTATTTTATTCAATTCTAATACACTGTTTCCTACCAAAATTCCATCATCAACATAAATGGCTAAATAAATATCTTTTTCTTTACATAAAAATAAACATGGATCTAATTTTAGTTGCGTAAACCCTATTTTTTTTTTCAAATAATCTGTCAATCTTTTATTCCACATTAATGGAGCTTGTTTTAAACCATACAAACTCTTTTTAAGTTTACAAACTTTATTGTTCCCGTAATTATAGCCTAATGGTATTTCCATGTAAATATTTTCATTTAAATTCCCATATAAAAATGTTTAGATGTGATAATGGTGGTGAATATAATAGCAATGAATTTCGGAAATTTTGCGAAAAGAAAGGTATTATAATTGATTATACTGTAGGAGCATACAAGCCGCGCGTTGAAACAGCGCTACCCCCACCATCGCATCGTAGGTACATCAGTATGTGCTTAGTTTGTAGTATAATGTTTTGTATATAATTATGTAAATACTGTAAATAAAATGTCATTTCTCTATTCTCGCATCGGCGTTTTAATTAGTTGTCCCAGCACACAACATTTGGTGACCCTCCGGCACTCGGAAACAAAGAAAATGACAGACGAAAGGAGAGAAGAATTTGCCGATGCGTCCGCCTCTTCAGCAGTACTTGCGAAGGAAGTTTCCACGGTCTCTCTTCAATCAAGAATACCACCATTCTGGCGAACACAACCAAAGCTGTGGTTCGCGCAGTTCGAAGCTGTCGTAGCCTCATACAAGACAGGAGAAGAGCAAAAATACAATCTTGCTGTCGCCGTATTAGACAGAACGGACATCGAACAAGTGAGCGATATTATCTGCAACCCTCCACAAACTGGAAGATATGCGGCCCTTAAGAAGAGATTATTGTCGGTGTATGAAGAATCGGAATCTAAGCAATTTCAAAAGCTATTGGGAGGACTAGAGCTGGGAGAACGCAAGCCTTCGCAGCTTCTTCGTGTTATGCGAGACCTGTCAGGAACAAAAGTCGCTGACGACGCGTTGAAAGTCCTGTGGATGGGACATTTGCCGACGCAAGTACGAGCTGTGCTGTCCGTCAGTACGGAATCTTCACTCGACACGTTGGCTACAATGGCAGACAAAATGATGGAGCACACAGAACAAGCCGTTGCAGCCGTTGCAGAAGTACGTCAAGACTCATCCGCAGCAACTAACAGTGGGACACACAATGACTTACAAATTCAAGTCTTGAGTAAGCAAATAGAAAAACTTACTTTTGAGATCGCCGCACTCAAGCAAGATCGGTCAAGACATCGTGGACGTCAGCCCTTCAGGTACACACGCCGAAACAACTCAGCGGCAAGATCAAAGTCGAGGCATGGGCGGAAGCCGGGTGATCCAGACTGGGAGTGCTCATACCATTATCGATTTGGAGATAAAGCAAGAAAATGCGAGTCACCCTGCGCTAGAAAACGGTCGGAAAACTAGAAGCAACATCGACCGTGGTGGGCGTTGGTGTTTTAAAAGGAAGTAACCGCCTTTGCGTCATGGAACTCAACACAAAAGAACGCTTCCTCGTTGACACCGGCGCAGATATATCTGTATTAGCGGCAAGAAACAGAAAGAAAATTCCGAGCGACACATACAAGTTATACGCAGCGAACAACACGCCAATATGAACCTACGGAGAGAAAACTATCAATCTCAACATAGGCCTTCGTCGTTCATACAAATGGACATTCATCGTTGCAGACGTACAGACATCCATACTGGGAGCAGATTTCTTGCGAAGTCACAAGTTACTCGTCGACTTACATCAAAAGAAACTCATAGACAGTGTCACCGATTTGAAGATAGAAGTTATAGAAACAACGAGTGATCAGCCGGCGGTATACATCATAGACAAGAATCACATCTATCAAGACATCTTAAAAAAGTATCCAGATGTTCTTCGCCCGATGTCATTATTGAAGGAGCCTGTGAAGCATGACGTCACACATCACATCGAGACTACCGGCCCCCCACTCTTTGCACGGCCACGACCCCTACCGCCCGACAAATACAAAGCAGCAAAGATGGAGTTCGAGAAGATGATTGAAATGGGCATTTGTCAACCATCTAAGAGTCCATGGGCAAGCCCTCTGCACATTGTTACGAAGAAAGACGGCTCTCTACGCGTGTGTGGCGACTACAGAAGACTCAACGCTGTGACTGTACCCGACCGCTATCCTATACCGAGAATTCAGGACTTCACATACAGATTGAATAAGAAGAAGATATTTTCAAAATTGGACCTTAAAATGGCGTACTATTGGATCCCAATAAGAGAAGAAGATAAAGAGAAGACAGCCATCATTACACCGTTCGGACTTTTCGAATTCAACTGCATGACGTTTGGCTTACGAAATTCAAGTCAAACATTCCAGCGATTCATGCATGACATACTGCGAGGCCTGGATGACATCGTCTACAGTTTCGTTGACGATTTACTGATATCCTCAGAAGATCCAGAAGATCACAGAAGAGACATAGAACGAGTCCTCGAACGCCTAAGCAAAAATGGAGTTTCGCTAAACATCGAAAAATGCGAGTTCGGAAGAAACAAGATTGAATTTCTCGGCTATCAAGTCTCAGGGGAGGGGATAGCACCGACCGAAGAGCGAACGAACGCCATAGCTACCTATCCGAAACCAAAGACGGTACAAGATTTAAGAAGATTTCTCGGCATGGTCAATTTTTATCGTGACTGTTTACAACATCAAGCTGAACATCAACATGAATTAAACAAGTATTTACACAACTCAAAGAAGAACGACAAGACGCCAATAGAATGGACGCGCGAAGCCGAGATAGCTTTCGATGTATGCAGACAAAGCATTCGCAAAGCTACGACACTATCTCATCCAATTCCCGGAGCACCGTTATCTTTGTTGACCGACGCATCAGACTGCAGTATTGGCGCAGTACTACAACAAAAAGAAAAGGAAGTTTGGAAACCACTAGCATTTTTCTCGAAGTCAATGAGTGAAACACAACGGCGATACAGCGTGTACGATCGCGAACTATTAGCTATGTACACCGCTGTCAAACATCTGCGACGACTTATAGAGGGAAGCGAAGTGATTATTTACACCGATCACAAGCCATTAGTGAACGCCTTAACAAGACCGCCAAGCAACAGTGACACACCGAGAAGAGAGAGACAACTTCACTTTATCAGCCAATTTTGTTCAAGAATCAAGTACATACACGGAGAAAGAAATCAAGCAGCCGATGCCATGTCACGAATAGAAGAAATAGATTTGACCACATGCATTGATTACAAGAAATTATCACAAGAACAAAAGGCAGATATTACCTTACAAAATTTAAAGTCCAGCCATCCGAAGTTGATTTTTGCCGACGCAATCATAACAGGCGCTGCGGGACTCATCACGTATGAGACATCGACAGGAAGAAACCGACTATATCTACCACCAACTTTTCGTTACGCTGCCTTCAAAGCGCAACATGAGTTGAGTCACCCAGGAGTACGCACCACGAGAAGAATAATGACGTCAAAATATTTTTGGCCATCTATAAACAAAGATGTAGGAATGTGGGCCAAGTCATGCATTGGTTGTCAGCGTGCAAAGATACACAGACATGTCGTCAGTCCCTTGGGCGAGTTTCCACCGTCAGGAAGATTTCAACATATACATACAGATATAGTGGGACCGTTGCCAACGTCAGACGGTTACCGCTACCTTGTCACTATCATCGATCGCAACACTAGCTGGATGGAAGCTGTACCTGTCAAAGAAATAACCGCCGACAGTGTTACAAAAGCTGTCTACGAAGGATGGATATCGCGATTTGGTTGCCCCCTAAGAATCACTACGGACCAAGGCCGACAGTTCGAGTCATCATTGTTCAACGCATTAATGAAAAAAATTGGCATAAGACATATAAGAACGACATCTTATCACCCTCAAGCCAATGGAAAAGTGGAAAGATTTCATCGTACATTGAAAGCGGCATTGATGGCAAGAGAAGCCAGTGTGAGATGGACAGAAGATTTACCTACAGTTTTACTTGGCATACGCACCGCACTACGTGACGATAACACGAGCCCCGCACTGATGACGTATGGCTCAACGCTGAGAATTCCGTTCGATTTTTTTGTACCTACAAAGTCAAATAATGAAGACGCAGAATTCGTCCGCAAGCTCACAGAAACGATGGAAACATTCACACCAGTACAGAGAAAAAACGCAACTAGCAAGAATCCGTTCATCTTTAAAGAATTGTCAACATGCAGTTATGTTTTCGTACGCGACGACGCAGTGAGAAGTCCATTGAAAGCACCGTATAAAGGCCCATATAAAGTGCTAGAACGTCACAGCAAGCATTTCAAGATCGAACTGCCACTGCGAGCATCGAATATTTCCATAGACAGATTGAAACCGGCGCATATTATCAACCAAGATGAAACAACAGAAAATACTCATCGAAGCCATCCCCACTTCGCGCAGTCCGCATCGTCAAACGGTACATCTCCGCCGCACGCGCCATCGATAGTGCACTCGCCGGCCGCGTCACTGCCGCACGCCGCGCCGCTGCGAATAATAAACCGGCCAGCGCGGGAACAAATAAACAAGCAAACACGTCTACGACTACGATGCCATACACGACGAAATACGGAAGAGTCGTCAAACCCCGTGTACGCTTCGCTTGAAGGGGGATAATGTAGGAGCATACAAGCCGCGCGTTGAAACAGCGCTACCCCCACCATCGCATCGTAGGTACATCAGTATGTGCTTAGTTTGTAGTATAATGTTTTGTATATAATTATGTAAATACTGTAAATAAAATGTCATTTCTCTATTCTCGCATCGGCGTTTTAATTAGTTGTCCCAGCACACAACAATACTATTCCATATACACCTCAACATAATGGAAAAGCTGAGCGTTTTAATCGCACCATAATGGAGCGAACTAGAGCTTTATTGTTAGACTAGCTGTCGCCCGCGGCTTCGCCCGCGTGAGTTTCGCTTAGATGAAAAATCTCTCCTGGAGCTTTTCATCAGATGTTCCAGATCTTAATGTTTTATACATCAGCAGAAAATGCTCATCAGGTTGAACGACTTTTACTAAGGCGCCATTTCCATATATGTTAAATAGTGTAGCTGGTCTCTTGCAGTTCTTCATCAGATGTTCTAGATCTTCAATTTTTATACATCATCAGAAAATGCTCATCAGGTTGAACTACTTTTGTTAAGGCACCATTTCCATATTTCTTATAGTTTAGCTGTTCTGTTAAGGTTCTTCATCAGGTGTTCCAGTTTTCAAAATCAATTATAGCCTAAATGTTGCCCAGGCTTAATAGCTACTGTGCGCAGAGAATCCGGACAAACGAAGTGGCGGGAAGAATTCTGTACCGGAACTTTACCGGGAAAAAACCACCGGTAAAAATAAGTACCGGGAAAAAATCTCCACGCGGCACCACGTTTGTCCGACTAGAACCTAACTTAAGCTATACGCAGACTGCTACCACCGTAACTTATATAGGGAGCTACGGGCCCTATGTACTAATAACTAACTAACTAAATTTATTATGCTACTCACCAAGTTGACTTCTTAATCCAAGTTGGGGTGTCTTCGGAGGAGGTGGTGGTTGGTCCCTAATCACCCAAACTACCCCGAGATCTCTTCCCCAGAATAAATACGTAGGTTTCTTCCAGCAGTTCCACTCGGCGACGGGATTCGGCGGCCCCAGGCAGCCACGTTTTGCATCTCACAAGAAAAAGTCACAATAACAGGTTTTTTCACAAACACAAACGTTCAATAGTTATTTAACAAAAGGAAGCTCACAATTATAACTCAAACTAACCAACAATCAACGTGGTTTTAGACAAACAGGACGCGGGACCTCTCCGCGTATTAAAATCAAACCGATATATCACAGGACAAAGGCGGTCGACCGACGCCATTCACGCGCAGTGTGAGAACCCCGAACGCCTGGTGGCGACAATAGGAAACGCCTGCGTTTCGTTTCACGCAATTATATTACAAACATCCCCCGTCCCGGTCTGAGAAGCAGACCGCTAGCTTACTCTACGGGAAGGCGGGCGAGAGAGGTCACACCTCTCCTTAAAATCGAACCGTCGACCAACACCTCAGCCACACGCGGAGTGCCATCTCCGCCAAGAATCAAACGTAATATGCGAGCTCGTCGCCAAAGCAATGAGGGCAAATTTGCCTCTTTTAACAATACTAAATCACCCTCCCTGGGAGGCTCAGTCCTGTCTGTCCACTTCACTCTTTGCTGCAGCAAATGCAAATATTCAAGCGACCAGCGACGCCAAAAGTCCTGGCTCATTTGCTGCAACATTTGAAAACGCGACAACCGATATACGCGTTCGTCCTTCCACGGGTATTCGGGCAGGGCATTCAAAGGCCCTCCCACCAAAAAATGACCAGGGGTGAGAGCTTCCAAGTCATTTGGATCTGGAGATAGCGGACAGAGAGGACGAGAGTTGAGGACCGCCTCAACTTTACAAAACACTGTGGCCAGCTCTTCAAAAGTTAGAGCCGTTTCTCCGATAATGCGGCGGAGGTGGGTCTTTGCGGATTTCACAGCCGCTTCAAAAATCCCTCCCCAATGGGGGCAACTTGGGGGACTAAACTTCCAGGTTATTCCCCTTTGGGCAGCAATTTGACTTAAACTAGTACAATTTTTATCAATAAACACAGAAACATCCTTAAGATAATTTACAGTTCCCTTATAGTTTGTGCCATTATCAGACCTAATAAGGGAAGGTAGACCTCGACGCGAAACAAAGCGATCCAACGCGGCGACGAAGGCCTCCGTAGTCAGAGCCGACACCACCTCCAAATGGACAGCCTTGGTGGCCAAACAAACAAATACACACAAATAGCCCTTCACAATACGGGCATTACGAAAGGGAGAAGCCTTGATCGAAAAGGGACCGGCAAAATCGGTTCCAACGCCGTCAAACGGTCTCGAAGGTCGGATTCGATCAGCGGGCAAATCACCCATCTGTGGTTGCATCATGGATGCCTTCAACCTATAACATGCAATACATCGAAACAGGACACTACGGATTGCTCTTCGGGCAGACAAAATCCAAAACTCGCGTTGCAAAATAGCCAACAAAGCATTGCACCCAGCATGGGCGTTACGAATGTGTCGATCAGACACCAAAAGCTGCACCAAGGGTCCGCCCTTGGGCAACAACAGAGGATGGCGAGTCTCATATGGAAGATCCGCCTTCCGGAGCCTGCCTCCAACCCGAAGAAGCCCATCCGAGTCGATGTACGGGTTCAAACGAGCGACCGCGCCCTTCAACTTAGCGCGTCCGTTGCGCAAAATCTGAAGCTCTGACTCAAACCGTCCGGTCTGCACGACACGGACCCAATGCAACAATGCGCTCCGGCGCTCTTCTGCACCTGCAATCGGCTCCAACCGCTTTGCCTGTGGGTTTCTACAATTATGTATGAAACGCTTAATCCAACTGGTAACACCCAGAAGCTTATCCAAACTGCTATACCGAGCAAGTAGCCAATCCGGCTCCGACGTCGTCTCAGCGACTACAGCATGTACACGGAGCCCAGTCAAACTCAAAGAAGTAACATCTGTCTGACAGACAGGCCAAGAAGTTTCTGATCCCATCAGCCACTCTGGGCCCCACCAGAGCGGGTGTGACACCAATTCTGGTGCCGTACAACCTCGGGAAGCACAGTCCGCTGGGTTAAGCTCTCCCGGCACATGTCTCCATGTTATATCAATTCCAATATTTTGAATTTGGGAAACCCTGTTTCCAACAAAAACCTCCAAGGTATGTGGGGCCGCGCGCAACCATGCAAGCGCGACCTGACTATCCGACCAGGCGAAGATGTCTCGTATCTCGACCGTGGCCGCCAGCTCACTGGCAACGTGATGCAACAATTTAGAGAGAAGGTGAGCTCCACTCAACTCAAGCTTGGGAATAGTCAGCCTAGTCCTAATGGGGGCGACCTTGCTCTTCCCTAACAAAAGCGAGACATTGACCCGGCCATCGGCGTCAACTGTCCGCATATAGACTGACGCGGCGTAGCCTCGCTCCGACGCGTCACAAAAGCCATGCAGGCTGGCTCGATATTTCCCGGGTGGCAATATTCGACGAGGCAAGGCAACCCGATTGACTTCCTTAATCGATGAAAACAACTCGAGCCAATCATCCAATGGAGAACCAAACAGCGGCTCGTCCCACGAGACGCCCAAAGTCCAAAGTCTCTGAAGAAGACACTTCGCAGAGAATATCACTGGACTGATCCAACCGCTTGGATCAAACATACGGGCTATAACGGACAACACCGTTCTCTTAGTCCAGACCTTTGGTATTTCCAAGTCCACTTGGAATGTGAAAATATCGGTTAGCGGCTGGTACTGCATGCCCAGCACCGCTATCCTGTTGGGATCATCCACATCCTCAAACAGGTGAGGGTTCTGTTGGTGATCCTCCGGGATCCCTTCTAGAACTCTAGGCTCATTGGACAACCACTTACGTAGCTCGTAGCCACCCGTTTTCAATATTTCAATCAATTCATCCCGCAGTAGGAGGGCCTCCTCAATACTTTGGGCTCCGGTGCACACGTCATCGACATACAAGTCACGTGACAGCACGGAAGCCCCACGGGGAAAGCGGATCCGTTCCCGCTCTGCCAATTCAAGCAATGATCTGATGGCGATATAGGGACTAGATTTCAAACCATACGTGTTTGTGTTGAGTTCATACACCGTCACAGGATCCTCAGGGCGCTCACGCCAGAGTATCAACTGGAATCGCCTGTCCTCAGGATGTATGACTGTCTGGCGGAACATCATCCGGATGTCCGCACCAAAAACCACTTGATGTCTTCTAAAGTTCAAGATGATGTCAATTATGTCCCTATGCAATTTGGGACCTGAATGCAAACATAGATTCAACGAAACTCCGTTCGAAGTGGGTGCGGACCCATCAAAGACAGTCCGCAACTTGCCCGTTGAGGCCTTCACCACCGCGTGGTGGGGCAAAAAATAATGCTCAGTTGAGCTCCAATCAACTCGAGCCGGAGACATGTGACCCAAATCCTCGTACTCGCGCATAAATTCAATATATTTATCGCGAAGTACGTGGTCACGCTGCATGCGTCGCTCCATAGACAGCAGTCGTTTCTCCGCAAGCGCCCTACTTTGCCCTAGGCTAGGACGAGAGGCAACAAAAGGTAACCTAGTTACAAACCGACCGGAGGGCAACCTCTCCGTGGTCGATCGAAAAAGGGCTTCGCACTCAGCGTGTTCCGGATCCATCCTGGAACTCATAGGTGGCTCCTCCACCTCCCAAAACCTTTGCATGGTCTTGGCCAAGGACGCAGATGCGACGACCGGTGGCTCCTCCACGGTGCTATTATCAAACACAGGGCCCATCAGGGCGAAACCAAAGATAGTAGACACTGCCATCAGTGAAGACGAACCCAGAGTTTTCTGGGTACCCAACAAAATCCAACCCAATACGTCCGAGCCCAGGAGCAAGTCCACTGGGCCGGGATGAAAAACAAAGGGGTCGGCCAAATCCAGACCCGAAACCAAAGACAACACACCCGGCGGTATGTCTGTCGAGGGGTGCCAACCCGCAATGGTATCCATTACCATAGCCGAAGTCGTGATCCTCATTGTGGAGGACTTCAGCGAAGAAAAGGTGACAAGTGTCTGGCCCGTCAGACACTTCACTTGTATGCCACCAACTCCAAGAAGTGGCACAGGCGAGTCTTCCACGACTAAACCTAACTGGTGTGCCACTCGAGCGGTAACCAAACTGCTTTGAGCCCCTGAGTCCAACAGAGCTCTCAAATTCATGGCTTCTCCCCCACGACCCCATACGCGGACCACCGCGGTAGGGAGCAGAACCGTCCGCGGCTCTGTCCCAGCAAGGGAGCAAGCTAGTTACGGGCTCCCCACTCTCTCCAAACCAGGGGCGCACCACTGACCCGGATAATATGTCGGGCGAGTGCACATCCCCATCTGAGGGGGGGCATAACCCGCGGCCCGGCCATACCTATGGTACGGCGGGTGGTACTCCAGCCGTGGGTACTCGTGCAGCGGCGGAGAAAACCGCTGCGGCTGCATGTGGTGGGTAGTGGTAACCCGCGTGGAGGGGGGTGTCCCCACTCTCACGTCCGATCTAGGGCCCCCGCCCATGGGGGCCCTATCCGGGGCCTGGCCAGCTACATACTGGCCATGACCTTGGGGCGCGTGGTCCCGGTCCGCCAAGACCCGCGCAGGTACGCGACCCCCCTCCCGAGGGGGGGTGCGACGAGCGAAGCCGCGCCCTCCGTCCGGTGGTGGAGGGCTTCGCGCAGGAGCGCCCCCGCCCATAGGGGACCCCTGCCTCAACATCCGGGTGCCATCCCCGTTGCGGTTCATGCAAAGCATCGCGTGGTGCAGCCCACGGCATGCACTGCATGGTATGGCCCTGGGACAGTCACGTGCATAGTGACTGCCCAAACAGTAAAAGCAAAGCTCATGCCGCCTTGCCATGCGGCGCCGATCTTGTACTGGCAGTCTCTGCCAGTCCCTGCATTGCAGCAGGCTGTGGCCCATCCGGCCACATTGCAGGCAGTCCGCGTCCCCCGCGACTGCTGCCGTGTGTGCAACCCGCACACCAGCTCCACGCGGTGGCGGTTGCCGTCCCTGTTGGGGCCTACGTTCAGGCGCTCTGGATGGCGCTGAGTCCGTCATGGTATTCTCAGCAGCCCGTGCCTCAAACTCCAAAAACTTCACCAAGTCAGTGAATGTTGGTAGGGTGGTGCTATCCCGCTCCGCATTTTCGCGCTCAAACCGCGAGCGGATGTCATTGGGCAATTTGCCCAATACAATGTGCACCAACAAAAAAGACCATTGGTCCACCGGCAGCCCCAGTGTGCGGAGCGCGTTACAGGCCACTGTAACGGGCGTGAGCAACTGCAGGCGCAACTGTGCCCTGTTGGCCACCTTGGGCAGGGCCATCAACTGTGCGGCGTGCGCATCCGCTAACAAACGTAAGTTTTGGTAGCGGGAGTTCAATAACTCCCAAGCCGTATCGTACTGGTCGTCCTCCACCCGGAGGTGCTGGATGAGCGACCGCGCTTCATCCTCAAGAGTGGAGAGGAGGTAGGCCATCTTCTGGGCCTTCGACAAATCCTGTCGTGCTACGACCAGGGACTCAAACATATTTTTGTAGGCTACCCACTCCTCCATCCTACCCCCAAAGTGGGACAGCTGAAGGGTGGGGAGCCGACCAGTAACCGCTGGTCCTTCCTGTCTAACAGGTGTGCGAGGGGCTGGTCCGCCAGCCTGTCTCGCCCTTATTGCGGTCGCCGCCTCCGCGATATCATCGTGCAGACTCAGGATCTGGTCCATGTCCGCCATGTGACCTGCGTAGACCTCCGGGGCAAGTTCGGCTTCGGTAAGCACCACCATGGCCGCTTCCGCGCTAATCAATCGTGAGTGGAGGTGATCCGCTCTTAGCAGTATGGCGCCCTCCCTGTCCTTCCGGGACAGGAGTCCTCCGGCCGTCACAAACCATCTCAATTCGTTGGCGAGTGTCGCCCTAGCATTGGAGACCTTCGCCATCGCGTCAAGTCACAAACAAAAAATAACAAAAGGTAAATAAAAAACAACAAAATCAAACAACTACACGAAGAACCGCGGTAGGTATGAGAATGGCACAAACCCGGAACGCACGGTACAAACCGCAAACAAATACAAAAAGGTTACAAATATTCTTATACAAACAAACTAAGAAAAATCTAATAATTTTTACAAACAATTAATTATTTTTTACAAACGAACAAATAGAGGGTAGATAAACTACGCTCTGCTACCAGAAAATGTGCGCAGAGAATCCGGACAAACGAAGTGGCGGGAAGAATTCTGTACCGGAACTTTACCGGGAAAAAACCACCGGTAAAAATAAGTACCGGGAAAAAATCTCCACGCGGCACCACGTTTGTCCGACTAGAACCTAACTTAAGCTATACGCAGACTGCTACCACCGTAACTTATATAGGGAGCTACGGGCCCTATGTACTAATAACTAACTAACTAAATTTATTATGCTACTCACCAAGTTGACTTCTTAATCCAAGTTGGGGTGTCTTCGGAGGAGGTGGTGGTTGGTCCCTAATCACCCAAACTACCCCGAGATCTCTTCCCCAGAATAAATACGTAGGTTTCTTCCAGCAGTTCCACTCGGCGACGGGATTCGGCGGCCCCAGGCAGCCACGTTTCGCATCTCACAAGAAAAAGTCACAATAACAGGTTTTTTCACAAACACAAACGTTCAATAGTTATTTAACAAAAGGAAGCTCACAATTATAACTCAAACTAACCAACAATCAACGTGGTTTTAGACAAACAGGACGCGGGACCTCTCCGCGTATTAAAATCAAACCGATATATCACAGGACAAAGGCGGTCGACCGACGCCATTCACGCGCAGTGTGAGAACCCCGAACGCCTGGTGGCGACAATAGGAAACGCCTGCGTTTCGTTTCACGCAATTACATATATTACAAACAGCTATACAACAAAAAATGTTTCATTCAAATCGGTTCAGTACTTTCGGAGATTAGCGTCATCATACATACATACAGACAGACAGACAATAAATTAAAAAAAAAAAATTGCGTTTATAGCGGGCAACATTATATATGCTTCCATGGAGACGCCACGCTATCCGGTATGCCCCGCTTCGAGACGCTCACAGCGCGCGCGTCGAGGTCGCGCGCGTCTCATCGAACAAAGTTAGTTTTAGTCTATTCAAGGAACGCGAAGCGGTGAGGTCGTGTGTACCTTTGTTTTACGCCGCGACGCACGCACTGTAGCGAGCGAGTTGTTAGTTTATACTTCTGTTATTTTGCGAATTAAAAGTAGTTTGATATAACCGTGCTCGGTGTTTACTTTTGATCGCCACACTCGCCACTGCTATATTGGCGCTTCAACGTGTGGGCAACGTTAAATTCCGCGTGTGTTGTTCGTGTTCTCGTGTTCTACGACGGTACGAGGCCGTTTGTTTCGTAGTCACGTCAGACTCATATTAAATCTAGATTCTAGACTTTCTTAGTATTCTGTGACAGTGTTGGACTTATAAAACTGTATTTGTGTTATGAATTCATGTTCATTCGTGTCCTGCGCAACAAAAGTTAACGGTTTATTGCATAGCGTCCCTCGGCTGTATAGCGTCCCTTGGCAGCCCTGTTTTATTGCCCAACGCCGAGAGAAACTCCTACCTGCTTTTTTTTTTTGTATGAACTATTTGTGAACCTTTTGCGACAGTGTGGCTGTTTGTTGTGCAATAGAAGTTAGTAGACTTTTTAGATTATTCTTTGTTTTAGTTTCTGGACCTTTCCACAAGCTCAGTGTGTGCTAACGCGTAACGCCGTTTTATTTTTAAAGTTTGTGAATGGTGTTTATGGACTCGCGTAGTGGACTGGACTAAAGTGTGTAAATAATTAAAACTTTATATTTTAAGCGACCTGAGTTATTTTAGACTTTGTGTACAGGTACGCTTTGTGACTTTTAAGTTTTTTAGACATTGTGTTCGTGGTTATAGTTTAGTGCTTCCAGACTTTTTGTAAATATTTTTCCGGCCTACACGTATTGTTTAATCGTGCAACCATGGTGCTTACGAGATCTCACGCAGCAGATCCGACATCGGCCGCCGCCGCCCAACCTAATGTGGTGGCGTCGCCGCCGCCTACTCCGGAGGCTGAACATCCGCCTTCACCTGCGCCAGAGTCTGCTTCGCTGCCGTCACCTGCTCCGATCATGATCACAACTGAGCAGCTGAGATTTCTACTGGAAAGGGTAAATTGCCCACCAGCTGTAAGTACTCCTTTACATGGAAATTTTGCTAAATGCACGACACGGTTCGACGGTGAGAAATCTAGCAACGTGGAATCTTTTATAGACGCCATAGAGGTGTACAAAGACTGCGTGGGTATAAGCGACGACAATGCCTTGCGCGGCCTGCCCATGCTACTCACCGGGTTGGCTGCGACATGGTGGCAGGGTGTGAAGGATCATACCCCAACCTGGTCTGCCGCCATCGAAGCACTGAAGCAAACTTTTGGACCACGGTTGCCCCCGCACAAAGTTTATAGGAGAATATTTGAGAGAGAGCAGCGTGGTAATGAACCAACGGACCTTTTTGTGTGCCACATCAGGGCGCTTATCTCACAGTTGCCCCTCCATTCCCTGTCGGTGACCGTTCAACTCGATATGGTTTACGGTTTGCTGCACCGACGGATTCGTGAGAAGGTCCCGCGCACAGACTTTTCTGCTTTCGCTGAACTCATAAGTATGGCCCGGCGTGTCGAAGACATTTTAGATGAGAGTAGACCTTCGTCTTCTGATGTGAAACCATCTATATCGACATTCAAGGAAATTACACCAACACCGCCTTCTACTGTAAAGTCCACCGTATCCGCTCCTGCGACGACATCGCAGACGACCGGGACACCTCACAATAGCAGGTCTCGGCCTCATTGCAACTACTGTAAAAAATACGGCCATCGGAAGGATGAATGTCAAAAGTTGGTCAAACAGAAAGTTGACACCGATGGAGAGCCGCGGGTGTCAACCATCACGTGTTTCGGGTGCGGTGCACCCGGTGTTATTCGATCCAACTGCCCTACATGTAAAAAAATGAACCTTCTCCGTCCGTGACGACTTCTTTTCAGTCCGTCAATAGTGTAAATATAGATTCGCGAGTGCGACCAGTTTTACAAATAGAAATTTATGGTGAAAGTGGTAAAGTGCTCATAGACACAGGTGCAAAACATTGTATAGGTAGTATTAGTCTTAGATCTCATTTAGTTAAGTATGGACACAAATTTGAAAATGTATTTACTCAACTTAAATATGCGGACGGGCGGACAGTTGCGCAAATTGTGGAACAGACGCAAGTTAGGGTTAGGGTGCGCGGTGTCTCTCTAGAAGTTAAGTTTATAATGTTGCCCAACGCTACAGAGAGTTTGTTGGGAATGAACTTTATACAGGATGCTGGCATGGTATTAGATTTTTGTCGCGGTATCTGGTTTCTGAATCACGATAGGACTCCTCAGCCTATTGTTTTCGAACAACATGATGGTAGGCCAAGTCAACCTTTGCACTGCTCGTCTGTGGGTCTTCGTGAGGATGAAGGGTCCCACTTAAATACAGACGAACGACAGCAGCTGACCAAGCTCCTGAATGTCAACGAGGACATTTTTTGCTTCAGGGGAGGGCCCACTCAGTTTGCTGTCCACCGTATCGATACCGGAGATGCCAGGCCAATTGCTAGTCCTCCTTATCGTGTATCACCAGCAAAAAAAGAAGTGATCAGAGCGGAGTTAGAAAAGATGTTAGAGGACGACATCATCGAAGATGCTGAGTCGGAGTGGGCTTCCCCTGTGGTGCTGATACCAAAGAAAAATGGTGAGGTCCGCTTTTGTGTCGACTACCGGAAATTGAACAGCGTCACCCGCACTGATAAGTATCCACTTCCGGTCATAGATGACTTATTGCAGAGTACCAGGGTAGGTTGTGTCATGTCCACAATTGATTTAAAGACTGGTTACTGGCAGACGATTGTTGCTCCGGAGGATAGGCCGAAGACGGCCTTCACAACACCTTTTGGTACGTTCCAATTTCGCCGTATGCCGTTTGGCCTCAAGAACGCGCCAGCGACCTTTCAGCGGTTGATCGACCGGATGAGGTCTGGTCTTAAGGATGTATGTGTACTGGCATATTTGGATGATATTTTGGTAATATCACCGAATATTGACTGCCACCTCCAGGATCTCCAGCAGGTTTTTGATCGTCTACGCCTGTTTAACCTAAAAGCTAATCGAGGTAAGTGTGTTTTCGCTAGGGAAAAGCTTACGTACCTGGGTCACGTCGTGTCTTCACAAGGCATTGAGCCGGATCCTAGGAAGGTGGAGGCTGTCCTAAAAATGTTGCCGCCGACGAACCTTAAAATGCTTAAGACCTTTCTACAAACCTGCTCTTGGTTTCGTAAGTTTATTCCCCAATTTTCTGACGCTGCACGTCCATTGACGGATCTTACCAAAAAGAACCGACGTTGGCAGTGGGGGGAGACGGAGCAAAAGTCGTTTGAGGAGCTGAAGCTACGACTTTCCACCAGTCCTATTCTCCGTCAACCAAATTTTGAAGAACCGTTTATTTTACGTACTGACGCGAGCGCGTATGCTCTAGGCGCAGTGCTGCTACAAGGAGCTACTCCTCAGGAGGAAAGGCCAATAGAGTATGCTAGCAGACTGTTGACGTCAGCAGAACGTAACTATAATACCACCGAACGAGAAGCCTTAGCTGTGGTTTGGGCCTTAGATAGGTTCCGTGGCTACGTGGAGGGTGCGAAGGTCCATGTCTCCACAGACCATCAGCCTTTGAAGTGGCTTATGGCATTGAAGACACCTACAGGACGTTTGGCTCGGTGGGCTTTAAAAATACAGTCGTTTGATCTGGATATAGACTACACCCCAGGTAAAGTTAACGTAGTTGCCGACACTCTCAGTCGCCCTGTGTGTGCGGATACTGATAAACAGGTTCCTGAAGTTCATACCTGTCCCGTCGTGGTTGATTTTCCTCAGTGGGCCCCAGAGGATATTCGTAGCGCCCAACTTGGTGATCCAGATTTAGCCAAAATTATCGAGAACTTTGAAGATACCCAGAATGCTGACGATACTCGATGGTCAGATCGAGGTTATTATCTTTCTCAAGGCGTGCTCTTTAGATGTGATCCGGATGCTGAATCCGAGGAGCCCCAGTTAGTTATCCCAGAGTCGTTGAAGGCAGATGTCTTAAAACAATTTCACGACGCGCCTACTGCTGGACACTTGGGTTTGGAGCGGACTTTGCGGAAGATTAAAGAGCGTTATTACTTTAATAATATGAAAACATATACGGCTCAGTATCTCAAATCCTGTGACCTTTGTCAAAAGTATAAAGCCACCAATTTGAAACCAGCAGGTCTGCTGCAAACCCCAGTGCCCCAGCAACGTTTCGAGGTACTGGCGATGGACTTGTTCGGCCCTCTTCCCGAAGGAGAGAAAGGGGAGAAATGGATTTTCTTGGTAGAAGATACTGCTAGCCGCTGGGTGGAGCTGTTTGCATTGTGTGATGCAACTGCAGAAACTTGCGCTAAGATGTTAATTGAAGAAGTTTTCTTACGTTATGGGTTGCCGAGGCGGGTAATCTCAGATAACGGCACCCAATTTGTTTCGGCAGTCATGCAGAAGGTCATGCTGGTTTTCGGGGTTCACCAGTCTCTGATACCGGTGTATCATCCAGAGGCAAATCCCGCTGAACGAAAGAACCGCGAGTTAAAAAAGCTCTTAGCCATTCTAGTAGGTTCTGAGCATCGTTCTTGGCCGGACATGTTGCCAACGGTACGTTTTTCGTTAAACAGTTCGTATAATGAAGGAACTGGTCATACTGCCGCTTTTATAACTTTTGCGCGTGAGTTGCGTACGCCTCTCGCAGCCCACACGGATTTTAGAGCCATAGTGTCGCAGCAGAATTTTGTGCCTCAAATAACACCATATTTGAGAGATTTTGCTCACACTCTTGTGGATGTCAAGAGACGTATTGAGTCGCAACAGGATGTTAGAAAGGCTGTCGCCGATAAACAGCGGAGGCAGGTTGCTCCGTTTAAAGAGGGAGACATGGTCCTCGTGGAGACCCATGTGGCGAGTAGTGCACAGCGTGGCATCACAAGCAAATTCGCCCCTAAGCGAGAGGGTCCTTATCGCGTTGCGAAAGTCTGTAGTCCGACGTCGTATGTCATCGTTGACATTAACGGTACCGTAAAGGGCAAGTATCATGCCAGCGCCCTAACACCGTACGTTGGTGAATCCCCAGTTATTGAACATCAACGTCGTCGTGGTCGACCAGCCAAGTCACAATCGGGTCGATCCAGTGACTTGGAGGGGGAGGATATAGCGGGCAACATTATATACGCTTCCATGGAGACGCCACGCTATCCGGTATGCCCCGCTCCGAGACGCTCACAGCGCGCGCGTCGAGGTCGCGCGCGTCTCATCGAACAAAGTTAGTTTTAGTCTATTCAAGGAACGCGAAGCGGTGAGGTCGTGTGTACCTTTGTTTTACGCCGCGACGCACGCACTGTAGCGAGCGAGTTGTTAGTTTATACTTCTGTTATTTTGCGAATTAAAAGTAGTTTGATATAACCGTGCTCGGTGTTTACTTTTGATCGCCACCACACTCGCCACCGCTATACGTTCTATTATACTTTCTAAGTGTCCCTCTATCCATTTCAGTCAAAAATACTAAATGTACAGACAAAATATTTTTACTGTTTTATTATATGTATAGATAACAATTTACCAAAAGAATTGTGGGGTGAAGCAGTGTTGACGGCAACATATATTATAAATAGATGTTCAAATACAGTCAATAACAAAACAGCAGCGGAAATGTGGTTCGGTAGAATTCCTAATTTAAAACATTTAAAAATTTTTGGCTCTTTGGCATATTTCAAAATAAATACGAAAATAGATAAACTAAACTCAAGATGTAACAAAGGTTTGCTTGTTGGTTTTACTAACAATGGTAACAAAATATGGGATCCAGTGAATAATAGAGTTCATTATACTAGAGATGTGTCATTTATTGATGACTAGCTGTTGCCCGCGGCTTCGCCCGCGTGAGTTTCGCTTAGATGAAAAATCTTTTTGTGTTCCAAACTGTAGTAACCTAAACTCCAGTACTCAAAATTTCAGCTATTTGGTTATCCCGTGTCTCGCGGGATTATATTAGGTACTCGTAGTACAGTCGCAGTGTTAAAATTCAATAAACGATCTTCGTCTGCTCGTTATCTACAATTTCCCGTATACCTACCACCACTCCCACCCGAGTCCCTCTTTATCCTATCCCGTGTCCTGTCTACCTATTTATACGTCAGTAGAAAATGCTCATCAGGTTGAACGACTTTTGCTAAGGCCCCATTTCCATTTTTTATAGAGTAGCTGGTCTCTTGGAGTTCTTCATCAGATGTTCCATAAACTTAATTTTTATACGTCAGCAGAAAATGCTCATCAGGTTAAACGACTATTGCTAAGGCGCCATTTCCATATATGTAATACTCGTAGTGTAGCTGGTCCCTTCATCAGATGATCCTGATCTTCGATTTTTATACGTCAACAGAAAATGCTCGTCAGATTGATAAACTTTTCCAAAGGTACCATTTCCATATTTCTTATAGTTTAGCTGTTCTGTTAAGGTTCTTCATCAGGTGTTCCAGTATTCAAAATCAATTATAGCCATATATACAACAAAAAAAGTTTAATTCAAATCCGTCCAGTAGTTATTGCGTGAAACGCGTACATACATACAGACGGTGAGACGGACAGACAGACAGACAAAAAAATCCAAAAAAATGTTTTTGCATTATTCTTTTTAAGTGTCCCTCTATCCTTTTCAGTCAAAAATACTAAATGTACAGACAAAATATTTTTACTGTTTTATTATATACCTACAACCCCTTTATGCTGTTAAAAAGCGGGAAGTAGAAATCACCAAAATGGCGCAGCGCCATCTATTGGAAACATGAGAAATAATTTAGCTTACATTGATAGATGGCTATCGAATACGTAATACATACGTAATGGTCATCTCTTTTTCGTGCAGACTCAGTGGATTACGATTTATGATTATATGCAAAAATTTACATAGGAACTACGTTTAAATTAGGATAGTATTATATAATCTGTGGTTTAAATTAAATCACTTTAAAGACGCCATTCTCATTTTATCAACGCCATCTATTGGATATTTTTCTTGGCACAATCAGTAGATGACCGGAAATAAATTTGCAAATGAATTTATTCGTTTCTTTTCAAAATTAAAAAAAAGTAAGAAAATAATTCTAGAAAACAAATAAAAACGAAAACAGAAAATTATTGTTTGTGGCAAGATTCGATCCAGCTACTTCCAGCTACTTTCTTGAAACATTTCTTTACTTAAATATTTAAAAAATATATAGAATTCTAAAAAACTAATACAAAACGAAAAAAAGTAAGTAAAAAGAAGTCATGTCTACCAGGATTCGAACCCTCTACTTAAAAAAATTGATCCGCGACCTCTACCGACAGGGCCGACATGCGCTGTTTGTAGCTGGCGAAATTTCAAATGGGATTTGTCTATAGATACGCAAATTCATCCCTTTTTTTGGACTGTAAGGATTGAAATTGTGAACAACCCTTTCTCATGTGGGCTAAATAGTACAATGAAGACACTAACCAAATTTCATGTTTATAGCTTTTATAGTTTCGGTTTTGTGATGATAAATTAGTTTACCTCCCCCTTTTAACCCCTTTAGAGGTTGAATTTGAAAAAACGCCAGCCATTGGTTATTTTTGTTGAGAAGTATTCTTGCCAAATTTCAAGTAAATCAGTGAAGATTTTAATTTTTTTTCATACAAACTTTGCCCTCAATTTTAACCCCCTTAGGGGTCTAATTTTGAAAAATCCTTTCTTATCTGAGCACTACGTATTAACATAAAACTTCGGTCCAAATTTCAAGTTTATAGCTTTTATGGTTAAGGCTGGGCGTTGATTTATCAGTTACCCTTGTTCTTTTATATATATAGATAGTGCGGAAATTGTGAAATATTTAAAAGAATGTGGAAAACATACGAAGAGTAGTGGGTTTAATAATTTTTTTAAGAATAGGGAAGCTACACAAGGAAGAAATAGTAGCAGAAATATGAATTTTATAAGAAATAGAAATGAAGATGTTAAGTTTGAGAGGGGAATCACAAATATAGAAGAAAGTGAAGAAGATGTTAGTGAAGATGAAGAAGATATTGAGAATCAAGATGTTTTTGAAGGAAATGTTGATGAAATGGAAGAAAATATTGAAGAAATTGAAGTAGAAGATGAAGTAAATGTTGAAGAACAGGATATTTTTGAAGATAGTGTAGAGGAAATGGATATTAGAAGGAATATTGGAGAAGATTCGGAGAATGAAGTGAATAATAGTGTTTCTTTTGGACATGAAAATGTTGTTGTAGATAATCGGAATAATATAGTTAGAACAGAGGATAGAGATGATTTATTTGAGGATGCAGTTGAATTAGTAGATGAAAATATCGTTAGAAGAATTTTACCAGAAAGAGAGAGGAGACTACCTACAAGATTGAATGATTACGATTTAGAAACGTCATTCTTAACGTATAAAGAAGTACTAAAGAGTAAAGAAAAGGAACATTGGGAAAAAGCAATTCAAGTGGAAAAAGATTCTTTGGAAAAGAATAAAACGTGGGAAATTGTGGACAAATCGGAAGCAAAAAATAGGAAAATTTTGACGAGCAAGTGGATTTTTACTATCAAACCTGGCGGAATTTATAAAGCGAGATTGGGTATAGCCCTGTGGTGAATATTACAAGCGTAAGGTTATTGTTATCGATTGTGGCGCAAAAAGGGTACAAAATGAAACAGTTTGACGTGAAAACAGCATTTTTATATGGGAATTTAAATGAATATATTTACATGGAAATACCATTAGGCTATAATTACGGGAACAATAAATTTTGTAAACTTAAAAAGAGTTTGTATGGTTTAAAACAAGCTCCATTAATGTGGAATAAAAAGATTCGACTGATTATTTGAAAAAATTAGGGTTTACGCAACTAAAATTAGATCCATGTTTATTTTTATGTAAAGAAAAAGATATTTATTTAGCCATTTATGTTGATGATGGAATTTTGGTAGGAAACAGTGTATTAGAATTGAATAAAATAATTTCAGGTTTAGAAAAAGAATTTGAAATAAAGAAATTTGATAAAGTTGAAAGGTTTATAGGAATTGACGTCTTAGTTAAAGATAATTATTTGAAAATTTATCAAAAAACATATATAGAAAAAATGTTGGAAAATGGAAAATATAATCATCTGAGGGAAAGTTATCATCCTGATTTATTAATTGATGTTCATCAAGAGGGGAAGGGTAATGATAATGATGTACATCAATTTAGGCAATATATTGGCTCGCTCTTATATTTAGTCAACAAAACAAGACTGGATATTTCTTTTCATGTAGGTTATTGTAGTAGGCATCAAGAAAATCCGTAATCTTTTTCATTGTCTAATTTATTTAAATTTAGGTACTTCGTTTTTATCCATCTTTTATTTTTATATATTTGTCACTTCTATTAAAATTAGCTTCTTGTAAATTCTAATTTGCTGTCAACCATCTTGGTTTCTTGGTTACAAAATAAGTAAAAAACAAAAAAAAATATCACAAAAAAACCTATACATATCAAATCATCTTCCGAAACGTAGCGAGGCCCATAACCTATTAAGGTGGTCTGAGAGGGTTGTCTTCTTATTAATCCATATTAAAACCGCTTGAATAACTTCATCACATTATTTAATTCACTATATCTCTTACAAAACCATTGTTACTCGTATAAAATCCTGATCAGACTCCCGACTGACATAATACCAATCAAATCCCTATTTCTTCCTTCTTTTAAATGACAAACCTATACCCACCAGTATTACAAAGAACCATAAATAAAATTCATCCTCCAACATCATCGACCACCACTTGCTTCCGGTGAAGGAAAACATCGTGAGGAAACCTGCAGTCTGGTTGATGATTATCAGCTAGTGTGAAATGGAGAAGGCAATGGCAAACCACTCCATTAACATTGCCAAGATAAAATAGTCGTTGTGTGTGTTTCATTCCATATAATGACCTCGACCCTCAGTCATGAGGAATACGACTACGGAGGAGGAGGAACCCTTGGTGCGCGAGTTTGACTCGCACTTGGCCGGTTTTTTATGCTAAAATACGAATAAATATTTTCCTATTTCATAATGGCAATACAAGGCACCTATTCTTGGAATAACCGGTTTTATTAAAAAAAGAAAAAAGTTTAGTGATCTGAAACCTTGGTCCACTGTAATAAGATTCAAAATTGATGAAATAACAGTTCAGCATAAGTCTTTATTTAGATATCTGCCTGAGTCACTTGAAGTGTCCATTACATGTCGTGTGATTACGTGTCGTGCACAGAGTACCTTTTATTATACTGAAATAGAGACCTCTCTTGGCGACTAAAATAAGCAATAGGCTCAGTGCTGCCTCCTGAATATGAGGTTTGGTACTAATATTATGGTATACATAATCACTCCTATAGTAAGTACGTATATGTCATATTATATAGTTTTTGGTTTCGATTTTTTGTGGAAACTGGGATTTTATCGCTTTGAGTTATTCTTAATATGTACATTTTTTAATTTTAAAAAGGTTACAATGTGATCGAAAGTTACAATAGTATAAAACGTATGCAGTACAATAAAATTTACACAAAAAATAACTCAAAGTTGAAAGATTGAAATGAATAAAAAATAATATAATTTAAGCAATACATATTTATTTTTTTCTTTTAAAACATTTATTACAATATTTTTTTGCTTTGAATTGAAATACATCATCTTCATCATCTGGGTCTCTCTTTCCGACTAGGATTTTATTTATATTCTTACAATAATTAAATATAAAAAACTTTGTCGTTGATTCTAATAAGTATTCAATTACTTTTTCTTTGTGTATTTTACAATTTAGAAAATCAAAATCTACATGGATTAAAATAATTGTTTTAACATATTCACTAATGTAGTGTATTGTCAGGTTTTGTTTTATTAAATCATAGATTATATCTTGTATTGCAGAAATACATTTCAAGAGAGACTCTGTTGGATTGCACAGCCACTGCTGACCTGTGTACTCTCTATATTTTATATAGCCACTGGATTTACTTTCAATCATGTCTTTGTGACACGTTGCACAAGCTTTAAATATATTTTTTTACATTACGCCCAAAATATCCAGTGACGTATTCTAATGGTCCTCGTATACGAGGATCATTTTTGTCTTTTATATTTGTTATTTTCACCTCAGGAATTTCCTCTAGAGTACAGGCTGGCGCAGCTGTGCAATCAACTTCATCCAGAGTGATGAATGATTCTAAGTTCTCACACATATCTTTCTCACAATTTGCTCCAGGTGCATGGGCACTGGACATATTATTTATCATTAATGTCGTAAATGCACTTGTAAACCTATCTGGTGTAGGATTTGTATTTCGGCACCCATGACTTCTTATAGCCCCAAAGAAGTTCTCAATGGGGTCCTGATTAAGGTGCCGCATCCAAATTGAAGATATATTGTAATTTTTTTTAAATTATTTAATAAAACTATAATACCATCCAACGTCCATGCCCAATTATTAATTGTTGGCACATATTCTATATTTCCTGTGCCTTTGTTAATATAATTCATATTGTTTAGGCGATTTTTTGCCTCATGCCAAAACTTTATATGGCACGAGTTTAATTTTGCCGGACCTAATAAAGGTT
The DNA here is from genome assembly GCA_018467065.1 of Ephestia elutella. Taxonomy (NCBI): domain Eukaryota; kingdom Metazoa; phylum Arthropoda; class Insecta; order Lepidoptera; family Pyralidae; genus Ephestia; species Ephestia elutella. The sequence goes on along the minus strand of CM031580.1, from coordinate 13,978,167 downwards.
TAGCATGCATTTTTCTTTTTTCGCATAGCTGCCGTTGACCGAGTCGAACAAATTGTCGAAGAAAAGCAGCACATCTGCAGTTTCTTTACAATCCTCTTTTAGAATATTATTTTCTGAAAAAGAAAAACACTTAAGTTATGATTTTATACAAGAGCACATTCTACCTATATGGATTGTTAATCAAACACCTCAATGCGTTGCAATCGTGTGCGGTGTGAGAGGTGGGGGATGGCGAGCTAGTTACTAGTGCTCGGGAGCCGTATGCCAGTATCAATCCTTGCACAACTGTACTGTATGTCTTATTAAACTGTGATTAATGAAATTGTCTGGGTGAAATGGCCCCAGCATGGGAAGACCGTTCACCCGTCTGGTGCTTGCATTGGCTTCCCCAATTAGTAAATAGATAAAATATAAACAGTGATAAGAGGCAATACAGCCTATTAAAATATTTCTCAACATAACCTACCTGCGAGGTATCCCATATTTGAAGCAACAGTCCGGCTGAAAACTTGAGTGGCATATTTCACCTTCATCTTGTGAATTTTACCTGGTATAACATGACTGTCTGTTAATTTCGGGATTAATCTAATACCTTTATATCCCGGATTTGCTTCATGTAACTCACTTACATGATCCCACTTTGCTATATAAGTCTTCTCACATTTCTCATCTTTATATTGCAAATTTTTTGTTAGCAAATTATTTCTTACACATTTCATCAAATGTCATACAATGGCACAATTTCTTTTTCATTTACAATAAATACATTGTCTTTTGGTTCCTGTCCATTCTTCAAAAAAAATCCTCGTGCCTCTTGTATTAACATTTTAATGGCTGCTCTATTGTTAGAACCCTGATCACACACAGTGGCCACCACAGTAAACCCAGCTTCATTTAATTCATTTATCACTGTTTTTATTTGGCTAGCCAATTCGGCGCCTTTTGTGGCTGCCTGAGCAAATGTATATGACAACACTTGCTTATAATTTCTTGTAAGCCCCCTTACCATAAAAACTTGAGCATGGTCAGCAAATTCGGGCTTTGTGTCAGTTCCATCTGTTACAAATCCAATAACTTTATTTTGGCCTTCCCTGTATGCCAAATTAGCCTGAAGAGATATTTCATCAAATAATAATATGCATAGTTTGTCTTCTGGTTTCATTTTTTTTGATATTTGTTTCAGTTGACTAAAAGTCTTTTTATTTATACCAGGAGATATATTTGCTCTGCATAATAATTTAGATAGAGTTTGTGGAGCCGGTAAAACTAATATCTTCCTTAAGAAGCGGTAACTCTTAGGGCTTTGCTTCCAAATTGATAGAGCTGTTATTTTTTCATTAAAAGTAAAGCGCCGACCCTTGTCCTTTTTCATGACTTCTCTTAATTGCATCATAATCAGTCTTTTTCCAGGAATAGGTACTTTTTCAATTACACTTAAAAATGCAGGATTAGCCGTAATTTTCTTAGCTGCTTTTAAGCTTGCAGATTTGATTTGTACAGCTTTACGGCATTTACTAAGTTTACTTCTTAATGCTTTCACCTCCTTATATAGCTGACGTTCAGCAAGTGTTTTTATTGACGCCTTTACATTGCCTTTTCCTAAAAATAATAGGATTTTAAAAATTTGGTATAAATATTATTAAGGTTCTAAAAATGGAGGTTAATCTAAATGTCTATACTAGTGTTTGCCCGCAGAATGCTATGAGCTATCCAGAATCCCCAAATTACCACAGGCCATGTGGGTGGCTAGTCATCTAGTTAGAAATAAAATGCAACAAATTATTTTTAAATGTACGTACCTCTTTTTGTAACTAATCTATTTCCACCTTCCCCTATTGTAGAAATAGTAAGTTCCATTTGTGGTTCCGTACTAACTTCAATTGGGAAGTTCTCACCAATTTTATTAGTTTCGACCACATCTATCATAGCAGAAGCAGGGGCTAAAAAATATGTCCATTAGCTACCTATACAAAATATATTTAAGTCAAATTGTATGTGTTAATCCATGGGAAAATGTGCCTAAATAAAATGCAACAAATTATTTTTATATTTACATACCTCTTTTTATAACTAATCTATTTCCACCTTCCCCTATTGTAGAAGTAGTAAATTCCATTTGTTGTTCCGCACTAACTTCAATTGGGAAGTTTTCACCAATTTTATTAGTTTCGACCACATCTATCATAGCAGGAGCAGGGGCTAAAAAAAATGTGTCCATTAGCTACCTATACAAAATATATTTAAGTCAAATTGTAATATGTGTTAATCCATGGGAAAAGGTGCCTTATGGTCATTGGCGCTTAAGTTGTTCAGAAATATAAATCGTACAAGTTTACTTAGCAATAGAATAATTATAATAAGCAGAATGACGTAAGTGCCAATGCCCATAAGGGACCTTTTGTCATGGACTGTCACATATGTGTCATTTTCAACCGACTTCCCAAAAAAGGAGGAGGTTATATGTTTCGATGTATGTTTTTTTTTTATGTATGTTCGCCGATTTCTCCGCCAATTGTAGACTGATTTCCAAAATTGTTTTTTTATTTAAAAGGGTGTATTCCCAAGTTGGTCCCATTTTAACCACGTCAGAATCTGTTCGGTAATTTAAAAGATACCTAACAAAATATTAAAATATCAACATTGCATTACAGAGCAAATGGCCGCGACTGCGTGGCCTTCCTTATTTTAAGCTAAGCTCAAGATTTTCTGTGTATGTCCCCAACATAGAAATAGTGATTAGCGACTATAAAAGTTGGATCATGAATCCTTAGGCAGATAATTTGTTGCAATAACATATAAAGTGCTAGCTCCTAGACTAGACTTCACCTCATTCAGTAGGTAGCATGCTAATACATTTTTCTTTATTGTTATTTCATGATTTTAAGTTTTATGATGGAAGTCGGTTCATTTTTTTGAAAAAAAGTTTTATACTATGTATACATACCATTATTCTCTTTCTCTGCATCTTCATATGCATGAAAATCATACTGAAGAGCTGCAATCAAAGTAAAAAAGACAAAATCAGCTGCTGACATTTTATATAGCTTAATCACAAATGAAATAGAAAAAAATTAAAAAAAGAATTTTCTGTTTGTCATAAACAATCTATTTCTTCATATCTGAAATTAATACTAGTTGAAAAATATCACTTGTTTTATCTTCCTATGTCAGTTTATATCGCTGCTTTACAACAATACAACATAGTTTCATGTAGTTTTAACTATTATTGACTTAATGTGAGCCAGGCGCAGTAATGTATGGATTAAAAATATGTGCACCAATCATACTGTTTTTTTAATGTAGTAGTTTATAATAATAGAAGGATAAAATAGGTAGTACTTCTACACACCTGCTGATGTTGATGGTAATGGTTCAGGAGTATTCTGGGTCGACATCAATGGCCTTCTTCCAATGCTTGGAAATCTTGAAACGTTCATAAAACCTGAAATATTTATAAACCAATTTACACAATATCCATATTAGTAAATTAATCATCGCAGCCTGAAGAAGATCACATTTTGATTGAATTTTCATATGATATTCACTTTTTTTCTTATCGAGTGTATTTTATCCATCATCATATTTCTGTATCATCTGTTTACAAACCACTGCATTGTATGTAAGTATAAAAACCATATAAAAACCATTTGTTTTAAATTAAAAAATTTAAAATTCCATTAATTGAATGAAAGGTATAATACTAAAACTTACACATTTCATATAATATTTACCTGGTAAGTTCAAGGTAGGCAATGCAATATTGCTGATCCTGTTGCTACGGCAAAGGTATTTTTCTTCAAAATGTGCACGGCAAATACGGCGTTGTTCATATATGAACTTGTTGTCCAAACTAATGATGCCACCGCCAATAGCAAGTACCCATTTATTGAAGCGTTCCCTCTCAATTTCTGGATTTGGAAAGGTGTGGAGTGTCTTGTGTGACCCTAAAAATTTACATCATTATTAATTCAATTTCAACTGACCCTATTAGTGTATACTAGGTTGAATTATATACAGGTATAAAACATTGATAGCATTAATATGTATAGGTATTACAATACAAACAAAACAACAAATCAGACATATTTTGCTAGCCCCAAAGTTGATTTTGGGCTGGCTTTACAGTAGAGTCCCATTGTCTGAAAAAGACTACGGTTCAAAGGCGAGGTCTTTACCATTGCGCCACGGAGGCCAATATAATTATATCATGAAGAGGATAGGAGTACATGCATATACACGCTTAGGTTAAAATATAACTTACTTCCAGACTCCCAACATCCAGGAACACAGCATATTTTACGGGACATCTGCATAATGCCACTAAAAGAGTCTCTTTCTCGGACGGAACTATAAATAACACACGAGTCTATTTCTCCAACACTGAAGCCACCAAAAGCACAATTCGTAACTTATCGGAGGAGAAACTCTCAACTCAACGATTAAGCCAACGAAATGGTAATGATAAACTCAAGATTTACACCAAAAACACCAAAAACGCACTAAAAGCACGAAAAAAGGACGAATTTGTGTGAAAAAATCTTGTTTGAAACTTTGAAAGTAAACTTATGCGACAGTGTTGCCACTCGCATAAATATAATATATGCTAAAAATTAAAAATACAATAAAATACATGGAAAGAACTTTTAAATTATTATAATTACTTGTTTATTAGATATGTAGTGTTATGCTAAACCACTATCGATAGCAGATTTTAAATAAATTAGACTGATAAATTTCAAATAAAATAAAATCTTAGAAAGTAAAACTACTATAATGGGAGAATAATTAGAAGAATAGAACATTACACCGTGATACAACGCGACCATATTTGAAAGGCACATACAGCCTTGAACATGAAATTTAAATAACTATATTTTAATTTAGTATCATAATTACGCTTGGATCGCCATCTATATTGTTAGGCAGTAGTTACTACATTATAATACTACCATTTTGAAAAGTATATTAACTGCATAAATTTGATGTGTGTTTTGTATCTATTTAATTTAGTAGTCTTTTATGTCAAGAATTGCCTAAACATTTGTATTGAGATTGTAGCCCCTGGTGTTGTGCTGTGCCACACCACACTCGCATTACCGCTGCTGCTTTCTGCTTTGCACTGTTTTAACTTTTGTGTTGAGATTCTAGCCGATTTAATTTTATAAATAATTGGTAAGTACCCACCTAAAGTATACTCTAACATCGAATAATGTAAAACTTGAAGTGTGCATGAAAGATACGGAGATAACTAAGTAACTACTTACTTACTAGGTATAATCATAAATTTTTGAAGGTCCAACAGAAGGATTGGTTCAATAGATAAAGCGTGAAGAGTAACAAACAAATAAACTAACAAACAAACTCACTTTCGCATTTATAATATTACCTGGTTCCTGGTGGTGGTGGATGTTTGTTTGTTACTCAATGACGCTATCTACTGGGCATAGGTACCTACTTTGATAAACTTACCAAGTAGGTACTTACTACCTACCTATTTTACCGTGGAATATTGAGTGTGTAGGTATACGTTTAGTTAGATATAGATACCTAGATCAACACTTTATTGAACTTTATTTACGTTTAGCCTACTAATCAGAGATCTATCTATTAAGTATGTGGCAATGAATGTTTGCTTGATCGTTTGTTTCGTTTTAACATTTTTGTTAATAAGTAGATATTTTACTGTACCTATGTCACAGAATTAATATAAGTACTACGTACTATGGAAAGGGCGGGTCTGTCTGGCACATGCATTTTTTGTGTATTACTATTACCTATCTAGTCTCGCTTTAGGCAACCCATTTAGTTGAAGAAATACCTTAAGGCTAAAATTAGGTAGTATGTCTCTTTCACACAAAACCTATACATAAGTATACTTACTGCTTACTGGACGGATTTTGATGCTTGGAACACGGGTAGATTGAAACCTAGGGTACACATAGGGTACTTTTATCCCGAAATTCCTAAGGCAACAGAGCTTCGGGGCGTAGCTAGTGTTTATCATAAGCCAAGGCCCAGGGTGATAATTTTCAATTAATAAAAAAAAACTTCTAAAATAAGTATTTTCCTTTTTTTTCAGGCATCAAAAATGGCATCAGCAAGACCTAATAAAAAGTAAGTCACACTTAAATTACTTACCTAACAATGTGGGGCTCTAAGATCTATCTAATGGAAATGGAAAACGTAGAAATAATAAGAAAAAAATTGGGTGGGGCTGTGTCGGTGGACACGGCCGTTGGTTTTAACGTGAAACGTCTATGTCAGCGAGTCGCTTTTAAAGATTAGATTGAAAGAAAACAAAATGGTCTACGTTCTTAATATTTTATTTCGATTTATTCTATACAAACATACACCTTGTATTCTATACAAACATGTAACTTGAAAACATAACACTTAAAATAAATTGCATGTGCATAAGGCTGTTTTTGGTTTGATGTGATAATTTATTTGTGATATTCTTGTATATACTCAAGATGATATAATAAAGATGGTGCCCACGCTTTACAAATTTTTTTTAAAAAACAGTCATTTTAATAACTACGTTTTTTATAAACTACACATTTTAAAAACATCTGGGTGTACAAACTAATCCTTTATTATAAAATGATTATTTTACAAACAAACTACTAGATAAATATTGATTTTACGAACAAATTACTTAACAAAGACTTCAATTGGTAAAACATGGCAAGATAAAATATCTTATGACAAAATACATCGTTCGCTAAACATTATTTACCAAAACTAACTAAAAGATATGAAGTTTTAAATGTCTACATAAGCGAAGTACCCTACATATTCACCGGGATTGTATTAAGGAAATAAATGTTGTGGTCTTTTACTTATTCTTTAAATCTCTCTCGAACCAAAGTCGATCACAAACATTGCAAGATAACCCAAACGGATTTTCTTCGAATATAGTTTTGAAGCGATTATCCGCCATCGCCAATGATTTTGCATAACATCACTTCGACTACTGTTCAAGTTCCCCAGTTCACTAAACGGATTCCACATTTGTATGGATTGTATGTATATCTTCATCTGTTACGTCCATTGCAATAAGTACATCTTCGGTAGCAATGCTCGTGGAGTCGATGTTGTTCAAGTTTGAAGTTGTTTGTTGTTGAGTTTGTTAAGCCATGGGACCCCCTCTTAAACAACGAATAAATAATAAACACAAATCTATCTCGTTGCCACAATAATATCAGTGTGATTCAAATCGGCTCTCCAGGAGGATGTTATCGATGCTGTCTCCTAGCGGCGCGGTTACCGTCACTTTATAATTAAGAACATAATATTATAATACTATGTAAGTTCCAATCGAAAGAGCAGACGAACTTTCTAGGAAAGGAGCAGATGAAACTTTCGTGGGACCTGAACCCAGACTTCCCATAGCTTATGGGATAACGAAAGGCGTCATCAAGCATAGAATGAAAGTTGAATCCAAAGAAGATGGAGAAGAACTAGAAGTTTAAGACAATCTAAAATCTTCATCAAAGCAGCAGACCAAAAGAAATCAAAACACCTACTTAAATTGAGTAGGAATAACATTAGAATCATCATAGGGATCCTCACAGGACACTGCCAACTGAATAGACACCTCACAGTGATTAAGCAAAGAAAACCTATCTGTCCCAGCTGCCTGGAAGAGGAAACTAGCTTTCATCTAGTAGCAGAGTGTCCCGCTTACGCTGCTGCGAGGAGAGAAGTAATAGGCTCAGACCCCTATATGAAAATGATCTTAGCGACATTACAATAGGGCAGTTATTAAAATTCTGCAAAGTGACAGGTAGATTCAGTGGGTCGCCACCAACTTAAGTTACCAGGTAACTCAAAACCCTATACGGGTCTCGGGGAATTGGGTGAAATGGTCCCAGCATATAAGTGGACTGATCACCCGTCTGGTGCTCGCGCTGGCGTCCTCATATAGTAAATAGTAAATAAATAAAAGTTCCAATCGAGAGTCTTGGAAGAAGGAGAGAGGCATTTGACCAGTACGGGGATATTGATGGCTGTTAAATAAAAAAATAATAAATAAATGTAAGTTCCCGCGGCTTTCAGTCTAAAGTCAAAGTCAAAGTCAAAATTTTTTATTGAAACTTGGCCTTCAAAGAAGGCTCTTTTTCACGTCGATAACTAATTATTTAATCATAATATTTTATGTCTCAAAGCTACAAACTACTAGCTACTAGTCTTCCCGATAAACTCAAAAACTACTAAGACAAAGTGATTCATGAGGAAGGCTTAGATACCTACATAATAAGGTAGGTATACTTACATAATTTAATATTATTTTGTGTATATTAGTTGAACGGATTTTGATGCGGTTTTCAATTTTAGGTAGGAAACTTCTTCAGTAAAGTGTACCTATATAACATTTTCACCTGTGCGAAGGCGGGCCAATATATATAAATTATTATAACACCAAGCCAGGCAACGACCTGCATTCGTCTAGTGTCTGTGTAGATATGCCGGTTGTCTAATTGGGTTGGGCAAAAGGTACTGATCTCTATAGATCTATTGACTACACGACCAAGCCAACTAGACGTGTTTCCAATTTTAATAGAGCATATATTTCATAATAGTACATAATAATCATGTCTAAGCGTACTAACCGTGCCAGTATCTTCACTGTCCATAGGTACAGCAATAATATAGCTGAAGTGCTCGAGGAATCAGCGGCAATAGCAGCAGCTCTTAGGCGCTCCTGAAACCGCCTCGCTCGTTCGGTGCCAGACATTGGGGTGTAAGCGTGGCCTATTATGACTCTCTCTCTGCGAGGACAACCGGGATTTGTAACTACTATTAGGTTTAGTTTTCCTCATTTTCCTTTAATTTAATTTATAATGTTTGTTAGAAAGATTTGATCCTTTTGATTAACTCCATCGATTGATACCATAAAAAAACAGGTGTTATTTTTTTTGGATTGTAGCCAGTTCGATTCCCGGGCGTGGCAAATGAATTTTCAAAAAACTTTGAATGCAGATTTAATTATTTTTTAAATAAAGCAATGTTTCTTTAAAGAAAAATTTGATGTCTTCAGGATTAAGGTTACTTTCCCTGAAAGAGAAGTAAATTCCATTCGTCTTGATAGTGTTAAAACGCTGCCAAATCTGTTTCGCTCGACCGATATTGGATATTAGTATACCAGTGTGTAGCCTAGAACCTCCTGTTTTCGATAATAGGTGTGACTTATATTTCATCCTGGGTTTTGCTCGGGCTGTGGCTCAAAACGTAATTTTTTATTTTTTTTTAATTCTTTTTGGTTATTTTGAAGTACAAATATTATTCAAATTACTTTTATTTTTAATTTAATCACTAGTTCTCAATAATATCTATAAGTAGACGAAGGAATCATCGCTCTATCACTAATGAGTCGTGAGTAATACTACATTGAAATTTTCAAAACGGCGTTTTTCGTAATTTCACGCGGCGGCTCCCCCCGCCCCTCCCGTAGGGCTCCAACCTTATCTCAAGGTCTTAACACCAAACTGACTATATAAGCTAAATAATGATACTAGATTCATGTTTCTAAGACTAATAGTTTTGAAGTTATTAAGGTGAGACGATATATCCCATTTCGTTACGGTCTGAAATCCTGGCATGGTACCCGTATGGCGCTAATTTTAAAGACGTTTCACGTCAAAATCCTGATAATTAGGTACCTGTCTATCTCTACTTAAAATGACTAATTTTTCCATCTGCTATTTAGATTGGCGTCGGCCGCAGTGGAGCTCCCAGAGTGCCCTGTGTGCATGGAAACGATGTCAGCGCCAATATTCCAATGCCAGTCAGGGCACAGCCTCTGCAGCTCTTGCACGAAAGTGCTATCACCCCCAAACTGCCCTATATGTCGTCAGCCTATGACGCAAATAAGGAACTGGCAACTTGAAGAAATCATTGCTAAAGTGAGTACCTAGGTATATACCTAACTTTGATAAAAATAATGGCGCCCATTTACTTACTACATCTATCGAGGTATTGTACTATACGTTAGTACTAACTCGATGCTTACATCATTCAATTTAAAATCTCAGCGTACCTACATTGCTTAGGTACCTACGTCCTAATGTGAGCTATGTTTTGACTTGAACTTTACACAAGTCAAAACTAAGCAACGTGTTAAATGTTATTAGTTATGACCATGGAAGTAATAAGTAAATCTATGATTTTATTAATTCCATGATTTACACATTGGCGCACGTAAACATTTGGAATTCGAAGGCACAAAGATTTAAACTTATTGAATCAAGTTTGTTGTCATTACCATTAAAATTTGTTACAGGCTAAGGTGGGCTGTCCGAATAAGAGTCAGGGATGCGTGTACACCATGGTGAATAACGACGTCGACGAACATTTGAAGGAGTGCATTTTCCGAGAAATGGACTGCCCTCTCGGGGCTGTGTTCGGGAAGTGTTCTTGGAAAGGTAATGAGCCCATCACTCGATAATTCAACATCTTTAGGTCTACATTAGTTTTCAGGTACCTATTTAACAGTATAAATCATAAGCATAAGTAGTTTATGTTATACCTAGATAGGTATGGAAACTGGATCTACTTAAATGACGCTTGATCTGAAACAACTGTTTTGTGTGTATTGTGTTTTTGCCTTACGCCTACCCTTTTTATTTCATTTAAATATTCCTTTCAAATACTTGGTTGACTGGAAGAAATCCCTTTCTGGGATAAGTCCGCCATTGTACGCCTCTTTTTATTTCGCTATCTTTTGTATTTTTCTTATTTGTACAAATACATAGCAATAAAGAGTTAACAAGCGTAACAAGCAAGAGTTAGCAAACAAGTGAATATATTTTTTCATTACTCACACTCTAAAAGTAAGTCTGAAGTTACCTGAGGAGCGTGGAGAAACTAATACTTCTCAGCCCTAGGGAGAATCGTTTTCAACTGACAGCAGTCAAATTATTTAAAAAAAAACTAGTTCTATTTTCAAGTTATTCTATTGAACCATATTCTAACTTCCTATACCGCCATTCAACAATAACATGAAGTTAAAGAATATATTTTTTATATATATTTTTTTAATATAGATTTTTTTATCATTTTTTCAATGATGGAACCAAATGAAAAGAATCTAATAGCTAAATAGTTGGTCGGTCACAGAGAAAAAACTATGTATGCTGAAAGCTAAAGCCGTAATCCTCAGAACAAAAACTTAAGGCGCTACCCAAGGCTAATCAGAGGGGGTGAGGGGCGGTACGTAAGCACCGCCTTAAAGCAGACACAATAAGGTTACTTTTCGAATTTTCTATAATTTGTGTTTTTGCTAGCGAGTTTTCGTTAGGCGTTTTGGGTAATTATTTTAGAGGTTTTCTTTTAACTATGATAAAACACTAAATATATTTAAAAAAATAAGCCGGCATCGTTTTAAATAAATGTATTCTTTATTTAATTCTTTAAAAAAAATCTACTGTTATCGCTTTAATTACGGTGATTTTCGACGATAAAGGATAAAAAAAACAGGATTATGTATTATTATTTTTTATCTAGTCTTATTTATTTTATTTGTAATTTGATTCGGTATAATTCTAGTTTAGTATTTTCCTCTTTACGGGATATTTTTCCTGCTTCAGTACTTCTAACCTATGGTTCACACTTGACCCTTAAACACAGTACGTTTTCGGAAAATCCTGATTGGGTATAGCCTTAAAGCAGTTATTGTTCTGAGCCGTAATCTCATCATTATTTTTTTCCAGTTTAGAGTTTTGTTTATGCTTCCGTATTATTTCTTTAGCTAATTCATGTTTTTTTTTTACGTTCCTTGTATTCGTAATGAAAAGCACAGTGTTTACCTCGGGTGAAAGACTTTTTTAAGTCCCTCAAACTATTGGCGCCCGAGCGTCGTCTCGGGCCTTAAAAAAGTTACTTTCACCCACTCGTTAACAATGTACTATTTCAAATTAAGTGAGCTATTACATTTAAATTCACTTTGTCAATGCATCATTACTTAATACTGTATTCCTGTGCTACGAGTATCTTGCTTACTGCTGTTATTATACGCGGTTACACTAGACAGATAGATAGATAATTTGTTGTTTGTTTGTTGTGGCTATCACTGATATTTAAATGAACACACATTTACCTATTTACTAATATCGGTACATTCTTTATATTTTATAAATGATAGATGTAAAAGTATTGTTCATTGACTTAAGCAATTTAAAGATAAAACATCGTTTACTATACAATTAACTGATTACAACAGCAATTAACTGATTACTTACAGGGTACTTGAAAATGATGATGGACCATTTCAAAGAACGTCATCCAACTCATTGCAACGTCACCTCCGACAGCGAAGTTGAACTGGATAACATAAAAATTACAGAGGATGATCGTCATATGTTCCTCTTTGCTCAAGGAAAGCTGCTATTCATAATCACGATGAAAATAGATACGCTCCAGAAAATGGTCTACTGGGCCGTACAGCATATTGGAGGGAAGAAATCAGCTCAACAGCATATCTACGAGATACATGTTAGCAGTAAGCAAGACCCTCGCAGGAAGACAGTATTCATAGAACACTGCTTCAATGATGCTATCAAGGCAGACGAAGTATTCCGCATGGGAAAATGCGCAGTGATGCCTTTAGAAGTGCTCAGCCACTTCATCAAAGACAGGAAGATGTCATTCCGTTTTTTCATCAAGAGAATGCCCCCGGTACAAAGGGAAAGGTTTAATAAGGGAGATGGTAAGAAAGATGAGAATAAACCTCCAGGTCCAGGCAAAGGACCAAAAGGGCCTAAACCTGCAGGATCCTACAATCCTGGGCCCAAGGGATTCAAAAAACCTGCTAAAGCCTAATTTCGTTTTGTATTGGTACACTCTGCGCTATGAAAGTTCAACTATTGATTAGCCAGACATATGTATACTTAGGTAGGTATTTTTTATTAAGTTGAATTAATAGTCGTATTTTTTATAGGTAGGTACTTAAGTTCTTTTAATTATCCATGACCATACAATAGTCATGGAGATTAATAAAATGACTTCAAAAATAAAACTTCAGATCTGTAGCCAATATTAATAATGGCTTTGCGATGCGCGATATTAGATTCGTCTAACATATTTTATGTGTACGAACGATATCTAATCTTCGAACGTAGCTCGTATCTCAGTTGAGCTGAAGTACTTTTCATCAACCGATATTGATGCTGATAAGAGAAGGTACCTAACCAACAATGATAAAGAGACATTGATCTTTCTCCATAGTTGTTGTTGCAATGTCAATTTATTATGAAAAACGACGAAAACCATACCTACTTACTTAGTTTTGCGCCCTTGGGCCATATCTATCCGAAACGGTAATAGAACGAATAGTGTTCTCAGTTGGCAATTTTCAATATCCATATTGCAGTGTTCACAAATGGGTATTGTGTCATTATAAAATAAGGTGCTATATTGTATTGTTATCATATGATTGGGTGAAATGAGTGGTTTTATCCTTAATGATATCGTAAAAATACCTAACATAAACATAATTACGAGTATTGATTACGTAATCGAATTCCTGTGGCGTTGGTGAGTCGAGTTCTTATATTTACTACTGTGGCTAAGGTAAAAAGGGCCCTGAAAAAATATTTCTTATTTGGGTAGGTACGTCAATACTATTGCTTATTTTATTCCTTTTTTTATTTTTATAGCAACCCCAAATCACATTTTGTGATTTGGGGTAGAGCGACATTGTCTACTGTGGGTGGTTTGAACCAACCCCAGATCACAAAATAAGCAATAGTATTGACGTACCTACCCAAATAAGAAATCTATTTTCAGGGCCCTTTTAACCTTAGCCACAGTAGTAAATATAAGAACTCGATACAAATTTTTATTAGTTTTATGTTGTATTGAGCGAAAAGTTAAAGATTTTGCTCTCATTATGGACCCAACAGTCAACATTCGATGTAGCACCATCTGCCTAGGCACCTAGTTAATGCGTCATTAAATCACGTTGGAATAATGGGAATGAGTCATCCATTTTTCCAATGAGATTTTTTTAACGAAATTAACTTTATAAACTGTTTTCGTTAAAGAGGGTACCATTAAAAAGCCGACGGAGTAGGTAATGGTTATACATAGACTTAGTAAATATCCTGGCGAATAAAGTATATGGCCTGAGTATATGGCTTTAGGATAAGATTATTATAACATATAAGTTGATTTTCTTTTAGAATAGAATAATTAGGATAACTACATTTTTATGGCAGGAAGTTTACGTTTAACGTCATTCACTTCATTGTAATAACTCGATTTAAATTTGCTTCAAACTTTACATAAATTCAATACTTTACGTCCTGCATTTATAAATGACACACACCTTCGTGATAACTCAATCTGTGTGATTTGTCCGTATATATTTATTTATTCGTAGGGGTACCTACCCTATTTTGTATAGGTACTGAGCATGGAAGTAATAAGTTCTTGTACGTAAGTAATTATTACTTCCATGGTACTGAGTTATTGCCCTTGTTAGATTCAGATATATACCGGTTTTAGCACAGAGGTTTTTAGGGTCAATTAGGGTAACCAGTAAACACTGGAATTGCAAAGTTTGAAAAATAATTATTTTGGTGCCGTTTATGATTACTTACTCATCATCCGAAAATTAAATTCTTAGGTAGGTAGGTACTTATTAAAAAAAGTATTGAATTCTGTAAGCCTAGCGATGTGATGTGCCACCGAGAAATTTCCTGTACCCGAAAATTTCTTCCTTTGAAAATTTCCAAAAATTCTCTGTTCTCGAGAATATTTTCAACTTTCCGCTGTTTCTTTAAAAATTTCGGAAACGGCACTAGTGATGCCAAATGCCTTATCACTGAAACATTGTAAGTTAACTGATATAAGTTGGTATTGTTTAGTTCCTTTCCTACTTATTGAAATTTATTAAATGTCTTTTACTTTCATTGTGTCATTTTATTTCCGTTTTCCATGATATTCTGCCGTCAATAGCATAATGGGGATAGTCCATTTTTTTCGAAATCGTCTAATTCCAAATCCATTTCGAGGAATAGTGTTTATGAACATTTTTGTGTAATTAAAACTTAAAAATACCTTCAGATTAATTTTATTTTCAAAAAAACATGAATGACCTTAGTTTAACCTTCATGACGTCATATTTTGGGATTATAATATTAGACATCCGTGCGTGAAGTGCCTATGATTAAAAAGTTAATAAACGTCACTTGCGGTGCAATCAATGTTGCCAACGTAACTGTGTTCCTACATTTTTTGTCCTTTATATCTTTTTACATAAATCTTTAAAAAAATTATAATACCTTATTATATCTATTTTCCTATTATTTTCTCTAGTCTCCTTGCTATCTAGATGTAGTTTATTCTATCATTTTCTTGAAAAAAATATATCATAGCCACTCTGTCCATGGTGACTAATATATGTATGTATCTTTTTGGATTTCGAGCACAGGCAACACTCAAGCCGAAACACAAACGTCACGTCCATGAACATTAATGAACAAAACATAAACATAACCCTAAAGCAAAAATTTCATACGGTACGATTGTAATAAATATAAAAATATTTATTACTTATTACCTACCTACCAATTTTTTAGTCTTTCATTCGTTGATTTCTGTAAACTTGTTTTAAGTTGGAGTATAATAAATCTTCTTGATGTTTTACCTGATAATGCCATTGTTTTGGCAGACAGAAGATTTCAAGAAATTGAATCGATCTTAGTGCAAGTGGAATCAAACTTCTACACCAAGTGTTTATTCAGGTTATAAACAAACTTATGTTGAGTCTCACAAAAGTAAAATGATTGTTAGTCAGAGTGCATGTGGAAAGGGTTATCAGACGTATTAGAGAATATGCTTTGCTCAAGCCACACTCTGTTATACATTATAAATATGTGCCATATTTGGATGAAGCTGTAATTATTTCTTGCGGACTGATAAACCTGCAAGGTGAAATAATAAAACGTTTTTAGAAGTTAAATCATATTTTATTTTTCATTTAAGATATATTTTTGTCAGCACTCGCTCAAACCTTTGGAAATATGAATGTCTTCCAAAATATTTCTGCCTTTTCTATTACACTAGATATATAACTTCTATCAAAGTCTTCTATTCCCAAAAAATATTAACATTCTTTGTTGTTTCGAAACTAGGATCTGCCACACAAAATACTCCTTTACTCTTCCCACAAAAGCAAGCATTTGACAATGCTGCTTTAAATTTATTTTGTATCACATCATTCTTGATATATTTTGAAATGGATTTATTAGAAACT
The DNA here is from genome assembly GCA_018467065.1 of Ephestia elutella. Classification (NCBI taxonomy): domain Eukaryota; kingdom Metazoa; phylum Arthropoda; class Insecta; order Lepidoptera; family Pyralidae; genus Ephestia; species Ephestia elutella. Next base: position 13,961,906 of record CM031580.1, on the reverse strand, counting down.
GGACATTTCACTTCGACAATGAAATCATCTGTTAAACTGTCAGGAGATGCACCCAGTATCCCGTTAATTAGAACAAAACCTGATTTTCGTATTGTAGTTTTCAATATCTTGGCAACTTCATATAAAACTTGTTGCTCAAGTCTTTTTCCACGTTGTATAGCTTTCGTTTCTGGCACCTTGTAGCCCCCTAATATTTGTTCTACTAGGGCTCCCTCTGTGTTATAGTGGACTTCTCGTGGACTCTGTGCTATAGCTTCATATAATTTTGAAGCGGTCAACCTCCCTTGTCATACACTGTGCCAATATTTACTGTTCGCTTGATCCACAGACTTTTTGTTGATGTCTTCTATTATTTCTGGAGTTAATACTGATAGTAACTGTTGTTTAAAATTTTCATAATTATGATAATTATTATTTTCCACAAACTCCCACATAAAGTCATACATATTATATGATTTATTTTTTAAACTCTCATCCAACATGATTACTAGAGAATTTTTAATTTTCTTTTTCTGCACTCATGTTGGAACTTGAGTAAGACAGAAATGTCTTTTGCATTATGTTTGGGTCTTTTTGCTGTTGCAAATATTTCTTTGCTTTTAACAAGTTCTGTGCATGCACTTGCTAGAGAAGGTTTTTGCCAGTAGCATTGAATAGAAGTTGAAGCTGGTTCAACACTCTTTTTTCTAACCTGAAAAGGAGCAGCACAGAATTTTTACATCCCCTGTAACAAATGAAGATATTTTAGGTTACAAAACATAGAAAATACAAATTTTGTCATATTACAATGGGATGATATGGCAAAGTTTTCATTACACATTCCGATTTATTAACAAGGACAATTCTGAATAGAATCTTTACCTGCGGCAGCTGCACACTCTGTTGTTTCATCAATAATGCACATAACATTATAGAGTTTGTTAGCCACTATGTTCAGGCACTATTTTTCCTTTCACTGCTACATTACTACCACTTCAGCATCAACAGCAGCATTTAAATAAGAATCATGGGACAACCTGAAAAAATAAAAAAAAGGTTACGTACATATAAAGTACTCTGTGGTTACGTATGAGATGTTGGAAACCTGAAGATGAGGAAACAAGACAGCTAATAAACGGTCAATGAGTGTTTGTCACTAAGAGTTTTAATTAACAAAACAGACAAACGATCCAGGACTCCTGGAGCTCCAAAGATTTGCAGAGTATGCCTCCAAAGTCGAGAATTATGTATAATAAAACAAATTACTTACATTAAAATTGTCGCACCCCGTATTTCGGCAATATTATGCTTGTTGCTACAAGCAATACTCCATTATCATAACATTCTCTACTTTTGGTAGATTACGAGAATCCGCCCTCACGAAATTATTGGAATTACTCATATTTTTCACTTTACCACAGTGCACCACGTTAAGATTTAAAGTTTGTTTGTTATAGTTGTACAAGTAAGTAACGTAACATAACAGCCGAAACTACTGTACATGAATGAGTCAACAATAACCGCGGAAAGATTGGGTTTTTTCCCGGTTAATTTATCTTCCCGAATCTTTCCGTTTCTTCTCAAAACTGGTGGGAAAAAAACTTTTTTTTTTTTAATTAAGTACATATTAGAACTTTTCTCAAAAATGCTCGGAAATGTAGACATTATTGTAGTAAAAAGTTGACAGGAAGTTTGTAATTCTTCCAGCATTTCTTCCTGGCTTAGGCCGGGAAATTTTTATGAAAATTCATTCCTGGCCGCTGCTCAAAACTTTTTAATTCATCTGTCAATGTCACATTAATTATATAACTTGTCATACAGCCATTTGCAACTTCATAATAAAAAATGCATTCATCGAGCATACCTATTAATCACAGATTTCCTCCTCCTCATCCTCCAGATCCTCACATTTATTGAGAATTATTCTATACATGCCTCGGCGGGAATTAGAATTTGCTGGACTCGTAATTATTCAAGGCCTCGTACTCGTCCAGCAAATTCTTACTTCCCGGCCTCTGCAGTAATGTACTAATACTGACAGACGGATAACTTTCCTTTTTTTACCTTTTGCGGTACGGAATCCTACAAAATGCAAAAATTAAAGTTTGCACAGCAATAGCTTTAACAATTATTTTAGTTTTTGAGTGAAAATATATAAATTGAAAACGTATTTAGAACGCCGTCCTAAACACTTATCACTCACTTCTTGGAACAAGTCATAAATTTAAAAAAAACATTACCCTTCCTTTTGCAGTTGGGTAAAAAGTAACAGCTTTGTCAAGACGGGGATGAAGTAGCTAGCAGCGACGACGTTTTGTCTATATGGTATTTGGTTTTGATGTATGTGTGTGTGGGTACATTTTATTACTGAGTAATAATATGAGCAACTTTTCGGATAGAACCGGCTTTGTTCTAAAAAAATCAGCTTTTACATACATTTTGGACTAGTAGATATTGTAAAATAGTATAGAAAAACTCTTTTTTTTTTGAGATTTTACAGTCGGTCGGCATTTATGAGTCTTGAGAGGGCTGAGCACTGAGACGTAGATGGCTATTAAATTAAATAATAAATAGAAACGGTGTCAATATTTTAGAAAATACCTTGTATTATTTGAATGTTAGTTGTACCTCTCTAGTCTTAACCGCCAATAGCTTACCTTACTTTACATCAAAATGTGAAGCAAGGTGTTATTAAAACACGACACCATGTGTTTTTTAACTCAATGACGTGCGTCAATCGCTATCACCAATAAGACATTTGGCACAAGACCCACCTATCATCTTCAGTTCTTATTCTTACATATAATAAAAAAATCTGTAACAACACTGGTCAATGTCTGCGCATTAGAGATATTAACCAACCAACCTCGTTGAACTACAATAATGGTTAAATGGCGAGAATGCTACACATAGTAACTGTATTAAGATAATTGATCATGTAGGATTGATTTATGAAGCATTTCATTTCATAATTTTATAATTAAAAGCTCGAAAAACAAAATTCTGAATTTAATTTCAATTTTCCCGGGAAAGAATCAATCTTCCCAAGAAAAAAACCGGGAATATGCCATTTCTACAAATGACGTATGAGTGGCCAGATGCTACTGTTGACAGTTGCCAAGTTGACATAATGACAACTTATACTTTTTAATTTTTGATCGAGTGGGCATGGGAAATGTCCACATAATGACATGGATGACGTCATCATATAATTTTTTTCAAACATTTATATAAAATCAATAATACAGCTAAATACAATTTTATTCAAATTAGTTTCTCAAAATAGCGTATATTTTCGAAAAAAAATATAAAAACACTAGGTAAAAAAAAATGGACAATGCCCATTGCAGTAAGTATGCTCGAGACGATTTCAAGAAAAACGCGGTTAAAATTTTGTTACGAAAATCTTCAATAACTCCTATGTTTGTTATCACATCATGATGGTTGATACCTTAAATGAAAGAGAATCTCATCACCTATCTATTACTTACCTTGGAAATCAATACTAAGTAATTGCAAGAAAAATAGAGATATTACTTTTGTTATACTAAGTATCTCCTAGAAGCCTGAATAGGGAACACTCAGCATATACACAGGAAGTGTGTTCTTTACTGTATTTAAGCTAAGTTACCATACAAGGTTATGATTACCACCTATTTAAAGTTTATATTTTATCAGGGTTATCAGGCCGGTAATAAAACAACTAATTACACTAGTTTACAATTTTTTTTTATACCCTCAAAGCTACTAGGTTTTTTTGATAGATCTATATGTGTGGAATATAGGTCTAATTATAAATTTCCTCCATCACGTAAGATTTGAGAAAAAAAATGTGTCAAATATTCAAAGAAATATTTTTCGTTAACATTTTGAGACAGTATTAAAATAGACAGTTCTAAAATATTTAACATGTTTTATAGCTGTAAATATTATAACACTCTTCAATAATATAAAGCAATTAAATTTTAAATTTTACAATTATTATTTCCACCAAAAACATTTTTTGAAAGTTGTGTTAATTTCTCCATACATTTTATGGTTATAGTCATTGTATGGAGAAATTAACACAACAAAAAATTTTTTTGCGGGAAATAAAAACTGTAAAATTTAAAATTGATATGCTTTATATTATTGAAGAGTATTATAATATTTACAGCTATAAAACATGTTAAAAATTTTAGAAATACTTATTTTAATACTGTCTCAAAATATTAGCGAAAAATATTTTTTTGAATTTTTGTCACATTTTTTTCTCAAATCTATCAAAAAAACCTAGTAGCTTTGAGGGTACAGAAATTGTGTAAACTAGTGTTATTGGTTTAAATAATCTATATACAAAAACAGTAAAAATATTTTGTCTGTACATTTAGTATTTTTGACTGAAATGGATAGAGGGACACTTAAAAAGAATAACTAAAAGCAAAAAAAAATTTTTTTGAATTATTAACTATTACAAAAGAAAAGTCAATTTTTTAGCGATTTTTGAAAATTGACTTTCTTTCGTAGCGCCATATTGTAACGTAGTACACATTCTTATGTACGTAAAAATAAAACCATTAACTAAAAACACTTGTTATTAATAATTAAAAACAAGAAAAACTTAAAACCAAAACTTAAAACTAAACTTAAAACTAAAATTAATCTAAAGAAAATAATAACTAAATAAAACACTAAAGGAAATGTAACCTATCTTAAATTATTTACAAATAAACTATACAAATCATTAAAACATATTTACAAGTTAACTTCTTAATACAGAAGTTGGTCAACTCGCAAGTGTTCTTTTTCTAATTTTCTCTTGCTTTTCTGCGCCAGTATGACGTGGTAAGGGTGGTAAATGAGCCACAACACAGTCAAATATAAAAATAATATAATTTAAGTAAGAAATACAGGGGGTGGATTTATAAGGGCCCTACTATGCCGGTAATTCAGTTCTCCTGCAAAGAGGTACTGTCCTGGTGACGGTGGAGGTGTCCAGCACTCGGTGGTTCTGGGACGCCGGGGATCCGGGATGGTGATCCCACCAGCGGATTGTTCACCCGAGGCGTGTGATTGTGTTGAGGAGCGTAAGCCCAAATCTGGAACCCTGGAATTGATGTCCATTGATCAGGATATTGTTCATATGATAATGACGGCCAGCCAGCTTGCTCCGAGAAGTGATGATCGAAGGGGTGACGGTGAAGGACGTACCTACTTTTACCTAAGAGCAATGTCTGTGGCTGCTGGTCGTCATTAAGAACAGAGTTTACAATGACTCAAAGCTAATATCATCGCTAATATCGTTAACTAAATGGAAAAAATGTTCTATAACACTTAGACTTTTTTTTTTTATAATTTATATCGGGCGGTAGTATAACACTGCCACGCCCGAACAGAAAATCTAGTACTTTTTTCCTAATAATAATATATTGTCCATTGAAATATTTATAAAACACTAAAACACTGTTTATGCAAAATTGCCTAATTAGTAAAATACCTATTGGATGTTAAATAAAAGAAATAGTTCGCCACTTACCGAATTTCGGGTTTGAACGACACTCACAGATTTTATAATTACTTGTGTGCTTTACTTATCAATATTATTCAGATATTAATTATCCGGTATAATGTACTGCACTTTCTAGTTATAAGAATTTACAACGTATATCGAAGTACGAAACTGAGATGAGCTCGTAATACGTGTGTCCGGCACTGAGCAGTCTATGCCAATGTGGACCGGTCGCTCGCGCATCGAGACAAAAGAACTAAAATCCTCACATAAAAAATGCAGCATGTTGCAGACACAAATATAAAGTCAGTAGACACAATAATGACATCATCCAAATATGCGAATACTTTTTGGTCGAACTCACTGAAAAGTAAATCAACAAGACGCTGCTGGGTAGCCGGCTAGAGGGTCGACTAAATTTTTATCTTTGAGAGAGTTAAACCTATTTAAATATTTTTTGAAGTGGTCAACGCAAGTGTCGTAGACTGCTGCAACATCTTCAGTACGAGCAATTCTATTAAGGCGATGATATAAATGATGTAACTTTCTTACCACGTGACATTTATGCCGAGAATTTGGGCTGCTTGTCAAACATTTTTGATAAGGTACAATTTAAATTATGGCAGGCCCACGTCAAAAATACTAGTCACTATAACCTCAGGCGTAAGCCAGCTGAATTTAACGTAGGTGACATTGTCATGAAAAGAACATATGTTTTAAGTGACAAAGATAAGTATTTTAGCAAGAAATTGGCACAAAAGTACTTCAGATGTCGCGTAACAGCTAAGAAATCGCCTTTAGTATATAAATTAGCTGACATGTCAGGCAAAGATTTAGGTACTTGGCATATAAAAGATATAAAATTAGCCAATACCTCATAAAAGATGATTTTTTTTACGTTGCTACTCTTACAAATTATACCTATATAAGATCATTGCATCAACTACAGTTTGTTTAAGTTACAGTATATATGATTTTGCTGTCTAACTTTTTTATGATAAGTATCATGGTATTTTTATTTTAATATTTACCGTGATTGTGTGCATGTTAATATTATGAGTGTAGAAGAATAATAGACGATGTATGAAAGTTAAAACAAACTTAATTCTAAGATGCGGATTTTATTCAAAAAGGGAATAAAATCCTTGGGTACGAGAGGGGGTATTGTAACGTAGTACACATTCTTATGTACGTAAAAATAAAACCATTAACTAAAAACACTTGTTATTAATAATTAAAAACAAGAAAAACTTAAAACCAAAACTTAAAACTAAACTTAAAACTAAAATTAATCTAAAGAAAATAATAACTAAATAAAACACTAAAGGAAATGTAACCTATCTTAAATTATTTACAAATAAACTATACAAATCATTAAAACATATTTACAAGTTAACTTCTTAATACAGAAGTTGGTCAACTCGCAAATGTCTGGTTTCGTATTTGTGTCTGCAACATGCTGCATTTTTTATGTGAGGATTTTAGTTCTTTTGTCTCGATGCGCGAGCGACCGGTCCACATTGGCATAGACTGCTCAGTGCCGGACACACGTATTACGAGCTCATCTCAGTTTCGTACTTCGATATACGTTGTAAATTCTTATAACTAGAAAGTGCAGTACATTATACCGGATAATTAATATCTGAATAATATTGATAAGTAAAGCACACAAGTAATTATAAAATCTGTGAGTGTCGTTCAAACCCGAAATTCGGTAAGTGGCGAACTATTTCTTTTATTTAACATCCAATAGGTATTTTACTAATTAGGCAATTTTGCATAAACAGTGTTTTAGTGTTTTATAAATATTTCAATGGACAATATATTATTATTAGGAAAAAAGTACTAGATTTTCTGTTCGGGCGTGGCAGTGTTATACTACCGCCCGATATAAATTATAAAAAAAAAAAGTCTAAGTGTTATAGAACATTTTTTCCATTTAGTTAACGATATTAGCGATGATATTAGCTTTGAGTCATTGTAAACTCTGTTCTTAATGACGACCAGCAGCCACAGACATTGCTCTTAGGTAAAAGTAGGTACGTCCTTCACCGTCACCCCTTCGATCATCACTTCTCGGAGCAAGCTGGCTGGCCGTCATTATCATATGAACAATATCCTGATCAATGGACATCAATTCCAGGGTTCCAGATTTGGGCTTACGCTCCTCAACACAATCACACGCCTCGGGTGAACAATCCGCTGGTGGGATCACCATCCCGGATCCCCGGCGTCCCAGAACCACCGAGTGCTGGACACCTCCACCGTCACCAGGACAGTACCTCTTTGCAGGAGAACTGAATTACCGGCATAGTAGGGCCCTTATAAATCCACCCCTGTATTTCTTACTTAAATTATATTATTTTTATATTTGACTGTGTTGTGGCTCATTTACCACCCTTACCACGTCATAATATCTCGGTAACGAATTGACTTACAAATAAGTTTGTTTAGTGAAAATTGTGGGAAATTTAACGCTCTACAAAAAAGTACTGAGATGCTTTTGCAGTAGGATGTAAGGAAAAAAAATATTGACGAAAAACTGACGAAAAGTCGAATTTTTTTCAGTTTTTCCCCCAAACTTCCAAAACTTGACTAAATGTTAAATAACCATCCCTGAACAACATCTCCAAGTTTCATTAAATTCCGACCTTTTTCTACGAAAGTCCACATTTTGCGACTTGTCGACCGGCCTAGATCTGGAACATCCGATAAAAAACTTCAAGAACCAGCTACCTACACTATACCATATTTTTCACAAAGATTTTTCATCTAAGCTAAACTCACGCGGGCGAAGCCGCGGGCAACAGCTAGTTAAAATATAATACGAAATCGTGTTTAAGATATTCTGACTGATTAACTGTTGATGAAACCCTTTTAAATGTTCTATTAAATAATGACCAATGGGTTTTAACGCAGAATGTCACTTTCGCAAAATGTCATCGTGAAAAATTTGGTCACTTTAGCACAATGTCACTTTAACATAATGTCACTTTCGCAAAAATGTCACTAATATTATCATAACTTACTACTTACCTACATACTGTCTATTTTAATAATCATTGTTTTTATTATGTTAATATTATAATAATATGATTGTTTTTTTAAAGAGGTGGTGGGTAATTAAAGCGAATTCATAAGTAGTAATGCAAATATTGATGTGTATTTCATGTGAATTGAAAAATATTATTATTATATTGTGATAAATTTTTATTTATAGTACTTTCATATAAAATACATAACGTCTAGACATCATTATTATTAAAATAATAGACAGAATGTAGTAAGATATGATAATATTATATTAGTTAAACTATTAATAAAGATGTTGATTATTTTTATATTTTTTTTTATTAATTACTTAACCGATTTCGTCGTGTTAGTATTAGGGATATCTGACATAAAAAACAGATAAAAAGAGATGAACATAAAAAAAGATGTTTAGATTTTAAGTTTTATTATCTTACAAACTAGTTCATTTTTTGGCCTTGGCCTCTCGCGCCGCTTTCCTCTCCGCTGCTCTCGCGAGCTGTTTAGCTGGCTTCAGACTGCCCTTCTTGCAAAACCTTTGGTTCCTCAAAAACTTGGGGTCCATCTGTAAAAATAATGTCATTAATTAGCATACTTCAAAAATCAATAACTTTACTGCTTTCACCCAAAGAAAAAATACACTCCTTTATGGTACTGTATGAACAATATGTCAAATGGGATTCCGTACAATGCGATCCCATGATGGATTAGAGTGTACTCAACAGTGGAATCAAATCCGATCATAGATTAGAGTGTACTCAACAGCGGAATTAAATCCCATGATGGATTAGTATGTACTCAACAGTGGAATCTGATCCATTGATGGACTAGAGTGTACTCAACAGTGGAATCTGATCCATTGATGGATTTGTTTAATGGATCAGAGTGGAACAAGGCGTACATAACTAAGATTCAACATTTTAGTAACATAGGCTCGTTTCAAAAAATTGTTTAGTTAGTAGTAGGTACTTGGTAGCATTAATTATTTACAAATATATTGTAACCATCATAATAGTGTAGCTATGAACAAAGAGATTAATGACATAGCTACCGGAGGGCTAGATGGTGTCTAGCACTGGGGCCCCCAACCTCTTTTCCTCACCCATAATTCTATAATAATTCAATTTAATTTATTCAAAAGCAACCCCCAGATTTTAATTGTGAAGGCCCCCCCGATCTTTTTTGCACCAGGGCCTACCTAGCTTCACCACTGCAAGTGGTGGTTCAGTAGAAAACATTTCACACAACAATGTAATGTTTTTGTGATTCTTATTTAAAACATCACCAACAAAACGATATAGGTAATAAAACACATACCCCTAAGGTTGATTCGTGCCTGAACTTGGTGGGCTTTTTGATGCCATTCCTGTGGGCTTTACGGTCTGAAAGTAAACAAATTTGTTTAAGCCGTGGATAGTCTCACGTCTAGAGTACAATTCACACATTAATTGGAAGTGCGAATATTTATTATGTACTTATTAATATTAATTATTTATAAATTAAGTATAAAAAGAAACTTACTTTGGTTATGATTTGTGTGATTCTTAGACTTGGCCATTTTGTCCTAGATGTCTACTGAAATCAAGAAATAAATTCGTTTTAATTCGCTTAGGTCATAAAACTTGATCACTATGAACTATATTAATTATATTAGTTCAAGATATGTATAATATTTTTAGATTTAAAATAATCCAAAACATAAAACTAACCTCAACGTAATGACAACTTCAGAAAAAGAATGAAAAGAAAAATTATAATGATTGTTTGACATTGACATCTACATATTTTATTTCAGCCTCCCAAGTATTTTGGATCGTTTCGTCTATGTGTCGTCGTCGTCACAAACTAAATGGAGAAATAGGTTTTTAATTTTGAAAGAAACACAGAAATATTTTTTTTAATATGTCTGTGGAGAGAAATTGCTTTTCAATACTATCGATAGAGCTATCGAAAGTATGACTATTTTTCAAGGTCAACTATCGATAGGTACCTAGTCAAACTGTCGACAGTCCTGCAACGCTAGTGTGGCTGTCGTGGGAGAGTTCACCACCCCACCACAGACATAAAATATGACTGTTTTGCATTACAACAAAACAGATATTATATGACGAAAGACATACATCATTTGGTTTGAAGAAAGCTGTCTGCAATCTTACCTTGTTTATGGTAAAAACATACCGAATTGTCGCTGGTTCGTTTGTTTTACTGCTAACTCACCAGAGGGCGATCATCGCATTAGCGCCTCGTCACGTTTGACATTTGACACTCATA